>CM057450.1:604178026-605378026 GCA_016271365.2 Neoceratodus forsteri | reverse complement strand
TCAACATTCAGTAGTCCGATATTTAGTGTATGCAAAAGCAGATGTTGAATATATTGTATGTTTAATTTATAGAATTATATATGTCTTCTGTTAATTTAGTCTCATACAATGTACAAGGACTGGGGTCAGTGGTTACAAGGGCTAGAACTCTAAAGGAATTAAATAGCCAATACTGTGACATAAGTCTGTTCCAAGGCACCAGGCTCTTCCCCACATTGCATATAAAACTTAGAAGAAGCTGGGTCGGACAGATGATGGCTGCATCACATCCCCGTAGTAAAAAGGCAGGAGTGGCAATCCTCTTGAGTAAAGACCTCCCATGGCAGGTGTCTTATAGGTTCGCTGACAGAGAGGGATGAATTGCCATAACCTCCCTCACACAGAGCCCAGTGGTAATGCACATAATTTGTATTTACAGCCCCACCCCATCCACACCAGATTGTTTCGTAGGCCTGTTCCGAAAACTAACAAAGTTGCCAACAGGAAGCATAGTAATGGGGGGACTGGAACTTGGTGGAGGACACCAGCCTGGATAGGTCCTTCAGAGTGCAAAACTCTGGTTGAACTACAGCCAGAACCCTCAGACCCAAATTGCTTCATTAATATCAGGACCACTTTGTAAATTATTTAATCTATCTCTTGAAATGGGAGAATGTGTTCTTGCATGGAAAGAAGCTGTTGTAATTCCTATTTATAAAACAGGTCCTAAATCCTTGGTGTCTAATTATTGGCCTATAAGCTTAACATCTGTCATTGGGAAAGTTTTTGAAAGACTAATTTTACCTAGAATGGAAGACCATATTACCTGTACTACATTACAAGACAATACCCAGCATGGTTTTACAAAAGGAAGATCATGCCTTATGAATCAACTTAGTTTTTTTGAAAATGTAAGTGCAGCATTGGATAGGGGTCTGCCAGTGGACATTGTGTATCTAGACTTGGCTAAGGCCTTTGACCGTGTCTCTTACAAAATCCTGATTGAACACTTAACCACACTAAAATTCCCATATAAATTAATTAAATGGATAGATTCATGGTTATATAATCGTAGACAAAAAACTTCTGTTAAAGGAGCCATGTCTTCATGGGTGAGTGTTACAAGTGGGGTTCCCCAGGGCTCTGTTCTGGGGCCTGTTTTGTTTAATATTCTGACATCGTCATTGCAAACAGCTAATAACATCTGGATTTCTAAATATGCAGATGACTGTAAAATAGGGTGCGTTGTTAATATTACTGAAACTATTAGTTTATTGCAAGCAGAACTAGACAACCTAGAAATTTGGGCTAGTAATTATAGAATGAAATTCAACGAACTGAAATGTAAAGTGATGCACTTGGGCTATAACAATTTAAAAAATGAATATACACTAAATAATGTAAAAATACAAGTCACTGAAGATGAAAAGATTTGGGGTTAATATAGATAATAAATTAAAGTTTGAGAATAATACCACCTTAAAGTAAAGAAATGTCAAAGAATCATGGGTTGTATCTGGAAAAATATCAAAAGTAGATTACCTCAGGTTATTCTCCCTTGTATACTAGCCTGGTGAGATCCCACCTGGAATATTGTGCTTCATTCTGTGCACCCTAACAATTCAAGTAGAAAACAATTGGAGGGAGTACAGAGAAGAATGACTAAAAAATACAGGGTATGACTAACAAATCGTATGGTGATAGATTGAGATCACTCGGTCTATTTTCTATACAATATAGACAACTTAGAGGGGACCTTTGTTTACTTTATAAGGCTTTCATAGAAAAAGGACTTCTAGAAATTCTTGATATTGTAAGAAAAACAGGTATACTGCATACTAGATCTCACTCTCTGAAACTAAAAGGTGTACATTGTAGAACCAAAAAAAGACATCATTGGTTCACTCAGAGAATAGTTAACTCTTGGAACACATTACCAATCTCAATTGTAGAGAGTAAAACCATGGACACGTTTAAGAGTACTTTGGACAAATTCATGGGAAATAAAAAATTTGAATATATAAATGACTAAAACCATCTTTGGATGGCAAATTCAATTATAGGCTATGCCTCCTGAATTTGTAAAACACTATGAAACTATGAAACCTTGCACAAGGAGCTGGTAGATCCCTGGTGGGAGCATAACACCACTGGGAGAAGCAACACCTTTTCCTCCACTCCAAATAACAGTTATTCCCATACTGACAGATTTTATGTTCCTAAAACTCTACTCGCCTCAGTTAGAAAATGTGAGGTAGGCCCTGTCCATCTCTTAGACCATGCTCCAGTATCCCTGCAGTTAGAAATGGGACACATGCAAAACAGATTGTTGTGGACACTGAACCCCAATCACCTTAATGGTGAAATCTTTAGAACTAAAACTAGAGAGGCCATATCCACTTGTTTAGAATTTAACACCAAGAACATTTCTAGTCCCAAGATTCTGTGGGATGGCTAAAAAGCTGTGCTAAGGAACAACATGATTGCTCATGGAGCACAGAAGGAAAACAAATGCTCAAAAAACATTCAAAGTTAATGGGAAGATTAGAGGTCCTAGAGCTCCAGCATAAACAAATGAGGCAGAAAGATACCCTGGCCCAAATACAACAGGTGAAGGAGGAGCTTAACTAGAGGTGGCTTAGTAAGGTAGAAAGTCAGCTGATATTCCTCAATCGAACTTATTATGAACATGGGAAGTGGGCATGCAGATTGTTAGCTTTCCGCTTAAAGAAGGCACAAGCAGACAGATATATTCAGAAATTACAGAAGAAATCAGGAGGCTCCAGAGACTACGAGTTAAACCATAAGGCAACTGCAGTGTAGTTCAGGGAGTTCTATGCACAACTATGTAGTAAAGAGAGGCATGTGGACCATAAAATGCAAGTGCAAAATTTCTTATGCAACCCGCCAATTCCAGAGGTTTCAAAAGAACAAAGGTAGAAGTTGAACAAGCCTCTCTCCATCCCAGAAATTGAAGTATAGAAACATAGAAATTGTCAGCAGATAAGGATCGCGAGGCCCATCTAGCCTGCCTGTAGGCCTTATACATGTATGTGTCCACTTACCCTAAGTGGTCAATGACTTTTTCATCACTCCCTTCAGCCCAAGGTTCCCTTGTGCTTGTCTCAGGCATGTTTAAACCCCTCCACTGTGCTTGCCCCTACCACGTCTTGTGGCAGACTATTCCAAGTGTTCATCACCCTCTCTGTGTAGAAAAACTTCCTCATGATACCTCTTAGTCTAACCACCTTAAATTTCATATCGTGCCCCCTCATTCTGGTATCTTTTCTACATTGGAAAAATCCCCTACCTGTACCTTGTTTATGCCCTTGAAGTACTTAAAAGTTTCTATCATGTCACCCCTTTCTCTCCTCTCCTCCAGTGAGTACATATTGAGGTCTCTTAGTCTCTCCTCATACGTTTTGTGGTGCAAACCATGCAACATCTTTGTCCCCCCATCTCTGGATAGTCTCCACCTTGTTCATGTCCTTATGCATGTGTGATCTCCAGTACTGCACACAGTATTCTAGGTGAGGCCTTACCAGTGTTTTATACAATGGCATTACCACCTCCCACCTCCTACTAGTAATAACTCTGCCTATGCACCCAAGCATGCCACTGGCCCTCCCTGCAGCCTTTGCACACTGCTTTGATACCTTAAGGTAATCAAATATGATAACCCCTAAGTCCCTTTCCTCTTTGGTGACAGTCAGTACCTCCCCTCCCATCCTGTAGCTCTCCCCAGGGTTCCTCCTAACAGGTGCATTATCTTGCACTTTTTTGCATTGAACCTCAGTTGCCACACCTCCGACCATCTTTCAAGCTTCTCCAGGTCCCTCTTCATTTTCTGCACCCCTTCTGGAGTATCCACCCAGTTGCAGATCTTGGTGTCATCTGCAAATAGGCAGACCTTTCCTTCCAGCCCCTCTGCAGTGTCACTAACGAAGACATTGGACAGGACTGGTCCCAGTACTGATCCTTATGCACTCTGCTAGTCACCCCTCTGTCCCCGGATTGGATTCCATTTATCACCACCCTCTGCCTTCTGTCTGTCAGCCAGTTACTAACCCAATGTATCACCTTATGCCCCATGCCCAGACTACTCATTTTGTTAACCAGCCTTCTGTGTGGGATGGTATCAAAGGCTTTGATCTAGGTAGGCAATATCTACGACCCCTCCCTGATTCACTTCCCTAGTCACTCAATCAAAAAAATCTATCAGATTCATTTGACAAGAACTTCCCAATGTGAATCCATGCTGCCTCAGATCCTGGGCATCAATGGATTCCAGGTGTGGCACTATCCTTTTTTTTAGCAGTGTCTCCTTGATCTTCTCCACCACTGAGGTGAGGCTGACTGGCCTGTAGTTCCCCGCTTCCACCCTACTGCCACTTTTGTGCAGTGGGACTACATGCGCCCTCCTCCAGTCCTCTGGAACCATGCCTGTGTTGAGTGACTGTATGAACAGGGTGGCTAGAGGTGTTGCTAGTTCCCTCTGCAGCTCCCTTAATATCCTAGGGTATATGTCATCTGGCCCCATGGCTTTATCCACCTTCAGCTTTGTGAGTTCCTCCAGAACTCTCTCCATTGTGAATGAACTGGTGTCCACCCCCCCATTGCCTCGGTCCCCCAACAGTGGTTCTTGACCCTCTCCCTCCTCAGTGAATACTGAACAGAAGTATTTGTTCAGTATTTCTGCCTTGTCTAGATCCCTCTCCTTACACTCTCCCTTCTCCCCTTTGTGCCTCACAATCCCCCCGCCGTTTTTCTTCTACCACTGATGTACCTATAGAATGTCTTGTTCCCTTTTTTCACAGTCCATGCTAAACCCTCCTCTGTCTGTGCCTTGACTTTCCTAACAGCCTTCCCTGCTTCCCTTAGATATTCATGGTACACCTCCCTGTCCTCCTCCCTTTGGTCCCCTTATACTTCCTGAAACTTGCTCTTTTAGCCCATCCTTTTCTCTCACATCTTTAGAGAACCATAGTGGTTTCTTTCTTCTATTCCCTTTGGCCACTATCCTAATGCATCAGTTAGTCACCTCCATAATGGCTCCTTTTAGTCTCCCCCACTGTTCCTTCACCCCCTTCATTACCTCTGCCTTCTCCAGAGCTGCTCTTAAACCTCTACCCATTTCATTGAAATCTGTCCTCCTGAAATCTAATACTTTTGCCCCTGTGTGGCTTAACTGAGTCCCTGTCTCCATGCCAAACCATACCATGTGGTGGTCACTGGATCCCAGCTGCCCTTCCATCTGGATTCCTTTGACTCTGTTCCCATTGGTCCATATCAGGTCTAGAATCAATCTGACCCTGTTTGGGTCATTTACCAGCTGTCTGAGTCCAACCCCCTGCAGGGATTCCAAGATGGCCGTGCTTCTGGCTGAAGTAGTTGCCTGGGTGGTCCAATCTATATCCGGCATATTGAAATCTCCCATCAACAGGATTTCACTTGTAGCAGCCATGTCGTGAATTTCCTCCACTAGTACCCTGTCCACTTCCTCCCTCTGTGCCGGAGGTCTTTAGATCACCCCTGTATATATTACTGTGCCATTTCCTGGTTCAAGGGTGACCCACATTGCCTCGACCTCCTCCTGCCTTCCCTGTACTTCTGTAGCTTTTATGCCTTCTCTTACGTACAGGGCCACCACCTCCCTTTTTACCTTCCCTGTCCCTTTTGAATACTGTATAGCCCTGTACATTGACATCCCAGCTGTGATTAGCAGAATACCATGTCTCTGTTATTGCTGCTATGTCAAGGTCTACATCCACCATCAAGGCTTCTATGTCTGGAACCTTATTTCCCAGACTGTGGGCATTTGGGAACATGACTTTCCATGTTTTACACCATGTTCCCCCTGTTTCTGTTTTCTCTACTTTACCTCTTACCCCAACCCCGGTATTCATGCTCATGTGCTCTTGCCCCTGTTTCATCTGTCTGCCCCTCACTGCTTGCTTCAGTTGTTCCTGTTGTCAACTTGTACTTTTGCATATTCCTGTTGGTGGGGGGTGTTCCTAAGTCACTTGGCTCTCCCCACTTGGACAGTTTAAATGCTCTCTGCTGAAGCATTCCAACTTCTCACTAAGGACTGAGGCCCCTTTCCAGACAGATGCAGGCCATCCTCCTCATACAAGCTCGTATCTGCCCAGGTTGGGCCCCAGTCCCCTATGAAGCCAAATCCTTCCCTTCCACATCAATCCTTCAACCAGGAGTTGAAGGTTTGGATGTGGACTGCCCTGGCCTCCCCCATGCCTTGGACAGGTAGCACCTTCGAGAATGAGATGGAATGTGCTACCCATTTCAGCTCCCCCCCCAGCTTCCTGAAATCCTCCTGGACTCTGGCTAACTCTACCCTTCTCCTCACTTGGTCATTGGTCCCCAGGTGGACAATGGCATCCAGCTCCTCCCTCCTGGCTATCGCCCTAGTGATCCTATGGATTCGCTTCCCATCCCTCCATGCAACACCTCCAGGGAGGCACTTGACCTCCCTCTACCCCCTGCTAGGTGTCCCTAATTTTACACCCTGAACAATAGAACCCCTCACTAGGAGAAGCTTCCCCCTCCTCCAGGGTTCCATGACCCCTTCCCTGGGGCTCCAGCAAACAGTAATCATGTTTTTATCTGCAAACAAATCTCTGGGTATTGATGATTTGTAAGTGAATTTTACAAAATCTTTGTTCCAGAACTCATACCTTTCATGCACTGGGTCTTCACAGCAATCCTGACCACAGGAAATACCACCCACCCTGGAAGGAAGCAATAATCTCTATTATCCCTACACCCGTTAAAGACCCTACAATGTGCAGGTTGTATAGCCCTATCCCACTACTCAAACAAAATGCAAAGATTTTTTGCAAAAAATCTTTTCCAGTAAGCTACAAGAGATCATAAGCATTCTGATCCACCTAGATCTGACAGGTTTTATACCAGGCCAGCATATCCAAGACAGTTTCAAGAAGCAGTTAAATGTCATCTCAGCTACAAGGGGCAACCCCATCATGACGGTGGTCTTTACCTTCAGTGCTGAAAAAGCATTCGGTTAGCTTGACTGGTGCATAAAGCCTGAGAAACTTCCAAAGTGGGACAGCAGTTTCAGAACTGAGTAAAAGCTCTGTATGACCCCTGATGGCTCAGGTGAGAGTTACTGGGGTATTCTTAAACTCCATAGTAATCACACGAGGAACTAGCGAGGGATGCCCCTTGTCACACCTCCTATTTGCCCTGAGAATTGAGCTCCTAGTGACCAAGATCAGACAGTTGAAAACCTTAGAGGATATTGAATTGTAAGGAAGTGAGGATTGCATTGTATGCGGAAAACACCCTCATCTTCGTCCGCAACCCAAAATAAACCATCCCAAAACTACTAACAGAACTGAAAGAATATGGGGGCAGTCTTGGGTTCAAAGCAAGTACTAAACAAACTGAGATTATGCTGCTCAGTGATCAAAACACTGAGGCACTAAGTAGGGTATGCCCCTTCAAATGAGTAGACAAGCAATTCTGCTACCTGGGGATCCAGATCCCTACCAGCACTGACAATATTTTTGCAGCCAATTATGCTCCACTTTTAGATGGGAGGGACACTGACATGAAAAGATGGGACGCCCTTCCCCTTAAAGTTTTCGGGCAGGGCAAAGTAGAAGTCATTTACATGAACCTCCTCCCCAAACTGTTTTATCTTTTTGCATCCCTACCAGTCCCAATCCCACAACGGACCTGGTTCAGGGTTAAAAAAGGTTGGTCATCTTTTAGATGGGCAGAAAAGAAACTGAGACTGCCATGGCACTTACTGACACTAGATAGAAAAGACAGAGGGCTGGGGGTACCAAACATTGGAAGGTATTATGATGAATGTCAGACACAACACTTCCACGTCTTCCTGCAACAAGAGAAGACTCCAGGATGGGTAACACTAGAGGGACCAGAAACTGTCAGAAAGATGGTATTTAATCAACTAGATAACAGTGACATCAAGGGTCTTCCAAACTCCTGGACCTGTATCCTAATGCAGGCATGGCAACATATGCTTCCACAAGAAGGTACTTTGGCAGACATCTGCAGAGTCACCCAAATTAGTGAAGCAAGATGCTTTACACCAGGCAAAACTGACCCTACATGCAAAAGATGGGAACAGCAAGACCTAGGGATACTGGGAATCTATCAGAGTGGGTAACAATAAAGTAATTTGACCCACTGCAGAGAGACTTTAATCTACCTTCAAGAGTCATGTACTACTATTTATAACTTAGACATTACATAAACTCCCCTATAACAGACAAGCTCTAAATGGAGAGCTGTGCCCATCTAGACACTTAATAGAAAGCTTTACCTCGGTCTCGGCTCCATTTCACTTAGTGTCACAGCTCTATAGGGTGAGGGGTCCCCAACCCACAACACCCAGACTGGCAGTCCAAACTAGATGGGAGGAAGAGTCTGTGGTAAGAATGTAAAAGAAGGAATGGGTAATTGTTGGGAGCTGGATGGCAAGACTACAGCATTGAATGGATGGAGGGAGCAGAGGTGGAAGATCCTCAGTACGTTCTTTGGGACCCCTGTAATTACTGCACATTTTGGGGCTTTCTACTTTGATAAGTGTTGGCATTTATGTAACATGAGAATTACACATGAGCATATTTTCTGGAGCTTTTCCCACCTGAAACAGTACTGGCATAAGTTGGTGACAGCAATTAGAAAGATTCTAGAACTTGAGGCCCCAAACCAGCTTAAAACAGATGACACCTTTGGGAAAACATTAAAAAACATAAGATTTAGACAGAATTCAGTTGTTATTCCATATATCCTCTATAGTTTTCTATAGATTTCTCCTCTTCATTATGTATTACTGAAGAAATCCCAACAAAAACAAGATCTTTACCCCTTACAGTTAATCTACTTATGTATATAGCTTATTCCCTACTTGAAATTATAATGCTCTGTTGTGACATCACAGTCTTTTGCCATGAGAGTAACTGTGATGTCACAAGCAGAGTATTATGACTTCAGGCAGGGAAGAAGCAATAAGAGCCGATGAACCCTCGAGGAACAGTGAGCCTATTTTCGTTCATATGACCTCAGTAATAAATAATGGGGATAAGAAATACCAAGTCAATGAGAAATATAAAGCTGATTTGTGTCCAGATATTTCATTTCTCAAAGTTCTTCTTCAGGCGTTGGGAGCTCTTTAAACATTTAATTTGGGGCCTACTACCCAGAGGAGGGCACGGGGTCAAAACTCTGTGAACAAAAACAGTTCAGCAAACAATGCCACAAGCAAAATGCTGTGTGTGTAAATAAGGTTGATAAAAACACAGACCAACACAAAAGGCATGCACATCATAGCACTTAATAGGAAAAAATATGCACTTTTAGTTTTTGCGGGGAGCTCCACTACCCCATGCCCCCCACACCCCGTGGAATTATTATAATCAACTCTGAGGTGGTGTGGACCTCAGGGAAAAGGAAAAAACTCAGGAGGGGGGAACTTTGTGAGCCATAAAAAAAATATATTGGGAGACGGAACCAAACCCTGCTCCGCAAGTCTCCACTGCTCCAGGTGCTTGTGCCTTAGCCACTCCACTATGGGAGTGACTCAACCAGGCACAGCACCTGAGGCTTCTTCATCCCTTCCTCCACTCCTCGGACAGCAACAGGGGTAGTGGTAATTAGCTACCATTATTATACCCCTGTCTCTTTAAATGGTTTTGCACTTTACACAGTGCAGTTCTTGCCATGTTATTCTTGCAGCGGCATATTGACCTGGTACCCCAGAGGAGTATGTACTAGGGGTAAACAGTATTCATTTTCAGTCCCGATTGCAGCAGCTTCCAAGGCGTTAACCCAACAATAGCTGCTCGAGACTCTTCCCACATATGATGGATGGTTAGAAAACTGCAGGACCATTCTCCTGATGGAATTGCTCACTGGCAAAATAAGGTTGGCCACAAAAAAAAATGAAAATGAAATGGCTTCCCTTTTTCACATTTGTAGAAAAAAACCACAGCGGTATCAGTCCTAGAGTAATATGGATTGTCAACCTGCCTTAAGAAATCCCCAGTTATGCTTTGGTTAGACAAAGACCCCAGGGACAAGGGTAAGGAGAATGAGAGAAAGATCACACAGGGAAGGGGAGGGAAGGAATTGAACTTCATGTAATTGTACAATCTAGTGATTGTGCACATTCCAAATAATTGTTTGATAATGAAAAATCAATTGGCACATAATGGAAGTGAATTATATTTGTCAACGTTTCTTCTCTTTTTGTACCTTGTGATATTAGTTAAATAGATTTTATTCTGTCCTGCACAGTTATTGTGATAAAGGTTTGAAAACTGAATAAACTTAAATTGCAAAAAAAAAAAAAAGAATGGCTCCCTTTACGTGGCAGCCTTCCTCCACTGTCTAATGTCCCTCGGTTGCTCTTTCCTTTTCCCGACAGTGTAGTCCTCCTGTGAGGTAGAATCCATTATGTTAAAGGTAAATCATTTTTAATCTGTATGAGTACTTGAATACAATGTGATGTACTGTTACAATAAAATCAAAAAAGTAAGCACCCAGTCCAGGACTTCATTTGTAAACTTTTATTTAAAGTGCAAGTGGAAAATGAATGGCTCTAAACCATAATGGTTACAGGTTGGCAAAATAACATCTTACATTTCACCTGGTACACCAGGCTTCATCAGAGATATCAGGCTAGTATAACATGACAAATATATATATATGCACACATATATACATGAAAAACTTGTGCAGATTCATTATACAAAACGTGCTCATTAATTAATGCACTAATTGTAATTACTTGTTACATCTTCAAACAGAGAATGGGTGGTAAACCGTATGCAGTCAGAAGAGATGCAAGTCACAAGTGGGGTACCTCAGGGATCAGTCCTGGGGCCAGTCCTCTTCAATATCTTCATCAGTGACATTGCAGGTGGACTAGAGGTTAAGGTTTGTCTGTTTGCAGATGACACAAAGATCTGCAACACAGTAGATGATCCAGATGGAGTAGGCAGAATGAGGAGAGATCTGGGTAAACTGGCAAAATGGTCGGAAGAGTGGCAACTGGGGTTTAATGCAAAGAAGTGCAAGATCATGCACATAGGGGAAGAGAAACCCTGAAGCCACCTATAGGTTGGGAGGGGAGCTGCTGGCAATCACAAGGGAAGAAAGAGACTTGGGCATCATCATCACCGATGACCTGAAATCATCCAAGCAGACCACTAAAGCAGTAGGTAAGGCTAGGGGGATGGGGGGTGTATTAGTAGGGATATCATGAGTCGTAAGAGGAAGGTAATAATCCCTTTTTTACAAGGCACTGGTTAGGCCCCATCTGGAGTACTATATGCAGTACTGGAGGCCGCACCTGCACAGGGACATTAACAAAATGGAGGCAGTCCAAAGAAGGGCAACCAAAATGGTGCAGGGACTGCATCACTAAACATATGAGGACAGATTAATGGAGCTCAATATGTATACCCTGGAGCAAAGGAGGGAGAGAGGTGATATGATCGAAAAATTCAAACACCTTAAGGGCATTTACAAGGTGAAAGAGTCTAACATGTTTCAATATTAGAAAAATAGCAGGACAAGAGGACACATCATGAGATTAGAGGGAGGCCGACTAAGGGGTAATGTGAGGAAGTTCTTTTTCACAGAAAGGGTGATGGATGCATGGAATGGCCTACCTCAGCAAGTGGTGGATATGAATACAGTAGGGCTTCAAACAGGCATGGGATAGGCATAAGGGAGCAATACAGTTGATTATGAATAGATAGGCTACTGATAGAGCAAAGGCTGATGGCACATTCATAAGGTAGAAAAAATGAGCAGACTGGATGAGCCTTGCAGTCCTAACCTGCCGTCAGCTTCTATGTTTCTATGTTTCAAACACAGACCACTTAATAATCTGTTTGAGGCACAATTCACTGCTAACATTCCTATTTAAATTTTAAATAGATTCACAGGTGTTACTGATTAAAAACAAAGACAATAATTTATTGCCTAAACAATTTGTTTGTGGTACTTGAATTTTATAACAAGACCAAATCATCAATCCATAATATATGTACCCAGAAACTAGACCCCTTAAATAAGCATGTATGTAAATGGCATATGCAATTAATATGTTCCATTCTGATATAAAATGTTATTTTGTGTCATGGCTTAACACCACAGATACTAACTTGCATTTTAAGGCACATGTATATGAAAAGGAAATAAAGTTCCTGGATTTGAGAGTTTACAAAATGGGTGCTTACTTTTTATGTTTGCTTGTGCACATGCTCAAGAAACATTTTGTCACAGTTTGGGAGAGAAGTGGGGTTTTGGAGGTGTGGCACTGTGGGGGCCAATGGCCCCAGTACCTTTTGAGGCTAGGTCTGCTTTCTCCAATGCAGTGGCACGCTGCTGCTGACACTAGTTCAGCCAGCGTACCACCACCTTGAAATGTTTTCGCCGCTGCAATCGGGCCGCCTCGTCATTGCAGCGTCAGCCATTCTGCTGCAATGAGGGAGTGACCTGTCATTGCAGGGTGGTACCTTGCCGTCTGCATACCACTGACCCAGTTCATTTGTCAATGGCGGAGCCCACTTCCCATCAGCATACTGTAACCCCCTGCCCCATTTGTTGTGTGCCGAAGGGGTACCCAATCCCCCTCGGCATCATGCGCCCCCCAACAGTCTTTCTTTGCCAACGGGGGGCCCAATCTCTGTTGGCTTCAGTCTCCCCCTTCCCAGTTTAATTTGCCGATGGGGGAGCCCACTTACCATTAGCATAATGTTCCCTCCAATTTGTTGTGTGCCGAGGGGTGCCTAATCCCCTTAGCTTTCCCCTATGGGTATGTGCTGATGGGGATGCCAATCCTCTTCGGCTACAGCCCCGCAACATTCAGGCGGCATGCTGGGAGCCAACCCCAACATGCCAATATCTGTAAAAAAAAACCTGACCCGCAATGTTTTTTTTATTTTTAAACCTGTAAACAGAAAATGGTCCTCGTTGATTTCGCAGCCCTCCCCAACCCGCACCCACCATCTGCCCACCTTGCCTCCCCACATCTCCCTCACCCCATACTTACCTCCAGAGCCCAGCGCAATGATCTTCGGTGGACTGGGAACATGTCTGCACTCTTCAAAGCTGACCGCGAACTGAAGAAATGCTGGTAAGCTGTATAATGGCATAAATAGGGTTTTTTCAACTTTGGTGCATATCTCAGGCATTTCTGGGAATTTTTGCACCACATTTTCAACATGGAGTTATTGGGACCACTCCTAACGAATTCAACCACTGTCATGGCATTATTCAGTCCCGAGAAGTGATTTTGCGGTCACTGCGCGGAATCACCTTTTGGAACTGAGTAATGAAATGACAGTGCCAATGTTCATGACATGGGTTCTCAAAAAGCCTATGTTGCAAATTTGGTGGAAAAATCAAAAAAATGATTGTTTTACGATGCATTCTTGCCCAGCTTTCACGCATGCTTTCATTAACTTCACGGTGTAATATTGTCACTCTAGATTTTTCATACTGGCATTTTTCACACCTCCTTATGAACAGTACAGCTGCCATTTTCACACCCTGACCAAAATGTGTTTCGCACTTCTGGTGCAGAATAGCATGGTCACTGTGGAAATCAGTGCTTGGGACAAATTAAGAAAATCACACTGACACTGTTCATGAGCAGAGGTCCAAAAATGCCTATGTTGAAAATTTGTTGATGAAAGTCCATAAAATAACTGTATTACGAGCATGCGTTGAGCAGTTTCCACGTATGCTCGGAAGTGTGCAAATTTGTAATATTTTCACTCCAGATTTTCAATATTGGCATTTTGCCACATCTCCTTATGAACAGTACAGCTGTCATTTTTCATATCCTGCCTGAAATATGCGTTTGCACATATGGCACACAATGGCGTGGTCGCTATGGGAAATTAATGTTTTGGACAGATTAAGAAAATCATAGTGACAGTGTTCATGAGCAGAGGTCACAAAATGCCTATGTTGAAAATTTGGTGAAATAATTCCACTAAATGACTGCAGTACAAGCATGTGTTGCGCAGTTTCCACATACGCTCAGAACTTCAAGCATTTTTAGTATTTTCTCTATAGGTTTTCAACATTGCCATCTCTTCACACCTCCCTATGGATGGTACAGCTGTCATTTTTTACATCCTGCCTGATCTGTGTTTCTGCACATCTGGTGCAGAATGGCACGGTCACTGGGGGAACTTGAAGTTCAGGACACATTAACAAAATCACACTGCCACTGTTCATGAGAAGAGGTCCCAAATGCTTTCATGAGGTGTGGGTCACAAAAAGGCCATGTCGAAAATTTGTAGTGCAAATACCAACACACGCCCGGGGCGTTAGGGTTTCTAACCATAACATACCACCCTGTACAGACTGACAGGCATCAGAGGTGTAACTTTGGATCACTGGCTGTAATGCTCATGCCATCCCACCCCCACCCTGAAGCCAGTGACAGGCATCAAGGTGTGCCTTGCACTGTTCAGCCCCAGACTTCACTCCATTCTCCTGTACTGCACCCATTTCAGCGTATGTGTTTATAAAATGGGGTGACTGTGAAGCTGAACACCCCAAGGCACGTCTCAACACTTGTCGTTGTCTACAGGATAGGGTGAGGTGAAATGCCGTGAGCATTATGGGCAATGACCCACAGGCACACCCCAATACCTGTCCCTCTCTGCAGGGTGGAGGTGGGATTGGTGTGAGTTCAGTACTTCACTGCCACTCCTATTCTGCATCTGTTTAACTTCTGCATGTCCAATGCTAATATCAGCAAGCAAACATTCGGCATTGACAAATGCTAGTTTGATTCTGTAGACTAAAGTTCAGTTACAGCTCCAGTCCCAGTCTCGGTGCAGCTTTTCTTTTCAATTTGTGGTACTGCTGTTACAATAAGAAGTCTCAAAACATTTTGTACACTCTAATATATCAAAATATACTGCTTCAGTTTTCAATGCATTTGTAAACTGAAAACTTTTAAATAGGAATATAATAAAACATTCAAGCTTATACAGTATCCCCCCAAAAAGAAGAAAGACAGTTACTGTCACTGGTGTAACTGGCTTCTAGTAAGAGGACATTAGTACAAATATGTTTGAAAGAGACTGATGCTTAATTACTTGCTAATTGCCTATAAAATATTTATTCTGTCTGCACTATTGTATAAAGGCACTTGAACTGAACTTTATTTTTCCACCTGTGGTATCGAAAGGTATTTCTTGTGTATTTATTATTGACCCTAAAACTCAGGATCATGAAATATTATATTTAAAACTGGGACTAAAAATTTACTCTTGGGCCCAGATATTCAAACTGCGCCAGGCTGTGGCACAAGCCTGGGCGCAGCTCAACTTGGCTGCGCAGGGGCGTGAACTGGACAATATTCAACGGAGCTGCACCATGGCTCAGCATCATTGAATATCGCACCCTGGCCACCCGCAGTGTGCATGGCACAGTGGCACTGCGCCAGCACCAGTGGCCAGAGTGGATCATGGGGATGCGCTAACGTAAGTTCCATTGTGCTAGGTGCAGCTACCACTATGTTCAAAAGTTGACATGCAAATGGGGCCATAATGTATGCAAGGCGCAAATGGGGCCATGTGCATGTCATTATGGCCCCATTTGCATGCAGGTGCGCTGATTCCCGACGACTTGCACCTGGCGCCCTGACAGGCAGCAGCCATCAGGGACCGACACCCCCTGCAGCGTGGCAATGTGCCCCACAGCCCGATCGTGGGCTTCAGTAAAAAAAGAAATGCATCCTGTATCCCTGGTGGCCCAGTGGACCGCTGTCTGCCCGATTGCGGGCTTCAGTAAATTAAAAACAAAATCCTATATCCCTGGTGGTCCAGTGGACCGCTGTCTGCTCGATCGCAGGCTGAGGTAAAAAATAAAGAAACCTATATCCCTGGTGGTCCAGTGGACCTGTCTGCTCAATCGCGGACTTAAGTAAAAATAAAAAACCTATATACCTGGTGGTCCAGTGGACCTGTCTGCAGATCACGGGCTGAGGTAAAAATAAAGAAACCTATATCCCTGGTGGTCCAGTGGACCCCCTCCCCACCACCACTGGTCCCCTGCCCTGCCCCCAGTCCAGTGGCGGGTGGCAACACCACCCACCTGCTGCCCCTGCCCGCCGACGACACCTTTGGTAGGGCTGTACACCCATTGGTCCACAGCGTGACCAATTGGCATGCAGCCCATACCATACTACACATTCTAGATATGTGAATGGATCCATTCACATATCTGGAATGTAGTATGGTATGGGCTGTACGCCCGTTGGCTCATGTTGTGGACTAATGGGCGTACAGCCCTACCGACGGTGTCAGTCGGTGGTTAGCGGGGTCGGCAGGCAGGTGGAGTGCTGCTGCCCGCCACTGACCGGGGGGAGTGGGGCAGTGGGGATCAGTGGGCGGATGGGTAGGGGGGGGTCCACTGGACCACCAGGGATATAGGTTTCTTTATTTTTATTTCCAGCCAATGATCAGGCAGATAGGTCCACTGGACCACCAGGGATATAGGTTTCATTGTATTTTACTTCAGCCCACGATCGAGCAGACAGGTCCACTGGACCACCGGGAAAATGATTAGGATGTCTGTTACTTCAGCCCATGATCGGGCAGACAGCGGTCCACTGGACCGCCAGGGATATAGGATAAATCTTTTTATTTACTTAAGCCCGCGATCGGGTGGGCAATGGTCCACTGGACCACCAGGGATGTAGGAGGTTTTATTTAGTTCACTAATGCCTGTAGTCGGGCATGGGGGGGCACCATCATGGAGGTGCAGCCGGAGCTTGGATGGCCACCCACAGGAGGCAGCTGCCGTGTTGTGCCCTGCAGTGCGGCAGCTCACCTGTGGGTGGCTGGCCATTGCTCCTTTTTTTTTTTGCTTAACTTTGTGCGGCGCGGGTAGCGCATGCATGGCTCCGCACATCCCAGGCTGAATATCGATCTGTGCAGAGTATGCGGGCACGCCCCCACCTGTACCTGCATATTACTGATGCGCCCGCATCGGATTTGTGCCAGATGCAATTCCCGCTTGAATATCGTGCTGGGGCGCATTAGTGGGTTGTGCATGGCGCAACACTGTTGCGCCATGCGCAACCCTTTTGAATATCTGGGCCTTGATTTCTAAATCAAGTTGTCTTCCACATATTTGGTTTGCAGCATATGGAAAATGTGGGATAACTTTGGATTGGTGTAACAGAACCAGGTTATCCTTGCTCATACAATTTGGCCTCTCAAGTTTAACATCCTCTAGGAGGGAGGAAGTCATTTTGCCCCTGTACAGGTCCCTGGTGAGGCCGCACTTGGAGTACTGTGTGCAGTTTTGGTGCCCATATTTGAAATAGGACATCAGGCTAAAGGAGGGGGTCTAGTATAGGGTGACAAAAATTATCCTGGGGATGTGGGACAAGGCATATGAGGAGAGACTGAAGGAGCTCAACATGTACACCCTAGAAGATAGAAGGGAGAGAGGGGACATGACTGAGACCTTCAAGTACCTAAAGGGCATAAACAAAGTTAATTCAGGGGGCTTGTTTAAGTTAAAATGAGGGAGGGACACCAGGGGTCACAGTCTGAAGTTAGAGGGAGGAAGGTTCAAGAGAGAGATGAGGAGGCATTATTTCACGGAGAGGGTGGTGGCTGGTTGGGAATGCGCTACCAGAAGAAGTGGTAGCATTGCAGATGGTGGGCAGCTTCAAGAGAGGGTGGGATAGGGTCAAAGGAAGGGTCAAACCTGGGGTCAGGGTGGGAGAGGTGAAGTCAGAAATGGAGGCACTAAGCTGAAAGAGGGTGCAAGGGAAGGGGGGGCAGCTGCAGGCTAATAGACAGCATGCTGCACACTTGAGCAGACTAGATAGACCGAATGGCCTGTGTCTGCTGGCAATTTCATATGTTTGTATGGGTATCTTCTCTTTCTCACAGTGCTTCTGTAAAAGGGTAGGGACAGGGAAAAAAGAGAGTTGAGGTAAGTGGGGGCCAGAGTGTGAATGGAATACAAATGGAACTGTCCATGGGAAGCAGGGCTCAACCAGTTAAGCTGGCTATAGAAAAGGTATCAGTGAATCCTTAAGTCACTTTCAAGCTAGAATCGAAAGTCACTGTTATACAGGATACACAGCCTATTCAGAGTGGTTTTGGGGTCTGTGTCATATACAGCATCTCCACATCAAGAAGAAAAATCAGAAACCCCATGGTGCAAGGAGCCTGGAGCCTGTACTACCCCCCAGAGACCAGACAACAGGGAAGGAATTTGGTGCAGAGCCGCTGCTCTCCCTAGGCTGTGTGGAGAAGAACAGACCTCTCTATTATTTTTGCCCACCCCCTCCTTAGGCCACCATTAAATGCTTATAATCTTCGCCCACTTCTCCTAGACTATCTGCTATTGACTAATTACTGTCACTATTGGTCCCCTTCTCCCATCGCGTTTAGGTGTCACAGCCTGCTATATGCTTCACTGTACTATCCTGTCCTATTGAAGCTAAAATCTAATTCAGGTACCCTGCATTACGATAATCCTAGCAGTGCATCCTGGGTGCTAGTCCCATAATGAGGGCGCTTTATCTGTTCTCTTGTCTGTCTTTGCTCATCTTATGTTTCTTGGACTCAAATTCATTTATGCAGACATCTCCTAAGACAGAGTGTGGCTTTCACATCACGTTGGCCTGCTTGGACATTCTCAACCACGTAGAACAGCTTATATGTGCCCTAAAATCCCCCATCCTGCAACTGGTCCTTCATCCGCCATGGCATGTAGGAATTCTTATAGAGTTGTCCCTTAGGGGTACGTTCCTTTCTACTTTTGTTCCTCAACTTCCCTTGCCGCTCTCTGCCAAGGTATCATTATATGCAGTGTTAGGTCAGCTAGGAGCTCGCCTTAGTGCTCCACCAACTAATTCTTATGAACCCTGCAAATGACAAAGGGCTAAACTGTCCAAACTCCTCCCAAGTCTATGCAGGAAACTTTTGCTATTACTTCTGTTGTGTTCAGGTAATGTTGAGCTTAATCCAGGCCCCCCCGTAGCCATTGAATCCACAGCCGATTTACAAAGCCTGAAGGGGTTAAGCTTTTTGCATGTCAGCATGTTAAAAAAAATTACATCAGTACAGGATTGGACATGTCATATCGCCCCAGATGCTTTGGTAGTCACAGAGTCTTGGCTTCGACCGGCAACCAATAACATTGAAGTAAACACACCCTCCTACTATCTGTTTAGAGCTGGCAGGCAGACTGGAGGTGGTGGTGTAGCCATGTACATCAAGGATAAATTCCCTGTCTCTATTATTGACTCTACTTTTGTCCCAAACAAATTTGAAGGTCTGTCTTTAAGAGTTGAAATCGCAACTGGAATTTCACTTTGTGTAATAGGTTGCTACAGCCCCCATCTTCTGAATTGCAGTTGCTGAAACTTCTAGGTAACGTCCTAGTTCCAGCCTCATCAGAATATATCATACTAGGGGATTTCAACTTAGACTGGCTCTCTAGTGTATCTACTCCTCTTAAAATGTTCTGTGATTCCCTTGGGTTATCACAGCTGATAAACAGAGCTGCTCATCCTAATAAGACTATCCCTAATAACTAGTGGTGGGTGAAGTGGGCTCAATTCGCTCCTCAAAGTGATTCATGGAGTGAAGCGGAATTCGCGGAGTACTTTGTGCCATGATGGGCAAAGTGAAGTCCATCGAAAGCAATGACTTTGCGTTACTCTGCCTTCCCCCAAACCACTACTCCACCAATTTTAAGGTGAAGTACATTGAAAACAGTGCACTTCGCCTCACTTTGCCTTGTTTTTAAGCTCCAAAGATGAATTTTACAGTGATTCATGGGAGTTCAAGTTACATGGGCTCTAGATTGTTCTGCACAGCCTCAGTTCAGGGTAGTTTGTGTAGGAAGCTGTAGGAGACAGTCTGATCTGAGAGTTCTCTGTGATTCAAACCTTCTAAAAGCTGTTAAAAAAGGCTTTTTGAGTATTTTTTTTGCTCAAACTTTAGCTCATCAATTGTAGGAAACCCTCCTGTGCTCATATTATCGAGTGTTTATTGTTTGTGTGTGGATTTTGAATGTCAATGTACAACATTGAGTCTGTGTACTAAGAGACAGTGAAAGTGTGCTGTGGGAGAGGGGCGTATCTGTGGTGTAGGTAGATTTACTGTAAGTTGGAGAAATAGGGAGTTCTTTGTTTTTTGGTTATATTTTTGTTGTATGACTGTGTTAATGTACACAATAATAGTTTCAATAATTGATACTTTTTGCTGATTGTGTGTTGTGGATCTGGTGCAGCAGTGCATAATTTCAGGTTGTTTAAAATACGTGGTATATTACTGAAGTTTTCAATTTGCTACGCATTACTTGTGGAAAAATTGTGTGTGTGTGAGTGTTTGTGCAGTATATGACATCAAATAATACACCTTTTATTGTGCCACAGTGTAATCACAGGCACAGTAGTGTGAATCTGCTATCCAGTGCAGCTGCGTGATTTCGAACTGCCATTGTGATATCTTTTCTTGGTTTTGCACTGCCGTAATCTGCAGTCAGTGCTCCCCCCCACTACCAGTAAAAGGAATTCTTTTCCAGATTGGATTGTTTGTGACTTCAGCACCATTGATTAGTTAAGATGTTGTTGAACTTGTGACTTTGTGTCTGTATCTGTTGTTGAAGCCACAGTTGTTTTTTTGGCTTCACATTCAGCACTCTCCTGGCCCCCACCCAGAGTGAATGTTCCAAAATCTAAATTTGTTTAGAATATTCTTGTTGATCCCCCAAAATGCCCGCAAAAAGACGTGCAAGCAAAGCTGTTTCTGGCTATGGCATTGCTGCCAGTGGTAAGATTGTCTGTGGACATGGTAGTTTGCAGTCGCAGAAGTGCATTGCTGGTGTGAGGAAAGGTATTTCTCCTTCAGTATTGTTACAGCACAATCGGTAGCTTCACTCATAGTTGCAGGAGATGATGTTGTCCCAGCTGGTGGTGTTAGTGCAGTTGTTTGTGATGGTATGAGTATTGCTGCCTCAAGTTCCACTTCTGACCAGTTTACCATGTCCAAAAATATAGTGGAGTGTGAAGCAGTGCCAGTGAGTGGCAGTGTAGATGATGTCATACTCCCCAGTAACATCCCAGTAACTGAACATGAGGATTCTGATCATCATGTCAACAATAGCATACAATGTGACATTTCTTCCTCCTTGGTTCAGGTCACGCATTTGCCATGCAGTGATTCACAGTGTGGTGAAAAAATATCAGGTACTGGTGGTGTTGATGATGATGAATCTGATGCTGATTTTGCTGTGGTTGCAACATGCATTCCACATGCCAGCATCCAAGCAGAAGATGTGGATGTGGGTGATGATGAATATGATGATGATGTAAGTGACCCAAGTTGGGAACCGGAGAAAAAGAAATTCAAGGTGGCTTGTCTGGGTCTGTTTGCATTACCCCCGTAAAAGTTGTGATTTACCAGTTGCAGGTGGTGATGATGATGACCCAGCAATAATGATAGGTAGTCGTGGTGGTCAGTTGCAGTCTAAGTGTGTCCTGCCTGAAAAATCATGTAGCACCCCCCCCACTTCATGGCTTAAAAAAACAGAGTCCAATAAGCAGCATTAGGGAAATGTTAAAACTAGAGCATCACAATCTCTTGTTTGGGATTTTTTTTTGTGCAAGATGCAAATGATGAGTCAGTTGCAATCTGCCAGGTTTGCCCTGTGCATGTGAGTTGAGGTAAAAAGGGGAGCCATCTGGGTACAGGGGGACAGCATACGCATCTTAAGAACAGGCACATGGCACTGTGGACCCAGCACAAGATGGCAGCTAATACCTATACCTTAGTGGGGCATTCACCCTCGTCATCAACCATAATGAGCATGTTATCCCCTTCCATGACTGTGAAGTCAAGTAGGAAATTAAATAGGTGCAGTAATGATGAAATAACAGCAGAGGATTACTACAGGCATGATGAGGTGGAGGAGCATAATGATTTTGAAATGTTGCCCAGTGGTGGTGAGAGTAACAGTTTTGGTGGTGGTGGTGGTGGTGAATGCAGTATGTCTAGTGCAAGTGGTACATCAACCCCGGTTGGTAAATCTAGGAAAATAACTGCATTTGTGGGTTTGTCACCATCACCTGTGCAACCGCCTTCATCACATGTCCACACTCCACCCCCTGCCATTCACAGAGCAGAACCATTTGTCATCACACCCCATGTAAAACGTTTAAGTCAGCCCACATTACAGAGCGTTTTTGCGCATTAGCTGAAGTACCCACCCAGTCATACAGTGTCACGTGAACTTAATGCTGCTGTAGCTGAAATGCTGGCAATTGATCTATTGTCCTTCTCCTTTGTGGAGAATTCTGGGTTCCGGTGGTTTGCTGCACGTGCCTGTCCAAAATGGAATGTCCCATCCAGGACATACTTTTCCACTCGTGCTGTCCCCAAGATGTACCATACTGTGTCCGACTCTGTAAGACATGCCCTTCAACATTCCTCCACTCCATTCATCCATTTAAGGATGGATATGTGGACAAGTGGCAAAATAGTGGGGAGTTCATATTTGTGTATAACTGCACATTGGGAGCAGGTGCCGGGTGTTGTTTATGCTGTTGGTAGTGTGAATAATCAGTGTAGTAAGGTGGAGTGTCGTGGTAGAATTCTTCCAGGAATTCGACGGCATGCAACGATTGCTGTGCACAATGTGACCTGTTCACACACTGGTGAAAACATGTTGGACTTGGTACGGACTGAAAGTGACAATTGGTTGAACCCCCATCCCTGAGAGATGGGTTCATAGTAAGTGACAATGGGTCAAATGTGGTGAAATGCATCTCGAATGGTGGCTTTTTTCGGGTTCCATGCATGGCCCACTGTTTAAATCTTGTGGTGCAGGAGTTTCTGCAGCACCCTGATATAAAGGAAATGCTGACAGTTGCACGCTGTGTCTGTTCTCACTTTTTCACGCTCTGCAAAGACCCATGACCAGCATTGGCAGTTGCAGATCTGAAACAGCCTCCCTCAGCACCGCTTGAAGCTGGAAGTTGTCACCCAGTGGAACTCCACTTTATACATGGCAGAGAAGTTGTATGGACAAGACAAAGCCATCTCAGAATATCTTGTCATGCACACTAGCTGTGACACTTCTGGGGCCTCCATGTCTATGATGACTGAACAGTGGCACCTCATGGACTCTGTAATAACAATTTTGCGGCCTTTTGAACATGCCACACAGGCAGTGAGTGGTGAGTCTGCCTCCATTAGCCAATCAATTCCACTGCTGTGGGTGCTGAGGCAGACATTGGTGAATGTACAGCATAACCTTGATGTTGCTGGATACAGTGCTAGCAGTATGTTGCTGAAACACATGCTGACAGTATTCAACCAGAATCGCCACATCTTAAGCATTCAACAGAGTGACAACTTTGCAATAGCAACAATGCTGGACCCACAATACAAACATGGAATTGCCTCAGTACTGGAGGGTGGGCCTGAACAGGTAAAAAATGTCAGTGGGCAATTGGTGCGCTTGGTTCATGGGGCACAGAAGTCACGTGCCAAGGTCAGCAAATCTCAGCAGCATAATCAGGCTGAAGGTGCACCTGGAGGAGTATCAAGCATATCCTGTAAGGGGAAGGGGACTGCAGTTCCAGGTGGTCTGTCATCCAAAGCGGCTGGCATCAACCCACTTTGGGAGGCTTTGTCCCAAGTGGGGATTTGTGATATAAATTATTCTGGAGAACAGGATGATGCATCAACCACTGGACTTAGTGCAGCACAAAGAATGACTGAGTCATATATGTCTGAAAAAAGGCATCTGTCAATAACTGATGATCCTCTTTTATACTGGAGTGGAAAGGTCAGTGAATGGCCAGAGCTGACTGCAGTGGCACTGAAGTACCTGACATGCCCACCCTCCCGTGTAAGTGGCGAAAGGGTATTCAGCTCAGCAGGTGCAATAGTTTGGGATCGTCTACAAACCTTTCTCCTGCAAATGTCAGTTTGATAACATTAATAAAAATGAATGAGAGGCACATACCAGCTCAGACTGCAACCTCAGTATTCGTACACCGGCCTAGTCATGGTTTTGCTGATGTAGAAATGGACCATCCTGGTGGCACTGGCAGTGGCAGCATGAAATGGCCTGCCACTGATGTAGATGATGACACAATGGAGAAAGAATTTCCCGGTGGTCAGAATTCAGACATAGATGACTGTGAGGGCAGTTTTCTTTATAAGGATGATGATGAGGTTAATGTTGGCAGGTTTTAACTGAAGTTATTAAAAGGTGGTGACATTTGTTATATGAAACATGTTTTCTTTTTCATAAAGTTAAATGAGTGTCCCACTCAGAGTAACTCAAATTCCATATGTCATGTCACATTTGTAACACAGAGCACAATATATCCTGACCCCAGTACCATCACCACAAGACTGCTGTTATCCACTGCCACTATAGGGAACGTCACTGTGTGCCCCCCTGGACTACCACCATGAAACCGCTGTTAGCCACTGCCACCAGAGGGAATTACTTTGTGTGCCCCCTTGGACCACCACCATAAGACTGCTGTTAGCCAGTGCCACTATAGGGAATGTCACTGTGTGCCCCCCTGGACTGCCACCACAAAACCGCTGTTAGCCACCACCACCAGGGGGAATGACATTGTGTGCTCCCCTGGACCACCACCACAATACCACTGCTAGCCACTGCCACCACCATAGGGAATGTCACTGTATGCCCACCTGGACCATCACCATGAAACCACTATTAGCCAGTGCCACCAGGGGGAATGCCTTTGTATGCCCCCCTGGCCCACCACCACCATAATACCGTGGTTAGCCTCTGCCACCACCACCAGATTAAGGAAGATGTGTGAGGGAATGTCATCATGTGCCTCAGCTATGACCACCACCACCCACCACCACTATTGTGACAATGTTTTCCATTACATGTCTTGACCATGCCAAGGCAGAGGGAGTCAAACAGGAGACCACATCCATCAGCCACAGGCACAAGGCTTCTTACAATGAATACAATACAGTGAGTATGTGCACTAATGGTTTTCATGCTATTCAACTTCCTTTAGCTGTGTGTTTTGTTTTCTGTAGCTTTTCCGAGCTGCAATGGTCAAACACATATGGTCAACTTATTTTGTTTTTTTACAGGTTAACAACAATGGACTATCCTTCACTGAAGATCTGTATCAATGGTACAGCAGCAGTACTGTCGACAGGAACCTATGGGATATCCATTTCCAATCCATACTGCTAATTATATCAATTTTATTTAATCTTTTCCTTTTTTTTCATAACAGTTCAAAAAATACGACTGATGATTATAAACTAGGTGACATGTATGTCACAAAAAATATTTCTGCAACATATCATGCACTGTATTCAAAATTTGCAGCTGCAGCCATGACAGTGTTGAAAAAGTTTGACCCAGGTTATGTTACTTGACAAGATGTGGTTTTAAAATGTAACTTGAGTTGAGACACAGGGACACTGACACAGTGTATTTGTTACAGCCTGGTATTTAAATTGTTATCTGATGATTGCAGTGGGACAGCTTGCTATCTGTGTTAATCCAGATACCCGTGGTGGAACATCCACGGCTTAAACATAATGTCTTACTGCTGCAATCAAGTTGCCATACATCCTTCATTTCTCTTTTAAGGAAACTTCCAGATGCTTTGTGGTGTCATAGTTGCCTTATCCAAAGAACTTCTTCAACATCATGCCCCCCCCACTAGGGCTGGGGCAGACATGTAACAAGCAGAAGTTGTTTGAATCGATGATAACTATAACCATCATTACCGGACTGGGGAAGGATGCAGATAAAATCTGAGAAGAAGTAACCAAATAATAAACCATTAATGAGATCTACTTGCAAATATGCCCCCACCCAAAAAAAATGACCTTCATTGGCTTGACAGTATTCCATTTCCAATTCCAACACCAAAATTTCTCATCAAGCATGAGCATGTGCACACCAACAGTATGTGACCTGTGATAAAAAAACAATACAATGAGTACATGTATATACTGTATATGTCAACTCCCCACCAAGAAAATACATATATATACATATATATATATATAAACTCACCAGAGTTACTATTAGTGTACACACAAAGGACACCCTTCCATCCAGTTGAGGTGATCGCATCGCAGCACACTTTGGACAAGCAACAGTTCTCTCACTGTCATCATTTGTGACGGAACACTGATTGGTCATTCATGTCATGGTATCCCTCCTTCACATGGTTTGGCAAGACACTGTGCATCATGACATCATCAACACAGTAAGGTCAATACACACAGCAGCATTACATGTGATTGCAACAGCAGCAGAATCACTTGTGAATTTTCTGGACACAAGACAGTTGCATTTTGGGATGCACAAAAATTCTTGGGACTGTGTGAATACTGCGCGTGTGACTGAGTGCGCCATTAATTCTGGGACACTTTGCATTTCATGTTACACTCTCATTTCACTTTGTTAGCACTTGTGAATTTTCTGTACACATGACAGTTGCATTTTGGGGATGCACAATAATTCTGGGGACTGTGTGTGAGTACTGCACGCATGACTAAGTGTGCCATTAATTCTGGGACACTTTGCATATCATGTTATGCTCTCATTTCACTTAATCAGCACTTGTGAATTTTCTGGACACAAGACAGTTGCATTTTGGGGATGCACAATAATTCTAGTAACTGTGTGTGAGTACTGCGTGCATCACTGACTGCGCCATTAATTCTGGGAGACTGCAATTCTTGTTACGCTACAATTTCACTTCGTCAGCACTGGGGAATTTTCTGGACACAAGACAGTTGCATTTTAGGATTGGGAATTCTGGTGAGTCTGGTAAATATTTTTGGAGCCTCAGTAATGTTTACTTTCTGTCATGCTATCGTGAAGTATTTGTCAAAAGGCAGGACTGAGCACTGCAATTATACTGTGCTAAACTACATGTGTGCAGTCTGTCTTCTTTCCTGTGTGTGCAGACACTGTCCAACTTCAAGTTGCATTATATGTATATATGCTGATGCTGACTTGCTGCAGTGTTTATGGTATAAAAAATAAAGATAAGAATATATATAGTATATTTTATTTGTACCATCAATGGCAACAGACAAAGTGATATGATATGTTTTCAGAGATCTTGGGCCAGTGTGCACCGGAACCACTCACACAGACACAGTGCACACATGACTTTGTAGAGATAATAGCACAAAAAATCATGCTTTCAAACAAACCATACCCAACAGACATAAAATATTGCTGAGGCACACATAAAATGTTATGGTGTACACATGTTCAAGTTAGAAAATATAACAGGTCCTTCAGTCCACTGGCACCACACTGCGCTACCACTGGTGCCGTGTCATGTTATGATGTACATCAACTTGCTGAAAAACTGACACTGCCAGTGTAAACTAGAAAGACATATTACAGAACAAATAATGAATAGAAGGAATGTGGTAGTATGGTGTGAACTGGACCTTATATATTTTCTGACTTTATAATGTCTGTACACCATGAAATATTTTGGGTGCATCAGCAATATTTCATGTCTGTTACATATGGTTTGTTGAAAAGCAGGATTTTTTGTTGCTATGATCTCCTAACAAATAAAATATACATTATATATTCTTATCTTTACTCTTTATACCATAAACACAGTAACAAGTCAGACAGCAATCAACATATGTATGTTTGCAAGAAGCTGGACAGTGTCTGCAGTACATACACACACAGGAAAGAAGACTAACTACACATATGCAGTTTAGCACAGTATACTTGCACTCCTCAGTCTGCTTTTCCACAAACACTCCATGACAGAAAGCATACCTCTCAACTGTCCCTGGTTTTCAGGGATGTCCCTGATTTTGCCTCAGATTTTTCCTCTGTCCCTCTTAAAATTTGTGTTCTTGTGACAGCACAGTGGGGATTAAAAGCACAAAATAATGTCAAACATTAAAGTAACAGACTTGTTATTCTTCAGAAAATGCATCTTAACACAAATCCCTTTATTCTATCAGCTTTCTGAGTGAATAGTACCAGATTTTAAGATGTGCCCCGGATCTGGGGTCCTTGTCCCTGATTATTTTAAGCCTTGTCCCTGATTCATGAGGCAAGAGGTTGAGAGGTATGATGGAAAGTAAACATTAATGAGGCACCAAAACAGCACACACACACACACACACACACACACACACACACACACACACACACACACACACACACACACTTACTTAACAGAAGGAAAGGGGGGCCAGAATATAAAGTGTCATGCATACAGAAAACAACAAAAAAAGAGCATAATTACATACAAGGGTCGGGGATGGTGGAGGAATACATTTTATAACACAGCAGGGAAAGTGTGGGGGGGCACATGGTGTGAGAAAAAAAGGTAAAGTGGGATCCCCTGGTGGTCCAGCAGCAGTTTCAGAATGGACATAATTTGTAACTGATGTCCCTCTATGTGATCCAACCGCTGCTGGGCAGCATTCACCCTCTCATTTTTCTCAATAAAACTCCAGAGAACTACCAGGTCACCCTGTGTTACAGGTAGATCTTTGGGGTCCACACATTTTACAGGCTCAGCTGCTTGTGGTGGTGCTGGTGGAGCAGCATGTGCTGCTCTGGCCCTCCTCTTCTTAGGGCCACTGCCACACACAGCCACACCCTCTGTCACAGAAGGGCCAGCGGGTGTAGGCCTGGCCCATTCTGTGGCAGCCTGCCACTCCAACTGGTGGTGGTTCAGTATATGGGTGCGCTGGCCCCCAGTCTCCAGGTGAGTCCCTCGGGGGCCATGGAGCACCTCCACCTGACATAGGCAGCACCTGACCATGCTACTGTCCCCCCCAACAGTCAAAAAGTTCCCAAACAATGGAGGTGCGGGGAGGACCAGGCACAGGCAGGGGAGGGCCAGATGCACTGGCAGCCGGCTGGTCATGGTGCTCAACAGGAATGGGATCCACAACTGGGCCTGGGGCCAAAGGCACATCCTGCTCCAGAGGACCTTGTGCTGGAGCTGGTGCTGGATGTGGTGGTGGTGGTGGTTCAACTGCCTCAGAGTCAGGAGGAGGTGCTGGTCCTGCTTCTGGGGAGGAGGGCACTCAGAATTTTGGATCGGTCCAACAGGAACTGGCAGCCAGGCCCCCCATGCATGCACATGGTGTGATGCCTACCACACTCTCCCAGAACTACCCCACCCCAGACATTCCCTTGCCGTGGTCCATCTCTTGTACTGTGCTCCCTCAGTCTGAGCAATGACTACTCAACTCGACAGAAAACACTCACACTGTCACACAAAACACACACAGTCACACAGACAAACAACTACTTATAAAGGTAAGAAAAAAATTAATTTACAGAAAGAACAAATTAAGTAAAAAAGAGTACAGAAAAGACAAAAAAAATGTAGCTTTTAAAAAAGCTGTTGGGCCTAATTCAAAGTTTAAATCTCCTCCTCGCTCAGATCTCCAAGTCTCAGGCTGTTGCACAGTCACAAAACAACACACTCTTCTCTCTCCTTGTGCACAGGAGAAAGTGAAACTATCTCCTCGGCAAGGCACTACCTTCTTGCCTGGCTAAAGAGCATGTGACTTACAGTACTGTAAGCCATATGATGTGTGGGGAAGCTGCCAAATCTGGAACGCGAAGTGGATCACTTAGAATCATAATGCTACGAGACTCCCTGCATTGGCAGGACTTTTACTTAGCTAAGTATCCGACTACGGCGTACATTTTCTCTGAAATTGTGTTAGGGGCTCTAAATAAGCATGCTTCTCTGGTGAAAGAACGTATCAGGAATAAAACCTGCCAGTAGTTTACAGAGGACCTGAAGGATGCTCTTCAGAGTAGGGATGTGTTTTGGAGAACCGCCAGAAAAGTTAATCTCACTAACTAGTCGAATCTATTCTGGAGGGTGAGGAACTTTTGTACCAAGATGGTTAAAGAAGCAAAAGTAAATTTTTGCCACTCACAGATGAAGCTATCTTCAAGGTGTTCCTCTAAATTTTGGAATACAATCAAAGATATTGAAGGCCATACCCCTGGAAATCCCCTACCTGCTAAAATATTAATTGGTGACACTAATCTCCGACAGATCAACTATTCTTGACTCTCTCAACAATCACTTTGCTACTGCTGGACTAGTCTTCGACTCCTCTCCCACCAGCACTCTCTGCCAACAACTTGGAGAGGATACTCAAGATAAACCTATCTCCAGCCCATTATTCTCCCTACAGCCTACATCTCTGAAAGAAATCGAAGATCTTCTCCTGCAGTTAAGTACTAGGAAAAGCGCTGGAGCCGACCTCATGGACCCATACTTCTTAAAGGTTGGCTACCATGTTCTTGCAGTCCCAATTACACATCTCTTTAACCTATTCATGTCCCAGGGTGACCTTCTGCCCATCTGGAAAACTACATTTGTGGTCCTTTTGTTTAAGTTGGGAGATCCCAGTAACCTCAATAACTACAGGTCAAGCTCCTTACTTCCAATCCTGTCTAAGCTGCTGGAGAAAATTGTGAGCACTTGGTTACAGAAGCACCTGGAATCAGTGAAGCTGCTCAATCTGTTACAATCAGGCTTTAGAGCACAGTACAGTACAATCTCAGCTCTAGCCAAAGTGACCAATGACTGGCAATATGAACTGGCTAATAAGAACTTTGTCTACACAGTGTTTTTGGACCTAAGTAAGGCATTTGACACTGTTGACCACAGCCTGCTTCTTTCATCCCTCCAGAACACTGGCTTGGATTCTCTATCCTTAAGATGGTTTGCTAACTACCTCTCTGGCTGACTTCAGCAAGTAAAGGTGGAAAAGAAAGTTTCTCCTCTAAATCCCCTGTTGAGGGGTGTACCTCAAAGCTGCATTCTGGATCCTTTGCTCTTCGCTATTTATATTAACAATATTAATGCCACCATCAAAGAAGCACAAATACACCTATTTGTGGATGACACGGTGCTTTATACTAATAGCCCTACCCCCGACACTGCCTGTAAAACCCTTCAAAGTGAATTCAATCTGCTGCAGCGTCAGCTTCAGCTTCTAAACCAGAAGTTACTTCTAAATGCCAAGAAAACCAAAGCAATGTTCCTCTCGCCCTTTTCTCATGCATCAAATCCTGCTACCACCGGGACACTCCTACAGATCACTGCTATCCTAGGTGAGCAACTGGAATATGTAACAAAGTTCAAATATCTGGGGATTTGGTTAGACAATACTCTCCTTCTTTGACCATATAGAAGAGCTGACAAAGAAAGTTAGGCAAAGGCTTGGTCTTTTCTTTAGGATCAACAATCCGCTCACAAGGGACGCCAAGCTGAAACTGGTCCAAACTACCTTTCTTTCCTTACTAGGTTATGCAGACTTCCTACACAGCCAGGGTCCTGTTGGTGCACTAGCCAAATTTGACACGCTTTGTCACCGAGCTTTAAGGTTTATCACAGGTCTTCCATACTCCACGCATCACTGTTCCTTGTATACTGCAGTAGGATGGACATCCCTTAGCTACAGACAACAGAGAAATGCCGCGTTCTGGACTTATAAACTGCCCCAGTATTTCTCTGTCTGTCTACCGTTGTGCACTCATGGCAAGTATGCCCTGAGAAGTACCTCCTATATTTCCTTGTATGTATATAAGGCAAAAACACGTTTTGGCAGAGCAGCCATAAGCTACTTGTTACCTCAAATGTGGAATAAGCTGCAAAAAAACTTGAAATTAACTCACCATCAGCTTAGCAGCTTTCAAATCTCTATACCTGTGTCATACTCAGGAATCTTGTACCTGTTTCCTCTGACTCACGACCTTCTAATTATCCTTGCGCACCATGAGTCCCTGCTGCTACAGATTTCACTAGGATTGGTAACAGCTACTATCTGGCTCCCCCCTCCCTTTTCCCCTTACCTCTCTCTCTCTCATTCTTCACTTCAACATCACTTGGACCTTGGAGCCAGTAATGAATTTCCAACCCTTCCATCATTCTCTTCCCCATTTTGAACCCTCTCAATGGCTGAGCCTTTTAACCCTAGCTCTTGTGGCTGTCTCAGACCGTAATCCTTTATGCCGTCTCCCTCTACCATCCTCTTCCCCTGCCCTTGATCCTGCTGGTACCACTAATCCTTCCGAATCCTTTCCTTCAAAAATTACCTCCTAGGCTAGCCTTGTAATATTGACTGTTATCCTGGATCACTATATATACTGTATGCTGTGTTCTATTTATATCTGATGTACCTTTTTGACCCGGTGCATATATATATATATATATGTAATAGATAAACCAATCTGAGGTGTGTGATCTTGCTCTGATATACGCACACCTTGGTGTGCATCAACCACCCAAGGCGTACGTATATCAGAGCGTGACTGCACACCTCAGATTGGTTTATCTATCTTATAAAATGTCAGAATTGTTTTGGAGGGGGGTAAAAGTGCAGGTGTGCAGTCACACTCTGATATACGCACGGTCATGTGATGGTAACTATTCAATCTATCCCAAGCAATTTCCCTATCCATTTTATAAATATATGTATGTGTATATATATATATATATATATTCATGGCAAAAAACTCCATTTAATGCATCAGTTAGGGTGGTTCCACAGCGACAAAAGCAAGGAAATTCAGTGTTAGGCTTGAAAACCCTAACTCTGCATTCATCCCCTCACCCCCCAGCACCGCACACATACACACACACACACACACACACACACACACACACACACACACACACATGCAAGTAGGTGGGAGGACCAAGGCAACATGACCAATCACAGACAACCAGCAACAAGTGACAGAAATAAAATACAACTGTCTAAATGTACTACAAGACATCCCCACCCACCCCACCAGGTACTGCATGCTCAGTGGAGATCCACAGCAAAACTGAGGTCATGTACACCAAATGTACACATCCCTGATTGCAGGTGCACACAACGTACCACACTTAAGAGTTGCATGGCCTTACCTAGCGATGCCACACACCCCACCACACCCGCTACTGCACCCAGACTGCAGAGCCACAGCAAAACTAATTCCTTGGACATGCATGTTATATTTACCTGATTTCAGGTAGACACAAGATAACACAGTCAGGCGCTGTGGTACTTTTGCAGTCAATGCCACAAAAACCATGAGACTGCATACCGACTGGAGAGGAGCTGTGAAAATAATGCCATGGATATTAACAGTGCAATTACGTCATTGATGTCGTACTGAGGTTTGTACACTAACAGTGTTACCCACAGACATTGCAAGTTATTTCTAGATATTTAGCAAAATTTCTGTAGAGTTTCTCTCTGCTGCCCCTACTCTTTAAATGATAAAAGCATCAGATATTTTTGTAAATATCACAGACATTTTGGGAAACAGCTTACAATCTATGTGGCTACCACTGTACACAGTCTCTTAGTTACACAATGACCACCCCCCAACACTTGTTGTATGTTGACTGCAAAGACACAGGGAAAAACAAAGGCCATGGACATCAACAGTACACCTGTCTGATTGCAGTTGCACTACACTTACCACACTTGACAGTTGTATGGCCTCACTTAGGCAATCCTCCCCCCAAGCCACAAGAGCAGATACTGCATCCTGGTCTCAGTTTTGCTGTGGATCTCCACTGAGCATGCAGTACCTGGTGGGGTGGGGGGGATGTCTTGTAGTACATTTAGACAGTTGTATTTTATTTCTGTCACCTGCTGCTGGTTGTCTGTGATTGGTCGTGTTGCCTTGGTCCTCCCACCTACTTGCATATGTGTGTGTGTGTGTGTGTGTGTTGCTGGGGTGGGGGTGAATACGGAGTTAGGGATTTCAACCCTAACACTGAATTTCATCGCTTTTGTTGCTGTGAAACAACCCTAACTGATGCATTAAACAAAGTTTTTTGCTATGAATTTCCTTTCTGTTTGAGAATGAAAAGTACAAACAGTATATGTAATAATGCTGGGGTGCCACCAGAGATACATAGTGCAATACACACTCCTACAAAAACACAGTAAGTCCTGGAATAGCATTGTCTGTTCTAGGAAGCGAGATAGCCACTACCTCATGCATTATAATTTCTGCTGTCAATATTTGCTAATATGATTTTTGTGTTGCATTCTGTTCTAGTTAGTTCTTGTATCTTAACCTTGAAATAATCTCTTGACAGCACACAATCAAGGTGAACACAGTGTAAAGTACATTATAATCTGCCATTAATGATGTGCACCTTGGACTGTGTTCACATGTTAAAAAATCTTACTATTTTTTGTTTTCTTATACTTAACAGTGGCATTCCACATACGAAATTATCTAGTTGTGGTATTTCATTCACTATTATTTAGCACTCAATGTTACTAGTCTTGTACTTAATTAAATAAGTCATTCTGTGCCTCACTCCCACTGTCAAATGTCTACAAATCTGCAAATTATTCTTGTGTGACTTAACTAGACATAGCTTGTGAACATGAATCCATACAAAAAAAATCCCTTTGTGAGCATAGTAATACCAAAGCAAATACTCTTACACATTAACAATGGTGAACTGTTATCCTGCCAAAAGTGAAAGTACACATACATAATCCTTTTTAAGCACAATAACTGAAGATGAGTGCTGTGTAGTACAATATCCACAACTAAGTAATATCCCCACAATGCAAGAATTGCACAACACAAATTGTTCTTAACCAAAAATATTTATTTATTGTAGTATGAAATATTTTTTTAAATTACAAAAAAGATGATAATTAAATAAGGTGTTACAAATAAATTTTTCTTTTTATACAAAAAATATTTTTTATTTAAAACAGGAAAAAAATGAAAGAGTAAAAAACATACAACATACAAAACAACCTTTTATTTGGAAAAACGGTTATTGTAGGGAAAAACTTTTTTTGTATAAAAATAAATTCTGTTCTATAAAAATATTAAACAAAAGATTGAACTAAACAAGTATTTGTCTTTATTAACAATATGTACACCTTCATAAGAGAGGTGTGTGTGCTGCTGGAGGCAGCCCAGTCCAGAAGTTGGACTCAATGTGTAGGTGCAGAAGAAGTGGAAGCTGTTGCGCCTCAGAGAGGAGATACCAGATGAGCTGTGGAGGCTGGTCACTGTGGCTCAGGGAGGCTTGCTGTGACTGGTGCAGGTGAAGCAGTACTGCTGGGCACACTGACACTTGCCGCTGCCCCCACAGGCTTGAGCACAAGGTTGACAGTAGCTTGTTGTGCTGTCAGGAGAGACAGCAATTTCTCCTGTCCCTCCCCCAGCACAACGTTTTCCTTAATCAAACCGTCAACCTTGCGCTTGAGCCTGCGGTAACAACGGCAGTGTCCAGTGCACCTAACCTTGCCACGGGGTCCTGTAAATATATAGAAAAAATATATTTAAACATAATATCAAAATGGTGATTCTCTCTCTGTCTTGACTTTTAGCACTTTTTTCTCCTAGGAATATTTGTAAGACATGTTATTGCCTGTTATCAACAGTATATAAGAATACGATGTTAATGAGAAGTTCTTTATTTTAAGTAATGGTGTAATCTTTTACAACTATGATGTGTTTTTTATTGATACAGCTAGACCTAACTCATATGGTCAAAAGGCTTTACCACTATTTCTACTATATTATAATAGTGATAAAAGTAACGCACTCACAACAGTTATGTTTCATAGTAAATAAATAACCAACTAGGGTCATGTAGCACCTCACTATACATCTTACCAAATTAGAGCCCTAGTTGAAAGTTAACAGACCATTGACATAACCCTTGCTCATCATTATTGCTTACTCATACTAAAACTGTGTAAAAATAAATGCATGGAGTAAGCATTGTTAAACGGTTGAATCACAACCTCACTATAACCGATCCAGCAGTGATAATGTTTACTTTGGAGCACTCACAAGACAGTATGCAAATCACTTGAACATGACAAACAGTCTTGCATTTTTCAAAAAGCAGTAATACTTTGCAATACAAAACTGTGAATGACATCTCATAGTGCATTATTCACTATAGAGTGACCCACATCAGTTATGTATGAAACCAAAAAAAAAAAAAAAATCATGTGAACATGCATATCCATGATTTATTATTAACTCTGGAATCTATGGCTATATGCAGCTGCACACTACACTATACCTGGGGGTGGGGGTGGTGGTGAAGATCCATAATAAATAAAGAGTCAAAAGATGTAGCAAGTTACACACAATCGACAGATTCAATAGCATACGATTATTACACTCATTTGTGGATCTGAGCTAGAGCATTTATCAATACCAGCGTAACAACCACAACAATAGCTCACAGTCATACTATATGTAAAGTACGTCAGTAGATACAGTGGGTTCTGCTTGTGGAAGTAATAACTCACTATCAATATGTTGAATAGTCATGTTGGTGCACTGGACCTTAAGATATTGATGATTGCAAGCTTTCCATATACAGATAGAGTTCTTGGTGCATTGTACTCTACCCCCTCATCCGATAATAGTCATAATAAGTAGATGCATGGTGCAGCAGTCCACTGTAGTCTACCCCCTTGCACCGCAATTGCTTTAATCAACTAGAGTCAGTCAATGTTGATACACTAGATCTGTTCCGACGGTCGATAATGGTATTTGCAAATGATAGATCACCTTTAGTTTGGCACAGCACAACCACATTTACCAGACATTCACTAATAAGCAACATCAGAATCCTCACCTAACCTCACCTGGAGCGGGTGACATTCTAGAAGGAGGCAACTCTTTAAACAGTTACGGACCGACACATTCAGTACAGTTGTGTGCATATATATGTAAAATATGGGCACTGAATATGTATAAAATAATCCATGACATAATCCCAATATGTGAATGTTTCATCCATGTATTGACACTCTGTAGTTTAGTACTGTCTGAATGAACATTTACCCATGTATTACACAAATACCGACACAGCTGTAATGTAAAATAGCAATGAACACTTCTGTAGCCAGATTAGAGGTCACTAGATCCTGTATACCACTGAAGAAGTTAGTGTGAGGTGAGTGGTTTGCCACAAAGACTAGTACTGTTACAATGGAGAACATAGTACTACTATAAGAGCAGTTTTTATATCATTCACGAAAAGCTGTATTGTAATTAGGACCAGGTAGTGTGGATCATCATATCATAAAATGACTTCATTATATTTGCAATCAGGTAATGATGTAATAGTACAGTGGATTAACAGTGAACATTCAACATTAAAACTATTATGGGCGTACATTGTGGTATATTACTACTGAAGAACATGAGATATCATACACCAATGCCAACTACCTGCCAGTTCAACAGCTGCAAGTTGTCAAGGATCAGCAGACCTGTATGGAAGTCACACATCATCACATGATAATATTCCCATGTTCACCTATGATACTGTGCGAACAACTTACATATCTAGTGCTGAACATTGCACTCCATGCACCAAGTACACCAACAGTGCTGCTGGCAGTGTTGTATGCGTCTGGTAATCAATCGCAACTGTTGGACAATCAGTCTCACTACACATTGTACAGTGACACTGCAATGTGAGCAATTGAAGAGGCACCTTCATGATATTAAATTATGTTGATTCATGGTTCAGAACTGTTCAATATTGTTCACACTGTACCACAGCACAGTTCAGGTGTACCCTGAACAACTTACACACCAAGGTAGGGAATTTCTGTACATATATAACACACTGACACTGAATTTGTTTATATTCATAAAATAGTCAACAGTTAACATTTCTAGTTTTGCATTCTGTACAGCTACAGACACAGAAATAGTTAATTTATTGTCTGTTAATGTGAAATCTTGCCATTACACAAGCTCTTTCTGATAGTACACTTTAAAAACCAATGTAAGTATTTGTGCTGCTCAACAGAACTACGATACTATGATTTGTACATGAACCATGCATTACTATTTACCAGGTATACTGATTTGGTTAATATACAGTTTTAGATTGCTAGTTCTAAAAATCTACTTAGCAGTATTTCTTGCTTGAATATTTAATATAAAGACACTTACGGGCAGCACTGGTGCCAGGTTCCTGCTTCACCTGTCACTGCCTCCCTGGCCACTGTTAAAAACAAAATAAACACAAAATAAAACACCACTCAGTTCTGTTTGTGAAGCTTTTTAAATGCTTTCGTTGTATAACAGATATTTCATTTTGACAGATGGTGGTATTCAAGCATGTGTCACAGTTACTAACATACTAACATACTAACATACTAAAATGCCAGCAGAATAGGCCTAACGGTCTTTTGTGTCTGCTCGTTTGGTCAGTCCCCACCCTGGGAGCTGACCTTGCTGTGCCCCTTGCCTTCTATGGCTTCTCCCTTCCCAGTTCCAGATATTCTTGCTGCATTGGAATTTGCTTCCAGAACCCTTCCCTGTACCTGTCCCACCCCTCTTGAACCCCTCCACTGTCTCTGCCTCCACCAGCCCCTAGGCAGTGCATTCCATGGCTCCACCACCCTCTCAGTGATAGCACCCCTCCTTCTCCCCTGAATCTTCCCCTCCAGCTTCCACCCATGCCCTCTAGTGGCCCCTCCTCCTTCCTCAAGCACCCTGACTGTTCCTCCCCATTTACCCTCTTCATGTACCTGAAGACCTCTATCATGTCCCCGGTCCCTTCTCTCTTCCATGTAGTATATTTAGCTCTTGAGTCTCCTCATAGGTCCTGTCCCCAAGCCCCCAAATCATTTTGGTTGCCCTCCTCTGGACCCTCTCCAGGAGGTGTGTCCCTCTTTAAGTGTGGCCTCCAAAACTGCACGCAGTACTCAAGGTGGCCTCACCACAGTTATACAGAGGGTATCACTTCCCTCCTTCTGGAGGTGATCCCCTATGATGCATCCAGCATCCTGTTGGCCTTGGCTGCTGCCCTCCTACAAGTCTCAGAGTTGTTCATCTTGACATCCACCACCACCCCAGGTCCTCTCACCATCGAGACTTGTAGCATTTCCCAGGGTGTACACATGGCCTGGGTTTCTGGCCCCAGGTGAAGTACCTGCATTTCTGCATTGCAGCTTCCACTTTCAGACCATCTTTCCAGAGCCCAGGTCTCCTGTGACCCACCCTCCCTCCTCCCCATCCACCACCGCCTCCAGTTTTGAGTCATCTGCAAAGAGACTCCTCTCCTCCTGATTCCTGTCCTTATGTCGAATCGTGGCTTTGAACAGAAGGGCCCAGGACTGATCCCTGTGGGACCCACTAATGACCTCCTTGGGATGAGACTATCCCACCAACCACGACCCTCTGGGTCCGGTCCTGGAGCCAATTGCCTATCCATCTGTTCATCTGGTTCCCCACCCCCTTTTCTCCCAGCTTATCCAACAGGCCCACATGAGGAACAGAGTCAAATGCCTTGCTGAAGTCTAGAAAGAGGACGTCCACTTGTCTACCCAGGTCCAAGGCACTTGTCACCCAGTCATAGAACTCCACCAGGTTTGTCTGACATGATTTCCCCAGGATGAATCCATGCTGTCTATCGTCCAGGCACCCTGACTTATCCAGGTCCCCCCTAGCCTCTCCTTGACAATGCCCCTATCACCTTGCCACCACGATGTCAGGCTGACAGGCCTGTTCTCTGCCACCTCCTTGATCCCCCTTGTGGATAGGCACTATATGCGCCACCTTCCAGTCTTGGGGCACCACCCTGTCCTCAGAGAGATGGTGGAAAAGTCGCCAGGGGTTTTCGCCAGGACATCCAGCAGTTCCCAGCACTCTGGGATGAACTTATCCTGCCCCGTGCTTTCTCCATCTTTAAGGAGCTGAGGGCTTCACTCTCTCTGCTGTGATTTTCACTTCAGTACCTCTTCTCCTGTTAGCCTCCCCCCACCTGCAGTGATGCCCCCTCCTTTCAGACCCGCCGACCGGGTAGGTCCCCCTCCTCAGTATCTCTGTCTCCTCCATGTATGATGGCACCCCATTTTCCTTGGTGAAAACTGAGGTGAAGTACTCATTTAGTACCTCAGCCTGCCTCCGGGTCTTGTGCCCATCTCTCCTGATTTAATCCTGCTAATCTGCCCTTCACCCTTCATTTTCCCCAATGTATCTAAAGAACCCTTGTTCCTCTCCTAATTTCCTGGCCAGGTTCTACTCCTTCCTTGCCTTAGCCGCCCTCACCACTCTAGTGGCCCTTCTAGCCATCGGCTCGTACTCCCCTCAATCCCTTTCACTCCTTGAGCACTTGAATTGCTTATAGGCTGCTTTCTTTCCCCGCACTACCTCCTGGACCTCCCTGATCCACCAGCAGGGTTTTTGGGCCCTACCTCATTTTCGTCTTACTCTTGCACAGGTGCTGGTAGCATCCTGCACCCCTCTCCTGATGACTTCCCACCTACTATCAGCGTCTATGTCTGACCCAATCCCATCCAAATGCTCTTAAGGATCTTTCCAGTTCCAAAATCCACCCCCTGTCGGTTACCTGCCTTTGTGCAGCTTTACCCTCCTAGGTCCAGGCAGAACCAGACCGTGGCATGGTCACTCCCACCAAGGGTCCCTACCCAGGCCCCCAATCTGGTCACTGTCTGCCAGGACCACATCCAGTACCTGCACCTCCCTGGTCGGTTCCCTCACCTGCTGAGTTAGGACGTGTGTCTTGAAAGACATCCAACAACCTCTGTTCCTGGTCACAGAGGATGTCATAGTCTCCCAGTCTGTGCCTGGCATGTTTAGTCCCCCAACACCACCACCGTTCCTCTTCCCAGTCTGCAGTGCCTCCCAACATCTGCCACCAGACTGTCCTCCAGCTCCTCCACCAGGGCAGGGGTCTATACACCACTCTATTTTACCTTGCCCCCTTGTTATCAAGGTGACCCAAATCACCCACACGGTTCCCTCCACCTCCTCTACTCCCCTATGCCAATGCAGTTTTTTGACCATCATTGCTACCCCCCTCCCTTCCTCCCCTGTCCTTCCTGAACATAGTATAACCCTCCAGGTTCAGGTCCCAGTCATGTCCTGCAGTGGCCCAAGTCTCAGTGACCACCCACATCCACTGCTCCCTCAGTTAACATCGCCTGGAGCTCAGGCATTTTGTTGCCCAAGCTCCTGGCATTTAGCAGACTACCTTCCACCCTTTTCCTATAGTTCCATTTCCCTGCTCGTGTTCCCATGGGGATTCTGTTTTGCCTGGTCTGCACTTTTGCCAGTTGGCCTTTTCCTGCAATCCTCCTGGTCCCCAGGGGGTGGAGACAAGTCCTCCTTATCGACACCCCTTGACAGCCTTTTCTCCCATCCCGCCCCTTCACAAGTTTAAACCCCACTTTCACCAATAAACCCCTCTATTTTCAACTTAAAGATTCCCTCCTCTAAATTGAGATGGAGTCTATCTCTAGCACACAAGCCCTTATCCTCCCAGGTCTCCCCAATCCCCCATCAACCCATACCCTCTGGCCTCACACACTCCCTGAGCCACTGGTTTATCTCCTAATCTTTCTTTGTGTTCCCCACTAGCCCTTGGCACTGGCAGGATTTCTGCAGAAGGAAACTGTGCATCCTATGTCATGACAGACCTGGGAGCTCCCTGAATCTTGCCTGTATCTCTGGCTCGCTATTTCCTCAATGTCATTTGTACCCAGGTGGACCAGTATGTCTGGGGAACCCCACAATCCTTTGCCAGCTGATATACCTCGTGGTAGCCCTATTGCACCATTGGTCAGGAAGCATCTTGTTCTAACTGGCCAGCTTCTCCTCCTATCCCATTTGATACCCTGATCATAGAATCCCCAGCAGGAGCACTCTGACCACCCTTTTCCTCCATTCCCCCTTCCATGTCCCTCATCCTTCTACCAGCCCCTCCACCCAGCCGGCTCTTGTTCCTCCCCTCATCTGGGTGCCACATGCCACCCTCCTTATTTATCATGGCCACCCCTCCCTCCAATCCTATGCTCTCCTCCTCCCTGAGTATCCTTCTGTACCTTGCTAATTCCCCCCTCACTGCTAGCAACTGGTCCTTCTCCCCCATCTGCTAAACTAGCCTGGCTCATCCTCCCTTCCTTCCTGTCTCCATTTAGTTCCTACTTGCTCATCGTGCTCCCCTGGCCTAAACCCTCAGCTCCCTTTACTGAATCCTCCTTGTACTTCTGGTCCTTCTCCTTTACCTTTCCTCCCAACTGGTCCTTCTCCTTGCGCTTTCCTCCCTCTTCCCCCTGCCCCTCCTGCTCTGATTCACTGCTCCCTCCATTCTCCTGCATTCCAGGTCCCCTGTTCTTCCTGCTATCTGACCCCTGCCTCCTGCCTCCTCCTCTTTCCATCTCTAATCACCCCTGTCAGTGGCTACATCACCCCTCATCCTCGAGCAGAAGAAGAGTTGAAGTGGTTATTGAGTGTAGCTCTGATCCACCTCCCGCCTTGCTTCCTTCTGTCCAGCCCTGGCCATCTGCCTACTTCCCTGAGAATGTTGTCCCTCCATCCCTCCTTTGTGAGGGTCCCCAGTTACCTGCCTGCTTCCTTGGTAGTGTCCTTTTGGACCCCCTCTGCTAGGTTCCCTATGTGACCCCTGCGTATTCTCCTGCACTCCTTTCCCTATGCCCCAACCCCCAGTGCTTGGGGCAACCCCGTGGGAGATTCCCATCCCCCTTCCCCAACCATTCCACCCCCTTCCCCCAGCTTTCTCACTAATCCCCTCAACCTCCTCTAGCTGTGCTAGCTGAGGCATACTGGGCAACCACCGAACTTCCAAGCCCAGTCCAGTATCATGGCTGCTCCACACCTGTGCACCCCACCACCCTCCCAAAGATGCCGGCCCTAATGACGTGTGGTTCCATCCCTCCAAATAGGTTTCCTTGGGTGAGCCACCAGGTTCTCCCTAGTCCAGGATACACCCTACTGCCTAATCAGGTCACCCACTAATATTAGAGACAGTCCACTGTACACCAGTAACCCTGTTACTAGGTGCAGTACAAACATTAAACTTAAAGGGAAATGAACAACCCTAGCCCTCTCCCAGCCTTTATCCAACCCCACAGTGGCTAGAACTACATGAGCTGCACCTGCAGCCTTTTCCTCCAATTGCAGGGCAGGTGTTCCCCTATAAATTCGCAGATTTCTGGGGAGGGAGGGCAGGTATTGGGCAGACATCTGACTCAAGAGAGAGTGTATCAGCCCTGTGTCTCCCCTCCAAGCCCAGCAGCCAAAGAACCAGGCCCAAGCAAATCCCACCAAATAGGTTTTAAATCTGAAGAAATAGGCCTCTACCAGCGCAGCCTGTTACACAGTGAAACATCCACAAAATGAGCCCCACTTACAGCCACCAAATCGGTTTCAAACATCCAGCAGTCCCCAAAACAATACCCTGCTATCCCTTAGAGTAAGAAAGAAAAGAACCTACCAAGTAAAATCCACAAGAACCCTGTGAAAACAACAGCAGCAGCTACTGTCCTGGAACACAACTGACCCTGTCCTTCCAGTTCTTTCTGAGAAGACAAAGCAGCTAACACCTCAACCTGATTCAGCTCTGCCTCCAGTCAGTTGGCTGAGTGAGACCTGGCAGATCATTAACACCTCACCCACTATGCACTAACCTTTGCAGCTAGTGGAGTTAGTAAAGGAATCAAAATTCAAGTCAAAGCCCCAAAATATGTTTGCTGCCAAAGGAAAGGTCTCCAATTTAATCAGCTTCACTAACAACACATCAAAATAGGCTTGAAATTAACAGATATAGGTCTCCAATTCAAATAACCATCTCCAAGAAAATCCACCAAATAGGTTTTAAATCAGAAGAAATAGGCCTCTACCAGCGCAGCCTGTTACACAGTGAAACATCCACAAAATGAGCCCCACTTACAGCCACCAAATCAGTTTTCAAACATCCAGCAGCCCCCAAAACAATACCCTGCTAGCCCCTTAGAAGTAAGAAAGAAAAGAACTAACCTACCAAGTAAAATCCACAAGAACCCTGTGAAAACAACAGCAACAGCTACTGTCCTGGAACACAACTGATCCTGTCCCCTTCCAGTTCTTTCTGAGCTCAGGTTTATCTGCACTGGACTTATCATGTACTTTAGGCAAGCTTAGTTTTCTATGTCTTGATGGTCTTGTCCATTTTTCAACTATTATAACTAAATGCAGTGTGAACAGATGAATATTGTTTACATTGCTGTCACAGTGGAAAAATATGTAGTTGCCAGTATTGACTTGCATAATCACCACTCACACATGTCTGTAATGGCATTATTTAGAACTTGAGACATTAACATAACAAAGAAGAATGCATCACAGTTTCACACTCCTCAGACTTATTATGTAAAGTATCTGTTAAAATGACTATACAGTACAAAGTCCACTACTGGCTGTACACCTGGTCCACTCCTTGATAACGATCAATCCTCTGTTATCCCTCCCAGAGCATCTGCCCCTAGACTGACAGGCTTGTTCTATTGTCTTCCTACCTTTGCTCCTCTTTACTCTGTAGACGCTGCACAGTGGAGTCTGCCCATGGGTAGCTAATCAGGGCTCTGATGGTTCATCATTGTTGTACGAACAGGTGTTTTTCAATTTTCCTTACCTTGGACACGCCTCCCCCTAAGTATGTCAGCAGTGACATTAAGACACACGACATGCTTATGCACACCATAGTGAGGTGTCCACAATGTCCTCCCCACCACAACTGTGAAGACCTGCCTGCCACCACAGTACCACGCTTCCACTGGTGCCAATGCATCAGGTGCTGAAAGCACCCTAGAAACCCACCCTAGGAGGAGGAGAGCATCCATTGAGATGCTTAATCCTGCTCCTCCCCTTGACCCCTACGTGTCCCTCACTCCGCTCCCAAACATGTGTCACCGGTGTAGCACGAGGTATGTTGTACAGCAACTAAACCCTCAGCACCACTTTTTCTTTTTTTTTTCTTTTTATAAAGTCTCAGTAGTGTGCAGTTGATGTTAAGATTGTTGGGACATTTTCAGCACTTAATAGACTAAATATTATCTGGCAGGCATGCATGGGTCCCCCCCCCCACAGCTGAGTTGTATGTATTACTAGTGCTTTCCCTTTCGTATGATGATTTTACAGTACTATTAAGTCTTCACTATATTGTAGCTGTGCACATCAGTGGGTCTTACATACCACTACAGTGTTACCGCCATGAAAAAAACCCGCTGAAAATGCCGTCCCCAAGAATATAATCTTTTTTTCTATTATCAGCTTACCATCTGACTCAATGACAATGACACTATCAGTGTCAAAGTGTTCAGCCTCCACAGCTTCAGACTGTGCTGGTACTACCTCAGCAGGACAAGTGGGTTGCCTACGGCAATCTGTAAATGAAAGATAGTAGGAACATTTACTGTTTTCTTTCTCTGTTTACTTATCACACAGCACATTTTCTAAGCAATTGACATGCTTCTGGCACTTGACATTGTCCTAATTATAGTATATGCACACCCATATGCTATAACAAGCTCCTACTAATCAATATTTGATGAACTCTACATTACACATGTTCACAGCACCTTAATGTTTAGTTCTGACACCATAACAGGAATGAAATACAATTGTTCTTGAATGCAATACATACTGCATAGTAACTCTGCAGTACTGTGGGATAACAGTTATACATATAGATATTTAAAATACATCATAAGACATTAAATCTGGCTGAGACACAGTGGTAGTGACACTCAAGAGTACTGTTTCAATGTTAGTCCATTTGACGCCCATCACCTCCACAAAATGAACACACACAGCAAAATACTATCTTGAAGAATGCTGTTTATGAAGACAACACTTAAAAAATAGTAATAATATTATCAATTAAGAGATATTGATATGATGGACAGACCAACAAAGTCATCAATTACAGAAAAATGTATTTATCCATTTGTGTAGCAGTACTATGATATTATTTTAAAACTGATAATTTGTTAAAATTACTCACATTGAGGAAGGCACTCCCCTGCAGCTGGCTTGCCTGCTGCATCCCATAGTTCTTAGGCAAGGTAGTACCAGCATTTATCATTTGCTGGTATCTCCTCTCTGCACTTCAGGACATAAAAGCGCTGGCACACCAGCTTCCACTTCTTCAGCTGTTCTACTGTCTTGTTCTTGACCTTTAAGACCATGTGTAGAAAGCTGTTAATGTGCCTGCACACTGTGTCCAACTTTTGGTTAGTGCTACGCATCAATACATGAGCACTACCTCTTGTCTGGACTGCCTCAAGCAGCACACACACCTCTCATACTCCACTGTCTCATCTTGTATTCTTTTACCTCTGCAATACATAAACAAAAAAAAAATACAGTGAATAGGTCAGAATGGTAATGTAAATTGTGAATGTAATACTACTTTTTTTGAATAATTATGCATACTTTTTTCTCTGACTCTCTTTCTGCAACAATAAGTAACCAGTTCCAAGTCATAGTTTGCAATCAGAACCTATATGTCTTTCTAAGAATCTTAGTTTTTATTGTACTGTATATCAACATGTCAGATAATGAAAATATTAAGAGTTCATGCTGTTTACTTTGTCAGTAGCATTTACATAAAAGTGCACATCTTTCTCCACATTAAAAGCAACATATGCAACAGGATATTCACAGTGCCCAAAATTGTTGCAGCTACCATTCCTGCAGTGTCTTAGCATAAACCACAGCACAGTGCAAGCATTGCTAAACTATCCTGTAGCATGCCCCAACAGTATTTAAAATAGTGGTAGTGGCACCTACATTATGTACGCTACAGTGGGACTGTCACAGGACAAACAGTACAAGAACAAGAGGAGGATGTGTCAGCAAAAGTAAACTTATGAAATTAAAGCAAAACACAATATTCTTTGAAGGTTTAAAAAAAACATTCCACCATGTTTGTAGGCCATGAACTGATCAATTATCATTACATGACGGTAACATACTGTACATATGCAGCTATGGTGCTATACATCAACAACTATGTGATGCTGTGCCAGGCTGCAACCAATGTTAACTACAACCCAGTGTTGTTTGTCTGTAACATACCTAGGCACCTGATGACAGGCTCTGTCAAAGCACATGAATCACTCCCTCAAATACCACAGCATTATACCTACTACAATCAGATGCAGTATCAATGAAGTATCATATGTGCTGGTACAAATCTACACACATCATAATTAACCAATAAGGCATGACCAAGGGTTATGTTAAATGTTGTGTTAATCACATTCTAGGAGTGTACTGCGGCACAAGGTTTAGCCGAGTGTTACATGCTTCTAGAGGGTAATTAACTGACCATCAACATAATCCCTGGGAGTGCCTTATTGCTATTATAATAAAGATATGGTTTAAAACAGTGTTAAACCTTGTCCAGCATATATCCAAGTTCTACATGTATGTTAATTGAATATTAATATAAGTCTCTTAGGATTTTTTCTGTCAATCAGAAAGATCCATTTCTCAGACCCCTTTTATAATTAAGCAATAAACCTTGAGAGGATGTGAGTTATGGTGGGATTTACCCATGCCTGGTGTGGTTTGTTCACGAGGCACACCTTAGTGACCAAGTCCACACCAGGAGTGGGTAAATCCCAGCATAACTCACATGCAGAAGTGGTTTATTGCGTTTATACCAAAGTTCATTTTTTCACTATTATAAAATACAAATTTTAAAGACATTGCCATGTATTTTGTATTTTTGATTGTATTTATTCCTGGGCAGCAGATGATTTGTTGGACCATTTCCTCATCATGCAATGGTTATCATACCATTTACACTGGTGGTAAACTGCCAGTCTCACCATTTCTTTGGCTGTTCACTTATGTCCATGGTATAATTACATGTAATACAGTGTGGACAGCACAAAGATTGTATGTGTGCTCTCCACCTTGCCAGTCACACCCTGCAGCCCACTGCCCCCCATCTGTTATACCAGTGTGCATGATGTGAGAATTATTCTATTTTTTTGACCAAGTGTTTTTGGCTCTGAAAAGAACCTTTTTTCAGTCTGTATGTGTTTAAACAGTCTGACAATCTCAGAGGACTCCGAGGATTGCATCTTGAAGGTCTCCCAGGAAATGGCAATTGCCAGCATGTGAGAAGTGTACACCATCTGGTAGGTATAGCCAATGATAAGAATACTTCATTTCCAGGTGACGTATGGTGTACATTCCAGCCATGTGTAGAAATGTAGATATTTGAATGTTGACTTTTCTTTGGGCTCTGTTAATCAGGTACACGTGGTGTTCTACTTGCCAGACCCTACGCTCTGTAATATCAGAAAAATGATTTTACAGGCAGGCAACATACTCATAATGGAAGCAAGGTCCAGTTTTGCTTCTGTCACTAAATCTACCTAGCGTTTAGTTCCCAAATAATTTCCTCCAAGATGTATCAGCAATATGTTCAGATGAGCCCGAGTACTCAAAAGTCTATGCATGGTAGGCATGAGGTACTCCCACCTCATTCCACCCCTGCTAAACCACTTTACACAGCAATTTGGGAGCTGCAGGTTTCTCCCAAAATCACTGTTCTGAGCATACTCAGATGCTCATCTGACTATACTGCTGCCAACAATCCACAAAGTCCTTTTGCTGTTTTCTGCCATTCTCAGCTTTTCAACTTAGAACTGTACAAAGAGCTACTAAGAAAGCCAGTGTTCACCCCGCTGTACCTAAACGGCTGTGAGAGTTAAACTGCTACTTCCCTCCCAAATTCAACAGTGCTTCAGTGGGCTGACCCATGAGACACAAATAAAAGTAATCATTGGCTAATAATCTGCCTTCCTTAACCAATGTAGTGTGTGCACTAACTATGATTGCACTTTTGCTCCAGCTAAAATGTGGGAGAATTTCAAGGTACAAAAAAAATCATTGTTTTGATAGGCAGTTTCAAACAATTACAAGTGCAGGGACATGTCTGATTGTTTCCCTCTCCTGTTATGGTACACATGCACCTTGCTATCTCCCTCCATTTGCAACTGCATCTGTGCAAGTAAGTACCACATTTCTGTCTGACGTTAAACAATTATACCTACCTAATGCAACATTATAGGTAATTTCTAGTAACATAGTCAAATAGAGCAGTAAAAAACATTTTGATTAATACTATTTAACTGTTTCTAACACTTTTTATCATAGTAGAAAAATAATTTATAAAATGTGATGTACTTACAGTGAGAAATGTGCTCTGTGACTGTTTACTCTAAGATGGTTGCAGTGTCCTTCTTTTTCACCTTCTCCATCTCTGATTGGCTGTCTTACATGGCCTGATCAATGTAGCACAAGATTGGCAGAACTACCTGTCAATCAAATAGCAATCAAGATATAATTCGCTAATGCACACAGTAACTCCCCATTGGAACAAGTTTGCGATACTTTCGAATGCACAAAAATACTTTTGTGAAACTATCGAAGGTGCGACACTACTTTTTCAAAACTTTCGGACATATGACATTCATTTTTCGAAAGTGTTGAAGTTCGAAAGTAGTTTATTCGACACTGTCGCATGTTCGACACCATATTTTCGACATTGAGTTCTATACTTTTGAACGTTCTAAACCACTTTTTGCTACACTTTTGTTCATTCGACACTATTTTTTGTGACAATTTAGAATGTACTACACTATTTCATGTGTTTTTTTCAAAAATATGATGATTCCTGAAGGGAGAACTGTCCTGCTTCCTACACTATGCACAAATACCAAAGTGCATACAATTCATGATTGTTATTTAAATAATAAGGCATGAACAGACATTATGTTAATGGTCTGTTAATTTCCTTCTAGGGTAGTAATGCAGCATGAGGAGTAGCCGAGTGCTGCATACACCCTAGAAGGTGATCAATTGACCATAAACATAACCCCTGGGTGTACCTTACTGCAATTATACGAAAATATATATTTTAAACAGTATAAAACCTTGTGCAATATGTGATTAGGCTGTACATGTATGTTAATAAAATATTAAGACAGAGCTGATAGGATGTTTCCAACTAATCAGAAAATTGTTTTTCTCAGACTTTTGTCATTATGTGAAATAGTTAACTAAATAACTATATCATTTCTACATAATTATTTTCTAATTTGATTGTATTCAGCTACCTAACCACTCACCACCATAACAATTCACACACATTTATAAATGGCAACAATGAGTTGTCAGACTTGCTTGACTAACACAGCCTTCGATATTTTCACAGAATTTTCAATAAATGACCAACAGAAAATAAGCGTGACACTATTTTGACAATGTTGCATGCTCAACACTACTATTTTCAAAAGTGTCACACAGACACTACTATATGTTTTGAAAGTGTTGCACGCTTGGCACTACTTTTCAGAATTTTTGTTACAATACAACATGTTGATTGGTTATAACAGCAGTGTGGATGTTTAACATTATGACATTGTATCAATTGTAACATTTTTTGATGTTTATTGCCATATTATTATTGATGATATGTTCATAACTATTTGAAAATACTGTCTATTGCTTCACTGAGTTTCACTTACTACAGTAATAATAAAAACAATTTTACTGTTCAGTAGTATTTTATGTTCTTATATGATATAGAGATGGTGCATGATAGCATGTAATGTTAGAAATACACCAAAGACATGGATTTTAATTTTTTTTTTCCTGTGTTTCCCATGCAGGTGTCTGATTTTTCTGTAAGACTGGCCTACTGAACTGTGAATAGTGAAAAACGGAAGATGCCATCTAAACACAGACAGAAGTCTATGCAGAGACAAAACAGGTATCAGAGTAGTTCACTGTTGCATAAGGGGGATGTGAAAGTCAGTGATGTTTGTTCAAGACGTCAGATAATTCATCATCACAGTAAAGGAGTGGATTCAGAGCTTTCTCACTCTGTAGGTAAAGGACATGCTTGCTTAACAGCAAGGAAACAATGTGTAGCTAAGCAACATTTGTGTAGATCTGTAAGCAGAAAAGCTACTGTTGCAAAGACACGCATAAACACACGAACTATGCAGCGTCGACAATTTATTGCTGCTGATTCTTCTCTGAGGAAGCAGAAGTATTTTTGATCTCTGGCCTCTCAAGCCAAGATTGAAAGACTTATTGCTGCTGTGATGAGACGTGAGTGCAGAAAAATCAAGAGTCATCTCAGCTTGATGAAATTGCGCTTGAAAATATGAACATCTGTTAATAGAGCAGTTTTTGCTCTTCAACGTTTGTGGTGTAAAATGTCTCATGTACTTGAGCAGTTTAGGAACATTGTGCATGATGTAAAGATGATGCTACAATGATATCCTATCTTTAACTGCACAATTTCTGTGATGTTTTCACAGGACAGTGGCTGCACACACAGCACTCAGAGGCATATTTCTGGGAGGAGTCATTACTCTCAGAAAAAGGACAGCAAGTTGTACATTGATGAGTCTGGCAAAGTCTGTAATGTGCTCTGTGTGTGATGATTCTAACGATGGAGTCAGATGATGAATCTGAGGCAAGTATTCAGCCTCATAAACGTCACTGTCTCTCATGGACATGCGGTGACACTTACAACCGTAGGCAATCATCATTTGAGAAAGTTGAGCACTTTATCAACCTGTTTGTCATTATTGACCATAATGACATGCATAAACTGTTTGAGAGGATAGCCCTATGTGAGATCCATCCACACACTGGCCTTATGGGTCACTCCCTTGCATGCATAGATAGTGGTGTCTGTGACAGTGTCTTTCACCATATGCACATGCTGGGAGTACATCAATCAGGGATGAGGAACTTTGTATACAGGATATTTGAAGTCCGTTGAATTGTCACTCAGTATACTCTTCTCAGCAAGTTACTGTTGTCTGGTGACATGCATGGTGCCATTCAATTTTTTGAAACAGCTGCGACGTGTCAGCAGTGTGACTGATACTTTGACCACTGAGGGATCTATTACTGATGGTAATTGTGTGTCTGTCCTAGAAAGTGATATTCTCAAACAGTTTGAGAAATCAATTGCCAAATTTGAATTGGCAAAGAGACAGAAGTTTGACTCTGTATGTGTGTCATGTTAACGCCTTAGTTATGAGAAACAAATGGTCACAGCGAACCTGGAAACCATGTCACCATACAATGACATGTGGTTTTGACTTTCAGGATTTCTGCTGTTAGACCCAATCATTGTGATGTGCAAGCACTGTTTTTCCAAAGTGAAGTGTAACATTCTGCCACCAAGGTCAGCCTTGAACAACATGGAGGCAGATGTGACACCAACTGAGATTGCCACATTGAATATGTTTGAACGGATTCTTATTCAGACAATGAAACTGTTTCAAACTATTCTACAGATGAACACTAAGACAGAATATTCCACAAAAAGAACTCATCAGATCTCTTAAGGGTTCCGTCATGTATCTGCCACTTCCTCTGCAGGAAAATGTGAAAGCTATCTCCATTGAAAACACTTTGGTCATTCTTGTAAATGGTGTGCCAACAAAGTCTAAGATGATTTGGCAGGATGTTGTTAATGTTGAGAAGGTGAAGCTTGCCCTTACTCACTTAAAGAACAACAACCCTTTTTATGCAGACCTTAATATTGATCAGATCACTAGTGTGCCTCTTGATCATGAGTTGGAAAGCACAAAGATGAAGTTACTCATCATTGATGAGATTAGTATGGTCTCTAATTTGATGCTTACCTATATGTCTACAGGAGATCCTGGGGACTGACTATGGAGATGCATTCAGTGGAAAAAGCATTGTTGTATTTGGAGACCTCTTACAGCTTGCACCTGTGAATGCAGAAGATGTCTTTGCAGCTCTGACTGTGAAGCAAGCCAAGAATACACTTGGCTGCATTGGAGGTTTTAACCTGTGGGAGTTATTTACCTATGTCGAGCTGTATCAGAACATGCGCTAAAGTGCTGACATCACTTACAAGGCACTGTTGGATCAAGCTCATACAGGTTCTCTGTCACCAGAACATGTTGCAATGTTAAATGGACAAAGAATCAGAATGGACACTGCATCCATAGAAACTGCATGTGATGTTTTCAGTGATGTGTGTTCCATGGGCACATGCATTGTGTGTCTTATGCCACGACTAAAGAAATGCGTTGAGTTTAACAGTGTCATGTTGCAGAGAGAAAATCGATCAATTCTCACACTACATGCTGTTGACACAGTTGATGGTGTCATTTTAAGTCAGAAGCTGGTAGCTAAGATGACTGAAAGACTGTCTGAATTGAAGTAAGATGTTTTACGCACAGCTGGTCTAGAAGCTGTACTTACAGTTTGTAAGAATGCACGTGTCATGCTACGCCGCAATCTTGATGTGGATTGTGGTATGGTAAAGGTGCCATGGGTAACATCATTGACTTTGTCTACAATGTTCAAAAGACATTTATTGAAACACTTGTCCACTTTGACAACATGGAACATCCTGTCCAGCTTGATCGTACCTGTGTTAAGTTCCAGGTATTGAAGGATATCTATGTAAACAGGAAACAGTTCCCAATATGTGCTGCATATGCTGTTTCCATTCACAAGTCTTAAGGCTTGAGTTTGAATTCAGCAATGGTGGACATAGGGACAGACATTTTCAAAGATGGCATGAGCTACATCGCATTTTCACATGTACGTAGTCTTTCTGGGTTGCACATCATAACAGTCGCACCTCAGAAAGTATGTGCTGACAAGCACTGTGTCATTGAGTACAACAGATTACGTACTCTATATCAGCCACAGATGTCTTTAATATCACTACCAACGTATGTGATTGTCTCACATCCTTCAGTCACATCTACAGTTGGTAACAAAAGAAAACGAGCTTTCGCAACTGATGGAACTGGTCACAGTTCTAAGAAGATCACAAAGTCAAATACAGATGCGGAGCCAGCTGTTGATCAGAAGTCAGTTGGAATGGCTGTTGTGCCTGTGTTTGACAACAGTACTAGAGTTAACTGCTACACTAATGCAGCTATGCAGGTCTTTCTCCATATGCCACACTTTGTTGGGGCAATATCTGCTTCACAAGACACTGCCTTATCAAAGGAATTGGAGCAGGTTGTCAACATGGCTTCTGATCAGTCTAACAATGTGCAGTCACTAACACCTCTGCGGCAAGTGCTGGGCACATATGATGGATGCAGTACGTTTGCTGCAAACATGCAGCAGGACGCTACCGAGTTTATGATGGCTATCATAAACAGCTTGGATGAAGTGGGAACTTCTATGCATCACTATTTCACTGTGTCATATGTTACCAAGTACGTATGTCTGTTATGTGGTCATTCACAATGTGAAACCACAGAAGGCATGCTTTGGGTTTCTCTGTTTGTGCCTCAGAGTAAAACTGTGAAGTTTCGACACCTGTTTACTAATGCTAAAAGTGGTCACCTGTGTGTGAGGTGTGGAGGTATATGCACTCAGTCCAAATGTCTCTGGACTTCATCTCAATATCTTATGCTAGTATTGCATAGATTTGACTCCAATGGGCTCAGACTTGACACACCCATCACTGATTTCACAGCTGGTAGAGAAGTATTTAACCAAGCAGTGTTTGACACTCATGCTGTGATCTACCACTATGGCCAGTTTGTACATTCTGTACATTACACTTGTCTGTTGAGGTACAGAACTGGCTGGGTCGAGTGCAATGATTCAACAAGCTCTTTCAAACAGAGACTGCCACGACACTTAAAAAATGCATATGTTCTGATACTGAAGAATTATGACAGTCTTAATGTGTCAGAGGAATAGTAACACAACATGTGAAATTCCTTTACTTTGTTGTCCATCTTTTTCTTATAGAGTGAGTTTTGTCAACTGTCATTTGTTATTAGCAAATGTACAGTTCTGATTACACAGGAGATATATCACATGGCTCTGTTGCATATCTAGACTCATTGTGACTTTAAGATTGTTGCGTTGATCAGTGAAACAGTGTAAATAGTTGTAGTGGTCTTTAATCGGCACCAGCTGTCTTCACAGTCACTACAGAAACCACACTTACATGTCTAACAAAGACTTCTACATGTCAAAAGAGATATTCGTATCTGGTCAAACTCTTCTGTCATAGTCTTTTGTTATGAGTGTGTTATATGCAAACATGAGAAATCACACTTGTCACATTTGCTACATGTGTGATTGTACTAAGGTACAATGCTTGACCATCTGAATTTACAGCACTATGTTTCATATCTTTAACAAAAGATTAACAACACTCTGTCATGTGTTGAGAACTATTATCTGTGCTCTGCATTCGTTATTTTCTTCTTATGCTTGCGTCTTGTACAAATATCTAAACTGTTTGTCGCAACAGTGCATTACTATGACTGTTTCATTGTCATGCATCTAGATTGTATATACAGTATATATATACTGTATATATATATATATATATATATACACACACACACATAGAGGGTGGGATATTCAGAAGGGTTGTACATGGCACAACACAGTTGCACCATGCGCAGCCTACTGCTGTGCCACGGCGTGATATTCAAAAGGGGAATGTGGTGGCACAAATCCCGATGTGCCGGAGTGCATCAGTAATGTAGGTGGCGCAAGTAAGGGGGGCCTGCCCATGCATACTCCGCACATCCTGATATTCAGCCCGGGATGTGCTGAGCAGATGCAGGTGCAACCCCTACCTGCGCCACACACAGTTGAGCAAAAAATAAAAGGAGCAACAGCTGTCCACACACAGATGAGCTGCCATATTGCAGGGCACAACACAGCAGCTGCCAGCTGTGGGTGGCCACCCGAGCTCCAGTGACACCTTTGTGGTAACGCCCCCCCATTGCCGATTGCGGGCATATGTATAAAGTAAAGGTCCAAACTCCCTGGTGGTCCAGTGGACCACTCCCAGCCCGACTGTGGGCATATGTATAAAGTAAAGGTCCAATATCCCTTCACACTTCTGGACTGTGTAGTACGGTATGGGCTGCATGCCCATTGGCCGACACTGTGGACCAATGGGCGTACATCCCTACTGTACGCAGTCAGTCAGCGGGCAGCAGGGTGGTATGCGGTGGGGAGCCACCGATGCTGACCAGGGGGAGCTGGGTGGTGGGACTCAGTGGGCGGGTGGGGAGGGGTACCACTGCACCACCAGGGATGGATTGGATTTTAATATTTTATCACTGACACCCGTTATCGGGCTGGGAGTGGTCCACTGGACCACCAGGGATATTGGACCTTTACTTTATACATATGCCCATGATTGGGATGGGAGTGGTCCACTGGACCACCAGGGCTATTGGACCTTTACTTTATACTGTACATATGCCTGCGATCGGGCTGGGAGCGGTCCACTGGACCACCAGGGATATTGGATCTTTAATTCTATACATATGCCTGTGATCAGCCAGTGGGACACTTTGCCGCTTGTGCAGGGGGTGTCAGTCCCCGACGGCTGCAGCCTGGCAGAGTGCCAGGTGCAAGTCCCCGGGGGTTGGTGCACCTGCATGTAAATGGGACCATAATGACATGCAAATGGCCCCATTTGTGCCTTGCATGCATTATGGCCCCATTTGCACTGCCACTTTTGAATATCGTGGGTGATGCGCCTAGCGCAACAACACTTGTGCTAGCACATCCCCCTGCCCTCTCTGGCCACTTGCACTGATGCAGTGCCACTGTGCCACGTGCTATGCAGGTGGCCATGGAGCAATATTCAATGGTGCTGAGCCATGGTGCAGCACCATTGAATATCACCCTGTCAGCACCCTGGCACATCCCAGTTGCGCTGCGCCCAGGCTTGCACCACAGCCTGGTGCAGTCTGAATATCCCACCCACAATGTTAAATATATTTTTCATTAGAACTTAGTACTCTGTTGTAAACACTAATAGTATTAACTAACATATACGTTGATTGACAGCATTATAAGTATGAATTTTCTCTTAAACAGTAGTAGACTCATAAAGAGTAAGAAGTAGTATGCTTGTATTTGTTAATATGAGATATTAAGCAATTGCACGTATGTAATGCTCTGTTATGTCATATCCCATCATTAATAACAAGTTTATGTGTTCCATTGCAGATGTCGTTATCATTTAGTGCACACAGTTTTTGCTTATCATATAGTAAGATGTTATATTCATAGTAGTCAGTTAAAATTGCTTTCATGTAACTAAAAGATGTTACAGATGTAGGTGGTTAACTAGTTCTGTACCTATGTAACTATTTTTTGAACATTTACAGTGATGTATGTACTACTGTTACCATATAGAATCAGAAATCTTTGTATTTTATCTTACCTTGATGTATGTTAACTATAGTTGAAAATTGTACATCAGACACTTTCACTGGTAACAGCTGAGCATTTTTTTTGTTCCTGATAGTATTTTCTGATTGCCTCTATTGAGGGGTCAGGTGGGAATTTTCCAAATGCAGTAATATTGCAGTATTACTTGACATGTACATCTATGTGTGGATGTATTCGTATGTCTACACATAGGCCCAGATATTCAAACTGTGCCCAAAATGTGCGCAACAGCAGGAGCAAGCACAAGTCAATTGCGCATATGCGCAACAGACGCGATATTCAAACATGGAGCAAAACAAATTGCGCAAGCAGCCAACGCCTGAATATCGCACAAACTGCGCCCATAGTGCAAACAGGAAGGGAAGTTGAGCAGAAAGGTTGCGCCATAGTGCAACAAGGCTAGCCCAGCTGAGCAGTCCAGAGGTGCCATAGCGCAAGCAGAGCCCCCCCACCCCCAGCAGAGCAATGGAACTGCACAACCAGGGAGGCAGGCTGGAGCCCACTGCCAGCCATGCCACACATGGGCACAGGAACACACTGCAGAACCAACAAGACACCCGCACACCCCAAGCACAGCATCACTGGGGAAGGGATGGATGATCCACTGGCCCATGGGGACAAGCCAACAAAGCACAGCAGGGCCATGATGCCCCAGCACAACCACTGTCAGGCTGAGACTGCCACACACAGGGGGTTGACAACCACAGTGCACATCAGCCCCCCGTCTGCACAGCACACCCTGCACCGTGACCCCAAGACACCACCCATGTGCAGTGACTGTCACTGCAGGAAACACCATGCATCCCTGGCACACGTCAACCCCGTGTAGCATAGAACCATACAAGCCAGACCCACCCTGTGCACCCAGCAGTGGGTGGCAGCAGATGGCAAGACTGACAGAAAGGCACTGCCACACTGGAGACACCCCCCCATGCACACACACACACACACGCACACATACCCAGTACCATACCACCCCAGATGGCATGCACACCACTGCAACTGAGCAACCATAGCCAGCTGCAAATCAGAGACCACCACAGTATTCACAACAAAATATATATATAATTCAAAAATAGAAAGTAGAAAACAAGAACAATAACAAAACTATGTACAGATATATACAAGAGGGGTAGGGGTACAAGGTAGGTGGGCAAGGGTAGGGGTAACAACTGGGAGAGGGAAGGCAGGGTGGGAGGGATGGGTGAAGTGGGAAGGAGAAGCCTGTCTACGGCCTAGCAGGCTGGTCTGCTACTTCCTGGTGCCGTCTTGTTTGGCTGTGCCATCACCGGAGCCCACGGCGCTGGATGTCCTGGAGGATGTCACGGTTCACAACGGACACCCTGGTCAGCTGGCGGAGGGCACGCTCAATCCTGTGTAGGATGATGAGGCCTAGGAAAAGGGAACACAGTCAATGGCTGTGACTGTCCACAACCCTGAACACCACCCAACCTGCAAGGCAAATAGCCCAGTGTCCCGCACCTGTGATGGTATGCACCCACCCACAGTGACCATGCACATGACATGCCCAACCAGGCAGCACCAGCTATGTGCACCACTGCACACACACACTGCCCATGTCCATCACAGCACAAACAAGACTGTCAAGTGACGTGGCAATGTGGTGGGATGCCAGTTCCACAGCCATGTGCCCAGTGCATGCATGGACCACCAGTGACGCACACACAGACGTGCAGTGACACTGGACAGTGATGACTATCGCCTGTGTCATGCATGGTTGTGTTGCCCATGGCTGGTGGTCATGCCCACCCCCTCCAGCATGCAATAGCATCCATGATGTAATGATACTCACACTCCTCAAGCAGCTGTGGCTGCTGCTGCCGCTGTGGTCCACCCCTCACAACACCTCCATCCGCCACCTGGGCCCTGCCATGGCCCTCCTCATCCCGTGCCCTCATCCTCTCTGCCAGGCCTGTGGGTGACAAATGTTGAGAAAAACATCAGTGTGACTCCAAAGCAGACCACCCCCTGCCCCAGTGAGTGTGCCTGCCCACACAGCCAGACCCATGCATCTCACATCTGCACACACTGACACAGCCAACCATGGCAGAGCCATCCCCCATGCACCGCCACCAAAACACAGTCACACCCCTACGGAGGATACAGGTGCATAGATGGTACACCCACCTGGCCTAGGCACAATGCCTCTCCTGGCACGTGACCGCAGACGTGCCAGTAGCTCCTGCTCCCTCCGTCGCAGGTCCCCATACCGGTGCCTGCACTGTTCGGCCATTCTCCTGTGGCCAGTGGCTGCCTCCAGGTCAGTGGCCACCTCTTCCCAGACCTGGGTCCTGGCCCTGTCAGTGGCACCTCCCAAAGAGTGGACCATAGTGTGGCTCCACAGTGGCCTGAGGTTTGTCAGCTCAAGGGCATTCACTGAGGGGCTCTCCGTGTCATCTCTAATCACGATAGTAGGCAATATGGCTCCACGGTGTGGCAACCACGGAAGATTCTGCTGTACATTGCCACCATTCCTATCGCGCTGTCGGTGCAGCTGCCCATTCCCTATTGGCGCTGTCACTGAACAGCCGGAGAGCCTGCTACACATGCCAGACGATAGCGCCAGGGGGAAAGGTCGGGACAGGTCAGGGTTCAGTGGCGCAAGGCCACGCACAGCACCATCAGACGTCTACACGTCCTGCGCCGAATGGTCACCTGCGTGCCAGTGCCACAGTGGACTATTGTGCAGTTGTGCCACAGCGCCATTTGGTTCCCAGCGCTGTAGCACCACTGGCACAATGGTGGCCATGTCCTGAATTGCTGATCGCGCACAGCACGTCATCAGCACGGCAGATGCCTGCGTAAGCCACCTGGGCATGCACAATGTGGTGTACTACACAGTCACGGAAATGCGCCATTGGCTCAGCCAGATCAACCGTATTGCGCAAAGCGCAACTGCGTGATATTCAGCCGACACATACAAATCATCTGATCAGCCATTCAAAGGCACAGTGGTGCAATTTGCATTTCATTACAGTTGCTCCACTACTAATTTGCATGCATTGTGCTATAAATGTGCGACATTGGGCTGCGCTGGCTAGATTCGGTTACTGCAGGTGAGAGGTGGGTTGCATGCTGTGTGATGTTCTGGACAATGGTCATGGGATAACGCTGTAGACTGCACAGTGACAGGTGTCCACTTCCACCCATACAGATCGCCATGACCGAGCAGAGCCAAGGTGAGGGTGAGGATGGTGGGCGGAGGAGGAAGCCCAACTTCACCACGGCGGAGACAGAGGCCCTCTACCAGGCCTACCTGGAGGAGGAGGCACTACTGAGTGGACAGCGGGGCACCCCTCAGGCCCGTGCGGCTGCATGGGAGGGGGTAGCTCGGGCAGTGAACCTGCACGGAAGCCACCAGTGCTCCATGCAGGAATGCAAAAAGAAGATGGGGACAGACCGCAGGAGGGTGAAGGAGAAGGTGGCAGCCCTCAGGGTGGCACGTGCTGGCACTGGTGGGGGCCAGCCAGCGGTGGTGGAGCTGACCCTGGCTGAGGACCGACTGGCTGCATCAATGCATTGCAGTGCTATTGAGGGCGTACCAGGAGGTGGATTCCAGACAGGTGGAAGCCCATCACTGCATGGAATGACATGGTGGTGGAATTGGGGGGGGGAGGTTGTTCACATGCACTCACATGTCCTCTCTTTCTGTTACAGATCCTGTTCATCTTCAGGGGATGGTGGTGGTGGGTCCAGGCAGTGAGGAAGACCTGCTGGACATGGAGGAGGGTCCATCCACCTCTGTCACCAGCCAGCATGCACTGCACCAGCATGCACGCCGGGCTGCCAACTCTGGTGTCGGTGAGTCGGGTGTGGGGTGCACAGCCTGTGTCTCAGCAGTCTGGCATGCAAGCATGCCAGCACGCTGTGACTGTGGCTATATGCGTACCTGCACCATTGATGATGCAAGGACTGCAATGGCAGTGACATGTGTGTCCCATAGCGGACACAGCAGGCCAGCACGTGCCCCTGGGCCACCTCTGGTTCCAACGTGTGTGCCAGCATGTCGGCACAGTCCCAGGCTGTGCCTGTCAGCACTGGTGGGGCAGCACCGGTGGCTGTGCAGGTGTCTGGCACTGTTGCGGCCACAGCAGTGGAACGAGTGGTCCCTGGGGCACAGCGGTTGGAGGGGCAGCAGCAGCAGCAGTCACCCACCAGGTCTGGGGGTACAGTGTCCAGCAATGGCACATGCCCACCACCCTTTGATATGCCCATTCCTGGTCCTGGTGAACAGTGCCCACCCTCAAGGGGTGTTGAGCATCAGGACCTTCCATACCCTGGGGGACAGGATGCCATTGTGGCAGAGCACCCATTGGAAGAGCACACCCGCCTGCTGTGGGAATCAGTACAGCAGCAAAGGCGGGTTGCAACATCTGTGGAGGCACTGTGTGTGGCTGTGGAGCGGCACAGCAGGGAGACTGTGCTCTGGACCGTGCAGAGATGGTCCATATGTGGATGGATGTGACCGCCGCCATTGACAGGCTGACCCAGGCATTGGTCGCTGTCGTGGCTGCATTGGGCACACAAGCAGGTGCTCCTGTACCGTGCACCCCACACAGTACGCTCTCCACTCCCCGTTCCCGGCATCGTGTGACACCAAGCCTGTCGATGCCAGGTTCTGCTGTGGGCATCCCAAGCACCCCTGGTGCAGGTATGTTTGGCATCCTACAGACCCCACTGCGGACAAGGTCTCAATCGCACAGTGGGACCCCTGGTGGTCCATCGGTGCCACCCCATGTGGCCCCTGTCCAGCCTGCCAGTGCTGTTGGGTCACGGTGGGGCCACCCATGCATCCACGGTGGCCGTGGAATGGTGTAACCTGACTGACCTGTCTCCCAGTGCGGGCCCTGTCTGGTGCTGCCCTGTGTGCACTGTGCGTCATGGTGGGCAGTGCACTGGTGGGTGCCCTGCCCATCACGCCGACGTACGGACCACCTGCACACCATCCTGACTGTTGTCCACAGGTGCGTGTGCATGATGATGCCTGCATTGTACTGTACACCAAGGTGCAAGGGTGCCCAGCATCTGACACACGTACTTGGACAGTACAGGTGGTGGGTGTGGTCTGTGGATCTGTGTGTTTGCCATGTCTGTTCCTGCTCTGCTGTGCACCTGCCCATGTATGCTTTGTGCCTGGTGTGTGTGTGTCCATATGACTGTTCGCCCCTCCCTGATGGTGTGTTTGTGTGCCTGGTCCCTTCCACTCCCCTTGCCATCATGCACCCCTGGTGTGTTACTCTGTGTGCCTGTGGGTTGTGCCAGGACAGTGTTGTTTGCACATGACCCCTTGACTTACCTGTATTGTGCATAATGCTCCTGTGTGATGGTGTCCCAGTGCAGCTGGGCCTGCCGGATCAGTCGGGGTCCCGCCATCCAAGGGGGGGCTGCTCATCACCATCAACACCGGTGCCACCAGTGTCCCCATCACTGTCCCCCTCTTCAAACTGTATGGCTATCCCACAGTCATTGGCCATGTTGTGCAGGATACAACAGGCCAGGAATATCCCACAGGCCTTTGAGGGGCTGTACTGTAGGGCACCGCCGGAGGTGTCTAGGCATCGGAAGCGTGCCTTGAGCATCCCAAACACCCACTCAATGATGTTGCATGTGGCGACATGTGCCTCATTATAGCGTTGCTGCGATGGGGTCATGGGGCGCCGGTACGGTGTGAGCAGCCAGGGACGGAGTGGGTATCCGCTGTCACCTGTGTGGAGATAGTGGAGATCAGTATCATGTTCAGGTCCATATTGCCCATATCCCTGTGTGCCACTACCATGGCACCTGTGGCATTCCACCCTTGCCCCGAGTTTGCATTTCCTACACGCGGACTCACCCACTAGATGGCCTGTGGGGATGTCCCCACTCTCGAATCGATGGCACAGTCCAGACTGATGCCATATGAAGGCATCATGTGCTCCACCAGGGTGTGTGGCACAGACATTGATTATATGCCCAGTGGCATCACACACCACCTGGCAGTTGACACTGGAGAAGCCCTTTCTTTTCCTGTATGCGGCCCCATCGGGGCCAGGTGGCATGCAAATGGCCACATGGGTGCAGTCTATGGCCCCTAGCATGCCAGGCATATGTGCTACCCTGTGGAACGCCTGCATGTTTGCTGTACGCTCTGCCGCGGTGCTGGGGAAATGGATATGCTCCGCAGCATGTGGCAGCAGTGCGCTGAGGAATTGGGTAAGGATGCGTGATGTGGCCGACTGTGTGATGCCTGTGGTGTCCCCTGTTGGCCTCTGGAAGTTGCCCGTGGTGAGCAGGCACATGCAGGCTGCCACCTTGGTCTCCACTGACAGAGCATGACTCCGTCGTGAGGGTGCCTGCATCACATCACTGCACAGCTCACAGAGCTGCCTCAGTATTGCCCTGTTCAGGTGGTACCGGCCCACAATATCTAAGCTGATGCGGGCATGGTACTGCCTGTTGGGGGCGTACCGCCGACGGGCCCATCCACTGCCACGTCCCCCTGCACCTTGCATTCTCACCCCCCTCATTACAGCTTCCATGTGGAAGCTGGCACTGTCCATTTCCCTGGCTTGTGACCCCCCCCGGCTGATGTTGCTCTGTTACCCCGCTGTCCTGACTGCTACTTCCACTGTACCGGGCACCCTCTGGCCTCTGCAGCCTATGGCTCACACTGCTTCCCTTGCCTGCCCTGGCCTGTCACTGTCTGTCTTTCTCTCTCTTCCCACTTGGCATCCCTGTAGCGTTCTTAGCCTCTTCCTTGAGCCTTTTATTTTGGCTCATTTCTGTAAGTGCAACTTCCGGCTGTTCACTGTTACGCATTCGCAAGTCTTTGGAATATCGCATTGCTTGTATGCATGGATCCACCCCTTCGGTTGTGCAAGCCTTCATTTTGCATTGCGCTTTTGCTCAGCATGTTTTCGGTGGCGCAACTGCCTCCTGCTGAATATTGCAGAATGGTGCAATTTTGGACTTGCGCATGCGCAACCCTATTGCACATGGCGCAACCCTTTTGAATATCCGGCCCATAGAATACATTAACATTAAATCTTTAACTGTTAGTTTCAGATATAGATTTCCTTACTAAACCATAGCCTGTTTGTACTGCTATGAGTTTATAAGTCATATCTGGTTTTTCGCCCACCCCAGGAACATTCACACTATCAGTCACACAATAACAACAACATCATTACTGTTTCATATGTGTAAACCATGTTCAGAGGGTGATGTTATGCCTGCCCTTCTTGTCACACAGTTACTGTCTGTGATACTGATTTACACGTATTTCAAGCAACAGTGAAAAACATTTATGTGATTGTTTTGTGAGACTGATTTTTGTGCACCAATTAGATTTTTAATTCGGCCTTCTCACAACTATTAATTGGCCAATAAATCTTATTAAACCTTATCTACCTGTGTTGTGTCTTTCTTTTATCATAATGTAACGGTGATACTATGTATGTTGGTGTTGCTGCAGTACTGCATTTAAGCATACTGCATGATGGTCATTCTACATTCTTTCTATTTATCGCTGTGGTGGAGACCATTGCATGACTGAGACTGTGCAAGTCATTAATCTGGTAACTAGAGTATACCTTCAATGAGGGAAGTCTACTGTGAATATCCATGGCCTTTGTTTAACTGTGGCTCTATACTCAGGATGCAGTAGCTATTGTGGTTGGGGGGGGGAATTCCTGCCTCAGATTGTGCAGCTCCGAACTCTATAAACTTGTGTATTACTGGAATCACAGAGGTGCACCATTGATGTCCATCACCTTATGTCTGCTGCGTCTCTATACTTAGTACACAATACCTGATGTAGGGGAAGGGCATTGCCTGACTAAGCCCATACAACTCCTAACTGTAGTAACTAGACTGTACTTGCAATCAGAGAAGAGTACCATTCATATCCATTGCCTTATTTTTGCTGTGGCTACCCATTCAGGATGCAGTCATAACTGTGGCTACTGCAGTGTACCTATAAACAAGGAGGTGTACTGTCAATGTCCATGTCCTTTTTGTTTTACTATGCCTCGCTACTCAGGATGCAGTACCTCCTCTGGTGGTGGGGGAAGGGAAATTCCTGACTGAGACTGTGCAACTCCTAACTCTCCTAACTTGTACACATCTTCAATCAGGAAAGTGTACACCTGATGTCCATGAAATTATTTTTGCTGTGCTTCTACACTTACTATGCAGTAGCTGGTCTGTGTAGGAGGGCATTGCCTGGCTAACACCAAACAGTGCAAACTTGAGTGTACTTGCAATTAGGGAGGTGTACCACTGATATCCACAACCAAAATATTGTTGTGTCTCTCCACTAAGCATACAATACCTCATCTATAGTGTGGGAGGAACATTACATGACTGAGCCCATGCAAGTCATAAGTGTGGTAACTGGAGCGTAGCTGCAATCAGATGTGCTGTTCATGTCCATGGCCTTTTGTTTTACTGTACCTCTCAACTCAGGATGCAGTACCTCCTCTGGTGGGGGGGGGCACATTCCTGGCTGAGACTCTGCAACTCCAAACTGTGAAAACTTGAGTGCAGCTGGAATCAGGGAAGTATACCATTGATGTACATGAACTTATTTTTGCTGTGCTTCTACACTTACTATGCAGTACATGGTCTGTGTGTGTGGGGGGGGCGGTTCAGCATTGCCTGACTGACACCATGCAACTCCTAACTGTGCTAACTTGAGTGTACTTGCAATTAGATCTCCACAACTGCAATTTTGCTGTGTCTCTGCACTCAGGATACAATACCTGATCTATAGTATGGTAGGAGCATTGCATGGCTGAGCCCGTGCAACTCGCCACTCAAGATGCTGTACCTCCTCTGGTGGGGGGGGGGAATTTCTGACTGAGACTGTGCAACTACAAACTTGCTAACTTGTGCACATCTGCCATCAGGGAAGCATACCATTGATGTCCATGCCCTTATTTTACCTGTGGCTCTACACTCAATATGCACTACCTGCTCTGTGGTGGTGGGTGGGGTCATTGCTGGGCTGGAACCATGCAACTCCTAACTGTGCTAACTTTACTGAACTTGCAATTAGTAAGCTACAACATAGATATACACAGACTCAGTTTTGCTGTGTCTCTTTAGTCAGGATACAGTACCAGGGCACCACTATGTAACTGAGGCCATACAAGTCACAACTGTATTAACCAAAATGCATCAAACTACCAAAAGACACATCTCAGATGTTGAGTGTCTTCCCTCCAAACTGCAGCCCAAAGATACATAGAGTAACACAGTGTGTACAAAGACTCTATGCATTATAATGGAAATGGAAGCTTAAAAGCAGCATGGTAAGCACTTAATTGCTAATATCTCAGCAACATGTAATGCAGCGGTGGGAGCGGGGTTCCCAAAGAGCCCCACGCTCCTGCCACGTGATATCTTCTGACAAAGTAACAGGAACAGCAACACAAACATAAGGTGGAAATGGAAATGGTAACAGTAAGGAAAATACAACCGCAAATGACAACACGAAGATTAACGCAGATGGCGTTGTATATGGGAATGGTAACGCAAATGTGAACATAAACGCAAGTTGAAACAGTAAGTGTAACAGTAACAGAACTGCATACCCTGTTTTTGCTGGATAACTGCATAGAGAAACAAAGTGTGGATAAAGAATGTATGCATTGTAATGCAAATGGAAGCTTAAAACGAGCATTGCAAGTACTTAATTGCAAATATCTCAGCAACTGTATGACGTAGAAAAAAATTAAAAATTCACAGAAATCATAATTTTCTTGGCTATCATGACAAAAAATCTATATCTCGCACCGTTTTCGAGATACGAGCCCTGAAAGGCGCGGTGTACACCACCATGTTAGTCTATGGCAAAAAAGGCCAACTTCGTAGTACCATAACTTTGCAGCCATGCAATATTTTTTCACCAAACCAGTGAAAGGCACATCTCTGAGATGTTGGCTACCTTCTCACCAAATTTCAGCCCAAAAGACCAAACAGTTCTTTTGCAGCAGGGTGACAAAGAACTCCTGTTATTTTGGCCATAGTCTGGAAAAGTACTGTCGAACTTTGCAAAAGCTTTTGCAAATTCATTCAGAAGTGTCGCAGGTTCAAAAGTACTTTTCGAAAATACTTTTTCCAGAAATTTGAAAAACATATTTCTGGGGTGTTTTACCCCAAAATAAAGACATGGCTAGCATCCTCAGGCTCCGACTAGGTGAATTGAATACAAAAGAATTAGGTTGCTAGAGGGTCCCAAATTTAAATGGCAAGCATTTTTCTGATCACCAACTGAAAACAAAATGGCAGATTTGTGAAAGTAAAAGGGCCATTTGCGAAAGTAAAAACTGCATTTGTGACACTTTCAAACTTTTTGTTAACTTTTCCCATTGACTTATAATGGGAACTTGTTTTTTGAATAACTTTTGAACCGTTAAATATTTTTTCACGAAATCTTCAAAAGGCACATCAGGGACCCTGGCAGCATGTTCCCTGAAGTTTTCAGACCAGTCGCACAAACCATGCGGCCTGGAGGTGAGAGCAAATAAATTGCAAAAAAGCGTAGTTGTGCAATTAGTTGTTGCTTAATAACTCTGCAACTGTATAACTAACCAGTACAAAACTTGGCAGATCCTAAGATCTATCATACACAATTGTGCATACCAAATTTCAGGCATATCTGTTGAACAGTGGCAAAGTTATTAAGGTGCAAAGTTTGACACTTTAACCTTAAAAGTGCTACTCAACCCTAACTATGGCACCACTATCGTGCTACCATAATATCTGTTTATAATTATTGTATCCTTTGACTTATAGCTATACAGACATTTCTTACTGCTAATGTCTCCTACTGTTTACTTATTGTATATATTGTATATATTTTGTTTTGTATATTGTACTTTTCATTATATTGTTCTTATTGAAAAACCCAGGTCCACCTCGAAAATGAGCATTGCTCAATGGTGATCACTTAATTAAATAAGGATTTTGATTGATTGATTGATTGAAACTGCCTTATTTGCTGCTTCCTCATGTAAGAATCAAGGCACTTCCTCAATCTGTCAAGGGCTCCTAACCTAGACATTACTGCAGCAGTGACAGGGTCAACCTGCCTGTGGTGGGTAAGTGGTGAGTCTAGCCACACTCCCATGTACTTGAATGATTGAACTTGATGAACTGCAAGGTTATTCTGGGTCAGGCTTGTGAGGGGCAGGACCCAGGTTGCATAATCATTGGCGATTTCAGTGTGTATAGCAGTGATGATGTGATGTTTTTCTGTAGCATTGTGGATATTGCTAGTTCTGGGAAGCAATCCATGTGTCAACTAGTTAGAAGTTATTGAGATCATATAAAAGCACTCGGGATGAAATACAATTGGGATATAATTAGTTTAGGAGAGGTTTTAATGTTCCAGCTTTTCCAGATACAGTAGGTACAGTAGGAAAGTGGTCGCTAAGGCAATAGATCAGGACCCCAGCAGCTGATGCCTGATCTGGATGGGTGGCCAGGATCCAGTCAAGTGGAATGTGCTTGCCTGATTGTCATTCCAGCAGTTAAGCACAAGATGACTTGGGTGATGTTGCTGTCATGAGGAAACTGGAGTGCTGTGCTGCCACAGGCCATTCAAGGTTAAAGAAAATGTCCAGTTTCGAGCAAAAAATTCCACTGGCATCACCAGAACTCAGCTACACATAATTTCCCAAACATCTGAGTTACAGGACTGACCTTTTTTATTACTGAAGATAGTTTTATCCTAGCAGGAATCTTTTCCCCTTAGACTTTATCTGTTTATGTTGCTTCTGCTGCACCTGCTGACAAAGTCATAATTCTCTGCTTATGACATGATGTCACAGCTTGTTGGCACAGAAATCACTCTGATGTCACCAACAGAGGATGACTTCATAGCAGGATGAGTAGCAGAAACAGACGAAGTCTAAGAGACAGAGTCTGTTTTCATGCAGACTTCTTTGGTAATAAAGGGGACAGGAATTTATTACTTGGGTACAGCTGTTTGAAGTGTCTCTATTTTCATAAATTATATTCATATCTCTAAAGGATTCCTATTTAACAGTACCCGAAGAAAAGCAGAAGCTGTCAGTTGTGTTTTGTATTGTTTTCCTTGTATGGACAACATTCTGTGCAGTTCCTTTCACAGAAGCAAGAATTCAGAGTTTTGACTGTGTCACTCTATGGTTTCAGAACCTTGGGCACTATGCTAATAAGTTCATGCTCACATTTCTGAACTATGAAGTGATAGCCAAAATTCCAAATTCTTGGTTCCATGAAAGGAACTGCACAGAATGTTGTCCATACAAAGAAAACAATATAAAACACAACTGACAGCTTCAGCATTTATTCAGACACAGTTAAATAGGGACCCTTTAGAGGTATGAAAATAATTTATGAAAATAGACATTTCAAACAGCTGTGCATAAGTAATCAATTCCTGTCCCCTTAAAACAATGGAATGTCTTGAAATTACATTTTTGGGAATGTTATGAGAATTGTGTCATGTCAATTCCAACTGTAATTTTGTTTTCCAGAAACTGGAAAATCCCTTTAAGGTCACCAAGCACAGTGGATTGGAGGGTTGAGTCACCAAGTGCCTTACCTGCTACAATGCCAGTGCCCTAGGTTTGGAAATGGACTTGTGTTGTTGGGGGTTGGCTGCATGGGGGAAAGGATTGTGTTGTTCGACAGACTGCTCCCCTCATCTGGGGGGGGGCTTGTTAGTCCCACTGTCAACTGCCAAAAGGTTGACACTTGGAGGTTGTGTAGTTTGGGGAGGCACATATGGGGTTTTACTACTTGGTGTTGTGCGTGTGTGTCTCCACACAGCATGCAGTACTGTCTGTCTGCATATCAGGGGATGAGAGGGATGAAAAAGAGGAAAAGGTGTGCCAACTTTTTGAAACTCTGCCTGTTTGTCCCTAACCCACACCACCACCACCCAGGAACACAAGGACCAGCTCTGGATATGTATCCTCTGAAGGGGGAGGGTGAGGATGGCCCTCGCCCTATCATGGGGGGGTAATCTGTGGGGGAACTTGAATCTGGTAAATACTGGGGGAGGTGGCTGCCAATCAGGGAGAGTGGAGACAGGGCTGAAAGCCTGCCCATGAGTTGCCTGGAGGAAACAGCATTATGAAAAAAAGTCACCAAGCACAGAAGCTTCAAGTTCTTGTCTACCAACCTTATCTGCAAGAGATGTGACTAGCTCAATGAGTAAGGATTCAGAGGACTATAGTCAATTTGCCTGTTTCTGTTTTAATTGTGTTATTTGAATAGTTTCTACTTTAAATTAGTACTGTAAGTTACAACTGTTACTTGGACTGTGATATTGTAACTGTTGGTGGCTTGTGCTGGTTGTGGGAACAGTTGATGGCTTTCTTAAATACTGAAAAGCCACTGAGGGGTTGGGCTTGAAGGCTATGAGGGAGGAGCTTGTGGAGATACAAACTGCCTGTATGAACTAACTCTTAAAGCTAATAGTCAGGTGGTAAAAGTTCAGAACTGGGGGTGTAGGTGGGTGGAGCTACAGAGGTTTACCAAGCCCACAGGGTCTCTTGCAATGATTATTATCAGGGCCCCTACTTTTCTGTGGCACAGTGGGACCAAGTTCTGTGGCAAGACTACCATTTGCCGCAGAACTTCTGCGTCAGTGGTTTGTAATTTATGCGGAAGTTCTGCGGCACTAACAAACTACCACATCACAGTGTCAGCTTTTCATCTTGGCTTTATTTTCACACCAGTGGTTATAGCAATCAGGATGGTGGAAAGCACAGTAACACTAGTTCAAAAAATAAACTTATACAAATAATTTTATGCCTAAAAAAGCAAAACAAGTGTCTCTCCCTTAAGGTCCTAGCCTGTTGCATAAATGACATATGCAGAGGGGACCTTATGTGATAAATAAGGTATTTCCATATGCATGCTATCTATCCCACTAATGATGTTTCCACTGTCTATCACTTATATATTTGTATGTGCTTTCAACACCACTCATGAAGTTCCCACTGTGTATCACTTGCATATTTATATGCAATCTGTAACATATATACAAATATGCATATGTGTGTGTGTGTGGTGAGAGAGACAGAGATATTTTGTGTGTGTGTGTGTGTGTGTGTGTGTGTATATATTATATTATTTATTTATTTTTTATTTCCATGAACTTGCATCCTCATTCATACAGGTCCCATTGGAAATGGCATAGAAGAGTTATTGCAAACTCATTTTTCATGTCAACCTGATTTCCCTGACACACTGCGTAACACCATCAGGCCATGACATGCATATGAAGCAATTGTGAGATACAGCTCTCTGGCCCATCACAGTGTGTCCACCATGTGACAGAATGCTGCACCATACCTTCCCAGGCTCCAAGAAGTGATGTGTTCCACCAATCCTTGTGCTGCCCAGCCAGCAACCAGAGCTAATCTCTGAACCTGAGTTGCCAGCATGGAAACACAGCATGCTACCCTTGGGACCAACAGCTGTCCCTGCACACAACATTTCCCAATAACTTTTAGGTGATTCTATCAACCAATGACAATAGCTAATCAATAACCCTGGCAAAAATGCGTACAGTGCAATTATTTATTTAACAGGTCTATTCTTTCAACAGGTCTACACATTATTATATTTCACTTTTCTGGGCATAATTACTTTATTTTTCTTAAAAATTTAGACAGTTAAATTACTTTTTACCAGGTATTCATTTCAGATATCATCTCTATACCTTAAAGGCACAAATAGGTTTGTACAAAGTGAGGTATGCACTTAACAGGTTTGTGCTATTGACAAGGTCTTGTTTACGTTGGCCCTAGTGCAATAATGTAAGACTGAAAATTGTATTAGGCTGTAGTGCAGATTGAGCAAATATCACCATGCCTGATGTGCTGTGCCACAGTCTCTGGCAGTGGGAGCTGTGGTAGATAAGTGACTGTTCATTTCTGTTGCAGAATGCAGCCATTTCATTAGCTAATGTATGATGTTATAGCAATGATAACATCACATTCTGAATATATAGGGCGGTTTTGGATATAAAAAGAGGGGAAGGGAACCAGATTCTATGTATAAACAGAAATATTAATAAAAAATCACCAAGAAGAGTGATTCTGTGACACTGAGAGTTCTAGCAGATTGCAAGTCTCATGCAAAATTCTGCGGCTGCAGAATTCTAGGGGCCTTGATTATTATGATATGATATGATATGATATAAAAGCTAGCCCTGTTATGTGATGTCATATTTGGATTTGATATATGCTAAAGTGGCAATGTATTACTAAGCTACAGATCTAGCATACTTGGGGCTGTGATAAGTAATTAGGGTCAATAAGAGCTGTAATACACCGAGGGGGACTGTACTAATGTGTTACTGTATTAATGTAGTACACTGAGGGCATTGTATTAATATGTTACTGAGTAATAGCCATCAAATGAGGACCAAGGGGTTAAAGAAGGACTGATATCAGACTAGTAATAGAGCATATAAGTATGAGAGTAAGGACTGGGGGACGGGTGTGGGGATACACTTAAGCCAAACGCAAATAATGGGGAGTAGGTGCGAAGAGCTGCAAGGGGGGAATGTGAGGGATGGTGGAAGTGGACAGAAACAGATAAGGGTGGGTGGAGGCTGCAGAATAGAGGGTGGAATGATGGGCACCATGGAGGGAGGGTGGCAAGCACAGGGAGGGTAGTGAGTTGCAATGGATATGGGGCGGCTGTTTGGATGAATTTATTATGGAAACTGGGAGGCTGTCCAATTTGCTACAGGCTAAGGAAATTGGAGGATGAAGTAATGGGGTTATGGAGGGAACTAAGGAGAGTGGAGGAAGAGGGAGCTGAAGCAGGAGTGACCCCACTAAGGAGGGGTGGGGAGATGCAGAGAGGGAACTGCAGAGCTAAAGATGGGGATATAAGGAGGATGGGGGAGGTGAGCGGAGGTGCAGTAGGGGGAGGGAGGGATCAGGGAAGGAGGAAGGAGGTGATGGGCACCATTGAGGGGTTATCAAACAATAGGTTTGCAGTGTTGGCAGAGAAAGGGGAAGGGGAGGTATCGAAACTGTGAGAGGGGGGAGAGGGTTAAGGAAGATTCAAGTGCAGGAATTACAATGGGAAACAGAGATGGGAGAGGAAGGGTAGGGTAGAGGAGGAGGGAGAGGCGGTAACAGGAGGGGAGGCAGCAGGGGGAATGATGCAAGCAGCACAAAAGGTACAGATGAGGGATGTAAGGAGGGAGGCAGCAGGGTTCTTGGGGGAGTTGACAGGGATCACAGTGGAAGAGGGGATTTGGAACAGAATGATAGGGGGTGTTGGCGCTGGGGGACTCCATACTGAAGGAGATCAGATGGGGAGGTGGGGGGAAAGGCACAGTCATATCTGTGTCAAGACAATTCCGGGGTTGACCACAGACAGGGCAGGGCAGGCACTTCTCAAGTGCAAAAGCAGAGGGAGAATGAAACCACACATGGTAGTGCACATGGGAACAAACAACTTGCTGGGGGAAACAGTGGAGGTGGTAAAAGGGAGGTTCGAGGAATTGGGTAGGCAGTGTGAGGAGGTGGGGGTGTCTATGGCATTCTCTGAGGTGCTACTGGTACCCTGTGCAAGTACAGGGAGAAACAAAATGATAGAGGCGTTCAATGGGTGGATGAGGGGATTGGTGCTAAACCAGGAAACACAGACTGGTGTCAGACTGGGGCAGGACCTGGGACAACAGTGACCTGTGCACAGGCAACAGGTTACATTTAAGCAGGGAGGGGAAGAGCGTACCCAAACAGGGACTGGAGGGGTATATTTCAACAAGGGTGGATTTAAACTAGCAAGGGGGGGTGAGGGGACTGTTAGAAACAATGTCCAGAAAGAGGGGCATAGGGTGCTCACCCCTTAGTTAAAGGTGAAGGCAGTGAGGAGGGGGCACAGAGAGGACCAAAGGGGGGGGGGGAAGAGGAATGGTAAGGTTGGGGAGGCAATAGACTGGAAGGTGGTCTCACTGAACGCAAGAAGCCTAAGGTACAGAACTGCAGAGTTACAAGCAGTGGAATTGGTGAACATAGCAGCTATCATGGAAACATGAGCCTCCCAGTACCAGGACTGGAATATGATGATCTCAGGGTAGAGGCTATTCAGAAAGGATAGGGCCAAGGGGAATGGGGGGATGGCAATCTACGTGAGGGAGGAGATTAAGTGCGTAAGGGAGGAAGGGAGAAGGGGAGGACAGAAGCTCTGTAGACGCAGTTCCAGGATGTGAGGAATAGGACATTGAGGATGGGTGTAGTGTACAGGCCACCATCACAGGGTTGTGACCTGGACTGGGAACTGGCAGATCAAATTTGAAGGGTAATCAGGAAGAGAAGCACAGTGGTGGTGGGGGATTTCAACCTACTGGGGGTGGACTGGAGCACACCTGCCAACATGAGTGCAAGAGAGGGAGTCCTGTTGGAAGCTTTCCAGGCCAGCTTCTTGAAAAAGCTGGTACAGGGTCGACACAGATGGAAAGGACTTTGGACCTCATACTGGATAATGGGGAAGCTGTAAGAAACCCAGAAGTGGGGAACCTCTTGCTGGGAGTGACCACTACTCAGTGTGGTTCACACTAGACATGGGGAGGGACACAGGGGGCACGGGTACAAGGGTGGTTGAGTTTAGGGGGGCGAACTTTAGGATGATGGGGTAAATTCTTAGCAAGCACCTGGAAGACATCCAACAACACATGGGTCCAGATCAGAAATGGAATATAATAAGGGGAGAGCTGGCAGAGGCAACAGAGACCTGTACTAGGAAAAAAAACAAGAACGGCAGGGCACAGGAACCCAGTTGATCATCATCGGAGGTCAGGGAAGGAGTGAGAGCCAAGAAGGCGGCATTTTGGAAGTACAGGAAAATGAGGAAGGGAAAAGACAAAGATGTATACAGAGAAAAGTCTAGGGAGGTCACCAGACTGGTCAGGGGGGCCAAAGCATCTAGAGAGCTGAGACTGGCTCAGGGGATCAAAAGAGGAGAAAAATACTTTTTCCATTACATAGGCGAGACAGGGAGAAGCAAAGACCAGCTTGTGAGGATCAAGAAAGATGGGGGGTGGGTGGAGAAGGGGGCAGAGCAGGCAGAGGCACTGAACGAGTTCTTCTGCTCTGTGTTCACGCAGGAGAAGGGGGGGCAACATCTAAGGCAAGTTGGGGGGTGGGCAAGGGGGAAGAGGATGACAGATGTAGGGATTACAGAGGGCAGGATGCTGGAGGGGTTGAGGGCATTAAGAGTGGACAAAGCACCTGGGCTGGATGGCATTCACCCTAGAGTACTGAGGGAGCTGGCAGAGATTCTTGTGGGGCCACTGGCAGACCTGTTCAATACCTCCCTGGACACAGGATGTGTACCACAGGAGTGGAGAATGGCCCACGTGGTGCCCATCCATAAAAGTGGACCAAAGGATGAACCAGGGAACTACAGGCCAGTGAGCCTCACCTCGATTTTGGGCAAACCCATAGAGACCATCCTAAAGGAGAGGCTCGTGAGCTTCTTGGAGGCAAACGGTATCCAGGATGACCAGCAACATGGGTTTGTCATGGGCAGATCATGCCAGACAAACCTGGTAGAGTTCTATGACTGGGTGACACGAGAACTGGACAAGGGCCATGCTATGGACATCTTGTACTTGGACTTCAGTAAGGCCTTTGATTCAGTGATGCATGGGAGATTGGGGTCGAAGCTGGAGTATGTAGGGGCAGGACCAAAAATGGTGACCTGGATCAGGAACTGGCTGAGGGGGAGACAGCAAAGGGTGGTGGTGGTGGTGGTGGGGAACTCTCATCACCGAGAGCGGTGACGAGCGGGGTACCACAGGGATCGGTGCTGGGACTAGTACTGTTCAGGATTTTCATTGCAGATATCGCGAATGGGATCCAGAGCAAAATCAGTCTGTTCGCAAATGATACCAAGATGGAAGCTGTGGTAGATGACACAGAGGTGGGGAAGGGGTTGCAGGAGGACCTGAATAAGCTGCAAGAGTGGACAGATAAATGGCAGCTGGGGTTCAACGCCAAGAAGTGCAAGGTTCTGCACTCCGGAGCCCAGAACCAGGGGAGGGATTATCACTTAAATGGGGTTCAGTTGGGTTGCTCCACAGAACAGAAGGACCTAGGGGTGATCTTAACAGGGAGCATGAACAACTCTGTTCAATGCAGAATGGCGGTGGCAAAAGCCAACAAAATGCTGGGTGTAAAGCTAGAGAGATCTCCTCCAGAAGTAGGGAGGTTATCCTGCCCCTGTATAGGTCACTGGTCAGGCCCCATCTGGAGTACTCCTTGCAATACTGGCACTTGTTCCTGAGGAAGGTCATCAGATTGTTGGAGGGGATACAGCGTAGAGTTACAAAGATGATCCAGGAATTGGAGAGCAAACCGTATAAGCAAAAGCTGGGGGAGTTGAATATGTACTCTCTGGAAGAGAGGAGATATGATTGAGACCTTTAAGTACCTGAAGGGAATAAATAAGACTAATACAGAGCAGATTTTCCAGAGGAGAAAGGGGAGGGACATGAAAGGACACCAACTGAGATTGGAGGGGGGTAGATTCAGGAGAGAGATGAGAAGACATTTTTTCACAGAAAGAGTGGTGGACAAATGGAACTCCTTGCTGGGTGAGGTGGTGGCCTGCAAGATGGTAGACAGCTTTAAGAGAGGTTGGGATAGGTTAAGGTTAAGGGATAATAGGATGGGGGAGGGAGGGGCAGCAGCATTATAAGGTGCTAGCTGCGCACTCGAGCAGACTTGACAGACCGTGAGGCCTGTTTCTGCTGGTATTTTCATATGTTAGTATGTTCGAAAGATTGAGAATGACAAACTATAGGTACCTGTTTTGTCCTGTTGTAACTCCTCAGTGCAGTGCAGTCACTATCTCAGCCAAGTACCAGGTCAGCTCCAGAGACACAGAAGAACTCCAGCTTTTGGCTGCTCTATTAGACACAGTAATGTCTTCACAATTGTAAATTATTTTCCTTACTGTGGTAACTTTCCTCAGAGAATCCTGTTTGTCTTAAACAGGATTTTAAATTCAAACTGCCAGCTGTTAAAAAAGTTCAATTTGCTCCTCTTTTTAAACCCTGGGCCCTCCCGGATGTCTGGGTGTTCCGTTTCTCTGCCTTTTATTGTCTAGGATTATGGATGTAGCAGACTGGTAACATTTAAAATCTTTGCGTTTTGGTCTGTGTGGTGTCTGTGGTGTCTGATGTAAGTTGAGGTACTTTTTTTTCCATTCAGAACACTCCCTTCCTCAGCGTCAAGTGAATGCTTACTTTTTTCCATAGTTTAGTTAGTTTTGGGTGACACTTGGGGATTCTGCTGCAATAAATTTGCCATATTCAGTTTAATTTCGACACCAAAACTGACATAAACACAAAACAATACAAATGCAAGCTGCTGCAAATAGACGTCATACCTACGGAGCTCAGAAGCTTTAGAAAAAAAAAAAAAAGCTCACCTCATCAGCCCTCCCCGATGGACATTAATAAAATAGAAAAAAGGATGTCAGGCTTTGAAGACCAGTTAACAAGATGGCCAACAGGACATCACTGAACAGGCTGTACTTAAGTCTGCAATTATGGTGGATTTTATTTCCTTGGTTAATCTGGCTTGCATTACTGAGACCAGGGTGGGGGACGATTTGGGACCAGTGCTGAAGTCATCGGTCCTGGTAGGGTTCTTGGTCATTCACTACCCAAGGTGGGATCACAGGGGGGGTCATCTCTTTTAGATCTGAACTGAACCTGGTAGTGCACCTTGTGGAGAATGACTCATCATTTGAATGCAAGGCTGTGCTTGGGGGTCTGGGTGCAGGATGCAGAATTCTCCTCATGTACTAACCTCTGGGGCATTAAGGGGAGTTTCTGCAGGAAATTGCAGCTTTCATCGCTGATGGGGTGCTGGATTCACCAAGATGGCTTATTCTTGGGGACATCAATGCCTGGGTCAATGAGTAAGTTTGCAATTTGGTCAAGATTTCCTCTAGAGTATGGAATCTCTGGGCCATCAACTCGCCCATGCCTTGGGCCTGGTATTCTTGTTGGGACTCGAGACTGCTAATTTCAAGATTGATCTGGTCACTTATCGGTTCACGGCACTATCAGGTTCGACTTCAGGACCCTCCTTGAAGTCCATCCTATGTAGAGGTTGTTCAGTTCCACCCACTGACAGGGCTTCGTCCAGAAGGTCTTTTGGCAGTACTGGACACCTCAGAATTGTTGAAAGTGTGTACTGGGGGATTGGAGACAGATGTGGCAGCCTATAACACAGCCATTATGGAGGTCTTTAACCTTTTAGTGCCAGTGAGTCTACACCTGTTACACCTTGGCTTGCCATGGTTTGATGGCAAGCTAAGGGCAATGAAAACCAAGGGGCGAAGGTTGAAGCATTTTTGGAGGAGGTCCAGGTCCTAGAAAGACAAACTGGTTCTGATGTCTCACTATGATGAGTATCAGAAGGCAATCACTCATAAGAAGGCAGATTTTCTGTCTAGGAAGATTTCTGCTAGGAAGAATTGACCAGCTGATCTCTTTCAGATGGTGAACAGGCTTTTATATCTGGCCTGTCTGGAGCCTATGAGAGCATTTTCACTCATGAAATGTGAGGAGTTTGCTTGGTTCTTGTCAGACAGCGTGTCCTCCATTAGGGCCAGGATCACCTCAAGTGGGTTGTGACAGCCCAGCAGAGTGGATCCTTGGAGTCAGGGTTGTGTTCAGTGGTCTTGGGGGGAGTTTTGACCAGTGACAATGGAAGAGGTATGTGGGGTGATCTTGGAGCTGTGTCCATCATTTTGTAATCTGATCAAGGCTCAAGATGACTACTGGTGAGCTGTGTTGGGCATCTGGCCCAGTGTTCACTGAAATTGCCCAGTGTTCCTTGTTGGAGGGGGTGTTCCCAGTGGTGACTGACCCATCACAGTCAGTGAGCTGTAATGTATACAGTACATGCTCCATGAGTGCTTAGTCAGCAGCCAGCTGCAGTGGTGTGAGGAGGGCTGTGTTGGTTGCTGATCACTGATTGGGATCGGGGGCAGGGGTGGTGGGTCACACTGGATGGGGTGGGTGGGGTTGGGGAGGATCCTTGACTACTAGAGAATGGGGGTTTTCACATTTGGGATTGCCATTGGTGACTGAGAAGGGGGGAGGGACCACTACACTATGGAAAATTATTCTGGCATTTAGGGTCAGTGATCAGGGACTGGGGAGGATCTAATACCCTATGGTAAGTTATTTGAACATATTGGGTCAGTGATCGGGGACCAGGGAGGGACCACTACACTATGGAAAATTATTCTGGCATGTAGGGTCAGTGACTGGGGACTGGGCAGGGACTCTAGACTACCAGGGAAACTTTGTTTCTTTGGGGACAGCGACTGGAGAATGGGGGGCCCAGTACCTCCACCAACCACTAGGGTTGCACAGATTACCACCAAGTTTTGGTCAGTAGTCATTTCTCCACATGAGGGCCTTTGCAAAATACCCTTGCATGAAGCAAAATCTTTGTGAATTGCACTGTGGGGATATGCAGGTCCCCGCCCTCTCATTTGCATTGTGCCCCCCCACAACTTTGCCTGGGCACAAACACAGTTTGCAGTTCTCCTACATTCAAATCAGCATAAACAACTTGGCAAGCTCAACCCCTGCATTTACAATGCAATTTAGAAACATTTGTGGGGTGGTACTGGTGTGCAGGGGTTGAGCTTGCTAAACCATTTATACTGATTTGAATGTAGGGGAATTGTGGCCTTCTAATTGCTAAGCTCCCCATTAAACCCCTGTGAGCCTTTCATTGGCCAGAGCACACTATATAAGTAATGAAGCCAGGAGATTGGTCTCTTTCTTAAAAATAGAGGAAGCAGAGAGACCTCAGCTCTGACATGGCAAGTTAAACTGTGATGCTTTTTACTTGACCAATGGAGGTGATCACTTTGCCAAAGTGTCCAGGCTTAATTATGGTTCAGCTGGGTAATAAAGCCAAGAACCCCTCTGAAATGTATGACAAGTAAGAACATTGGAGTTACTTTAAAAAATCGAAGGCTTTGATGCAGCAAAATGGTGGTGGTGGGGGGGCCCTGGTACTTTAACTATGTGCTTCTGTTTGGTCACACACCAGGGGCCACCCCACAGATTTTTCTAAGTTGCATTGTAAATGCAGGGGTTGAGCTTGCCAAACCCTTTATACTGATTTAAAATACATAGAGTGCCTGCAGAAAAGCAAATAAATGAATTGCTTCACAGCTGCAATTGATGCTATTTGTCCCAACTAAATTAATAGAATGTGCTCACATGGCACCCACTCTGCCAGTGGATTAACATTCCCGAATCCATACCTGCAGACCCTTGTACATTCTAGACATATTGCTGGCATTGTTGTAGCCTGTCCACAGCAGTTGGCAATGTCAATGTTCATTTCTTCTAAGACTGATCTGACACTCTCAAACAGTGATTCTTGTGTGTATGGCTCTCCATTTGTAAAAAATGGAGAAACCATTCCCGGATTCTGATCTCAGCACTGAGGTAGCAGGGAATAAACATTAGCTGATCAATGTGAGAAACATCTGTCAACACTAACTGAAACATACTTTGCTTGTTGCACTTCATGTGTGATGACTGAGTGAACCTTGAATCCAATTAACCTAATGCATTCTTCACAAATAGGGGATTTTAAATCGGAAGGCACTCCTCTGCCAGCATTTCAATAATTTGCCATATTGGTTAGCCAATAAGGGATCAAATTGTTCCAACAATTCCAAGATTCCAAGGAAATTACCATTGTGAGGTGACCCAGTTAGTTCATTATTACCACGCAGAGCAAGACCTATTTCAGATGTGAATTTTAATACTGCAGCAACTCTCTTTAGCACTTCTCTCCAGTAAATTGTTTCATTTTGAATCTGTTTTCTAATCAGACGGGACTTTCCCCATTTATCCAGAATGGAGTGCACAGTCATGTTGAGAGCTCTTTAATAAATCTCAGATGGATACCATCAGATCCCAGTGATGAATGGGGTTTAATGGTTTTTTAGTACTGCCAATACTTCCACAGATGAAAAACCTTGCATAACTGTATGGGAGAGCTTTCCTGAAACCCTACAATCATCCTTGGTATTAAAAACAGTACAGAAATAATCATTAAAAGTATTTGCTGTTGAGATTGGGTCTTTCAATGTGTTTCCATTTTCAATCAGTGGGGCTATTGGTCTACCACCTCCACTCATATTGTTTACATAGGAGAAAAAGGACTTTTGATTACCTTTAGTGTAACTTATCTTAAATTCAAGGTTGAGTTGTTCTATTCTTATTAGCCCGTTTGTTTCTTTTAGTTCTACCTTGTACTTAGATTTGAATAATTCTGTGGGATTTTTTTTTGTAGTTAAAGGCTCATTCCTTTCTTCTTATTTGCTTTTGCAGTTTTTTTGTCACCCACAGTGGTATTCTCCCCTTTTTATTGTTATTTTTTTATTGCTGGAACACACTTTTCCTTTTCACAGTGGAAAGAGTTCTAGAAAAACTCAGGAAAATAAAAGCAGATAAGGCAATGGGGCCAGATGGGATCCACCCGAGAGTACTAAAGGAACGCAGGGAAGTGCTGGTGAAACCACTGGCTGCCCTTTTCAACACATCACTAGAGACAGAGGAAGTACCTGAGGATTGGAGGAGGGCAGATGTGGTCCCTCTCCACAAGAGTGGAAGCAGAGAGGAGGCAGGTAATTATAGGCCTGTAAGCCTGACCTCAGTAGTGAGTAAACTAATGGAGTCCTTACTTAAGGAGAGGATTGCAAAGTTTCTGGAGGATGGTGGGGCACAGGATCCAATGCAGCATGTATTCTCAGTGGGATGGTCCTGTCAGATGACTCTTATAGATTTCTTTGACCTGGGTAACCAGGGTGGTAGATCAAGGCGGGGTGGTGGATGTAGCTTACCTGTATTACAGCAAGGCCTTTGACACCGTCCCACACAGGAGATTGCTAAATAAATTGGGGAGACTGGGAGTGGGTTCTATGGTGGTAAAGTGGGTTGGGAACTGGCTAAGGGACAGGACTCAGAGGGTGGTGGTAAATGGCATGAAATCTGAGGAGAGGGAGGTGACCAGTGGGGTGCCACAGGGGTTGGTGCTGGGGCCAGTTCTAGTCAATGTCTTCATTAGCAGCATTGCAGAGCATCTGGAGGGAAAGGTGTGCCTCTTTGCAGATGACACCAAGATCTGCAACAGAGTGGACACACTGGAAGGGTTGGAAAAAATGAGAAAGGACCTAAGCCTATTAGAGTGGTTGGGTGTATGGCAGTTGAGTTTCAATGCTAAAAAGTGCAAGATCATGCACCTGGGTCACAGGAATCCAAGGGAGGAGTACATGATGGGTGGGGAAATTCTGGTCACCACAAGTCAGGAGAGAGACCTGGGGGTTATCATATCTGATGACCTGAAGGTGACCAAACACTGTAAAAAGGTGGCGGGGGAACAAACAGAATGTTGGCGTGCTTAGGGAGGGGCATAACAAGCAGGAGGAAAGAGGTGGTGATGCCACTGTACAGATCACTGGTGAGGCCTCAGCTGGAGTACTGTGTCCAGTTCTGGAGATCACATCTCTGGAAGGACATTGACCAGATAGAGGCAGTCCAGAAAAGGGCAAAAAAGATGGTACGTGAACTGCATGTGATAAACTCAGGTACTGGAGAAGAGGGGGTTTCCCTGAGTAAGATGGTCAGTGTACAGCTGCAGCTGATTCGGCTGATTGGCTGCAGCTGCATAGACAGGACAGCTTTAAAATAAAGGAAGTAAAAGCCATCAGGCAGTGGCTACAGGCAAGGGTGCCGGAAGATGGTAAAAGCTGAGGGGGCTGAGAATCAAAAAGGCACTTATAAGGGAACAAAGGGCACTTTTTCTACTAGTTTTTGCCATACAGAAATAAAAAGTGGAGGGGCTCCCGCCCCTTCCGCCCCACCCGGTTCCGGCACCTATGGCTACAGGGGTAGAGGGCTGACAAGTTACTTGGATGTGTTCCAGAACAGGAGTCCCTTAAGCAACCCTCAGGAGATTGGTCTCCTGAATTAGGCCAAAAAGAAAAATGTTATTTCCATTGTGAGTTTTCATTTTACTGTTTGTGTTCTTCAGGAAGGTCTAGCCTTCTGGAAAAAGGGGGTTTCCTAGTTAGGGTTGGGATTGTTTAGTCAGCACTCCCACCTGGAGGTAGGCCTCTTTATTTCTGTTTTTGTTTCATTTTCCCTGGTGGGGCTTAAAAAGGAAAAGGGCAGAAGCCCAAAGTTCTGTGTCACCAACCATATTAAGAAAATAAAAATATACCTGGTTGGTTTGATGTTAACAAACTGGTCTTCCTGAGACTCCTTAACCACCGCAAAGCTGATTATGAATCCTGTGGTGAGGTTGCGCCTTGTCACACATGGTGTCAGCAGTGGGATCAGGTCAGCGTAGAATTTGGCTGGAATCCGAACCACCCCGGAGTAAAGGAGACCAGGCATGGAGGATGTGGTGAAAGCCTTGATCCAGGCTACGGCAGCCCAGCAGGAAGCTACCCGGGCTCAACAAGAGACTAACCAGTTGCTGCTCACGTAGATGGCCCAGGACCGCGCTGTCCTCCAGGAAATGGTAAAGCATCTCATCGAGATCACGCCGGGAGAAGGTTGCCCAGGAGGGCCTACCCCAGAGGGTTAGCAGACTATGAAGGCTTCCCACTGTCTGCAGAAAATGATGATAGCTGACGACATTGAAGCATATTTGCTCTCTTTTGAAAGGATGGCTACTCATGAATCATGGCCTCAGGAACAGTGGGCCAGCATTTTAGCTCCATTTTTGTGCGGCGAGGACCAGAAGGCGTGTTACGATCTAGATGATGGAGTCGCCACTATCTAAGGCTGAAGGAAGAGATCTTGGCCTGTGCTGGCATGACTCCAGCCCTTTGAGCCTAGAGGTACCACAGCCGGAGATTCCGGGAGTCGGTGAAGCGGCGGTCACAGATGTACGATCTCCTCCACTTGGCCAAGAAGTGGTCGCGACCCGAGCTACATAGCGCTGCAAAAATTGTGGAGCTCCTGGTAATGGACCAGTTCTTAAGAGGACTACTGCCCAGCCTATGGCAGTGGGTTGGACAGGCCGACCCTGCCTCCTGTGATGAACAGGTCACCTTGGTGAAGCGGCATTATGCCATGAAGGAACTTTCCCCGGACGTTGGGGTCGTCTACCCCCGGGACTTGGGGCGGACTAAAAACTGGAGATACTGACCCCCCAAGAGGTCAGACTCGACAGGGCCTGGGAGAAGGACTACTGAAGATCAGTCTGAGGCCATGAAGGGACTTTCAGGTTTGAAAATAGAGGGGGACCTGACTTCCCCTAGAAGCCAAAAGGGTCCAGGGTCACCCCGAGAATGCTACCCCTGTTATGGGTGCGGGGAGCAGTGACATGTAATTACCAACTGCCTGAATGGGGTCGAACCAATGCAGTGCAACTGGGGTGGGTCCCCACAGAGTGATTGCCATTTGATTAATATGGTAGGGGTGGTCGCCACTTCACACTAATTTACTCGGGTGGATAAGGTAAATGGACAGGCCGTTATGGCCCTTGTCGACTCGGGGAGTGAGGTCACCCTTATAGTTCACAGTTTGGTGCAACCCTCCAAATTAATTTCCAGAAATGTACCAGGATCACCTGCGTTCATGGCACAGTGTTTTATTACCCCACTGTGCTAGTTACCTTGGAAGCACAGGGGGGAGGAGAAGCAGGTCATGGTGGGGGTCCTCCCTCAATTGGTGCATCCTGTCCTGGTGGGTTGAGATTTCCCGGGATTTGAGACATTATTCCATGAGGGGTGAACCTGGGAGGTCAGAGCCTCAGTAACTGAGGCTATGGTGCTAGGAATCCCCAAGGGGTTGGAGGAGTCACCTGATTATTTCCCTTATGGGCACTGGGACCCCGAGTTGTATGGGGAGAATGGAAAGTCCCAGAAATCACAAAAGGAACGAAGGGATTGTAAAAAGTTAGGGACCAAGATACTGGCTGCCAATGGCAGTTCCGTGCTGGTGGGAGGTAGAACCCTGCTCTTAGAGGGACAACAGGGTGAACGGTTCTGGTGCCCGAGGGGAGAGTTGTAAGGAGGAAGAGGAGGACCCAAAAGCAGAGGCAGAGTCGAATCCCCCTGAATTGAGTACCTTTGGGATAGCCTCCAAGAACTTTGGTCGGGACCAAATAGATGAACCTCTCTTTCAGAATATCTGGTCAGAGGTTGTGGAGATTAATGGGGTGCCGGTAGAAGGCAAAGCCAAGGGACCCAGACCATATTTCGCATTAAATAATGACCTCCTATACTGGGTGATACCGGATGAAGAACATGATGTGGAACAGTTGCTGGTCCCCGACCAGCACAGGAAGGCGGTACTGGATTTTGCACATGCTCACCTTCTCGGAGGACACCTTGGGGTTGAAAAAACACTATGCTGCATACTTTGAAGATTCTACTGGCCTGGAATTTACATCAAGGTAAGGAGGTACTATGCTTCATGCCCAGAATGCTAGTTGGCATCCCTGCGGCCGAAGTTAAGAGCCCCATTGGTGCCCTTGCCAATCATCGATGAACCCTTCACGAGGATTGCGATGGACCTGGTAGGCCCCCTAGACAGGTCAGCCCGGGGCCACCAACACATCCTGGTCATTGTAGACTACACTTCAAGATATCCGGAAGTGATCCCGCTCCGTAAACACGGCCTCAAAGTCGATTGCCCGAGATCTCATTCAAGTTTTCGTGAGGGTCACATTCCCAAAGGAGATACTGATGGACCAGGGTACTCCCTTTGTCTCATGTTTGATGAAGTAGCTTTGCAGACTCCTCCAGATCCGAGTCCTGAGGACCTCAGTGTACCACCCCCAGACAGATGGTATGGTCGAATGATTTAATCAGACTTTGAAGGGGATGCTGCAGAAAGTCGTGAGCTGAAACAGAAAGGACTGGGACTTACTCCTTCTCTACTTAATGCTCGCTATCCGAGAGGTCCCACAGGCATCCACCAGATTCTCCCCCTTTGAGTTGTTATATGCCTGCTGGCCCAGGGGTATCCTCGATATACTGAAGGAGGACTGGGAAGAGCAACTGCCACAAGGAGCCAGTGTGACTGGGTATATCTCCCAAATGCAGGAAAGGTTGGCCCGGGTCACTCCTATTGTCCAGGAACACTTACAAAAGGCCCAAGAGACCCAACGGACTTATTATGACCATCAGGCAAGTATCTGAAAGTTCCAGCCTGGGGACTGGGCGATGGTCCTGGTTCCCACAGTAGAGAAGACAAATTGCTCGCCAGGTGGCAGGGTCCATATGAGGTCATGGAAGCTGTTGGTGATGTGAACTATAAAGTAAGCCAACCCGATCCCAGGAAGAAGTTCCAAATATACCATATTAACCTCGTGAAGGCATGGCAAGACCGGGAGGCCTGCTGTGTCTCGTTGGCCGTAACCCCGGCAGAAGGTAAAGCAGAGGGGCAAATCCATATCTCACCCAAGCTGTCTCCTACACAGTACAAAGAAGCAGTGGAAATGGTTCAGCGAAAAGGAGATGTGTTCTCCGAATGACCTGGTTGGACGGTCGCAGCCTACCATGACATTGTGACAGCTCCCGGGCATAAGGATAAGGGAAAGATCCTACCGTATCCCAGAGGCCAAGAGGAAAGAAATCCGAGCAGAAGTCGAGAGGATATTGAAGCTCGATGTCATAGAAATGTCCCATAGTGAATGGTCAAGCCCCATTGTCCTCGTGCCCAAACCGGATAATACTTGGAGGTTCTGTAATAATTTCAGGAAACTAAACGAGGTATCGCAGTTTGATGCATACCCCCTACCTAGGGTCGATGAACTGATCGACCAGTTGGGGAAGATCAGATACCTCTCCACCTTGGACCTTACGAAGGGATACTGGCAGATTCCACTCACAAGGGCAGCCCAGGAGAAGACCGCCTTCGTCGCCCCGGAGGGTTTATACCACTACAAAGTCCTCCCATTCGGTCTGCATGGAGCACCTGCGACCTTTCAATGCATGATGGACCGACTGTTGCGTCTATACTCTCACTATGCTGCTGACTATATCAATGATGTGTCATCCATAGTATGGACTGGGAAACTCACCTTCAGAAGGTCGAGGCCGAACTAGATACGTTACGAGAAGCCGGGTTGACAGCGAACCCCACCAAATGTAAGATCGGCTTGTCAGAAGCAAAATACTTGGGTTATGTGGTTGGACGGGGATTGGTGAAACCCCAGGTGAAGAAGGTAGAGGCAATCCAAGACTGGCCCCAACCAAACAAGAAAAAGCAAGTGAGGGCTTTCCTAGGGATGGTCGGTTACTGCCGGAGGTTCATCCCTCACTTTGTCACTCGGGCCACTCCATTAATGGAGTTAACGAGGGCGAGAGCACCGGATATCGTAAGGTGGTCGGAGGCAGTTGATGGGGCATTCACCGTCCTCAAGACGGCCCTCTGTTCTGATATGGTACTGGTCTCCCCAGATTTCGATAATTAATTCATTCTGCAAACAGATGCCTCAGATGTTGGATTGGGGGCAGTACTCTCTCAGATGGTAGCAGGTGAAGAGCACCCCATCCTGTACCTAAGTAGAAAGTTGTTACCCCGGGAACAGCGGTACGCCGTAATGGAAAAGGAGTGCCTTGCAGTAAAGTGGATGACGGAAACCCTCAGATATTACTTACTAGGTCGCAAGTTCACTCTGGTGACGGACCATGCTCCACTCAAGTGAATGCAAACAAACAAGGAAAAAAATGCCAGAGTGACGAGATGGTTCCTTGCACTACAACCGTACCACTTCATGGTCCACCACAGAGCGGGAACACTGAATGGAAATGCGGATGGACTTTCACGAAGACCCTACCTCTCAGCACAGGCTGCCCAACCCTATAGTGTTGAGCTGGGGAGGGGAATGTGTGATAAACTCAGGTACTGGAGGAGAGGGGGTTTCCCTGAGTAAGATAGTCAGTGTACAGCTGCAGCTGATTGGCTGCACTGCACAGACAGGCAGTGGCTGCAGGGGTAGAGGGCTGACAAGCTGCTTGGATGTGTTCCAGAACAGGAGTCTCTTAAGCAACCCTCAGGAGATTGGTCTCCTGAATTAGGCCAAAAAGAAAAAAGTTATTTCCATTGTGAGTTTTCCGTTTTACTGATTGTGTTCTTCCAGAAGGTCTAGCCTTCTGGAAAAGGGGGGTTTCTAGTTAGGGTCGGGGATTGTTTAGTCAGCTCTCCCACCTGGAGCTAGGCCTCTTTATTTCTGTTTTTGTTTCATTTTCCCTGGTGGGGCTTAAAAAGGAAAAGGGCAGAAGCCCAATGTTCTGTGTCACCAACCATATTAAGCAAATAAAAATATACCTGGTTGGTTTGATGTTAACAAACTGGTCTTCCTGAGACTCCTTAACCACCGCAAAGCTGATCCTGAATCCCGTGGTGAGGTTGCGCCTTGTCACATGCACCAAAAGCCATACGAGAAAAGACTTAAGGACCTTAATATCTATTTACTGGAGGAAAGAAGGGAGAGGGCAGATACAATAGAGACTCTCAAGTACCTTAGGGGAATAAACAGTGCAGGTGGAAAGCATATTTCAGAGAAAACTCTGCACAAGAACAAGGGAACATGATAGGAGGCTGAAGGGTGGATGGCTCAGGGGTAAGGTTAGGAAGCACTTTTTCATAGAAAGGGTGGTGGAGCTGTGGAACAGCCTTCCAGCAAAAGTGGTGGGAGTGAAAACAATACAGGGATTCAAGAGTGCATGGGATAAACATAAAGATACCCTGGAGATGTGCAGAGCAGGAGAGCCACAGATGAAATAGGATCTGGGGCTGCAGCAGTGAATAGGGAAATTGGCAGACTACGTGGGCTGTATGGTCTGATCTGCCAACAGATTCTATGTTTCTATGTTTCCTTGACTCCTTTTAATATATTCATAGTAGCCACCCAGCAATCTTCAACTGATAGTTCCTGCAGTATGCTCATCCAGTCCATGGAGTCTAGTGTGTCCATAATTGTTTTATCTTGTGCTTTTGCATAATGTCTTGCAAAGGTATCACTATTGTAGATTATCTGCCCTACTAGTAAGCTGAATGTTAACCTATTATGGACGCTGTTCCCCAGTGCTGCTTTAACTTGTATATTGGAAATTCCACTCACTAAATTAGTAATAATTAAATCCAAGATGTTTTTATCTCTAGCTAGTTGCATAATTCTTTGTTCTAGATCTGCCGTAAGGAATTTATAAATGCTACTTCTAAATTAGAGTTGCCTGTAAGCTGCACCCAATCAATACCAGGGAGGTTAAAGTCACCCATTATTATTACATCAGACAGCTTGGATGTATAGTGGTTACTAATTCGTTGAAGAGTTGGTCATTACATTCCTGGGTACTAGATGGTGGACGGTAATAGTTTCCAATTGACAGCTTATTACCATTTTTAAACTGGAGTGGAAGCTCTGTGTTTATTTTGCGATCATTTTTAATCCCTAATTCTACACACTCATGTATAATTTTAGTGTATATGCATACACCTCCCCACTTTTTTCTACTCTATTCTTAAAGAAGAGTTTGTATCCAGGGATTTCATGTGACCAGAGACTTGTCTCGTCCCACCAAGTCTCGGTTATTGCTGTGATGTCGATGTCATCTCTATGCAACATAATTTCCAGTTCCTATTTTTTGATGTGTTTAAAATACTTGCATTCGCAAGCAGGCACTTATATTCCTTGACTGATTTATTATACGAGCCCTTGTCTGCCTTGTTTGCCCTTATTTCCCGAGCAGCCCCTGGATTTGGTTTAAAGCTTGGTTTATAAGTTTTTCTATTCGTTTACCCAATAGCGCACTCCCTCTTTTACTTAAATGCAGGCTGTCCCAGCTATGTAGTTCATAATTTATTTTCAAATAACTCCCAATGTGGAAGACATTTTATTCCTTTTTCTAGTGCCCATGTTCACAGCCACTCATTAATGACTTATATAATATAGGGTTTCCGGTTTTAGGTTATATCCGATAAACACCGATAAAACACCACCGTGGTGAAAATCGGGAAATCAGTTATAACCGAAAAACACCAAATTTCATTGTGTCCCCACTCTTCCAGCTGACCAACTGTGTGCTGGATATGTGGGTGGATCATGTTTTTTTTATATTACACCTTTCACTTATATGGTGGAACAGAGTTCTAATACTGTGCTGCTCCTAGCTCACCATCACCATCTACGTATTTATATATGAATAGTTCTACAGTTATGGTGCACTATTTTGCAAAACTAATACAATATTAATATGGTGCAATATCTATGGTGCTAACATGCAATAGACATGGCATACAGTTTGAAAAAATGTAATATCTATTTTTTAACTTGAGTGAATAAACACTGATTTATAAAGATTTTTGTTGTCCAAGAAATTGATTACATCTAAAATAACAGATTTTTTGGTACTTCTGAAAGGGGGAGAAAAATGCCGAAAATAAACAGCTTTTTTTACAAAAAATAAACACCTAAAACCGGAAACCCTACTAATATTTACTTGTTAGTAGTTATAAACCACTGCCAGTGAGTGTCCAACAGTTCCGTAAACCACATATGTGGTTTATGGAGCTCTGTAAACCTCGGGCAGAACAGTACTGCAGCATCACCAGAAAAATGCTGAACAAGCTGTCCTTGCTGGATGTTCCATAAGCGCTACTGTCCGGTCACTCAGTGCGAGAGACGGGCTTGTCGGCGGCAGTAACAGTTACCCTTGCAAAGCAGCAGAAAAGACAATTTAAACCCCAAAACACCAAAAAGCAGTAAGTATAAAAATTAAAACATGAAGAAATGTGGTTCTATGGGGATTTTATGCACCCTGTCAGGGTGTGATGCCCATATAAACCCTTCAGGTTTCACCCTTGGGGTTCATTGGGCATCACACACCTAGGGGGTGCATAAAATCTCCATACATCACACTTCTATACTGGGTATTCATACTGGGTATAAAACGAAAGAAGGCATTTCTTGCCCATACTATCACTCCCCACGTCAATGGGTCCACCGGTTCCCGTTTTCAATCAACCAGCCATCTATTATTCTTTTGAATTCTTCTACATTTCTGCTGTTCACTGCATTCTCTGGTAGCCCATTCCACAGTTTTTCCTGTTCTATTTAAAAAGGAGTAATATTCACTATTCAGTTTAGCTGCTGTCAGTCTAATTTGTTCGTTATGACCTCTTAGTCCTCCTGGTTTCTCCCTTATTTCTATACTAATTTCTTTAATTAGTTCCTGATCCATCATCATTTTGTATAACATCAAAAGATCACCCCTTACCCTTCTCTGCTCTAGTGAGAACAATCCCATTTTAACCAGCCAATTTGTATAGTGGTAACCTGCAATTCTTTGTTTTATTAATGGAGCATCGGTTAATGTTTTTAATCATATAACTAGCTCTTGTTAACATATGAATCCCATGTTTGTTGAAGTTCAGCTTGTTGTCTACAATGATTCCACAGTCTTTTTCATTGTCCACAGTCTTTAATATTACCCCATTTAACTCATAGGTCTGCAAAGTATTATTTTTCCCTATATGCATACTGACACATTTTTGCACACTGAAAAGCATTGTTTCTAACCACCCAGTCTTCAATTAACTTTAAATTACATTTCATGTCCTGCTGCTGTTCTACCGTACCCATGGGACCACCCAATTTGATGTAATCGGCAATATCATTTTTGATGTTCACCTGTAAATCACTTATGAAGATTGAAAACAAAGCCGGCTCAAGCACCGACCCCTGTGGCACTCCACTTGAGACCTCTCTGGGTGCAGAACATTCTCCTACTACTGTGACCCTCTGATATCTATCACTTAACCAGTTGTCCGTCCAGTTTATAATTCTACTGTCTAACCCTAGCTTTGCCATTTTTTCAAACAGCATTTAATGAGGTACCTTATCAAAGGCTTTCTGGAAGTCCAAGAAGATGACATCACTAGGGACATTTTCACCAAGTGATTTTTTTATTCTTTCATAAAAACAAAGATGGTGTGTTGTACATCCTCTGTTCTTTTTAAACCCACGTTGCTTCTTGTCTACCAGCCCAATAATAGTCATATTTTCCTCCAGCTTGATTTAAAAAAAAAACTGTCTGCAATCTTGCAGATAATAGAGGTCTGGTCTATAATTTGATGTTTCCATCCTAGCCCCTTTTTTGAATAGGGTATCACCAAGGCTTGCCTCCAATCCCAAGGTACCTCTCCTGTTTCAAACGAGTGACTAAGAATTTTAACCAAAGGTGGGGCTACATATTCCATCAACTCCTTGATCAATCTGGGGGTGAGCTGATCAGGGCCCGCTGATTTGTGTGATTTTAAACTATGGATGAATTTCAGCAATGTTGACAAGATGATCTTAAGGTCAAGATGTTCACAAACATTGTCAATTTTAACATAATTTTTTCTATCTTTGGTTTCAAAGACCATCCCAAAGTAATTATTGAAACATAGAAACATAGAAGTTGATGGCAGATAAGGACCTCAAGCCCATCCAGTCTGCCCATTTGTTTTTCTACCTTATGGATGTGCCACTGGCCTTTGCTCTGTCAATGGCCTATCTATTTATACTCATCTGTATTGCTCCTTTGTGCCTATCCCATGTCTGTTTGAAGCCCTGCACTGTATTCATATCCACCACTTCCTGAGGTAGGCCATTCCATGCATCCACCACCCTTTCTGTGAAAAAGACCTTCCTCACATTACCCCTTAATCGGCCTCCCTCTAATCTCACGATGTGTCCTCTTGTCCTGCTATTTTTCTTATATTGAAACTTTAGACTCTTTCACCTTGTTAATGCCCTTAAGATATTTTAATATTTCAATCATATCACCTCTCTCCCCCCTTTGCTCTAGGGTATACATATTGAGCTCAGTTAATCTGCCCTTATATTTTTTCTGATGCAGTCCCTGCACCATTTTGGTTGCCCTTCTCTGGACTGCCTCAATTTGATTAATGTCCTTGTGAAGGTGTGGCCTCCATTACGGCATGCAGTACTCCAGATGGGGCCTAACCAGTGTCTTGTAAAGAGGGATTATTACCTCCCTCTTCTGACTTGTGATACCCCTACTAATACACCTCAACATCCCTCAAGCCTTACCTACTGCTTTAGTGGTCTGCTTGGATGATTTCAGGTTATTGGTGTTGATGACGCCCAAGTCCCTTTCTTCTCTTGTGACTGCCAGCAACTCCCTTCCCAGCCTATAGGTGGCTTCATGGTTTCTCTTCCCTATGTGCATGATCTTGCACGTCTTTGCATTAAACCCCAGTTGCCACTTTTCTGACTATTTTGCTAGTTTATCCAGATTTCTTCTCATTCTGACCACCCCATCTGGATCATCTACTCTGTTGCAGAGCTTGGTGTCGTCTGCAGACAAACCTTACCCTCCAGTCAATCTACAATGTCACTAATGAATATATTGAAGAGGACTGGCCCCAGGACTGATCCCTGAGGTACTCCACTTGTGTCTTGCATCTCTTCTGACTGTATACCATTTACCATCACTCTCTTTTCTTTCCCCCGTCAACCAGTTTGCCACCCAGTTGACCAACGTCTGATCCACCCCTAGCCTATCCAGCTTATTAATCAATCTTCTATGTGAAACAGTATTGAAAGCTTTGCTGAAGTCAAGGTAGACAACATCAACTGCTCCCCCTTGGTCCACCACTCTGGTTACCCGGTCAAAGAAATCTGTGAGATTATTTTTGGCAGGACCTTCCTTTTGTAAACCCATGCTGTCTTGGATCCTGTACTCTTAGCGATTCCAGGTGTTGCACTATCCTTTCCTTAAGGAGCGTCTCCATAATCTTGATCACTACTGAGGTAAGACTGCCTGGTCTGTAGTTCCTTGCCTCCTCCCTGCTATCACTCTTGTGGAGTGGGATCACATGAAGGATTCTGCCATTTCATTATGGTTAGTTATTTCCTTCCCTTTTACCTTGAGTGATCCTACCTGATTTCTGTTATTATCTTTTAGTCTTTTTACATATGCAAAGAACCCCTTATTATTGTCCCTTCGATGGACCAAACTGAATTCTATTTTGTTCCTTTCGAATCTTATAGTTTTTTTTAACAATTTCAAGGTTCTATTATAATCTTCTTTACTTTCTACTGTGCCCCACCTTTTCATATTTTGGAAAGTCTTTTTTTCTTATTGATTAATTTCATCACCTTAGAGGTACACCATATTGGATTTTTCCCTTTCTTATTATATAGTTTTTTATTTGGTACATACTGTATTTCTCTTCCAACAATCATAATTTGCTTTTAAAAATATCTCACATATCTTGTGTATTCTTCCCATCAAGTTCATCTTCCCACTTCCATGCCTTGAATTCTTGCTTCATTCCTTTTGTAGTATTTTACTGAGGTAGTACCCCTGGTTATATGTACTTTATGTTGTCTAATAATAAATTCAACTACATTATGGTCGCTGTTAGATAATCCTTCTCGTGTCCTCATCTGTGACATTTTTCAGATCTGTTAGTTATAATCAAGTCCAATATGTTGTCCCCTCATATTGGTATAAAAACCATTTCCTCTAGGTCTTTTTTTTTTTATAGCCCCTCTTCTCTGCCATGGTGGAACTTCTTCAGGGAGTCCCTAGACTGTGATCCTCTAATCCCTCCCCAGGTACCTACTGTGGTGTCACTCGGACCTACCTCCATGCTGCCTCAGCCTACCCCCCCAGGCAGGGAGGAGGGGGAGACCCTTTTTTACCCCCTCCAGTCCATCAGTGTGTGTCAGGAGGTCCATCTGCGGCATCCAACGGTAGCCCGATTATGGGTTATATGGGGCAGTCAGGTCCCATCTCCGTCCTCCATGGCAGGTTCCTTTTTCCATTTTTCTGTCCCCTCCTACAGGACATAAGCACGGTAGGGAAACCTAGGGGCGGTGCATGTCAAGACGTGCAAGTACTCCAGTCTCCGGCCCACGTCCTCCCTCCCTTCTGTGTGCCCTCCCGCTGCACCTCCACCCGTGGTCACCCAGGTGGCGGTAGAGCTGCGGGACATGCATCCCCTCCCTCCCCAGCGGAGGAGAGCGGCCCCTGGGTGCTCAATTCTCCTCCCCCGGCCGACCCTCCAGCCACCCGAGTCCATTCCCGAACCCGGGTTGCTGGCGCCATGAGCGGTAACCCTACTGCTGCGCCGGTGGGCCATTTCCTGTAGGTCTGATGTAATTACTGTATTTACAAACTGGTGTTTTCTTATATGTTTTTGTCCCCAGCCTATTTCCAGGTAATGAAAGTCACCTAGGCTATAATCAAGACATCTCCCTTCTGAGCCATACATTCAATTTTATTTTCTATTCACCTATTTGTGTCACTGTTTGAATTTGGGGCCCTATAGTATACACCAACATATAACTTTTTCCCTGTATGCTCCTGAATCCCTACCATAGAGATTCAATATCTGAATCCTCCATGATTTGGAGAAAGCAACCATGGATATTTTTATTTAGATAAATTTCAACTCCGCCTCCTTTTTTATTCATCCTGTTTTTTTCAAATAAAGTGTAACCATCAATATCTTTATTCCACTCTACACCATTTTCCCATCATGTTTCAGTAATCATAAAGTGCATACATATATCAATGTGTTCTGCTGATAGTAAGGCTTCCAGGTCATATTTCTTAGAACTATTCAGGCTTCTTGCATTTAGGGTCCAAGCTTTCAAATCTAACTAATTTTGTCCTTTCAGAGCACCCCTAGTACTTTTATTATTTTTGTTGTCCCCTTGGTATGCATTCTTTTGATTTGCCTGGGTACAATCCCCTCTCCCCCTAACATCTAGTTTAAAGCTTTGTCTACTGATCTTTTTAGCATGAATCCTAATTTCCTACTACCTTCTTTACTAAGATGGAGCCCATCTTTACAAAAACATAGTGGATCATTTATGAAAGACTCCCAATGGGAGTTACAATCCAATCCTTCCCTAAGTGTCCATAACCTTAATCAATTATTAACTTCTCTCAGTTTGTTCGTGTTAGAGCTATTCTCTCTGGGTACTGGTGTAATCTCAGGAAATATTACTTTCCAATTTAGTTTAGTAGCTTCCTCCCTTATTTTCTGATATTCTTTTTTTATTTCATCCAAACTCTGACCCCTAATGTTGTTCACTCCTGCATGATGGACGATAGTGGCATTTCCATCTCTCTCTCTCTCTCTCTCTCTAATGATACTCTTAAGCATACCCCTAATGTCACCTATTTTGGCCCCTGAGAAGTAACTCATAGTAACATTTTCTTTACTTCTTTTTGATGTATGTCTGTCCGTATATTTAACTATAGAATCCCCTAGTACATATATTGATTTTTGAATATTATGTGTATTTTGGTGAGTAGCCATTTCGTTTGTTATAACAGGGGTAGTGTCCATTCTGCTTTCTCCCAAACTTTTTCTTAAGGGATCTTTACTACTATTCACACTTAGGGTTAAATTCTTTGTTCTGTCTACTTCCTTGCCAATTAAAGAGGATGCACTGCTCATACTGGGACCCTCGTTCTCCTGTAAGCCATTTTCTTGTGGGTGAACACTACCAACCATAACTAATGTATCTGACTGTTGATCATGTGGTATCTCATTATTCTTTTCCCCTGATTCCTCACTTACTCTGACATTAGGATTACCTTCACAGTCTACATCCAATGTTATTAATGGTTCATAACTATTATATGTATCCAAACTGAACCCCATAGCTCTTCTTCTCCCATTTTTGTATTTTCTCTTCTCTGTGATCCATTCTTCCTGATTGGACCCCTCTCTGGGCTTCTTCCTACTATCTCCATTAACATTGTCTATGTAATCTATCTCAGTACTACTTTCTGGTACATTTTCTTGAAGCAGAAATTTCTGTTGAGCAGTAATTAGTTGCATTTCTAACTCCATGATTTTATTTCTCAGTTCTTTAATCAAGTTACATTCCTCACAGGACAGAATCAGCTGTTCATTTGCTATGTCAGTGCTAACTTTCCTACTATGTATACATCTCAACCCCAGATGTCCCCCCTTCTAGTTTTACCACATTTGAATCCATTTGCAATCACCAGCAATACTATCAGAGGGCACAACCTGTCAGTTCCCACTATTTTATCTCTTGCCGGCTGGCTAGTGTTACCTGCCTCCTTCCTCTCTTCCTCTGCTGACACTGTAGGCACATGCAGACATGCTGCGTGTGTCTTGGCGTGTGTCTTCGTGCATGGTGCAGGTGCACACCCCACCCGTGCTTGCCCTGCTTGCACAGGGTTCTGAATATACCTCCCGAAACCCAGAAGTATCTGTCCGTCATGTGACGCAGCGCTCGCTCTCAGCAGCACCCAATTACCCCTTTCTTAAAAACTTAAATATATTCCCTGAGCTCTTGGAAAGCTAGTTAGGTAAACAGACCCCTTTCAGAGAGTTCAGCACATAAAACTTAGCCTAATCAGATTCTGCTGTAGTTCTGAATAATTCAGAACTACACTCCTCAGAAATCCTAGTGTTTTTCACAGTGTATGTACAGCACAGAGATTTCAATAGTAACAATAACCCAGACAAAATCTCTCCATGCATTATTCTATATTTATCTTGCACTGCTTGAATCGCTCACCCTTGGGGCAGGTAACAGCTCTGAGTAGCAAATTTTACAACCCTTCTGTTCTAATGTGTTTGCGAGTGTAATGAAGCCATTTTTTTTATCTCATCCATATCAGAGCTGCTCACATTATTTGTCCCAACATGGACAATTACTAGGGGATTACTTTCTGCATTATTTAAGATAGCTTTGGACAGGTCCATGATATCAGAAATGTTTGCCCCCCAAAGCTACTACATGTTCAATTTTGCTTGTCTGGGTTGCAGATATACCTATCGCAAAATTTCAAGATAGAGTTCCCCAAAACGTATGATTCTCTTTGGGCTGTGACCTCTCCCTTCTTATTACCTTCCTCGGTTGCTTCTTCTATACTAATGAGTTCAGGGTGCGTTTCACTGAACATTGGTGAATGTGACCTGTCTGTGAATAGCCAGCACACAAATTAGATGACAGATCCAATGGAAGGGAAATACTGCAGCCAGTTTCTTTATATGGACTCACCATTCTGAAGTTTTTGCACAATGATGCTCCTTGACAGGTACTGCTTTGTATATTTGTACCTCCGTTCAGAGGCCATAACGTTGTTGTTTTATTTTTGCAGGTAGAAGGCCCTGTGCTAATCCAGCACAGTATTGTTTTCTTGTCTATGGTTCCCCAGAGAGCTGTATCTGTGCTTTCAAAAGATTTTACCATGCCGCAGTGACTGTAAAGTTGCCAACATCCTCCACAGCAATGGAATGCCACCAACATCCCTGACCATGCTGTGTCCCAACACTGATGGGGAACAGAGCAACACTGGTCGGGAAGCAATGCAGGGGGCTGTGCCCCCTTGTGCCCCCATGTGGGACTTAATGATTGTCAACTCTGGGGGGTGGAGATCATGGGGAGAGTGGCTTACAGTGGCATCACTGTAAATATCCATCGCTGCAACAACCCAATTGACATTGTGGACGTCGAATGGGTTGTTGTCGCTGTGATGAAGTTGCTGGGGAGGGGCATTGTCTAAACACTCTGACATTGTTGGATTTTCATTTTCCTCATCATTAGACTGACAGAGTGTGGATTGTGCGGCAAACAAAAACCTAATTCAGGTGCTGTTTCTTCACAACTTGTTGAAGAAGTTGAGCTAACATTTTCAGAATTAGCAGTGATCAAAGAAGACAGTGTGCAGGGAGCTTTGAAATATGATGTCAACCTTGCAGTTTTTTTAAGGCTTGCTTCTTCTTTTCAATGTTTTTCCTGCTGTCATTTTCTCTTCTTAGCACCACTATTATATCTACTTGCTGAAAACATCTTTAAAGAGCAGCTGACACCTTCAGAGGAACTTTAACAAAACACAATATTTCATCACAGTCCAGCTTGTATTTCACATTAATTTTGTATTCCTCCTCCCCATTATTTATTACAGAGGTCATCTGCATGAAAACAGGATCTTTGCTCCTGAAGACTTCATCTATTCCCATTGCTGTCTCCTTACCTGAGATTATAATGCACTGTTTGTGACATCACAGTTACTCCCATGGCAACATAGTGTGCTGTCACATAGAAACATAGAAGTTGATGGCAGATAAAGACTGCAAGGCCCATCCAGTCTGCCCATTTCTTTTTCTACCTTATGAATGTGCCATTGGCCTTTGCTCTTTCAATGGCCTATCTATTTATACTCATCTGTATTGCTCCTTTATGCCTATCCCATGCCTGTTTGAAACCCTGCACTGTATTCATATACACCACTTCCTGAGGTAGGCCATTCCATGCATCCACCACCCTTTCTGTGAAATAGAACTTCTTCACATTACCCCTTAATCGGCCTTCCTCTAATCTTATGCTGTGTCCTCTTGTCCTGCTATTTTTCTTATATTGAAACATGTTAGACTCTTTTACCTTGTTAATGCCCTTAAGGTGTCTGAATGTTTCTATCATATCACCCCTCTCCCTTCTTTGCTCTAGGGTATACATATTGAGCTCAGTTAATCTGTCCTCATATGTTTTCTGATGCAGTCCCTGCACCACTTTGGTTGCCCTTCTCTGGACTGCCTCAATTTGGTTAATGTCCTTGTGAAGGTGTGGCCTCCAGTACTGCATGCAGTACTCCAGATGGGGCCTAACCAGTGTCTTGTAAAGAGGGATTATTACTTCCCTCTTCTGACTTGTGATACCCCTACTAATACACCCCAACATCCCTCTAGCCTTACCTACTGCTTTAGTGGTCTGCTTGGATGATTTCAGGTTATCGGTGATGATGACGCCCAAGTCTCTTTCTTCCCTTATGACTGCCAGCAACTCCCCTCCCAGCCTATAGGCAGCTTCAGGGTTTCTCTTCCCTATGTGCATAATCTTGCACTTCTTTGCGTTAAACCCCAGTTGCCACTCTTCCGACCATTTTGGTAGTTTATCCAGATCTCTTCTCATTCTGCCCACCCCATTTGGATCATCTACTCTGTTGCAGATCTTGGTGTCATCTGCAAACAGACAAACCTTACCCTCCAGTCCATCTGCAATGTCACTGATGAAGATATTGAAGAGGACTGGCCCCAGGACTGATCCCTGAGGTACCCCACTCGTGACTTGCATCTCTTCTGACTGTATACTGTTTACCACCACTCTCTGTTTTGTGCCTGTCAACCAGTTTGCCACCCAGTTGACCAACGTCTGACCCACCACAAGCCTACCCAGCTTATTAATCAATCTTCTGTGTGGAACAGTATTGAAAGCTTTGCTGAAGTCAAGGTAAGCAACATCAACTGCTCCCCCTTGGTCCACCACTCTGGTTACTCAGTCAAAGAAATCTATGAGATTAGTTTAACAGGACCTTCCTTTTGTAAACCCATGCTGTCTTGGATCCTGTGCTCCTACGAATTCCAGATGCTGCATTATCCTTTCCTTAAGGAGTGCTTCCATAATCTTGCCCACTACTGAGGTAAGACTGACGGGTCTGTAATTCCCTGCCTCCTCCCTGCTACCACTCTTGTGGAGTGGGATCACATGAGCCCTTCTCCAGTCTTCTGGGACCTCTCCTGTGCTCAGAGACTCACTAAACAGTTCTGATAATGGCTCTGCTAGTTCCAACCTTAGCTCCTTTAGTATCCTGGGATGTATGCCATCAGGTCCCATTGCCTTGTCCACCTTGAGCTTATTGAGCTCTTGTAGTACTCTTTCTTTTGTGAAGGGACTAGTGCACACCTCCCTCCCCCTGTGTCCATGGTGCTGAGCTGTGGGCCCTGCCCTACCTTCTCTTCAGTAAATACTGAGCAGATGTATCTATTTAGGATAGATGCTTTTACATGGTCCTCCTCCTCACACAAACCCTTATCCCCTTTGAAGTTAGCAATACCCCCTCTGGACTTTCTCCTTTCACTAATGTATCTATAGAAAGTCTTGTCACCTTCTTTTACTGTTCATGCTAGTGTTTCCTCAGTTTGGGCCTTTGCCTGCCTTACTGCCTTCCTTGCGTCCCTTAGGGAAGTTTGGTAGGCCAGCCTTTTGGCTCTGACCTTTTCTGCTACTGTTTTTGAGAACCAAAGTGGTTTTCTTCTTCTTTTGCACTTCCTTTTCTTACTAACACAATGGGATGTTGTTTCAAGTATTACATCTTTAATGCTTGCCCGCTTTGTCTGTACCCCATCACATGTATTTCTTTTTGCCAGGACTAGCTTAACTCTGTTGGCCATCTTATCAAAGTCAGCTCCTCTGAAGTCCCATATTTTTGCCTTGAAATGGGATGATTTAGTTCTAGTGGCCAAATTGAACCATACCATGTGATGGTCACTGGCGCCCAGGTGACCTTCTACCTGGAGATCTGTGATCCTTTCCCTGTTAGTCAGTACTAGATCTAGGATAGCCCTGTCTCTTGTAGGTTGTTGTACCAGTTGTTTGAGATCCTCCCCATGCAGGGAATTCACCATGTGTCTAGTTCTGCAGATGTTCCTGCTGGTATTGACCAATCAGTATCCGGCATGTTGAAGTCTCCCATTATCAGAACCTCCCCTTTAGCTGTCATGTTTTGTATATCTTCTTACAGTAATGTGTCTATGTTCTCCCCTGGTCTGGAGGCCTGTACACAACCACAGTTCATATGGCTGTCCCATTTCCTGTTTCCAGGGTGACCCACAGTTCTTCTGGCTCCTTATGTGTATTCTGAATTTCTGTAGCTTTGATATTTTCATTGACACAAAGGGCCACTCCACCCCCCCTTTTTGCACCTCGGTCTCTTCTGAACAGTACATAGCCAGGTACTGAAGTCTCCCAAGTGTGGTTACTGGTAAACCATGTCTCTCTAATGGCTACTATGTCCAGTTTAGCCTCTGTCATTATTGCCTGCAGGTCTGGGATCTTGTTTCCCAGACTGTGAGCATTTATGTACATGACTTTCCATTGGTCAGATTTTGATGTGTTAGTTGTTGGGTGAGGTCTGGCATTTCCCCTGTGCGTCGTATGGGGAGTCGGACCTTTTTCCTTACCTGGTGATGCAAATGCACTATAAACATGCTGAACTCCTGTTTGACCACTAGCTGAGGGGGGAGGAGTGTTCTTCCCACTCGACATATGGGGTGCTGCACCCCTCTACCCATTTGCTAGTTTAAATATTCTGCAAAGACGTCAAACTTCTGCCCCAATGCACTGACTCCCTCCTTAGTCAGATGCAGTCCATCAAATTTAAAGAACTTACGCTCCTAAAACTGTTGACAGTTCCCTACAAATCTATGTCCTTTTTTCTGGCACCAGCCCTTGAGCCACATATTTAGCTCCCCATCTCCCCTTCTCTGACCTTCCGTCTGTCTGCCCCCCTCTCCCAGACTGTCAGGATCTCAGAGAAGGAGATGCCGGACAAAATAGATAATAGTTTGTCACCCAGCCTGGTCAGGTGTTCCTTGGTCTCCACAACTGACCAGCTGGTGAGATTGTTAGTCCCTGTGTGTACCAGGACGTCAATGTTTTCTCCTGCTTCCTGAACAATTTTAGCAATGTGGTCAGTGTCTCTCCATGCTGATGTACCTGGGAGACATCTGACCATTTCCCCTGGCTGGAGATACATATCAACTTCCCGAATCATGGAGTCTCCTGTGATCAGAAGTTTTTTGGATTCCCTTTTTGCTTTTTTTGTTTTGTTTCCTGTTTTGGGTGAGTTTTGTTGTGCTAGCTCCTGTGCTGCAGTGTTCTGCTCCGCAGTGTCCTCTGCCCCTTTGTTTGATTTTGGAGATAGAGGCAGATACCTGTTTGTAGTTTTTATATGGTTTGTGGAGGTGATATGTTGGAGAGCACCGAGTGATGGGGCACCTGATTTGCCCCTCCTAACCACCTGCCAACCTCTCAGACCAACTGCCCTCTGCAGTCGAGGTGCTTCTGTTGGATGTTGGGGAAATGGCAGGCAGTTCTTATAATATATTTCCTCTTGAATATGCAATTTGAGGTGCACAATCTCTGCCCATGCTGCCTGGAGCTGAGCCTTTAGATCTCCAATGGCCCAGCATGTAGGACAGTGTCCTAAATCCTGTAAAATTGCCCTTCTGAAAAGTGTTCCAAAGTACCTGCAGTTAATGATATCCATTCCAGATAAGTTGCTGGGTTTATAACCTGGTCAGAGTAATTAGAAGGAAGAAAATGAAAGCAAAAGTTTGATTTTGTGTTTTGTTTGTTTGTCACAACACAGGATTATAATTTGAAGTAGGGAGTAAGCTATAGAGGCAGATAAACTCTAACGGATAACCATCATGTATTCATACAAATTTACTCAGTGATAAATAATGGGGAAGAGAAATGTATAAATAAATGTAAAATGCAAGCTGGAGGGTACGTAATTATTATGCTTTTTAAAGTTTTCTCAGAGGCATCAGTAGCTCTTTAACACCTCTCACCTACAATGCAAAGAGTGTGCAATCCATCAGTAACTTATTTTAAAGTAATGAACTGCTTGGTGGTGGTGGTGGGGGGGCATTAAATGTTTTCAGTTTCCAATTCATAACAGAATGAGGAAAACCATGGTGTTTTTTTGCCAACCAAAGACTATTAGGATGCAGGAAGTACTGAAAGGGAAACTGGAGTGCATAAGGCAGGAGATGCATGCAGAGCAGAAATGGGATATTATTAAATGGGGGATTACAGAGGCAGCAGAAGCCTGCACCAAGACACAGAATAAGAGCAAGAAAACCATGCTGGTTGAACAATGAACAGCGAGGTAGTGGAGGTGGTGAGAGAAAAACGTGAGGTGCACAAGTGGCATAGGAGGACGGGGAAGGAAGTGGACAGGGAGCAGTATGCAAGATGGTCCAGGGAGGTGACCAGAAAAGTGAGAGAAGCCAAGGCCCAGAGGGAGCTGAAATTGTGCAGGAAATTAACGGGGTGGGGGACTTTTCAGATACATCAGGAAGAAAAGAAGTCCAGGGAGACAAAAGTGAAGATAAAAAGGGGTGGGGAGTGGATGGAAAAGGGGGAGCAGTAGGCAGAAGCACTGGATGAATACTTTTGCTCAGTGTTCATGGAAAAAAGGGGGGACTGCTACCAACATGGGCTGGGGGCGGGAGAGGAGGCAACAGATGGAAGAATTGAGGCAAGTAGAGTCCTAGAGGGGCTGAGAGCACTGAAGGTAGACAAGGCACCAGGGCTGGATGGTATCCACCCCAGAGTGCTGAGGGAGATGGTGGAGGTGTTGATGGAGCCACTGGTGGATCTGTACAGCACCTCACTCGAGTTGGGGTGTGTGCACTGGACTGGAGGATGGCACATGTGGCACCATTGCACAAGAGCGGACCAAGGGATGAACCGGGTAATTATCGTCCAGTAAGTCTCACCTCCATAGTGTGCAAACTCATGGAAACAATACTACAGGAAAGACTGGTGTTGTATCTGGAGAACAATGGCCTCCAGGATGTGAGGCAGCATGGGTTCATTTCAGGGAAGTCTTGTCAAACCAGCCTGATACAATATTATGACTGGGTGACAGGTGAGCTGGATAAGGGTCATGCGGTGGATGTTTTTTACTTGGATTTCAGCAAGGGCTTTGATTCTGTGCCTCATGGGCAGCTTGAGGGGAAGCTAACTGGTGTAGGGGTAGGGGCAAAAATGATGAGCTGGATTACAAGCTGGCTTAGTGGGAGGCTGCAATGGGTAGTGGTGAGAGGGGAGCTGTCAACTCCAAGGCCGGTGATAAGTGGGGTGCCACAGGGCTCTGTGTTGGGGCCAGTATTATTTGGGATCTTCATATCAGATATTGCACACAGGGTGGTGAGCAAGGTAAGTCTGTTTGCTGACGACACCAAAATCGGAGCAGTGGTGGATAGAGGGGAGGGATGGAAGCAGCTGCAGGGGGCCTAAGTAAGCTAGAGGAGTGGTCAGAGAGGTGGCAGCTGGGGTTCAATGCAAAGAAGTGTAAGGTTATGCACTTTGGGGTGAAGAACCCAAGTAGAGACTACTGGCTTGGGGTGGGGGGTTAAGCTGGGATCACTGAGGAGGAGAAGGACCTAGGGGTAATGATAACAGGGACCATTAACAACACTGCCCAATGCAGGAGAGTGACTGCAAAAGCAAATAAAATGCTGGGGTACCTAGCAAGGGGGTTTTCATTCAGACGAAGAGAGGTGATCTTGCCGCTCTACAGGTCGTTGGTAAGGCCGCACTTAGAGTATTGTGTGCAGTTTTGGAGGCCATACTTAAAGCATGATATCAGGCTACTGGAGGGGGTGCAGAGGAGGGCAACAGAGATGATATGTGGAATGGAGGGGAAAGACTATGACAGCAGGCTGGGAGACCTGAATATGTACACCCTGGAGGATAGAAGGGACAGGGGGACATGACAGAGACATTCAAGCATCTGAGGGGAATCAATAAGGATGGGGCAGATGGGGTCTTTAAGTTAAGGAGGAGGAGGAGGGTCACTGGGGGGCATGGGCTAAGAATAGAGGGGGGAAGATTTAGGAAGGAAAGAGGAGACACTATTTCACAGAGAGGGTGGTAGCAAAATGGAACGCTCTACCAGAATGGGTGGTATCATGTAAATCTGTGAACAGCTTCAAAAGGGCATGGGACAGGGAACAGGGGAGAGTGAGGGTGGGGGAGGTGTGGGGTGGCAGTTGGATGACAAAGGGAAGGGGGTGGAGCAGCTGCAAACTAAGTGTGCTAGCTGCATACATGAGCAGACTTGGATAGACCGGGTGGTCTGTTTCTGCTGGCACATTTGAATGTTCGTATGATTTAGCCTCATGAACTGCGTGAGGCCAGATAATGCTTTCCATGACCAGTGCCGTATGGGGAGAATCTTGTTGTGGTGGCAGTGCTTCTCACTAATGCTCCCCCAATCAACCATACCACAAAACTTGCTTATTGCATTGAAAATAACAGTGGTAGTGGCCTATGAGGTAATAACTGGAACAGAGGGAAATAAAAACAGATAACAAATGCTTAGGTGTTTATTGATTCCCTTGGTCTGGTTATCACCAAGAAAACCCCTGACCACTATGTTATTTATGCTATTGTACTAGAAAAGAGCTACAGTTTGAGAACTGTTAAAAGGAGCAATGCTTGCGAGCAGGCACCTACTTCAGTTTCTGTGAACAGAAAACAGAAAAGTCAAACGTGCTGCATTTCTGGTTACTGAGTCTAATGATGTAGGAATAAAAATGGTACAGAACGACCCTAACATAGAAACATAGAGATATAGAAACATAGACAATGATGGCGGAAAAAGACCAGAGGTCCATCCAGTCTGCTTAAGTTCCCCATAAGCACTGGAACCCACTATTTCTCCAGGGTACAAATCCTCTCTGTCCCCCCCCCCATTCTCCTCCTTGATTCTGCACCACAGGCAACCACTATTCCCTTCATTCTATCCCAGCCCTGCTTGAAGCCCCTTTTTCACACCCACCACCTCAGCTGACAGACTGTTCTAAGGTTCCACCACTCTTTCCATAAAGTACTTCCTCACGTCCCTCCTGAACCTCCCTCCTGTTATTTTCCACTCATGTCCACGTGACTGCGAGTTAGTGTTCAGACTAAATAGTTTTCCGCAGTTCACTTTGTTAATTCTTCTAAGGAACTTAAAGGTCTCTATCATATCTCCCCTCTCCCTTCTAGTCTCCAGTGAGTACATATTTAGTACCTTGAGATGCTCCTCATATGATCTGCCTTTCTGGTCCTGAGTCATTTGTTTTACACTGCACTGTCCCCAACCTATCCTTATTCTTTCTGAGGTGAAGACTGCAGAAGTGGGCACAGTACTCCTGGTGAGGTCTCACCAGAAATCTGTAGAGGGGAAGTAGTACCTCTTTTCTTCTGCTATCAATACCCCTCCTGATACATCCTGCATCCTTTTAGCCTTGCTATAGGCCTTGTTGCACTGACCCGATTGCGTAAGTGAGTTGCTAATGATAACTCCCAGATCCCATACCTCAGCCATAGTGCTAAGTCTCTCTCCTCCCATCCCATCTAGTACTCCGTCTTGGGGTTCTTGTTCTCTAGATGCATCACGTTGCCCTTTTTGGCATTGAATTTCAACTGCCAAACCCTTGATCACCCCTCTAGCTTTTGTAGGTCTCTGCATTTTCCTTATTCCCTCATCACTATCCACCCTCCCATTTAGTTATGTGTCGCCTGCGAAGAGACATAACCTGTCCTAGATCCCCTCTCCAGTGTCACTGATTAACTTGTTGAAGAGGACTGGTTCCAGGACCGATCCCTATGGAACCCCACTTGTAACCTCCCTCTCTTCTGCTTTAATCCCATTGACCATCACCCTCTGCTACCTCCCGTTTAGCCAGTTATCCACCCAGCTCCTTAGGACCAGCTTCAAGTAATTACACCACCTTCTAAGTACTAGTCAACCACAATGCAAAGCTACTATCCCATTATTAAATCTACTCCCAATTATGTGAGGCAAAATAGTGGGTCAGTAACTCTGTGTTCTGATTGCTTGAGAGAGATTTTTTTTCCAGTATAATAATAATAATAATATATTCAGCAGCAGTGAAATTGTATAGATATTGGCAATGTTTTGACACTTTTCTGCCAAGCCACCATTGGCAGGCCAGGGTCAATGGGGACCACAACAGGCCCCAGCTGCTACTATTTTAGTTTTCAAATCTTCTAATGCCCCCCCCCAATCAGGCATATGGCTAGAAACTCCTTCCACCTGCTCCTCTCGTCCACCACTACCTGGGCACACTGAGGCTACTGTGCCTGCATAGCCTGCCTTCATCTGATTGGAAGGCTCCTTCTCCTACAAGTTTACAACAGGTACAACTGCACTCTCAAGACAGTCAAAAACTGGTTAGCACACAGACAGGTTCGCTGCTTACTAAATTTATTTTAAACTGGATTCATTCATCCAGTAAGGCAACAAATGTTAATATGATGCAGACAGCGAGCCAATTCACAGATTACAGAGGGATGTGGCGCCCCACCTCCCTCTCCCCATTCCAGCAAGTTCTCCCTGGTGGCCAGCGGTAACCCCTCCCTCTCCCTTCCTCATAAGTTCTCTTAGGTTGTCATGCTCTGTAATGTTTATGGCCCAAACACATAGATGCAAACTTTTACTGAATGCTGACGCAAACCTTGCAGGAGCACTGTCATGGCCAACTCTTAGTAGGAGGTGACATGAACACTGTCATGAACAAATTCTGTGACAGAAGCAAGGCTCTCGAAGGCCATGGACCACAGGTATTGGAGGCACTCAATGACCTCTCCCAGGAGTTGGGCTTGGTGGACATATAGAAGGTGGTCCATCCCAGTGGCAGGGGTTTTACATTCTACTCGAACCCACATCAAACATTCTCTAGAACTGACCTCTGGCTGATGCCTGTCTAATGGACTCCACAAGTAATGGAGGTTGGTATAGACACCATGCCAAACTCAGATCATGCCCTGATTTTCTTCATCTGGCTACCACCTTGGGCAACAGACCATCTTAGGGGCCGCTCATGCCTCAACACGTCTACTCTGAAGTATTCTGACTTCTGTGTGAAGCCGAGGAAAGATATCAATATCTTCCTGCAGATGAACAAGGCTGAAGACACCACAGTAGCTATATGCTGGGACACCCTCAAAGCTTTCATCAGGGGACATGTATCAGACACACCTTGCACTTAAAACAGGTTAGACTCAGGGACCTCGAGAGCCAGCAGGCTAGGCTCAAGGACCGGGAGAAGAAATACAGGGAACAGACGGGGGACAAAAGTGATCTCCTGGCTGCCATCACAGGAATGAGATATAAAATGAATTTGTATTTACAACTGAAAGCATAATATGCTGTTTTCTGGCTGCAGCAAAACATCTGGGAATCTGGGGGAAAACCTGGGAGTCTCCTGGCATACCAGCTGAATAATTGCCTGAAAAAATCCCAGATACTCACAATCAGGAGGAGGGATGGCAATTTGACCAGAGAGGAGTAAGGCATAAATGAAGAGTTTCTGACCTTTTACCAGTCCCTGTACTCCAGTGAGGTGCCAATGCAAGATGAGAAGTTGAAGGTCTTCCTCTCTGATGTACACTTACCTTTCCTGGGAACAGGCCTCAAAGAAGTCCTAGAGAAACTACTTTCCATAGGGGAATTGGAGAAAGCCCTCTGCAGCATGTCTGCAGGGAAAGCTCCAGGGCAAGATGGCCTACCAGAAGAATTCCTTTTGGCCTTTAAAGATGTCCTGCTAAACCCCATGTCAGGCACTCTAACCGTAGCCAGCAAAACAGGTATGCTATCACACTCAATGTGTACAGCCCAGATCACCCTCATTCCCAAACCCGGGAAGGATTCCTCCTTATGCAGCAGTTACAGGCCTATATCACTGACTATGACCAACTGCAAGGGCAATGCCAAAGCACTGGCCAGCCAGCTGTGGGAGGTCATACACATGCTAATAGACAAAGACCAAGTGAGCTTTATTCCAGGATGCAGGGGCACTGACAACACATGCCACCTCCTCAACCTAACATGGGTGGTGACAGACCCATACCCCCACCACCATCTTCCCATCCCTAGATGTTGGAAGGCATTCGATAGGACAGAGTAGAGGTACCTTTTCTGCATCCTGAACACCTTTGGTTTACGCCCAACATTTTTGAGATAGAAACATAGAAAGTGATGGCAGAAGGGGGCCATGTGGCCCATCTTGTCTGCCCATAAGCCTTGTCTTTCCCTTAACTGCTTTTTAGTGTTATAATGCCCTTGTATCTATCCCACGCTTTATTGAAAGTCCCCACTGTTTTTGCCTCCACTGCCTCCTGTGGAAGGCAGTTCCATGGATCAACCACTCTCTTGGTGAAGAAGACCTTCACTGCTCCAGGGAGTACATGATTAATTCACGCAGCCGTTCCTCATATGATTTGTCATGCGGTCCATGAATCATTTTAATAGGTCTCCTCTGCACTGATTCCAGTCTGGTAATATCCTTTTAAGGAGTGGTCTCCAGAATTGTACACTGTACTCCAGGTGTAGTCTCACCAGCAATCTATAGAGTGGCAGGATGACTTCCTTTTTTCTGCCAGTAATCTCCCTGCTTATGCATCCCAACATACCAGTTGCTCACAGTGCTGCCTTCTCGCATTGCTTGGACATTTTTAGGTCATCTGTTATAGTTATTCCCAGATCTCTTTCCTGCTTAGAGGCTTCTAATTTTTCTCCCGCTAGGTAGTAATCCACTTCTGGGTTAGTCCGTCCAAGGTGCATGATTTTGCATTTTTTTAGTACTGAAGTTTAGTTGCCACGTTCTTGACCACTTTTCTAGAGACTCAGCATCAGTCTTCATCTTCTCCACTCCTCCTGGGGTGTTCACCCTGTTTCCTATCTTTGTGTCATCTTCAAACAAACTCACCTTGCCCTCCAGTCCATCAGAAATGTCACTAATGAAACTATTGAATAGGACTGGTCCAAGCACTGAACCCTGTGGTACACCACTAACTACGTCTCTTTTTTCTGAGACTGAACCGTTCACTAATACCCTCTGAGTCTTTCCAGTAAGTCAACTACTTACCCAGTTTACCACCTGATGTCCTACTCCCATGCTGTCTAACTTGTTTATCAGCCTTCTATGTGGGACTGAGTCGAAGACTTTGCTGAAATCCAGGTACACTATGTCTACTGCACCTCCCTGGTCTACTGTTTTCATTACCCAGCTAAAGAAGTTAAGTAAATTGGTTTGACATGACTTTTCTGTGGTAAAGCCATGCTGTTTAGTGTCTAATTTGTTGTCCTTGAAAAAGGATATAATCCTCTCCTTGGCAAGGGTTTCCATTGTTTTACCTACAATTGATGTGAGGCTTACCGGTCTATAGTTACCTGCACTCACTCTGTTCCCACTTTTGTGTAGAGGGATAATTGTGGCCATTTTCCAGTCTTGTGGGACCTCGCCCAGTTTAGATGATAAGTTAAAAAGATCAGCCGGTGGAGACGCCAGTTCTTCTCTTAGTTCTCTCAGTAGTCTAGGGTGCATTTTGTCTGGTCCCATGGCTTTGTTTGTATTGAGCTTCTCCAGTTCCTTTAGAACTGCTTCCTTTGTAAAGGGTCCTGAGTATACTCCGTTGCCACCTTTATTGGCTCCTGTAATAGTGGGTCCGCTGCCATCCTGCTGCTTGGTGAATATGGAGCAGAAATATCTGTTTAGGATTTCTGCTTTGTCCTCGTCATCCTTAGTGGTCTCTCCATCTTGCTTCGTGAGTCTGACAATACCCCCTGTTGTCTTTCTTTTTCCACTAATATATCTATAGAAGGTTTTGTCTCATTTTTTGACTTCTCTGGCTATCCTCTCCTCTGTTGTTGCCTCTGCTGTTCTGATTTCCTTGCTGGCTACCCTTTGTTTTTCTTTGTAGTCTTCCTGGTCCTTTTCAGATTGTGTTTTTTTGTGTTTCCTTAAAGCAGCCCTTTTCTCTCTAACCCTGGTGGCTACTTCCTTAGAAAACCACAGTGGTTTTCTTTTCTTTTTTGCTTTGCTCAACCTCTTTATACAATGGTTTGCAGTCTGTAGTACAGCTGCCTTGAGATGTATCCAGTACTCTTCAACATTCCTCCCCCAAACAATATTTGCAAGTCTCCCTTTAAGACCTTCCTTCATTGCTGTGAAATCTGCTCATCTAAAGTCCATGGCTTTAGTTTTAGAGTGCTTAGTTTCTGTTTTTGTCCTGACATGAAACTGCACCATGCAGTGATTGCTGGACCCTAGGTGGCTTCCCACCTCTACCTCTGCAATATTGTCCCCGTTTGTTAGTAGCAGGTCAAGGACAACATCCCTCCTTGTTGGGTTCTTTACAACTTGTTTCAGGCCCAATAAGCACAGAGCCTCCAGAAAGTCTTTGCTTCTGGTTGAACTTGCTGTATGAGTACCCCATTTTATGTCAGATTGAAGTCTCCCAGCACTATTACTTCCCCTTTATCACTCATGTTTTGAATGGTTTTCAATATATCTTTGTCCCCCTCCAACCCTGTTGTCGGTGGTCAGTAATATACTCCTCCCTGAGTTATTGCTCCATTTCACTCAGTTTCTCTCATTTTGGGTTATAGTCACTTTTATGCCTTCCTTTATGTACATAGTCATGCCCCCCCCCCACTTCATCCAGTTCTGTACTTCCGGAAGAGGCAGTATCCTGGGATAGTCATTTCCCAGTTGTAGTTATTGTTTAACCAGGTTTTGGTGATGGCGACCCAGTCCAGATTAGGTTTGGCAATGATGGCTGTGAGGTCAGCTATTTTATTTGATAGGCTCCATGTGTTAGTGAACATAGCTTTCCAAACTTTTTCCCTACTTTTTCTTGTGTCCTGCCTTATTTGTGACTGATTTTTTTCTGTTATCAGTCCCTTCACCCAATTGGTGAATACTCTTATTATTTTTTGTATCAGTTCCGTCACCCATTTGGTGAGTTGTTTTGTTATTGCTTGTAACCCTGATTTGGTGGTGTTTTGGGGGAGAGGTTTCAGATCCTTTTGTCATTGCTGTCCCTTCCCCACTGTCTAGTTTAAATGTTCAACATATTCGTCCAGTTTCTGCCCTAGATCTTGCACGCCTTCCTTATTCAGGTGTAGACCATCGTATTTAAAGAGGCTCCTGTCCCAGAAGTCCCGCCAGTTCCCTATGAAGAGGTGCCCCCTGTCTTGGCACCAGCCCTGGAGCCAAGTGTCAAGTTCCTCTATTTGGTCCTTGCATATCCTTTGCTTACTGCCTCCTTTCCCTCACACTGGGAGGATTTCAGAGAAGGCAATAGTTGAAAAGTGAGAGGTTAATGTCTCACCTAAGTGAGGTATGTGCTGTTTGGTCTCCTCGAGTGTCTGGTTTGCCAGATCGTTTGTACCTATGTGGATGAAAACACCTGCGCATTTACCTTGCCTTTTTAGTAACCTGTGAATGCATTCTGTATCCCTTTGTTGCGAGGCCCCGGATAGGCATTTGACTACCACCTGTGTTCCAGGACCCTTATTTATACGTGGCTCCACTCCTTGGATCATGGAATCTCCCACAATAAGTATTTTCTGTTGTTCCCTTTTGTTTGAGTCCTTTGTAGTTCCTACCTGTTTTGACCTTGTTGTGTGTCCGATCTGGCAGTGATTGGCATCATGTCCATGTTCCCTGTCCTTGGTTAGATGGGTGTGTCTGTTTTCTGTTATGACGTGTGCCTCCTGCTGTGCCATCTGTTTTTGGAACCTGCGTGACTTTCTTCTGCTCCCCCCTTTACTACCTGCCATTCTCCAGGTCCTGGGGTGGTGAGGTGCTGAGGGATGCTCCCCTGGTGGAGCTGGTGAGGTGTAAAGGGAAGAGCAGGTTTGTGGTTGGCAATTAGGTTGTGTAGATGTTTGATTTGCTCCCATGCCTCTCTGAGTTGTGCTCTCAGATCTGTTATTGTTTAATATGTGGGGCAGTGCCCTATTGCCTGAATGCGTGCCCTCTGAAAGGATGCCCCACACCACTGGTATGTAATGTTTGCCATGTTGCTTGAGGATCCTAATGTGGACAAAAGAGGAGGTGGTTGAAGAAAGAATAGGGAAAATACCAGAGAAAAAAAATGTTTTAATTACTTTTTTTATGTTGCTCAGTTTTGTCTCCGCCCCTTCCTGTATGGACGCAGGAAGGTTGGGTGTATGTCGGTGGCTATAAATGAACAGTAGTTGGGGGAGGGTAAGATTAGGGGGAAGGGAGGATGGGTAGTTCTTCTATTCCCTGCTAGGATGAAAAACAATCAGTCACTGCGGGGCTGTTTGCGAGTAGCCTGCCTGCATGTCTCTTTTCCATTTTGTGGGGAGAAGCGAGCATGTACCTTCCTGGAAAGGAGGCAAGCTAGTCAACCACTAAGGGAAAAAAAAGATAAAGATCAGTGAAGCTCAACAGACAGTATGGATAGGGGCTGTACCGCACTTGGCATATGCCTCCTAGGGGTGCCCTTTGTGTCTGAGCTGTTGCTTCTGGTTGTTTCTGTCTGAGAGCTTTCTATTAGATGACCACTAGTTCAGTAGTGGGTATGGCAGACACTAAGGCTAGGGGCTGGTCCGCTCTTGGTGTATGCTTCCTAGAGGTACCCTTTGTGTCTGAGCTGTTGCTTTCAGCTGATAGCTTTCTATTAGTTGACCAGTATTTCAGTAGTGGTACAGCAGTACAAATGCCGATTTACACACAGCAGCCAGGAATTCTGTGTAAGTGTTCCAACTGCTCCTTCTGCTGAGATAGCAGCCGCTGGCTGGGTCTGAGCAGAGTGATTGAGGACAGAAGTCACCTCAATGGAGATAGGAACATGGACTGTGCACTCCAAGTGGGATTCACCCAGGTAGAACTGCTGTCAAGGAATACCTGCTTCTGCATCTGTCGGAGTCTGCCTTCCCTCCATGACTGGTCTCTCTCCAGGTTGGTGAAGATCAGCAGACAGTAAGGCAAGGGGCTGGACTGAACTTGGCGTATGCCTCCTAGGGTTGCCCTTTGTGTGTGAGCTATACATCCAACATTTTTGGGATGGGCTAAAACTTTGTATCATGGAGCCTCAGCAGAGGTAATCACTAATGGTATAGCCTCTAAACCTTTCACTTTGGGGAGAGGGGCCATTTAAGGCTGTCCCCTCTCCCTTCTTCTATTCATGTTAGCCATAGAACCACTGCTACAGGCAATTAGAGAATCCCCAGGAATCTGTGGCATTCATCTGGGAGAGGAGCCTAAAGTGCTCACCTACGCTGATAACGTTATGCTTGCATTCACTAACCTCGAGTAGTCTATCCTGAACCTGCTGACCTTAGTAGACAGATACAGCCACCTCTCAGGCTACAAATTGAATGTGGCTAATTTCCAGTTTCTTGCTTCTTTGGCCACATTGGCAAGCCTCTTGCAGTGCCCCTGGGCTCTGCAGCCTGCTAGCCACCACCTAGATTACTTAGGGATATGCTTCCACTGGAAACCAGACCAAATTAGCCAAGACAACTACGCCCCACAGCTGGGAGATCTGGAAATGGATCTCAACAAATGAGACCACTTGCAGATCTGCCACTGGGGCAGAGTCACAGCTTTTAAGATTATGGCTGCCCCAAAAATATAATACTTAATGAACAATCTTCTCATCAAAATAGACCCCCAAACAAATCCATACATGCTAAGTTGCAGCACTTCTTCTGGGTCAAAGGCCGACAATAATTAAGCTGGTAGACTCAGAGCTGATCATGGGTCCGAGACAAGGAGGACTCAAACTTTTTGACTAATCCCTGAAGAGCATGGCATTGGTGCTCCTGCAGTGAGCACAAACAGCCCTTCACTACCCCCATGCATCTAGACCAAAATGAGTGAACTGTGAAACCTCAGTGACTGGGTGCTTGTTACTGGAACTAATACAGTTCAGCATGCATACACTTGGGCTAGGTTCACATCCCACACTGTACTACACCTGGAATGTCTGGAAGAAGTATTTCAGGCTTAGTGATTGGGAACCAGAGAGAGCTATGCACCTCCCACTCTGGGGCTGGGACCACTTGCGCATCAGTGGGCATCTGGCCCGCAGCAAGCGATGGAAGCAACAGGGCATCAAGACACTATCAGACCAGATAGACTCAACTAGCAAGACTCTCAAGTCCTTTTCCCAGCTTCAGCAACAATATGCAGTCCCTGAACAGCAGCACTGTTAATACCTTCAGCTGAGACACACCCTGGGGAACATTCTGGGAAGCACCCTCAGGCCTAGGGACCCCAGCCCTTTGGATAACACATTATGCCCCAAACCGGGACATGGCCCTTGAAGTAGTATGATATATGAATGCTTAGCAGACATCTGCAAAGACCCCATTGCCACAGTCAGAGAAAAGTGCCGGGAGAAGCTTGGTCATGAGATTCCCCCCCCAATTATGTCAACAGTGCTGGAATGCCACTTTAAATGCCATAAAAGACGCTAAGGGGTGGTTTACACAGTTCAATATCTTACACAGGTGGCACAGAACTCCCTTAAACTAGATGCCTGGGGATTGACACCCACATACAGATGTTGGATATGTGATATAGAGACAGTACTATAACATATATCCTTTGGTCTTGCCACAAACTCAAACCATTTTGGGAAGCGAGCAAAGAGATCTCTAGCAACGTTATGGGCATACAGTTAACCCTCAGCATCCACCTAGTTATGCTGGGGGTAGACCACTAACACACGTTACCAGCAACAGTGACCTCAGGGGGCTGGAGTTGGCTGCTGGAGGCACTCATGACAGCCAAAAGAATAGTGCTCAAGCACTGGAAATTCCAGTCCCCACCGAGTGTAGCAGAATACAGAGTGAGTATGTGAAAATGGCTAGCTACAGACGGTTGCAGCACTCCATTCAGGACAAGCTTAGGTACCATAATGGTATCTAGAGTGCCTACTTAAACTCTAAATACTGCTCCATCCTGGGGAGGGATGCTTTTACCCAGGTCATCGGCCTCTTCACCTAGCTCCCACCTCTGTATCTACTCCCACAATGTATACATAAGTGCACAGTGGCAACTGACATAACCCTCTCAGTTGCAAAAATAGGCCCACAACAGGCAAAGTCAGCCTGCAGGTAATCCATCACCCTTCCAGTTACCTCAGCTTACCATGGTACACCATCAGCCGCTACATCCAGATGATGTGATTTAATTCTCAACAGGATATGTGCTAGCACTTTATGACTTTCAAAAGGTGTCTCCAGCGCTGTATATGGCTAATCTTGTATCACTGCACTTATGCTCTGTACAATATATACGTTGGTCAAAGACTTAGAGTTGTATCTCCAAGAGGCCTCGGCCCTGACCAGGTTATTTATCCTTTGTACTATTTTCATTGTTGCATTTAAAACCAATAAATTTTAAATTAAAAAAAGTTCTCCTAAGTTTCCAGTGGTACTCCCCCCCGAGCACTCCAACCCCACCCTAGTCCCAGACAGCGGCCAGCACAAACCTTACACTCATCTCCCCGTCTAGCCACCATCAAACTCTCACAACTATCATTAAAAAAATTCTCCCCAACCCATCTCAGCCCCACCACCTTCCTCATCCACGTCTCCTTAGTCAGGGAGTCACCAAAAGTTCTGAAGTATGTGAACAAGATCTTTGATGAAGCGTGCCAGCTCTAGTATCTTAACAGTTTCACTGCAGGACCTGAATGCCAGCAATCTCTCTCGGTAGTGTTTTACTATATCATGTGAGGGGAAGATTTCTGGCATTCAGGCCCGGTGATGACACTGTTAAGACACTAACAGTGGTGTGCTACTTTAAGGATTTTATTCACACACTTTCAAATTTTTGGTGAGTTGCTAAGGGGACATGGGTGGAAGTGTTGTGGGGCTGGGATGGGTGGGGAAGTTTTTTTTTTTACACTAGCCCCAATGGGCAAGCCAGGGGGACTCGCATTGGCTCAAGACAGTTTGCACTATGCCCTGGGCCAGTAAATTAATGTTAGGTGTGAACCCTAATATATACAACTATTGCCAGCCACATAACATTTATTACACCAAAAGCAAATGCATACAAAAACAGTAAACAGTTTTTTTTTCACCTACCTAAAATTCAGTGAGACAGCTAGCATAGTCCTAGTTCCACTACACTATTCCAGGCTGCCGGTACTCAGCTTAGGCCAACCTGAGCCACTACTGCACTTGGACTACTGTCTAACTTACTCTGAGATAGGTAAAAAGCCCACCACCACTACCACCAGCTAGGCAACCGCAGGGCTGTCAGGGCCCCAAGACGACAGTGCTACATATATCAGGGGTCATGTTTAACTTTCTTTTTTTCCACTAGTCCAGCTGGAAAGTGGTACTAATTTGCACTGGCCCCCAAAGATTTACACTGGCCCCAAGCTATAATAGGGATTACTGAGGGTGGGAAAGACTTCCTCTCCCCACCTCTTTCCAATTACAGTCAATTCCACTTGTATGCCTTTCGGTTGTATGCCTTTTTCGGTTATATGCCCGTTTTATCAAAGTCCCAATCCACTTCCTATTCCCACAATATAAAAGTGTCCTGATGTATGGCTTGTCAATTTCGGTTGTATGCCTGTTTTATGTACTGCAGCTGTGTTTAAATGAAGCTCTAAATGAAGCTCCAGATACCTGAGTATATGTTAATTAGGTAATTACGGTTAATTGCCATTAAGCGGTTTCATGTTAAATACAGCAGCTTATCACTAGCACCGCATGCAGCGATGGAAAGAACAAAAGAAATGTGCTATCTCTCACCGTAAAGCTGAGCTTCTTGAAAAATCTGAATTGCCTGGTGTTACAAGAAGGGATTTAGCATCCGAATTTGGCGTTGACATTTCCAGTGTTGGTCGTTTTATGCGGTCCCGAAATCAGATCCTGCATGAGTGGAGTCGAAGTGTCAACACAAACCGAAAAAGAAAAAGAGATGGCAAGGATCCTCAGGTGGAAGAGGCCATGGACGCAGAGGAGCCAACTTCTGGTGTTGTGACAGATGAGGAAATCCTAACACAAAACGCACACACAGCAGAGGAGGAAGATGAGGAGGGGGAGCAGGAGCCAGTGGCCACAACGAGAGAGGTATGGCAGATGGTACGAGCAATTCGGCACTATGTTGCAGAGAGGGAAATTAAGGAGTATGAGTGGTTTTACACTTTTGAAAAATGCCTTGAAATGTTAGCAACTCGTGGAGCCAAACAGCAATCAATAGATAAGTGGCTCAAGCATTGCACAGAAACAGATGCAGATGCAGTCGTGGAAAATGACACTGCAGAAAACACAAACTGCATTGACTTGTGATCTTTTTTTTTAAATTACTTTAACTACTGCACTACTGCACTGTACTTAATTATTGCAGTTCCATTTTATTCAAGTCAGCTATCAAGGTTGGCTTGTGCATAAATAAATGAAATTAACAATTAAAATAGAGTGCGGCTGATTCTCATGCATAAGTAGCAGCTACGGTAATTCGAAATATGTTCTCCCGCTTGTATGCCGTTTCGGATATATGCCCATTTTTCAGCTGTCCGCGGCAGCTGCATACAAGCGGAATTGACTGTACTCCATTTTTCAGTGGCACGCCCTCCATCTCCCATTCTCCATAAGCTCTCACCCCCTCCTTTTTTCCTTCTCCATGAGCCCTCACTGGTATCCAGTGGCACCCCCTCCCTTTCCCCATAAGTTCTCCCTGATGTCCAGTGGAAACTAAAAGTTATGAAGTATGTGAAAAAAATTTGTGATGAAGTGTGCCGACGTTTTACCTACCACAGTACTTAATGATGACAATCAGTTGGATATATTAGATTGTAGCAGCCCTCTGCCCTCCTCTGCTCTGCATCAGTCACTGTAGTGTCCTGTCTTCTGTAACACTTGCAATCCAGGTTGGTTGGAGTTGGATAGTCTGTGACTCACTCACTTGTCTCCTGGCTTCCGCTTTTATCTGGCTGACAGACAGGATCTCATGATGTTGACTCTGCGACTTACAGTGACAAAGGAGTTTCAATCACAAGAGTATTTTTATGTTTTTTTTCACAATTCCAGCAGCAGCAGGACTACTAGCAGTAGCTGATCCCTCACAGTCAGTAATGACACTGACCCCCGGCCTGGGTTATCCTTCCTAATCTGACTGACTAATACCATACTACTACACTAGTGAGTCTCGTACTGGTGTCCGAGTGAGTGATCACTGATGACTGCTTTTAGTTGCATCTTCAATAATTTTTTTTATTTTTATTTTTTCCAATTCTAGCAGCAGCAGCAGCAGGGCTGCTAACAGTAGTTGGGTCCTCGCATTCTGTGACAGTCACAGTCAGTGACAATTCTGAAGCCTGGCTGCCAGAGTAATCCTTCCTTTGTAATCTGACCAACCAACGGACACAGTACTACTGTCTAGTTGCATAACTTTTTTGCTATACCTCCTCCAATATATAATATATCAAGATCAATCTATTACAAAATACAATGAGCTGAGTCCGACACATGACACCTCATCCACTTTGCTTGCTACTGTTTGCCGCCAGTGTGCCTGCCTCGTGGCACTACGTGCTCTGTGGTCTGGGAACCAAGTCATATCGTCACATAGACTTGTAGTGCTAGCAGCCTGTAGGTGAAGGTTCATTAGTGTATTATGGTTCCCAGCTTACGTTTTTGGCATTGCTATTGTCAATCATCAAAGGCAACTTGATGTCACAAGGGTGCAGATGCACTGCAGCCTATTACCTATGGTCTTCATTACTACGATGATTTTTAATAGGTAAACCTATAGCAATGGTTACTATGAAAATACAGGAGGATGGACACAGTCCCACACAAAAGATTAACAAACAAATTAGCCAGCCTGGGAGTGGGTCCCAGGGTGGTAGCCTGGGTAAAACATTGGCTGGACAACATGATGTCACAAACCCACTCAGCAGGTCAGCCCTCTACTCCCAAAGTGCCAACCTCCGAGCACATTCTTGTGAACAGTTAACAGAAACAGGGTAACCCTCCTGTCTGTTTTGTGGGTTTGAATCAACCTTTGGTCTCAGTTCTGGAGGGATTCAAACTATGAACCTCTTGCTAGCATACCCAATGCACAGGATCAGATAATTCTGTCTTCAGCGGGGCAGATATCTTTGCCTATGGGCACCTAATCAGGTGTACAAATTGAACCCTTAAAAACTCTAATAAAGACCTCAGTTCACTCTTACTTTTTTCCATTTTGGTATCACCATTCAAAATTATGCACAGTGTCTGCTTTAACCATATATACTTCACTTGTTAAAGAAAAGAAATTCAAAGATAGACCAAGTAGGCTCTAAAAATAGAGTTTTACTAAGATAGATAAAAGTATGTAAAACATAAAATACAGAACCATATACCACAAGAACCATACAATCTTAAAAGAACAAGGTTTTAACAGTGCAATTCCTACTACAGTACTTAGATTTTGTCTCTCTCTACCTGTATACTTGCTTAAAGTGCTCAAAGATGTGTTTTTGTCAGAGTGTAGATAAAAGTGTCAAAATGGAAAACAGAATACTGTTTAAAAGCTGGCTTTGCCCACCCCTTTGCGTAAGGTCACCTGGCTCCTCCTTTGTTTATGAAAAATCAAACACCCAGGATATTTTATCATATTAGAAGGTAAGATAATTAAGGTTACATTAGCAGAAACTCCTTTCCCCATGTGACTCCCCCAATCAAGTCTGTAAATTTCCTTTCATCTATAAGCAGTATCCTCTCTCCTACAGACATCAAAGCATTTATGACTTTGCACCAGTGTCACATAACCTGGTTTTCCTCCTCTAACATCATAAACATTTATAATTCTAGCCTAGCATCTGGCAAGCTACAATAAAGCTAGACAAACAGGAGATCCCCCAATTAAGGCCTGATCTAGTCAATAATTAGCTCTTGGCCTTCCAGGTAACACCTTGTATCTAAAACCTGTGTGTGTGTGTGTGTGTGTGTGTGTGTGTGTGTGTGTCATCTCACATACTGTCTCAGCATGTCTCATGAGAGACAGTCCATGACACATTTTTATATTACAAAAATGATACAGTGATCAGAACCAGCTGTCCAAGTGTCACAATTCCTCCCCACCTAAACTGAATTTGGGGGCTTTATCCCCTGCATGGGATGAGCTTCCCAAATCAGTTCACTTCATATAGACACTAGACAGCCCATCTGAGTTCTGATTTTTTGGCTCCAGCCCTATGTAGAATTGTCATGTCATACCCTTGTAAAGCAAGACTCCATCTTAGCAATCTACCATTGTTCTTTCCCATCTTCATCAGCCAAACCAGGGGGTTGTGGTCAATCTGCACCACAAAATGCTGCCCATATAAATGTGACTCCAACTTCTTTATGTCCCACACTATGGCAAGACATTCTTTTTTCACAGTAGAGTATGTCTGCTCCCTAGGAAGTAACTTCCTACTCAGGTACACTACTGGCTGATCTGTCCCTTGGCTGGATGTCTGACTCAGTACTTCCCCAATACTCATGTCTGAAGCGTCAGTCTGAACTATAAAGGGTTTGCTATAGTCAGGACTTGTCAAAACAGGAGCATTGCACAGTGCCTCCTTTAGTTTGGAAAAGGCTTCCTCACAGGCTTGGCCCCAGGTAATTTTCTTGGGCATCCTTTTCTTTGTCAGGTCAGATAGGAGAGCAGCCAGGGCACTGTAATTGGGTACAAATTTTCTGTAGTACCCTGCTGTCCCTAGAAAACTCCTGACCTGCTTCTGTGTTTCTGGTCTGGGCCATGTCTGGATTACCTCTATCTTTATTTGTTTAGGACAGAGCTGTCCCCGGCCTACCACATGCCCAAGGTATGCCACTTCTCCCATGGCCACCTGGCACTTCTCAGCTTTGACAGTGAGCCTGGCCCTCTGTATCCTGCCCAGCACTTCCCCAAGGTGGGATAGGTGTTCCTCCCAGCTGGCACTAAAGATGGCAGTGTCATCCAGGTACGCCATGGCATACTCCTCAGCACCATTTAACACCTGGTTCACCAACCTTTGGAAAGTGGCCAAGGCGTTCTTCATTCCAAAAGGCATTACTTTAAATTCAAATAAGCCTATCAGAGTGGTGAAGGCTGACGTCTCCCTAGCTCTGTCTATCAACTCTACCTGCCAATACCCCTTGGTCAGATCAATCATTGTAAGGTAGGTCGCCCCTCCCAACTTATCCAGGAGTTCATCCACCTGGGCATCGGGTGGGTGTCAGACTTCATGACTGCATTCAGTCCATGATAGTCCACACAGAAATGAGTAGAGCCATCTGGCTTAGGCACAAGGACTACTGGTGAAGCCCAGGGACTGTGTGATCTCTGGATTACCCCTAAATCCAGCATCTCCTCTACTTCCCTCTTAATGTCCTTTTGGACAGCCTCTGACACCTGATATGCTGTCCACCATATGGGCGTCTGTGTCCCTGTCTCCACATTGTGAGTCGCTAAGGGGGTTAGTCCAGGCTTGGCGCTAAAAAAGGGGACAAAGTCTGCTAAAACCTCCCTTACTTTCTGGATCTGGTTTGGGGCCAGCTGGGGAGACAATTTTACTGCCTCCACAGAGGAATCCTGCTTACTTTCTTCCAGCAAGTCCAGAAGGGGGTCTCCTTTGTCCGTCCCTTCCCCAAGACTACACTCTGCAAACACCATGTCAGCCCTATTTGCATATGGCTTCATCATGTTGACATGGTACATCTTTTCTGTCTGTCTTCGGTCAGGTAACTCCACAGTGTAGTTCACGTCATTTACCTTCCTAACCACTTTGTACGGTCCTGCCCACTCAGCTTGCAGTTTGTCTTTCAAGACCGGAATAAGGACCATAACTTCCTGACCCACCATGTAAGAGCAAGCTCTGGCTCTGTGGTCATACCACACTATTTGTTTCTGTTGGGCGGCTGCCAGGTTGCTCTGGGCTGTCCCCATAAGCTCCTTCAGCCTTTCCCTAAACTTAAGGACATAATCCACAATGGGAGTTCCCTGGGTGGAGTGTTTGCCTTCCCAGTCCTCCCGGATCAAGTCTAGGGGCCCATGTACCCGGTGTCCATATAAGAGTTCAAAGGGGAAAAATCCTGTCTACTCTTGGGGCACCTCCCTATATGCAAACAGCAGGTGGGGAAGGTATTTCTCCCAGTCCCTCTCATGCTGTTCAGCAAACACCCAGAGCATTGACTTCAGGGTACCATTGAATCTTTCCACAAGCCCTTTGGCTTGTGGGTGATATGGTGTCGTGCATCTCTGCACCACCCCACACATCTCCCATAAACATTTTATCAGGTCCAACATGAAGGAACCCCTTCGATCGGTGATAACCTCCTGTGGAAACCCAACACAGAAGAAAATCCCAAGTAAGGCATCTGCCACTTTGTCTGTCCTCAGAAGGGATAGGGTGACTGCCTCTGGGTACCAGGTGGCATAATCCACCACAGTTAGGATGAATATCTTCCCTGAGGAGCTGAGGGTATTTAAAGGCCCCACAGTATCCATTCCCACCCTCTGGAATGGCTCCTTCACTATGGGCAATAGAATCAGGGTGGCTTGGGTTTTCTTGCCCACCTTCCCTATTTCTTGGCACCGGTGACAAGACTGCAATACTCCTTCACCTGCTGGGTGAAGTTAGGCCAATAGAAATTCTGGGCCAACCGCTGCGTAGTGCATGCAATTCCCAGATGACCAGACAAGGGAATATCATGTGCAGTCTTGAACAACTGCTCATGATACCCCTGGGGAACGACAAGCTGCCTGCCTAACATCCCTCCCTCTGTCTGTGCAGCCTGAGTATACATAAGTCCATTTTTCCAATAAACCTTATGTATGCCATCACCTTCCTGTGCACCATCCAAGTCTGCACAAGCCCTCAGCTTCTCTAAACTAGGGTCACTTCTCTGAGCACCTGCAAACCCCTCACACATTCCCAAGGCATGGGACAGGTCCTCTTCAGTCACTAAACTTGGGTCCCTAGCACTAGCATCAGGGCACTCAGGATCACTGTCAATCCCAACCCTCTGACAATGGGTCACCCCTTCTTCTTTGGAGTAACCCTCTGTAGCTGTGTGGTTACTTGCTATTGGGGAAATTTCTACCCCCTTTTCATTAGTCTCCCCATCTGGAGACACAGGCTGGGGAACCAGCCTCTCAGTGGTTTCCACAATGGTTTCTGTGGGATTCAGGGAACTACAATTTTCCCTTGCCGCTTGGCTACAGGTAACTGCACATACCACCCACTGTTTGAGATTGTTGCCCAGGATCACATCCACTGCTAACATTTTGGCTACTGCCACCTGTTGCACAGTTCCCCCATTTCACCTCAATCTAGGAGAACACTAGCAAGGGAAAATGTTTTCGCCTCACCAATAAAGTCCTGTACGGTGATGTATTTTTGGGGTATAAGCTGACTAGGCTCTACTAGATCCCCTTTTACTAATATCAGGGATGCCCCTGTGTCCCTTAACACTTGCATCTGTACACCATTCACCATGACTGGGTGCATGTGTTCCCTCATGTTCACAGGCATGCTTCCAGGGACACACAAACAACCCACTTCTTTTCTAGTACCATTCTGCATATTATTGCTCATTCTTTTGGGACACTGCCTGGCAATATGCCCAGTTTCTTTACATAACCAACATTCACTTTTCTTTTCAGAGAAATCTTTTCTCTGAAACCTGGGGCTAACTGGTTTCAGTGGATGCAGTGAGGGTTTTAGATGCCCTGAAGGTGCGCTTTTCCCTTTCTGTGCTGTCACACCTGCCACATTTGCTCTCAGAGCAGGTCTGCTCTTGGCATAGCGGTCCAAGAGTTCAGCAGCCTCTTGCACTATTTTGGGATCTCGGTCCTCTAGCCAAGTTTTTAGCTCTGCTGGGCATGTGCAATAAAACTGTTCTGAGAAAATCACATTTTCAATTTTATCAACAGAGTTTGCCTCAATTTCTTCCCACCAATGTTTCAAAAACTGACATTGTTTCATGGCTAGCTCCTTGTAGCTCATGTCAGGACTTCTCCTGAGCTTATGGAATTTATGATTCAGCAGTTAATTCAAATTTCTTTAACAGTGCAGCTTTAAGTTTGCTGTAATCATCACTGTCCTCACTGTCCATTTGACCCAATGCATCCTGAGCTTTCCCAGTAAGTGGTGGGGATAGCTGGAAACTCCAGGACTCTCTAGGAATTTTAGCCTGAATACAAACTTTTTCAAAAGAATTTAAAAAGGCATCCATATCCTCCCCCTCTTTAAATTCGGCTATCAATTTGTAACCCAGTTCTGCAGTCCCAGTTAAACCCAAGCCACTTACCTGCTCTGGTGCCGCTGGTCGGAGCCGTATCTTCTCCAGTTCATGTTGCCTCTGGCACTCCTGCTCCTCACAGTCAGTGTCTCTCTGTTCTCGCTCTGCCTCTCAGTGTTCTTGCTCTGCCTCATGGTTTGTCTCTCATTGTTCATGGTCCTTCTCCATCTGGAACTCCAGCTCCATCCTGCACAACTCAGTTTGCAGCTTGAGTACTTCTGGATCCAGGTTATTGGTGACCTTCCCCTGCTGCTGTGGCCCTTCACTGACAGTGGCCCTGTTGCCCTCCTCATTGGATCTGGACACTGCCCCGGCTGCTAGCCCTGCCACACTCGAGGTTTGATCCTTTTCAGTCATGGCCTGTGACTCGGTGCTCTGGTATCTGCTACCATCAGGGCATCCACTAGGTACTGTTTGCTGGCTTTTGCCTTGAACAGGATTCCTCTGTCCCCGCACAACTGCTTTAAGTAGTCTACAGTGTGCCTGCTGTAGTTGGAAGCCATATTCCCTAACTACTACTACTCTGACTTGCACGTTAAGAAAAAAAATAAAACGGGTAGGAACTTGACTGTACACCAAGTGATATAGTTCTGTCTCCTTTTTTAAAAACATAAATCACTGCCTTTTTCTTTCTTTGCAAGTGAGCTGACAGTCTCAAGCTGACACACTGAACAATAAATGCTTGTAATACCAACATTTTTCACACCGCTGCCAACCAATCTGTCACAAACTCACTCAGGTCAGCCCTCTACTCCCAAAGTGCCAACCTCTGAGTGCAGTCTTGTGAACAGTTAACAGAAACAGGGCAACCCTCCTGTCTGTTTTGTGGGTTTGAATCAACCTTTGGTCTCAGTTCTGGAGGGATTCAAACTGTGAACCTCTTGCTAGTGTACCCAATGCACAGGCTCAGATAATTCTGTCTTCAGGGGGGCAGATATCTTTGCCTATGGGCACCTAATCAGGTGTATAAATTGAACCCTTAAAAACTCTAATAAAGACCTCAGATTACTCTTAACTTTTTCCAGTTTGGTATCACCATTCAAGCTTATGCACAGTGTCTGCTTTAGCCATATATACTTCACTTGTTAAATAAAAGAAATTCAAAGACAGACCAAGTAGGCTCTAAAAATAGAGTTTTACTAAAATAGATAAAAGTATGTAAAACATAAAATACAGAACCATATACCACAAGAACCATACAATCTTAAAAGAACAAGGTTTTAACAGTGCAATTCCTACTACAGTACTTAGATTTTGTCTCTCTCTACCTGTATAATTGCTTAAAGTGCTCAAAGATGTGTTTTTGTCAGAGTGTAGATAAAAGTGTCAAAATGGAAAACAGAATACTGTTTAAAAGCTGGCTTTGCCACCCCCTTTGTGTGAGGTCACCTGGCTCTTCCTCTGTTTATGAAAAATCATACACCTAGGATATTTTATCATATTAGAAGGTAAGATAATTAAGGTTACATCAGCAGAAATTCCTTTCCCCATGTGACTTCCCCAATCAAGTCTGTAAATTTCCTTTCATCTATAAGCAGCATCCTCTCTCACACACAGACATCAAAGCATTTATGACTTCACACTAGTGTCACATTACCTGGTTTTCCTCCTCTAACGTCTTAAATGTTTATGATTCTAGCCTAGCATCTGGCAAGCTACAATAAGGCTAGACAAACAGGAGATACCCAAGTAAGGCCTGGTCTAGCCTGTAATTAGCTCCTGGCCTTCCAGGTAACACCTTGTATCTAAAACCTGTGTGTGTATGTGTCATCTCACATGCTGTCTCAGCATCTCTCATGAGAGACAGTCCATAACACATTTTAATATTACAAAAATGATACAGTGATCTGAACCAGCTGTCCAAGTGTCACACAGGACACTGAAGGTAATAGTAAAAGGAGTCCACTCTGAAGAAAGGAGGGGGTTACTAGTGGGGTATCGCAGGGTTCAGTACTGGGTCCAGTACTTTTTAATGTCTTTATAAGTGACATTGCAGAGGGACTGGAAGGAAAGGTATGCCTCTTTGCAGATGACACAGAGATCTGTAACAGGGTTGATACACACGGAGGTGTGGAAAGGATGAGAAGGGACTTAGCAAGGTTGGAGGAATGGTCAGAAGTATGGCAGCTTGGATTCAATGCAAAGAAGTGCAAAATAATGCACCTGGGAAACAAAAACCAAGGGGAAGAGGACACAATGGGGAGGTAGTAACAACAACAAAAATGGAAAGGGACCCGAGGGTAATCATATCAGATGAACTTAAGGTTGGCAAGCAATGTGAGAAGGCAGTAGGGAGGGCTGGGGGGATACTGGGATGTATAGGGAGAGGCATCACCAGCAGAAAACAGGAAGTTGTTATCCCTCTGTACAGACAGTTGGTGAGACCCCATCTGGAGTACTGCATCCAGTTCTGGAGACCTCATCTCCCCAAGGACATAGACAGGATGTAGGCAGTCCAGAGGAGAGCAACTAAAATGGTGCAGAGTCTGCAAGAGAAGCAATACAAGGAGAGACTAAAGGAGCTTATTATGTATACCCTTGAGGAAAGGATGACGGGGACATGATAGAAACTTTTAAGTACCCCAGTGGAATCCACAAAGTACAAGAGGGTAACATCTTTCAGAAAAAGAGATGTGCAAGAACAAGGGGACACAATTTGAAGATAGAGGGGGGATGGCTCAGGGGAAATGTGAGGAAGTATTTTTTCACAGAGAGGGTGGTGGTCACATGGAACAACCTTCCTGAGGAGGTTGTAGGCTCAAATACTGTGGGAGAATTCAAGAATGCATGGGACGGACATAAGGCAATTCTTGTAGGGTGTAGGAAGAAATAGGCCGTTGGTTAACTAGGATCTGCAGCTGATCCAGTAGGTAGGGAAATGGGCAGACTAGGTGGGCCAAACGGTCCTTACTTGCCCTGAAGGTCTATGTTTCTATGCTGCAGCTTTAACAGCATTAATTTAATAGTATATGTATTCTCATATATAAAAGCAGACTTTCCTTCCTATTCTTGTTTGGCGCTGATCTGGGTAGAAGAAGACAGGAAACTCAAACAAGCATTTGTCAATGCCAAATGTTTATTTGCTTGTTGATGCCGGGTGCAGGTGGGGGAAACGGAGAGTGCAGGGTGGCCAGCATGCAGTGGGAGGGAGTGGAAGGGTTTAATTTTTTGACTGGGTGCCCGGGGGGGGGCTGAGGGTGCGGGCCAGCCAGCATGCAGTGAGAAGAAGGGTTTAACTTGATGCCAGGTGCTGGTGGGGGAATGGAGGGTGTAGATGGCCAACACACAGTGGGAAGAAGCGGAAGGGTGTAATTTGATTCTGGGTGCCGGTGGGGGAATGGAGGGTATGCAGTGGCCAGCATGCAGTGGGAAGGTTTAATTTAATGCCGGGCACTGGTGAGGGAATGGAGGGTGCGGGATGGCCAGCATGCAGTGAGAGGGAGTGGGAGGGTTTAATTTTTTGATCGGGTGTCGGTGGGGGATTCGATGTGCTTATGCAACTGGATGAGATAATATGAGATGATGCTTGTGTAACTTGATTTGTTTTGTGGCTTTCCACCTCACTATCCATGGGATATACCACCCTGTAGGGGTAGAATTCAAGGAACCCTAGAGGATGGTTCTCCCCCTTACAGGTGCCAGGAATGAATACGTCAGCTAAAGGTAGGTTAGGAAGAAACCCAAAAAGAATGCCCAAAGATGTCAAGCTTCAAAGAGGCGAGGATGATGGATGAATTCTGTGAAGAGAAGGGCTAACTTCCTAAGGAGAGAGGGAAAAGTCGGGGCCACCATCTGCCTCCATCCAACAGTGGAACCTAACTAACTAACTAACTAACTAACTAACTAACTAATGTGAAGAAAGCACTAACTCTAACTAATATTATGACCATTGGCATGGAGGAGAGGAAAAACCCCCTTTGAGGAAGAAACCTCTGGGGATCCAAGGCCTAGGTTGCCTTCCCTCCAGGCTGACGACATTTGATTTGAGGACATGTGGGTAAAGAAAATGGTTCATAGATGAGGGATATAAGTAGGGAGGATGATGATGGGATAGGGAAAAACTCACAAGAAGCACGGATTAAATAAGGAACATGAGGTAGCAGGGACCCAAGGAGGGTATGCTCGATGAGAGATAGTAGATCAGAGGAGCAAGGATGGGAGGGAGCAAATCCACGTATAAGAGGAGCAAGGGGTATCCAGATGTGTTCATGAGGAGACAGATGATAATGCAGACTGGCTTGATTGAGCGATGCGCTTGATTGAGTGATGTGATTGAGCAGACACTGAGGTTGAAGAGGCATGCTTGATTATGCAATGTAAATTATTAGACTCTGAATGATTAGACCCTTAGGTTGTAGTCAATGAGGTAGTATGGAATTCAATGATAGGAATGTTCAAGTAAGCAATGTAAATAGATAAACCTGGAGGTAATGCTGAGTGAATGATGACTGGATTTATGAACTCAATATGACTGGAGTTACAAACTTGATACGTGCAGCAGGATGGCCCCGGTTGATAGGTTGCATAGGAGTTATGGTAGGTATGCCCAAAAAGAATATCGATAGCAGGCCATGAGTGGAGTGAATCCTGGATGGCCGGTATGGAATAGGAAGAGGAGGAGGAGACAGGCATGAGCTTGAAAATGAACTTGTACAAAGGAAGTAAAAGGAAGTAGGCTCCTCGAAAGGAGGTAGACTCCGAGGCCAAGAAGGGAGATCTGGAACCAGAGGCAACTCAGGTTGAGCAATCGAGGATCAAAACAGACGAGGTATGATGAGGAGTGAGCAAAATTGTATGATGTATGATGAGGAGTGAAGCTAAGAGCGGAGTGAAGCCAAGATGGCTTGTACTAGAAAAAGTGCTAGGTCAAGGAAGGTATAATTAGGAAACGGATGAGGTACAATGAGGGATTGAAGCCATGGAGGCTGGTACAGGAAAGAGAGCTATGAAAGGACAAAGGACGGAGGGAGGTCAATGGGATAGCATAGGACCCTGCTGATACAGGATGAGAATGGCTGAATCCGGGATGGCTGGTGAGAAGTGGTGAATGATGACCAGAGTCCTGAACCTGATACTGGTGGCTGGAGAGCCACGGGTCAATGAGGCGGCATATGAGTAATGACAGGTATGCCCAAAAGAAATATTGAATGCAGGCCAGATGGAGAGGCACATCAAGAACCAGAGTGTAATTCTGAAAAGAAATTGGTACGAAGGAATGAGAACTGCAGTAGGGTGAGCTTGAGGAGGAGGCACAAGTGTATGCAAAGGAAATAGAGCCAGTAGTCTGAGATTTGAGTGAATTCTGAATGACCAGTACTGAATGAGAACTGCAGAAGCAGTGGCGAATCGCAGGATTGAAAAGAAGCAAGATCGGAGGGGGAGGAGAGGAATGGAGGGCAGAGGGAACATGAGGACGAGGGACCAGAGGAGGAGGAGAGCCAAGCAGACCATAATTGCCACCGAAGGCAGTGATTCCATCAGCAGCCCAGTAGTGGTTTGGCTACTTGTTGGGGACAGGCATATGAGACATGCTAGGTATCACTGAAAGAAACATGGAGTGCAGGGAAGGAATGATTCAAAGCTGATCAGAATTGGCTTAAGGTGTCACCTCCTGGTCAGTAGCAGAACGTGCCTGAGAGAGAGCAGGAACCCCTTTAGGGAAATACAGAGTGAATCGCAGTGGTATGGCCATCAGAAGCAGGAGCCAAATGATGAGCTCAGTAGTGGTGGAAGGTGACCAAAGACATGGTGCATGGGATGGGGGGGGCGCGAGGCAGAGAACTGCAAAGGGACAGCTGCCCCTGTCTCCTCCATCGGTCATCATGCAGCTGGATGAGGGACGGCAAACCCGGAAGTGCACCATCCACTGCAAGATAAATAAAAGGTGATGAAATTCAAGGTTTGGGGTAATTTCGAGTAGCTGTGTCTTTCCTGTAGCAAAAGGGAATATTAATTGACTGGAATCCAGAAAATCATTGTAAGGAATTCACTTACTGCTCAGCTATTTCGTGGAAATGTTATTCCCCATCTTTTGTTTCTGGCACCAATATTGTTAAAAACACAATATTGCTCATCCTACACTGTGTCAACAGCACAGACATCTCGTAGGACATCAGCGAGAAACAGCTGGTGCTGACACTCTGCCCTGGACTTCAGTCCTCCAGCATCAGAATGGAGCCACTGCACAAAGTGCCGAAAGAGGGACAGGACCATGCAGCAACAGAGAATCCCAAAACAGATTCAGACAGGGGCTCCCGAAATGAAATGGAGATCCTAATACGAGATCCAACATGGGTGGATCCCTGAGACTGAGTTGGACACAGGGAGACAAGGGTGCTGCTATAGATGTAATGAAACAAAAGCAGTCCACCCAGGCTATGTAAGGAGCCAGACACAGAGTGATGAGAAGACAGTTTTCGGCAGGAAGGATGGGGCCCCATGATCAGGGCTGGAACAGAGCAGGGAGAGTCTGTGAGGTGAGATACCAGAGGGAAGCCGCTAGAGATGGGGAAGAGGCAGCAGAGCCAGGGAACAGCAGAAATGCAGGTGGTAATGATTGAATGCATCCAGAAAGCTGAGTCACGCTGTATCAGAGGCACACAGCACTCGCAACTGCTAAGGGAGAGCCACCGGGCAGAGAACCAAAATGTGACACAACACCGATAGGGAAAAAGCAGAACATGCTTGAAAGAAAATGCTGCAAAAGCGACATGGTACAGGAGTCAACAGGTGAGCATGCAGTGATCCTCCCAAAAAAACACAGGAGGAACCGAAATAAGAATGATGTAACGAGAGGAGTAGCGGGGAGCATATGGGACCCGGGGCGGGGACCGAAGGTGAAAGAGGTGAACGACAGCGAGTAAGAAGCAGCCTGGGAAACTCAGGCAAGAGCCCAAAGGGAAAAAAGGGAGGGGAGTAAGGAAGTGCTGTGCCTCTGGCCGCAACGAAAAAGAATCCTGGCAAGACCCAGGATGTTGGGACCTTTTAAGCTCGATGGGGGAGTGACGTTGCTCCGCCCATCGAACCTCAGGCTTAAAGCCCCTCTAAAAAAGAATCACAATCACCGCATTTGTCGGGGTGATAGCAAAAAACCAGTGCCCCTACAATAACACAAACCGCTGGGGCAACAAATGGAAATAAACAAAAATAAAAGAGTTTCTCTTACAACTTGCAACTTATAACCTAACACAGCACAATTCTTTATCCTGATGCACTCCTCGCACTAAATACCTCACTGCTTCACCCCATCTGACTGCCGCTAGTTCAAGTATCTAATCGTAGACCACAATTAAAATAAAATAGCCTAAAATGCATAAAAACAAAACAAAATAATACGATAACACTGCTGCTTCTTCAAGTGGCTAACCCAGCGTGGTCGCCAGATGGGAGTATCAACATGGCAGCTGTCACAGAAACTTGGGCAACATCAAACCTTGAGTAAGATATGACCATACCAGGGTACTCACTGTTCAGGAAGGAGAGAGCAAAGGAAAAGGGAGGAGGGGGAGAGTAGAGCTATATGTAAAAAAGGGATAGAGGCAACCAAGACAGACAGCCTAGAGGATTTAGAAAAAACTAGAAACACTGAGGGTGCTAGAAGCGGCATGGAAAAGGAAACAAGTCACAATAGAAGTGCTCCACAGGCCACCAGGTCAGTATCAAGGGGTAGAAAAAAAACTGGGGGAGATGCTTAGGAAGGTGTACAAGTCCAGGGTGGTGGTGGTCATAGGGGACTTCAGTGTGTCAGATGTGGACTGGAAAGTTTCAATCACAGCAAGTGCTAGGAATCAGATCCTGCTGGATGCATGCCAGTGGGCATTCCTAGCTCAGCTTCCAACATGTGTGGTTAAAAGTGGAAGACAAGAAAGTAAATGCTTGAAGAACTGGTGATGCATTCAGGAGAACTTTAACAAATCATAATGTTTAGACACTCTCCAGCTTATATTTCCCATTAGTTCTGTATTCCTTCTCCCCATTATTTAGTAGTGAGGTTATCTGCATGGAAACAGGATTTTTGCTCCTGAACAGTTTATCTATTCCTGATGCTTTCTCTCTACCTGAAGTCATAGAGCACTGCTTGTGACCTCACAGTTGCTCCCATGGCAGCAGATTGTGATGTCAGAACAGAGGATTATGACTTGAAGTAGGGAGTAAGCTATAGAGGCAGATGAACTCAAAATGAACTCTAAAGGACAACAATCATATATTCATATGCATTTCTTTAGTATTAAATCATGGGAAGGAGAAATATATAAAATATAAATGGAATGCAAGCAGAATGTTCTCTAATTATTATGTTTTTAAAGTTTTTTTTGAGGTGTCAGTAACTGTTTGAGTAGCAAGTCCAAAATATCAGGAAATAGGGTGCTGGAAAAGCTTGGAGGGTTGAAAGTAGATAAAGCTATGGGACCTGACAACTTACACCTGAAAATGCTTTAGGAGATAGTGGAGGTGATAGCAGGACCACTTGTAGACATATTCAACTGCTCGCTGAACATGGGTGTGGTCCCTAGGAACTGGAGGACAGCAGACATGGTCCCACTATATATGAGTGGAAGAAAGTATTAGGGAATTATAAGCCAGTCAGCTTGACATCTACAGTGGGAAAGATTGTGGAGTCTATACTAAAGGAGGAACTGGTGGACTTCTTGGAGGGAAATGGGCTACAGGACTGCAGACAACATGGGTTCACAAAAGGAAGGTCTTGCCAAACATATCTGGTAGATGCCTTTGACTGGATGACCAGGGCAACTGATAGACAGGCAGTCAATGTAGTGTACTTGGATTTCAGCAAAGTCTTTGATTCAGTTGCCCAGAGGAGGCTAGTCAAAAAGATAAGGGACTTAGGGGTGTAGGAAAAATTGGCACCATGAGTAGAGAACTGGCTGAAGGAAAGAGCACAGAGGTTAGTAGCGCTTGTGGAATTTTCAGAGGCAAGGGACTAACAAGCGGAGTACCTCAGAGGTTGGTGATGAGCCCAGTCCTTTTCAGTGTATTTATTTGTAACATGGGGAAGGCATTAAGGGCAAGATCTTCCTCTTTGCTGATGACAGGAGGATTTGTGCAAGGGTGGACATAGAGGAAGAGATAAGGGAATTCAGGGAGGATCTGGGTAGGCTGGAGAGCTGGTTACAGACATGGCAGTTGAGCTTCAGTGCTACAAAATACATAGAACCACAGAAGTTGTAGGCAGAGAAGGACCTCTTGGCCCACCTAGTCTACCCATAAGTGGTGAGTGATAGTTATTTTACCATCTTTTCGATCCTTCACCACCCTACCTAAAATGCAAGGTGATGCACATTGGGAAAAGGTACCCAAGAATGCAATATGAAATGGGAAGGGGGTACTGGAAAGCACCACAGAATAAAAGGACCTTGCGGTCATGATATTGGAGAGCACAAAACCAGCAGCACATGGTAGTAGAGCTGTAGGTAAGGCAAACAGGATTCTGGGACACATGGGGAGGTATAAGCAGCAGAAGCCATGAAATGATCCTCCTATTGTACAGGTCCCTGGTGTGTCCACAGAAAAAAAATGCAACAAGGTGGAACCAGTACTGCGCAGAGCAATCACAATAGTCCATGGGCTAAGAGGTAAGACATACAAGGAGAGGCTGCAGGACTTGAACCTACAGTATACACCCCTGAAAAAAAAAAAGAAGGTGTGACATGATCAAAACAGACAAGTACCTGCACGGGAGAAATAGGATGGACACCAGGGTACTTTTCTTCTTGAGTTCAAATACAAGAGCAAGATGTAACTCACTGAAAGTTACAGCGTGGATTCAAAAAGGACACCCCAAAGCACTTTTGTACTGAAAGAGTGGTGGACAAGTGGAGCAAGCTGCCGGAGAAAGTGGTACAGGCCAAATCTGTGACCAGCTTCAAAGAGCTACATAACGTCTCTTGTCTTTTCATTATAGTTGCCTTAGTGTGTGCTCACTTGTTATGGGGGTGGGGTGGTGAAAGATCAAAAAAGTAGTAAAATAACTGTCATCCTCCACTTATGGCTGAGAAAGTGTCTTGAAAACCTATAGCAGGTTAAATTTTGCAACCAGACTATACTCTTTCTAGGAAAGGTTTCCTATTGGCTTTGTCAATTCTTGGCCCTGCTCTGATTTATTTTAAAGCATAAAAATACCTTAAGCAACCCCCATAAATATGTGATTTTGGAGGGAACAATAAGTTGGGAGGGGTCTGCTGATGAGACCTGACTAGAGTGTGATCTTGTCACTACTTTAATCTTGCCCTGACTCAACTTGAAATTTGGATAGGCAGTCATAAGCATTTCCAAGCACATCTGGAATGAAGGTCATTAAAACAGAGACTGGAATAAATCTATAGATTAGGGAAAAAGGACAGTGCCAGATCATGGTTTGTGACGCTGCAGCCTGTTGCCAAGTTAACTAAGTGATATCCAAGGACAAGGCTGACTGCTTTCTGGGCTGCTAGCACTGCATCCTACCTCCACCCCAGGCAAACATTAAAGAGATTTAGCAAAATGAGTGGGAAGAGCTGTATTCATGTTACATATTGTATAGTATTACAGTTTTACCCCAGCAACCTGGGATTCAGTGAGGCTGGTCAGTAATAAGGAAATCAAAATCACAGACAATATTATTAAAAATAAGGCATGACTTATTAAAATTAATTAATATGACTAGGCAAGGCAATGCAAACTTTCTTTGTATAGCATCCTAACCCTAGGGCTTAGGGCACTTTACAAATGAACATTTGTAATAAATACAGTAAAACACAAGACATAAGTAACCACAGCAACAATAAAAATATCTGAAGTACATGATCTTCTAATCGTCATTGGTATCAAAAGTCAGTGTAAAAAGATAACATTTCAGCTCTTTCTTAAAGCAGCAGTGCATGATAGCCATGACAATTTTGAACTATACTTTTATATTTTATTTTAATATTACCACCTATCTCTGAACTTGTATGATACCCCTTTTTTCTACATTTTGAGTCTGCTTTACCAATTTTTTAATATTTGAAATAATAGAAGAAGCACTCCTTTTAATATAGTCTGGACCATGCTTTCGTTCTCTGTTGTTTTTGAACACCTGGGGCAGACAAAGTTTGCACTGCCCGGCAGGTACCACTGGCTCACAACCCAGTGCACACAATATTTGATGGATTAGCCTGTGGGCAAACACTGCTGAATATAGCATGCAAATGGAGGTGTGCTAAGCATAGCCCAGAATGCAATGCAAAGATTGCCTGGCACAGAAGACAGCTCTGAATATAGCAAACGGGCAGTGCAAACAGCTACATCCAGGGTTTCAGTTAAGTCCATTTTGGGAGTATGTGACTCCAGAAAATAAGGCGAAAACTTTCCAAGTAAAGGGGGAGGAAGTCATTGACTTCCAAATGTAAGAAACACAATTTGGCAGCTTTCAAAACTGAATGCACAGAAGCTAAGAAATGATGGATTTTTCCAAAAGAAATTATATTTCACCACTAATGTTTGTATGAACATCCAAAAATTGATCCTTCCTAGAATAGTGATTTCAAATTGTGGGATCTGGGAAGTATTTTGACTTCCACAAAATTGGAATGACATCCACATTTTGACTCACAGAAGTATTTGACTCTCACTAAAAATGAATTAACAGAACTCCTGGCTACATCATGATATCACCGCATTTGCGTCTTTTGTGCCGTGCAAATGCACAAACTGCATTGTGCAGTGCATTGCATGATGTGCAAGTGCAAAACCATTTAGCACAGTGGGCAAATTTGCTATATTTAGCCAGGCTATGCAAATAAGCCTTACTGGGCAGTCAGTGGGCAAAACAATACATTAGCATGCCATTATTTTATTTCATTTATTTGAAGTTTATTAACTGGGTAGGCCCACTGAGACCAAGAGTTCCTTTTACAGGGTGCAAACTGGGGGTTACAAGTTGGAAGAGACTTTGTTCAATGAGTAACAGTTATACACAGTAGTATACAAGGATAAAATACAGCGAATTACAGGGAATAATAAACAAAAGAATAAGTACATAGATGAAACATACATTAGTTGATAATCAAGTATTGCGATTACAGCATGCCAATAGCAGGCAAATAAAGCACAATATGGCCCTAACATACCAGACATGTAGGTACCAAACATACAAATTCAGACAGCTGTAGACAGTGTAGTGTGAAACATGTCTGCACCGAGGTGAAGGAGAGTAATGTGGCAGTTGATTAGCTAGAGGTAAAGGAGAGTACAGAAGGTAAGGGGTTAACTAGAGGGGCTATAGCGGACAGTTGAGTGTGACACTAGTAAGGGCACAGTGGGGGGGCCTATGTACAATGACAGGAGAGGGAGGAAGTTGGGTAAGACATGAAAGAGGCATAGTGGGGGGGGGGCTAAGTACAGTTATAGCTGGATATGTATACATTTACATGTTGAAATTGCCAAAGGCTATTTAAAGGGGAACCAGAGCCCCTCCCCCCCACACACAGCACACTGGAACTGTAACCAGGACACTGCATGAGAAAAAATCTCTTCACAGGAAACAACATCCACAGACACAGGTAGGTGCTCTGCATGCCACAGTGCAGGAACATGGTTTGCTAGTTGTGTGGCAGAAAATATATTACAGTAATTTGTGTTACCTAACCTAGGATGCTGCTGTCATCGAATACCCCAACCCAGCTGTCAGGGGTGTGTCCCGACAGTGTGCATCACTGTTACACTGTTTGTACACATAAACTCATGTGCCAGCAGCACAGAGTTCAGCTGGCAACACACACATTACAGGGCATGGATGACAAGGTCCCTGTACATGTATGCAATCATGTTTGGTGGGGGGACTGCGTTAATGCCACACGCACTTGCATGGCACAACTAGCACTCATAGGCTACATGGTGTCAGGTACTATCCCAGCATTGCCATTTTGTCAGTCTTATACCTGTGTTGCAGGACATTATCCATGGCAGTAGGCTGCAAAGGAACATCAACACCACAGGCCTGTACGACACACATGTGTGGCCCCCACGTCTGTGAGAGTAACTTCTGTGCTCCTGGCATGTTGCACCTGTCCACTGCATGACATTGGTTAGATTGTATGTGTTACATATACATCAACATTTGTGTGGTGCTCCACTCTGGCCATGTGTGGAACATTAGTGGCCTATGACAGGCTGGCAGTGGGCATCGTCTGACTCCATCGACACAAGTACACACAATGCTGCTACAGTGATTCAGACTGTGGAAGCGCGCACACACACACACACACACACACACACCCTAGTCACACACCAGGCACAGACTACTGTCTCATTTTTATTGTCTTTATAAGTGACATTGCAGAGGGATTGGAAGGAAAAATATGTCTCTTTGCAGACGACACAAAGATCTGCTAGATGATTGATACACAAGGTGGGGTGGAAAGGATGAGAAGGGACTTGGCAAGGTTGGAGGAATGTTAATATGTATGGCAGCTTAGATTCAAAGCAAAGAAGTGCAAAATAATGCACCTGGGAGACAAAAACCCAGGGGAAGAGTACACAGTGGGGGGTGAGATACTGACAACAACAAAAATGGAAAGAGACCTGGGGGTAGTTATATCAGATGACCTAAAGGTGGGCAAGCAATGTGAGAAGGCAGTAAGGAGGGCTGGGGATACTGGGATGTGTGGGAGAGCATCACCAGTAAAAACAGGAAGCTGTTATCCCTCTGTACAGACAGTTGGTGAGACCCCATCTGAGTACTACATGCAGTTCTGGAGACCCCATCTCTGCAAAGACATAGACAGGGTGGAGGCTGTCCAGAGGAGGGCAACCAAAATGGTGCAGGGTCTGCACCAGAAGCCATATGAAGAGAGAGACTAAAGGAGCTTAATATGTGTACCCTCAAGGAAAGGAGGGAGAGGGGGGGACATGATTGAAACTTTTAAGTACCTCAAAGGAATCAACAAAGTCCAAGACGGTAGTATCTTTCAGAAAAAGAGATGATCAAGAACAATGGGGCACAATTTGAAGATAGAGAGGGGAAGGCTCAGAGGTAATGTAAGGAAGTATTTTTTCAAGGAGAGGGTTGTGGATGCATAGAACAGCCTTCCTGAAGAGGTCGTGGAGTCAAAAACAGTGGGGGAATTTAAGAATGCATGGGACAGACATAAGGCAATTCTAGTGGGGGGGGGTAGAAGGAAGTAGGCTGTTGGTTATCTTGAATCTGCAGCTTATCCATTAGGTAGGGAAATGGGCAGACTAGGTGGGCCAAGTGGTCCTTATCTGCCATCAAATTCTATTTTCTATGTTTCATAACCTTCTCCAACAGGTGCCTCTGGTCAAGGAGAGAGACTGCAGGCACACAGATGCTCCTGGGAGGAGCTTAAAGCTCTGGCCGAGGCATACAAAGCTAGGAAGTCCCTGCTGAAATGAAGCCATGCCACAGATACTGCTGTCAGGCAAATGTGTGGGAGGAGATCACTGCAGCGGTCAATGCCATCTGTTGCCGGGGTCAACCACTGGATGTGGTGCACAAGCCCTTCAGAGACCTTTGTCACCATATCAAAGAAAATATGGCTGCATGGTGCCATAAACAATGTGCAGCTGTTGGTGGACACCAGCCATCAGCAGTTGCAAGATCACTTGACCCCACAGAGGAGGAGGTGGTGGCTTCCATGCTGTGGCTGGTGAGCGTGGCATTGGTCTCTGAGAGTGGCTTTGATCCTCAGGTTGTGTCCTTCCAGACATGTAAGTACGCTGCTGGGGCACATCAGTGTGTGTGCATGGGTACATGTGTAGATCCCACTGGTGTTGAGGCATACTGCAGCCATGACCATAGCACTCATGTTGTGTGATTTTTTTTCAGCCTAGTGTGCTCTGTGACATGGGCTTCTGCTGTGTACCAGATGTCCAGCACAGCAGCATCTACAACAGGGGGTACTTCCCTGCACATATGTACCCTGGCATTTGCTTATGCACATAAGGTGTGTGTCACATCTGCCAAGGTGATTGCCATGTGTGTTGGTGCATGCTGCCACTTGTGCTATGTGTGCCACTGTGTGTGGAGTTTTGGCATTCACTGTGTGTGGCACATGTGGGATACATTGCTAGTGGGTACTGTTATACATGGAAGGGCTGACATCCATGGGTAGCTGTGTGACCAGTACAGGTGCAGTCTGGTGTGCGCTTTAGTCACCAATTGTATGATGACCATGAGGAACAGAGACTAGACTGCTGGAGCATGCATTAGACATCACTGGGACTTGACTAATGTGTAATGAGTGACACACTGACAGTGCACTCCTATCACTATGGTGCAGGATACATCATCCAGGGAGGAGTAGGAGGCTGGGCCATGCAGCAAGGTGCACCACCTAGACATGATACCAAAGGAGGAGGAGAAGGAGGAGGAGGATCCGTTGAACTTATTTGTGGAGGAAATGGAAGACAGCGATGAGGACACATATGTGCCAACACATCAGTACCTGGAGGTCATAGCTGCTTGGGGGGGGGGCTCACCAATCCTGATCCCCTACCTCTGGTGGAGGGGTTCAGCCAGTGGTATTTTGTAGTACAGACACACCTGCTGACTGCCACACCCCTGAGAACAGGATTGTGCTGCCAGGGACAGCAATGACCCAGAGGAAAACCACCACCAACACCACTGGGGTGGCCTCCACATCCTTCACCTCTCATGCCACCCACCCTGCACAATGGGTAGATGTGGGCAGCCATCAGGATACCCCACCATCCCACACCTGCTCTGTGCATGTCACCACATCTGCTGAGGTCCTGCCACCTCTGCCAGCCACTCCGGACATGGTGCATGCATTCCACACTCAGCACTCAAGCCAAATAGCATGTACTGTCCCACAGAACAGTGTACCCAGAGGCAGACTCCTTCTGACTCTCTGCAGCTGGTGCAGTCTGCCATAGAGTTACAGTCAGCTACACAATGTGAGCAGTGGCATCCCCACAGCATACAATGACCCAACAGAGTGGCAGGTTGGAGTCTGGCAGCACACATGCAACACTGTCATCCATGGGCACTCCCCAAACCCCTGGCTGTGACCTGGACATTCCATCATCCAGCCAGAGGCATGCACTGGCTAGGGTGATCTCATCCACATGACATCACCTTTTCCCTCCCCATGGCCCATGAACCCTAAAAACAGGGGTTGCAGACGCCAGTCCCTGCGCACCCACGGGGAACTGAGAGCTTGAGTTTGGAGGTCATCACTGCCTTTCCCACTCATCCCCTGCATCCTTCCCATGTCCTGGTTTTGTTTTCACAGACATCCCCACCACCTCTAACCCTGTCCCACCTGTTGCACACAAGAGCAGCCTTCTACCCTCTCCTCCTCCTCCTCTCCCATGGCCTGACGCATTTGAACCAGCATGTGAATGTTGAATAAAACCATTTCTGCTCTGGCTGCAGTGTCACTGCCCACCTCAAGGGTTTGCCTGGAGTAAGTCATCCTTTCATAGGTGGTATTTGCATCACACCAACATGTCACTCATACCATGGGCAGACTAGATGGACCCTTGGTCTCCTTCTGCCATTTTTTTTCTCTGTTTCTAAACTCACTTTGCACTGCACTAATGCACTGAATATAGCATAGCACCTGTATTCATGTCCACACCCCCTCTTTGCCTGGGGCATACATTATCTAGTTGTCCAGCACTATTCCATTTTGTATGCACTAATCAGGCTTTTGGGAGATATTACTGAATTGAAAAAATCTATTGCAGACAACATCCAACACATGATGTTCCAGTGTCAGCCTAGAGTTTACAGGGACTCCCAGATCTTCACTCTATGCACAGCTGGCATATCAATGCCATTTATTGATAGCCATATGATGGCATCCCATCTAGCAGCCAACCTGTGACACCCCCTGATGAAGACCTTCATGGTCGAAGCACCGGGGCTGTTAGTCAGCATTTTCTGTGAGGACTGAGTTCTAATGAATTAACTAAGGAGCAACTTGCTTGACTTTTCCTTTATGGAGTCATTTGCATGCATCTTTCTTGTTTCTCCTGCCAACCTGCAAGGAACTGGTTCCATTATTAGCAACTCCATCTTGGCTGGAATAAGGATTAGCTGACTGCAGGCCATGCAGTCACCAATTTCCTAAAGACATTTTTCTAGCACTTACACTGCCCTTCTCTCATCTGGTGCAAAGAACAAGTGTAGATGAGAATCATCTGTATAGCAATTAGAGTTTGTCATACTGCCTAATGACATAAACATTGTGAAATGCATGGGAGACAGACTCAATCTCTGAGAAACATACTAACCACAGCTAGCTGTGACAAGACAGAACCCATCATGGCCCATTGCAGTCTGTCAGACAGGAAGGGATCAAACCACTTCAGGGAAAGGGGAAGTGGAAATAGTTTAACCAGGAAAGGTACTCTAGGCCAGAACTTGTTTGCAGGTGTTACCTGGGAGCACAAGGAAGTTAAGTGACTTGTTCAGGGTCACACAGTATGCAAGTGGAGGCTGATGGGATTGAAACCTAGTTCTCCAGGTTTGCAGCTCAGTGCCCTTAACCACTACGCTATACTGCCTTCAGCATTGTCCCGGTGAGTTCCTCTTATATCCTAAGACATTCCATCAACACCTCATAATCCACGGTGTCATATACTGATGAGAGATCAAGAAGCATGTCAACTGACTGCTCTTCCCACATCCCATGCCAGGAGCAGATCACTAACCACCTTGATAAGGCCAGTCACCATGCAAAGACAAGGCCAGAAACCTAACTGGAACAGTCCGTGGATGTTAAACCTCTCAAGGAAAACATCAAGTTACATCTCCACCACCTTCTTGATAAGTTTCTTCAAAAAGGGAAGGTTCAAGACAGCTCAGTAGTTGACAAGCACATTCAGGTCCAAAGATGTTTTTTTCAGACCTGGTTTCACCAAAGCTTAAGAGCCCCAGGGAAACAGCCCTCCAATGGGAACACCTGACGGTTCAAGCAAACCTCAGATCTAGCACCCTGCAGCAGCCCACCAACAGCAACACAGGCACAGGGTCTAAATCATTGCTGGTGGGATGCAGTCCTGAGATCCCATTGAGCCTTCAGAACAGAGTCACATTTCTGTTCTGGAGGCTCAAGAATAGGGTCACATTTCTGACTGCTGTTGCGGTTGAGTTCACATCAGATAGCTGAAATTGTTGCTGGTAAAATAAGTGGCAGAACCCTACAGAAATGTGGGTCAACTGAATAATAGCAATAGGCACTGACTCTGATTTCACTATACTTAAAGCAAAAAGAGCACTAACTCCCTTGTCTTGCTCACTAAAATCCTTACCTACTCTAAAATACAGTAGCTTACCAACTTTGCATTACTGTTGTAGTGATTTGGCCACTGCTGTGTAAGATTGCAGACATATTGCTATTATAATTTACTGTGATTTTGGTTATGTTTAAAAGTCCAAAAAGGCCTGGAGATAAAGTTGACAGAAAGATGCCCATGCGATTTTTTAAAGGGGTTACATGCAAAGGAAATTGATATTCTGTGATCTGTAAAAGGCATCCTTAACAGGAAACTGAGATTACATTTCAGTAGGATTGGAATTTCCTGATAAGCTGGTCAAAAGGCAGAGGTATCGTAATGTGACAGGACTTGGAAGTCATCTCCCCTGTCATAAAACTCTAAGATCAAAAGGGAAACAGGTGCAATACAATTTGAGGAGATGGGAGCAACTATCACCTGTAATAAACTTTAAACTCAAAGAGAAATGGGTTTTAGGCAGGAGAAGTCAGCAAGGTTACTTCCAGTCTATTTACATTTTTAGTAATCGGCAGGAAACTGGGAATGTTAGAAAACAAAAATAGCGTTTCCTTTTTTTTTTTTTTTGTTCACTTAAAACTGAAAAGAGCAAGAAAGACCTCTGCTGGCCTAAAAGATAATGCCACCATCTATGAACCAGGGAGGGTTTTTACAGACTGCAAGAAGGGCTGTATAAACCCCTAGGGGCTGGAATTTCAAAAGGTCAGACAGCAACATGAATGTATGCTGTGTCTGTGGCTATTGAATTGCCTCCTAGTAGCCCTGCTTTTATTTTCAAAAGATTTGCCCATTTACAATGGAAAAGTCAACATTTGCAGTAAAAGAAATTATTACAAATGCAATATGTATCTTTTTCTGTGATTACTTTTTTATTTTTATGCAAAATTCTGATGCAGGTAGAACATCTAATAGAAGGTCTAATGGTTTGGACAGAGTTACCTTGTGAAAACAGTGGTGGGCGGGTCTTACCCTGGTCCTTTTGCAAATTCTACCCTTAGTACTAAAGCAGCACTGTCTTTGTTTCCTGTACAAGTGTGCATGTGGGGAGAAACTCCAAATTACCTCTACTCATACCATATTGTTCACAAATGTTGCTATGCAACTTGCTCCACAGACTCCCTTGATTTTGCTATATGTAGTGCTAAGAGGGAATGTGGCAAACATGCATTTGCATTTCTTACATACAACTTATAGCATGAACTACCTATCTGCTTATGTCATGCAACCACTAACAGTGTCTTCAAAATACTTCCCCAACATGCATTAAATAATTCTGCAACTGTACTGCAGACTCCAGAGAACAGAACCTTCTCCTTATTCCATAACCTCCACAAACCACTGATGTAATTAGGCAATTAGACACAGAGGGGTATGTACTATTGCTGGATAATTGTACTGTACGCCTGTGAAAATAAGGCACAAGGTGTAGGTGTATCCAAGTGCTTTACGCTCTCGATAAGTGTTGTCATACTACATTTATTTATTAATTGCAAAAGTTTTACCAGGAAAACATACTGAACTGGTAACATCTTGCTTCAAGGTGCATCCTGGGGGAGGAGGGTGGTTGAGAGCTATAGCAGTACAACAAGGTACAATAAGCACAGTAAATTGACATATTAACAATTGTGCAAAAAGCAAATACTAGGTGCAGATAACAATAAGGCAGAGTAGGTTAATAAGATACACAACTATGCAAAATGCAATACAAATTTCAGGGTGGGACTGATGGCTGTAAAATTGGGCAGGCTGGGTTGGGGGAACTGCACTCATGTAAGTGCAGAGGCTAGGAAGAAGAGTGGCTGGAGGGTGGCAGGCAGTAGATCATAACACAGGAACAGGAGAAATTGCATTGGTGAGTTGTGAAGTCATGGAGGAGAGATTTGAAGGAGTAGAAGGAAGAGGCAGAGTGGATAGTTGGTGGGGGGGGGGAGGACCAGAGTTTAGGGAAGTGGAAGGAGAAGACAGCTTCATCTGCAGTGGATTTCATTGGAGGAAAGAAAAATGAGCAAGAGTCAATCTTGTGAAGGGAGTACAAGGTGGTAAGGAAGGAGAAGAGGAAAGAGACAAGGTACAAGGGAAGGGAGCCATGCCAAAATTTGGAGATAAAGGAAACACGATAGGTGAGGTGTCTGCAATCATGGACGGGGAGGATAAGGAAGGAGTAGCATGAGTAGTGGTGGGTGCAAGAAGGACAGTCCAGGGCAAAGTGTCAGAAATAATAGAACAGGGGGTCCACCCTGGCAAGGATGGACTTGGAAGCGGCGCTGTATATGATGTCACCATAACTGGAAGATAGGGAGGATCATCTTTGCAATGACCTCTCTGCAGTCAGGAAGCAGAATACTCACTTTATTCCTGTAGAGAACACACATTTTGAAGCTGTAACTTCTGGTGGACAGCATCCATATGCACTAAGAAATGGAGGGGACGACCCAGTCAAATCTCAAGGTACTTAAAGAAGGAGACATCCTCAATCACCGCACATGGAAGGAGAGGAGGGGGTGAGACTGGCAGGCCTCTGCCTGGTGCCAAAGTTCTTGGAAACCATTTTCTTGGCCCTAGGGAACAGTTGATTTGCTAGGAACCAGCACTGGATGTTGGCAAAATCCAGTTGGATCTGGGCAGTGAGGTCAAGAGCAGAAGTACCAAAGGCATGGATCACCACATCATCAGTGTACATGTGGCTGAACACAGAGGAATAGGCAGTGGGGAGGTCATTTAGAAAAATGGAAAAGAGAACTGGGCCAAAGACAGACCATTAGGGCACACCTGGACAGACAGGGAATTGGGGGGGGGTAAGGGTGGTTCCACAGTGGACTGCTTGAGACCTTCCCCTTACTGGTGGAGTGGAACCAATAGAGTGAGAAGTCAGAGAACCCCACCACCTTAAGCTTGTCCAGGAGAAGGGGTGGGCAGATTTCAAAGGCTTTGACCAGGTCGGCAAAGATAGAGGAGGTGACCCGACCCTGGTCAATGCCTGACAAAATGGAGCCAGTAAGCAGGAGGGGGGGAGGTGGTGATGCAGTGGGAGCTGAGGAAGTGGGTAATAGGGATAGCAATGGCATAAGCAGTGAGATGTAGTAGGATTAAACTTTTTGCAGTTGAAATGTTTTCTACAGTTCTGAGCAGTCAGATTTCTTTTTTCAGGAGCAGCTGACACCTTTTTTTGTGAAAACTTTGGAAAACAATATTTAACTGATATTTCATATGTAGCTTAGATTTTTCCATTCCATTATTTATGACTGAAGAAATTCCCACAAAAACATGATCTTTATCACACAGAGTTCCTCAGTCACTATAGCTTATTCCCTACTTCAGATTATAATGCTCTATTCAGAAAATGTGCCCCCCCTGTTGGGAGTCATAGCTTGGACACAAGCCAATCCATTAAATCAAACAGATTCCATTTTGAAATGATGGGCTAAACAGTAACTTATCTACCTACACCAACTCCTAGATTCTAAGGGACAATGTCCCTTTTCTGAACTGAGCTCTGAATTTTTCCTCTGGTCTCAGATCACTATTGCTACTTGCAGGTATGAGCCTATATCAATATATGCTCTTTACCCAGTCAACTTAGATGGCTTCCTAGCTCATCTCCTGCTTTATTTACACAACTCTGGCTCTTTCAACAATGAGTTGTAGGAGAACATCTGATCAGCCAGTTATATGCCATACTTACAGATCAAGCTAGATTCCACATCTTCTGTCCTCATACATCGGAATCTAGACAGATTCCTTGTGACTTCCACCTTTAGGAGAAATATTCACTTTTAACCTATAAACTGTCAGTGGTACCCTACTTCAAAGAATTTGTGTGGAAATGCTGAATACGATACTTTAGGACCCCAGCGGTTCAAATGGCACTACCTGGGAAGACATTTTGAAACCTGCTGGCACGCCTGCAGAGAGCCAAAGGTGGATTAGACCCATGTGTTCTGGCCCTGTCCCCTTCTGAGTACATATTGGGAAAATATCATGCATACAATAGAGTTGATATCTGACACCCCTAACTAATTTCTCCGATGTTGGTCCTTCGTCACATCCCACCTAGCTCATTACCTATCAGAAGAAGGCAATTAAAACTCCTATTGATTTTATTTGTTGGAGCAAATGGCTTCTGTTACAGGCACTTTCAGTGAAACATTGGGTAGCCCTAATAGATTCTGTTTATTATTTAGAGAAACAAACATACTGTTAATTAAATCACCTTTGTGTTTTTCATGAAATATGAAGATGCCTGGTACTACTGTATATAAATTAGCCAGTGATCCAACTTTTGTGCCATGAAAATTATATATTTTTTCCTTTTTCTTATTTTATGTATCAGTATCTTCATATTGCACTCTAACTTGCAGGTGTTGTGTAGTTCTGGATGGTCACAATGCCTATACCCATGCAATAACCTAGTACTTCTATACTCAATAGTATCATTGATTGTATGTTAAGTACTTAGTTAACTGATTCCTTGTATATAATTTGTAATCTACTGCTCATATGTTTCATTGTTATGTGAACAGTACATATACTCTGTTGTAATGTTGTTCATGTCCTATTGCTTATTGCAGTGCATTTACTGACTAGTTTTCTAATAAAAAAAGTCCATTATAAAAAATATAATGCTCTTAATGACATCATAGTATGTTGCCATGGGAATAACTGTGATGTCACAAGCAGAGTATTATGAAATTAAGTTGGGAAGAAGCAATAGGAGCTGATGCACTCTCAATAAGCAAAGATACTGTTTTTATGTATATAACTTCAATAATAAATAATGTAGAAATACAGAGCTAATGAGAAATTTAAGCTGCTTTGTGTCCAAATATTGGGTTCCATTCACACACATGGCCATTTATGCTAGAATAGAGCATAGTGGCAGGTGCACAGTTGCACACTTGTGGAGGCATATAAATTACATGGCATTCATTCCTATTCATGAATTTAATCATTGACACCGGAATTGAGCAAAGTGGTGAGTGCGTAGTTGTGCACCTGTGGAGATGTATAAATTACATTGCATTCACCAACAACCCCACATGCAAATGGTGTGGTGTGCTGGAGCATATGGAACAGGGCATGGTAGGGACAACTGGAGGTAGAAATGCCCCTTGCCCCTGCCATAAAAGGCGATCAGTGCCATAGAAGACATGCAGTCTACCGATTCGCACACATGGAAGTGCATGCAGAGTAAGTGGAATGGATACAGGGATGCATGCCACATTGAGTAGCAGTCAGGGGAACCAGCCAAACAGCTGCACCCAGCCCTAGGCAGGATGGGAGTGCTGCACTGTCCACTAGTTCAGGAGCACAAGACCCCACACGCAGTCGCAGGAAGTGAGGCATGTGTGGCTGTCCTGCTCCCAGGTGTCAGACTTTGGCCCCCAGTAGAAGGCCACACTGATGACTGAGATCAGGAGCCACTACGGCACCCTTTATGGCTCCTGCTCATACAAAGGCACCAGCAGATGACAAGGAGCATACCAGGCTGGACATACAGGTAGTCATCAATGTCTGTGGCACTATGCCACAGACCCTGTTGACCATCAAGCACAAATGGCATGAACTACATGTCACTGCCAAATGTAAAGTGGCTGTGGTAGACTGGTACAGCTAGCAGTCTGGAGGCAGCAAGTGCCATTGGGACTCTCAACTAACCTCTCACCAATAGAGGTCATCATAGTTGAGACACTGATGGAGGAGGTGCTAGATGGGAAGGAGGATGGTATAGATACCATACTATGTGGCATCCCCCCACCAGAGCCTAGTGGATGAGCACTGCAAAACCTTCCCACAGTTGGCAGGCATGCAGACCAAGAATGCCCCCTGGACACACCCATGCTACTGTCATTCACTGTGGACAGCAGACAGCGAGCGGAAGTAGTAGGTAAGAGACACCATTGCAAACCATGGCACATGAATGAATGAACAGCTAGTTAGCCATGCATGACAGGTAACCACTCTTCCTTCCTGACCAGAATGTGTGGCAACACAGGAGCTGGGGCATGGTATGCCCGTGGAGAGGCCCATGAGCACACAGCCTGCAAAATAGGACACCGCATATTCTAGTACAGTGTTGCCACACCCAGACATTGACCATCTGGAACAGCAGATGTTGTTAATGGAGACATGCATGGCATGCAGCACACCATGACAGAACATACAGGGCAGTAAAAGGCACAGTGCTGCCCCACTGGCATCGTAACCCACACATTCTTTGGATGAGGACCCTGACACTGACATTGTCTCTGCCATCCACCATCACGAGCCCTTGCGAGGCACACATGGATGGCCAGCATACTCAGGTGGCACTACCACATGCTCCACCAGCTGGAGCTTGAGTGGCCTCATGCCATGTGGGAGCTCACAGAGCAGTCAGCCCTGATCATGGCAGAGATGCATGGCATCATGGCAAGCTGGGCTGGATGGGGGAAATACTCAAATGGCAGCCCAAGCAGTGTTCTCACCTGCCACAATGGGCAATGCTGAGGCCAGTGCCTAGGCATATGAGACCAGCACCCAGGCACTTGCCCACACACAGACCTTACCCCTGAGGGATGTGTTTGCATCAGAGGGGCAGCCCATAAGCACACAACAGCAGAGCATAGTCTGTCCATGCCACTGCCCAGGGTGGCAGTGCAAGGGGGTGCCAAAAAGCTTGACACATGCTCCTTGATCCATAGAGGGAAGGCAAAGTAGTGCCTCCCCGTGCAGTGGTCCATGCCCCCTCAGCCATGTGGTTCACATGTGTTGAATACTGTGATGATGCTGGCATGCACACTGGAGCCAATTTAGGTAATGGACTCTATTTAAGGGTAGCCACTGTAGGCATTTCATAGTTAGGACTAAACCGTGGTGTTACACCTTGGCGTCTGGTGGTTTGGCTTACTCACATTGGCATTCCAAGATGAAAACTAACAGAACCCCTTTTCCATGGAGTTAAAAGTAAGAAAATAGCCACTTCAGGCAATTAAAATGTTTTGCTTCTCAGATTTACCATGGTGGAGAGAGGTGTGTGCACTGGATGCTGCCTATTTTTTTGTTACACGCTACAAAACCAGTAGCATCCCTCAGCAGAAATTTGAAGTGAATTTTTTTGAAAATGAAAAGGTTAGAGCATGCCTGCTCACTCTCATTTTTGGTGTAAACTGTATTGTACATATGCATTATGCCATGCATGCAACACATACCTGTCTGACATGCCCCCCACATGGAACTTCCCATGGGTGTGCACACACCATGTTTACATCCTGCTTAGGTGGAACATGTGTGTGTGTCATTCATGTGTACAGCCCTCCGCAGGGCAGTTACACAGTGCATAGTGTGTTAAACACATTGCTCAATGGAGGCCATTATGTTTTTCAAAGTTCTTCTGGAGGCATCAGCAGCTTTTTAATCATCCCAGGAATTAGATGGCCCAGCTGTGTCATGGATAACCCTATGGGCCTTTTTTCCTGGTAAATTATCATTTTGTTCATTTTGAGACTATTGGTGCTAATGCTTGCCACCCACTGGTCACGCTGCTCAGGTAATTTCTATCAAGACGATTAGAGCTTGGCACCCCAAATTCCAAAACAGTGGTATTTGCTAGTTGGCAAAAAAAAAATTTAAACGTATAGGTTTTTAGCAATAATGTCATTTTGACACCCTTAGTTTCATCACCAGCACATTTTTAATTCTCCCAAATATTTTTGTGACTGAAATCAATAAACACGGTTGACACTAGCAATTTTTAAACCTCTCACCCATTGAGGTTACTTTTTGACTGTGCATACTAGACTGAGTCATATTGTGGATGCATATGGATGATGCGAACAGATATTTCTGATGGTGAGCAACACAACACACCAGGATGTTTAATGTTTTTATTGCGAACATGGCAAAAGAGTAAGAACTTTTTAACCGTTTCAAAAACGCATCTCTCAGTTCAGGAATGAAATAAAAGGAAAAAAGATGGGTATACTGATGTTTGTTTTTCTCCAACAAATACATTATTGCTAAAAAAATGTATATGATGACATTTGTTTGTCAACTAGCAAATACTGCTGCTTTAACCTATTTGTAAATGTTACAGGATAGTTAAACATAAATGTTGAAGCACCTTCATGCTTCCTTTGGAGGCAGTGTAGCCTAGTGGTTAGAGGGCAGAACTGTGAACCTGGAATAGAGACACAGGTTTTGATTGACTCTCACTGTTGCTTTAACATGTGACCTTTTACGGAGAGAGTGGAACAGCCTGCTAACAGAGGTGATGGGTGTAATGGCTGGGACAGAGAAAAGGGGCGAGCCAACTGATGCTGACATCATTGACGATGAGCAACTGACCAAAGGAGGAGTGAGAAGTGATGGTGGGGAGGAGCTCAGTGACTGAAGCAGCAGACAAACCAGGACAGCAGCAGACCCCTGCAATGAATATAGGGATAGACAGCAGGAGGGAAAGTTTGAGAATAAGCAGTATTATTGCAACAACTTATTCGGATCAACTTAGACCCACATATCATCAAAAGGGTAGATTCATGGTTGAAAGGTAGGAATCAGTGGGTGAAAATTAAGGGTTCATCCTTTAGAAATTGCAGAGGTCGCAAGTGGTGTGCCATAAGGATCAGTTCTAGGGCCTGTATTATTTAACATCTTGATATCAACCATGCAAACTTCCAATGGGGTCTGAATAAATAAGTACACAGACGATAGCAAGATTGGCTGTATTATTAATGACATACAATCAATAAAGGAACTGCAAAATAATTTAGATCAGTTAGCTATATGGGCTGAACAGCATAAAATTACATTTAATATCAGCAAATGTAAAGTTATGCACTGTGGCATAAATAACAAACTCGCTCATCATACTCTAAATAATACTTTATTATAAACAATGGAAACTGACACTAATGATTTGAAATTTAACACTCATATAAATAAAACTATAAAAAATGCACCGGAATCACAGCTTGTATTTACAACCACATCTTGTAAATGAGCCTTGCTCAGTGATGATCGCCTGAATAAATAAAGATTTGATTGATTGATTGATTGACATAACAAGCCGGAAAGCTGAAGTAATTGTCCCCTTATTCTCTAGCTCGGTATGTTCACGGATTGACTATTGCTCCGCCTTTTGTGGTCCAACATCTGTAGGTACTAAAACTGCAATGGAACAAGTGCAAAGAAGGTTGACCAAAAATATCCATGATATGCACAACTATACATACTGTATGTGGAAAGACTAAAAACTCTGCGCCTCTACTCCATTGAGTATAGGGCCTTAAGGGGTGACCTTTGCCTAATTTATAAGGCATCTGAGGACCCAGCCTTGATTGAAACATTATGCTTGCAGTTTACTAATAATGGTAAGAACACTAGATCACATAACTTAAAACTTCTAACCAATATTAATCATATAACTAAAAGGAACAATTTTATAACTCAGAGAGTTCCACGTCTTTGGAACTCCCTGCCAGCTACTGTTGTCACCAGTTTAGATATAGACCAGTTTAAATATAATTTAGACCAATACATGGGAAATAAAAAATTTCTCTTTCTGCCACTGGGTTAATGGCAGCAAGTTCATAAATGGGTCTTCACCCTTGAACTCGTATAATCTTATGAACCTATAAGCAGAGGGGAGGACGCAGAGCACAGGATTAAACTGTACGCAAGTGGAGAGCTAGACTGCTCCTCCAGTTCTGCAGTTCTGCATTCTCTAGGAGGCCTTACTGGGATTATTAAAAGTTTACTCACCCTGATTTTTAGATTTTAGACTAAGAAGTGTGGTTCAGATAGTTAAGCATTGTTGACATGTGCTGTTGAGCTGGAATAACACACAGTTGTGTGATCTCATTTGGCCTGTCAAATATTTTTATTTATCTATTTATTTATTTATTAAATTCTTGGATTACAAATACCTTTGAGCAGAAACTGCTCATTTACAAAGGTTCCATGTCAAAGGATGAGGGTCAACATACATAAAGAGGTAGTAAAAGAATGCACAATAAACAACCAAAACAACTAAAAGAAATAATAAAGATACTCAGTTATAACGTACTTATACAAAGCATTGTACTGATTGCATTATTATTTTTATTGGATTGCCTTTTGTCAAATGATGCACTGTATGTAAAATGTGTTATTTGTCAGGCATGTAGTGCACTGAGAGATAACATACCAGAGAGGCAGTTTGCAACAAGAGTGGTGTGTAGGAGCCAAAAAAGGATGCAAGGAAAGAACAAATATCCAGATTGTTTTGGAGTGTCTCTCCAAACCACATGCATAGATTCTAAAGCCTCAAACCTAATGCAAGGCATCATGGGTATGTAAATTGTTGTGTATGGCAGGCTGATAAGTCTTTAAAGATATAACAAAGTATATATGTAATTTAAAATAGCAGTGCAACCTAATTGGGCAAAACATTTGACACTTCCTTTTTTTCCACTATGAAAGACTTCAGGCATCTTCAAGTTTTATTTGATGGTACAGTTTTCTAATTCTACCAAAATTTGAGCATTTTATAAATGTTCTAAGTTTTTTTCTCAAGAAAAAAAGATAGTTGCCACATTTTGTATAGAAATATCATTGTAACAGCACACAGCACATTTATAGTAAAGCAATCACCATACCACAATGCGGAAGGTAGTCCGGCCGCAATATCAGTGTCTCTGAGCAAAACCAGGAATTCTGTGGTAAATGGATGTCCTGACAGGCTGATCACATACAGCAAATCTTCGGTCTTCTTCATGTTCAAATCTGGTCACTCTTGAGTGGCTTTGTCACACTCCAATTCGGATGCAGTCTGATTGCTAAGCCTTTCAAAGGATTCCCTCTCGAGGGACTGCAGGCAGACAGGCCAAACTCAGCCTTTCCACCAATCTCCCACGCAAACTATGCAGTGGCCACTGCTCGAATCACTCAAGCTATTTACTCTTCAAACTCTAACTCCAGACTGACTGACTACAGCAGGCAGCTTGGGAATTTCCCTTTGGTTCAAAAGATTCTGGTTGGTTGATCCATCAGTCTGTCAAAGCAAGAGTTCCCCCTCCATCTGCATTTAGGCGCCAAAGTCTCAAAACTACAGTTAGTACAGAAATTCACTCCCACAAGACCCCTGGGAACAGACTCCATTTTAGTGTCCCCAAAGGTACTGATCGGCCCATTCTGGCAGTCTAGGACCAAGATGGTGGTGATAAACAGAACTGTCCATGCTGCAAAGAAGGCAGATTAGACAAACTACAATACCATTACTATGCTAATACATAATCAGCACATTAGTACAGCTTCTAACAGAGCTCCCTCTGCGCAAATAGCGATGGCAGAATGGAGTGATTATCTGCCTAGTCTCTCTTGAATGTTAAGATCTTGTGAGGTAAATAGGTAATATATTGTCGGGAGGGAGACCGAGACCACCCAATATTTCCCCTAGCCATCGCTTCCTGTTCTTTTCGTGAAGTGGACATATCAGAACCACATGTTTAAGGTCATCATATGTCTTGGCACTACATTTACAATAAGGATCCAGAGCATTTAAACTTTTCTGTTTATAGAGAATATAATGAGCATTATATATCTATATTCTGAAGTGAGTCAAAATTCTGCACATCTTAAGATTGGTTAATTTAGTGAGATAGGTTTCATAGCCCCATGAAGTCTTAAACTGTTTGTACCAACCCTGTAATTTTAATTCAGACAATTAAGAAAATAAACTTCTTGAATCCAAATCCCTTAATCTAGTCTTAATAGAAAAGATTATATCTTCCTTTGGTCTGATGTATATGTTGTATAGGAGGTGTCCTAAACCTACAGGCAGGATAGTAATTTTAATTAGCTGAATGGATGTATGAGCATATCCCAATGCAGAGGCTTTATTTCTTCTTCTGAACAGATTCTAGGGAGATGGGTATCCGGAAGGAGACAGGTTTTTAAGAGAAGCATAATCTGTCTCTCTCTGACTAGTAAAAGCATGGAATGTTGTCCCAGTTGTAGTTTGAGAATACAAGATGGGGTTCCTAGAGGGACCATGAGGATATAGCTGTATAGTTTGTTAAGAATAATCTCAATAGCTGATAACTCAGATGAGCCCCATATCTCAGAAGCAAGTAATATACTTGCTTGTATTTTGGCATTAATTACTCTCAGTATGCCTCTGACTGTGGTTTTACCCATTTTAGCATTAAAAACTTTGAGAGCATTAACAGCAATGGTCATTTTCATTTGTATAAATTTAACATGTTTACTCCATGTCATGTTTTGAGCAAATGTAACACCTATGTAGTCATAATAATCTACGATTTCTAGTTTATCTTCATCTATAAAACATTTTGGGGTAGTTTTAGACTTATTCCCAAATATTACTGTCTTGGTTTTGCTTAGATTTATCCTTAACATTTGGTCCCAGATATTCAAAAGGGTTGCGCCATGTGCAATAGAGATACGCCAGCGCAAGTACGAAAATGCGCCATTCTGTGATATTCAGCAGGAGGCAACTGCACCGCACAAGTTGCAATGCACAAGAGTGCAATGGTAATGAATGCATGCACAATGGTAAGAGGAGGAACCATGAATAAATGATGCAGTGCGATATTCAACAGCATGCGCCATGCGCAAATAGGGGAGCAAGCGGAAGTTGCTCGATAGCAGAAATGATCCAAAATAAAAAGGAACAAGAGAGAGGTGCAAGAATGCTACAGGGAAGCCAGAGGTGGGAGCAAGGTGACAGGAATAGGAAAGAGGGTAACAGTGAGTGGGACTGGGCAGGAGCAGGACAAGGCACACCTGGGAACAAACAGGAACAGGACAGGAGTGGGGAGCCTGTGCCACTGTGCAGTAGAGACAGGGAAGTGCCACAGTGGACTAAGGGCAGTGGCAGTAGGCAGGACAGCCAAAGGCTGGAGGTGTACCTGGTGCAGGGGAAGCATCACAAAGGACAGTGGGGGGAACTGGATAGCAGCTACCGGGGGGGGGCACCAGCCAGGGACATGGCCAGTGCCACCTTCCAGATGGAGGCGGTAATGAGGGGTGTGAGGGGTGTGAGAAGGCAGGCAGCAAGGGGGCGTGGCCGTGGAAGGGCCCGTCAGTGGTATGCACCCAACAGGCAGTACCGAGCCCACACCACCTTCGAGCACTACAGTGACACAGAGATTGTGGGCTGGTACCGCCTGAACCAGGTGATCCTGAGGTGGCTCTGTGAGCTGTGCAGTGATGAGATGCTGGCACCCACACGACAGAGCCATGCTCTGTCAGTGGAGACAAAGGTGACAGCTGTCATGTGCGTGCTCACCATGGGCACCTTCCAGAGATCAACAGAGGACACAACAGGCATAACCCAGTCAGCCGCATCATGCCTACTCACACAATTCCTCAGTGCACTGCTGCCACATGCTGCGGAGTACATCCATTTCCCCAGCACACAGGCAGAATGCACAGCACACATACAAGAGTTCCACAGGGTAGCATGTATGCCTGGTGTGCTCAGGGCCATTGACTGCATCCATGTGGCCATCCACACGCCACCTGGCCCGGATGGTGTAGCATACATCAACTGAAAGGTTTATGCCAGCATCAACTGCCAGGTGGTGTGCGATGTCAGGGGGCACATAACCAATGTCTGTGCCACGCACCCTGGGGGAGCACATAATGCCTTCATCTGGCATCAGTCTGCACTGTGCCACAGGTTTGAGAGTGGGGACATCCCCACTAGCCACCTAGTGGGTGAGTATGCACATCACGCAGGATGACATGGGAATCTGGGGGGGTGCATAGTCAGAGGTACCATGGGTACTGGCCTTGGGTACTGGCCTTGAGAGCCCATGGCAGAGCGACGCTGACCACCATACTAATGTCCACCCTCTACACACAGGTGACAGTGGCTACCCACTCCGTCCCTGGCTGCTCACACCCTACCGGCGGCCCATGACCCCATCGCAGCAACGGTACAAAGAGGCACATGCCACCACATGTAATGTCATAGAGTGGGTGTTCAGGATGCTGAAAGCACATTTCCATTGCCTGGACACGTCTGGTGGTGCCTACAGTACAGCCTGAAGGTCTGTGGGCTATTCCTGGCCTGTTGCATTCTGCACAACATGGCCAATGACTGTGGGATAGCAGTAGAGGTCAAAGAGGGGGACAGCGATGGGGACGCCGGTCCAGATGGTGATGGGAAGCCACCCCTTGGGTGAAGAGACCCCCACCTGATCCGGATGTCACAGCTGCACCGGGACAACATCACAGAGGAGCACTTCTACCAACACACTTAGGTCATGGGGCCATGTGCAACCACCAATGGCAAGGGCACAACCTACAAACACGGATGGACAAACCTCAGGGGCGCATGGTGGCAAGGAAATTGGCTGAGCATGGAACCGCACATGCCATTAGGAATGGGCAAGGCCTAACACGACATGCAGTCACGCACACACACCACAAGACATGCACAAGGGGAAGAAGGCACTCCGACCCCGACTGCTACCCCTAGCCACACACTGGTCCACAGACGACCATGCCCAGTGCCCATCATTGTGCGTGTCTCAGACGCTGGGCACCATTGCACACTGGCAAACAGCGCAATGCAGGCATCATCATGCACATGCCACAGTGACCAGCAGCTGGGATGGTGTGCACATGGACCGTGTGTGTGTGTGCAGGGCCAGGTACCCTACCCGTGCATCACATGTTGCACAACACACTGCACACAGGGCAGCGTCAAACAGTAGCCATGGTGGGAGACAGGTCAGTCATGCAGTACAGTGCTATGGATGCCATGGATGCATGAGCAGCCCTGCCAAGACCTGCCAGCCATGACAGGCTGACCAATGGCCTCATAGGGTGGCCCCCGAGGGTCCCCCAGGGGTGATGCTGTGGGAATGCAACTGTGTTCGAACAGGGGTCTGCAGCTCACCGAACATGCCAGCACCAGGCATGATCGGGATGCCCACAGCTGAACCCGGTGTCGACATGGAGGGTGTCACACAATGCTGGGAATGGGGGGGTGGACATGACACTGCATGGTGTCTTCAGCACATGGGCAACAAACTGTGTGCCCAATGTGGCCCCTCGCTGCTGGACCATCTCAGCCAGGAGCAGAGCGTGGTCTCTGCTGCGCTGCTCCTCTGCCTGGTGCAGAACTGCACTGAGTGTATCCACCACCCTAACAAGCCATGATTGCTGATCCACGGAAGCCTGGAGAAGTCAGCTGTGCTCATCAAAGAGGTCATCCGCCAGATCAGCATGATGTCCCTCATGGTGTTCCTGGCCGTGCTGGGCATCACCCCTTGATGATGGGCACTGCACACCAGAGCCATGCCGGGGCACGTCCAAATGCGGCGCACTGATGCTGCCCTTGACACTGTTCCCCCATTGCCATTGGCCGACTGCTGACACAGCCACTCCAGCCGCCGCTCACCAGGGCTCACCAATGCTGCCGCAGCGGCCACAACAGCCCCACCGGCCTGGATGAGCACCAGTGCTGCCCCACTGGTGTATACAGACACAGGTTGGGACGTGATGTCATGCAGGCCTCCACGGTGGCACCACCCACGGCTGTGCCTGTGCTGTTACCTGCTGTGGGGCCATCCTGCAGCCCACACGTATCACTGTCCTTGATGTGTGCTCCATCATCATTGGTGCCAGATCTGGCACCAGTCCATGTCACAGCATGCTGGCATCCATGGACGCTGTCATGCTAGGACACGGACAGGGCCTCCTCTGCACCAGCACAACCAACTTCAGTCTGGACAGACAGGCAGGTATACTGTTGTCCTGACCCTCAGACACCTGTGGAGGTGGATGGGTGCTCCTCAATGTCCAGAGTATCACCCTCAGTGGACACACCCACCACTGCTGACCCAAGTAGGCGCTCAGTAGCTGTAAGGGAACACAGTAGCATTAATGTTCTGCCCCTACCCTGTGGTATTCCCCCACCCCCACACAGCGACAGAACAGGACCTACCATGCAGTGATGGGCTGCCACCCATCTGGAAGCCACCACCTGGAATGCCTCTAAGGCACAACGCCACATGCTGCCAGCCACCCACTCCTCCTGTGGTGTCAGGTGTGCACATCCGCCGTCCACCACCAGTTGTAGCAGGTGCTGATGGCAGCCACCTTATCTTTATCCTCCTCTTGTGTATGCCTACCTCCTTCTTGCACTCCTGCACAGACTGCTGGTGGCTGCCATGCTGGTTGATGGCCCGCGCTACCTCATCCCATGCCACAGCATGGGCCTGTGGTGTTCTCCCACTGTCCACTGAGCAGCGGTTCCCTGTCGAGGTAGGCCTCAAACAGAGCATCTGATTCTGCCCTGGTGAAGTTGGGCCTTCTCCGTCTGCCATGTCTCTGTTCCTCCTCCTCCTCTTCCTCACGTTCGGTCATTATTGATCCTGTGGGAATGACAGGTGTTACCTCTAAATGTGCAGTCCCATGCATCTCCCACACACCACAGTCCACACTTCCAAACAGCATGCAACCCACCACAATAGACTGCAATACCAAACAATGACCTCTGAATCCCCATGTCACATTTATATAGTGCAAGTCATGCAAATGAGGTGAAATGCAACTTTAAGTGGATGCTAATGCTAGTGCACTGTTCACCCATATAGCACTTGTGCCCTGGAGCACCATAGGTGCCATGGTGTCTGGCGTGTTAGGCCACTGCAGGGCATCACACACAGGCACCTGACCATGCTACATGCAGGAGTCCCAATCACACTGTGGTAGTCTGTGCGGCAACAGACCCATGACCGTCTGGTTGACCTTTGCCCTTAGGCACCATGTGTCTGCATGGGTGCACCTATCATGCTGTTCAGTGACAGTGCAATGTGGAATGGCAGTGCTGTACCGCACAGCATCTGCACGTGGCGGACATGCACAACAGAGTGCCATTTTGTGATCCTAGCTGCTGTAGTCATGGCACGCAGGAGAGCAGTCCTGTGGAGCCCTCTTGAGCTGGCCAATTTGGTGGCCATTGTAGAGTCCCATGCTGGGGCCCTGTTTGGGGATGTGCCCTTAGATAGGGCTAGGAGTGCAGTGTTGGAGGAGGTGGCAGTGTCACTGGAGGAGGCCATCGATATCTCCAGAAGTCCAGAGCAGTGTTGCCACTGCTATGGGGACCTCTGGCGGAGGGACCCAGACAAGCTTGCCCATCTACGGGCATGCACCAGGTGAGGCACATTGCCATGTCCAGGTAGGTGCTCCATCCATACACTGGTAGCGTCCGTCCGGGTTTTGCGGTGGGAATGTGTCCACCCCGGGGGGGCTGTCCAGTGTGGGCAGTTTTGGTCATGGTGGGGTTGTGGCATGGCTGGGCTGTGCAGTATTGCACACACTGGGGGGGGCCTTTGCTGCTGTTTTGTACTGATGTTTCCCTCTCCACGTTTGCACCCTAGGACCTGAGAAGAGGCGATGAGCCCGAGAGGCACGGGCACGTGTGGATCAGGAGGCTGCCTGGCAACAGCCACGTGATGGTGGGCCCCATCTACATCAGCGTCAAGATGTTGCAGATGCAGGTGAGCACCTTTCTTCATGGATATTCTGTGCATGCTGTGTTGTGGGGTAGGCGGTGGGCATGGCTGCCATCCATTGACGCCACTGATGTGCATGCCACATGTACACTCAGCACTGTCCTGAGGCACTGCATGTGTGGTGTGCATTGCTGGTGGTCCATGCATGCACCAGGTACATGGCTGTGCCACTACCTTGCACCGCATAGCCATGTCACTGTACAGCCACGGTGGTGCTGTGGGGACTTGGGTGGTGGGTGTGTGCAGTGGTTGGCATGGCTGTGTGCACCTGGGTGGGCAGGCCTTGTGGACACGATCACTGTGGGTGGTCACAAACCATCACAGGGGTGTGGCCCACGGCTGTATGCCATGCACAATTGGTGGGCTGCAGGGGGATGAACATTCACACCTATTGACTCTGCTCCCTTGTCCTAGGTGGTCGGCATTGGATGGCTCTTGAGAGGGCCTTGCAGGAGTTACTGCAGCTTTCAAGGGCGTTCCTTGAAATCCTCCAGTGGCTAGAGAGGCATGGTGTGCGGAGATGGTGGTCACACAGGCGCCACAGGACTGGTGAGCAGGGCGGACGTTAGGCCCTCAATGCCCCCAGAAGATCGTTACCTCCCTGGACCCACCCTCACACCCCTTCTTCCCTCTCCCAGTTGTTCACCCCTGCCCCTTACCTGCCCCCACCTGGTTTGTGGCCCTTCCCCCCATTGTATATATCTATGTATATAGTTGTGTTTCTTGACTATTTATAATGCATTTGTTTTGTTATGACAACTGTGGTGGTCTATGATTTACAGCGGGCTACAGGTGCTCAGCTGCAGTAGTGTGCATGGCATCAGGGTTGGTGCAGGCACGGGCGTATATGTGTGTGTGTGTGTCCAGAAGGGAACCGCCTATGGTGCGGGTGGGGGAATCAGTCACTGTCTGTGGTTTGTGTGTTGTTCTCTGTGCACTGGTTGCCTATGTGCAGTGGTCCACAGTGCATGCTCTGTGTCCATGGTGCCCCTGTCAGACCATCCATGGGCTGTGAAGCTGATACCCTTGCATGTCTGTGATATGCACCATCTGCTGGCATGTCAGTTGTGGCTGTCCATGCTGGACAACCACTGTACCTGGCACAATGCCAGGTTGTCTCCTGTCACTGGTGTGGTGCACATCTGCCTTGGGTGGCACTGTGGCCTCCGCTGTTTTTGTTCCCCCTCCATGCTGTCGCTTGTGTCTGTTGCAGGGGATGTGCTCCACTGTCTGTCACTTGTGCTCCAGCCACGTGCTGGTGGTGTACAGCTTCATGGTGCATGCGCAGGGTGACTGGTACACCTGTGCCATGGAGGGTGCTAGCCATGGGTACACAGCTGCTGTGGCCTCATGCCAATGGGTTTGTCAACCCACTACTGTGTCCATGTGTTGGTGTGCACTTGGGTATGGGCTGGTGTTTGTCCATGCATTGTGTTGCATCCTGTGTGGCTCATGCTTCCATGCACCACTGTAGGCTTCTTTGCTGGGCTGTTGTGGCTAGTGCTGGGATGGGGTATGTCCTTGGGAGGGTGTGCAGGGTGCTGTACTGCTGGTGGTGGTGTCGGGGCATGCCCTGTCACATGTGTGGTACCTCATGTGCTGACACATGGTCAGTCTCTTAGCTGTACATCAGGGAAGCCATGCAGGGGCACTGTGTCTGCAGTTGTTGCATCAGTGTCTGCTGCTGCTGCTTCAAGGTACTCAAGCGATTGGGCTGCCTTGCATGTCTCAATGGTGCTTAGGGTTGCATTGTCACAGTGGGGGTGGTGGCATGCATGGGGTGTCCTGCAGTGTTGGGCACTGCTCCTGGGCAGGGTGTCTGTGGAACGCTGTGCAGGGTGTGCTCTGCATTGGTGGGATAATGTAGCATGGGGTGGATGGACCTCCTTGTTTGCCAGTCACAGCTTGCTAGGGGGTGTGCTGGGGCACCATGCCCCAGCTGTGGGATTGTGGCTGGTTTCCATGGGCCGGTGGTTATTCCAGCTCTCCTCTGGTTGGGCGGTTCATGGGGTGTGGGGGGCACCGTCTGTTCTGCTGTGTGCTCCTCAGCCCATATCTTCCATGTGTGGGGGACCCCTGCATCCTGTCCCTGAGCATTCCTGGTTGTGCTTATGCACTGCTGCCCTGCTCCACTGCGTATCCCTGGTTGTGCTATTGTGTACCAGACCTGTGCCACTACGCATCCCTGGTTGTGCCATGGCACAGTTGCCGCGATATTCAGTTGTGTGGCTCAAGCGCATCTAGCCCTGCACAATGTTTAAATATCATGCGTGTTGCACATAGGAGCACTGTACTTGTGCCTGCTCCTGCTATTGCGCTTCTTTGTGGTGCAGTCTGAATATCTGGGCGTTTATCTTTACATAAGCTTGCAAAATGTTTTAACTTCCTTTTTAATCCCAGGGCTGAAGTTGAAATAAGTACTATATCGTCCGCATAAGTGAGACAGTCAATTCTTTGCTCAAAGATTTTTAAAGCATGGAAGTCTGGGTTGGAAATATTCATCAGAATACTGTTAGTATAGATATTAAACAAGGTGGGTGCCAAAAGGCAACCTTGCCTAACACTCCAATTAGTTCAAAAAGATGATGTAGTATGTCCATATTGATCATGTTGAATATTAGCCCATGTTTTTTTCATGGAGCCTAATCAAAATGTCAAGGAGATTACTATTAAGGCCAAGATTCTCTAACGTATATCAAAGAATTTCCCAATTAATGCTGTCAAAAGCAACTGTGAAATCGATAAAACAACAAAATAACTTCCCTTCCTTGACTTAGGTGTACTTCCAGATTAAATGTTGCAAAATGTAACAGTGCTGTACAGTTGTTCTATGTTTCCTGAAACCATTCTGAAATTCACTTATAAGGACGTGCTCATCTAGCCGATCCTGAAGTCTGCCTAAGATTATTTTTAAAAAATATTTTGGGTAACATTGATTAGACTTATTGACCTGTACATTTTAGGATTGTTAGGATTTTCTTTTTTATATATTGAGAATATAACGCTACCCTGCCAGCTTGAAGGGTATTCTTGATTTTGGATAAGTGCATTAAAAATTCTGAGCAATATGGGAGACCACCATTCCAGAAGGGATTTTAATATATCCCCAATTATTTTATCAGAGCCTGGTGCTTAATGGGATGCTAATTATCCCAAAGCAGATATAATTTAATCCTCTGCTATTGATATCGGCAGAGGAAAATTTTCTGAGATTTCATTGTCAAACTCGACTCTAAAGCTTCTTCCTCATTAGAGTAATATAGTCCTGAGAAATAAGACACCCATAAATTAGGGCGATGGATGACTCCACCCTGGTTAGGCACTTATTATAACTCTGAGCAACTATATTACAGAGTTGTTCCCATCTCTGTTTATAACAGATTTTCTCAGTCTTTCCATATCATTTCAGAATGTTTCTTGTGCTTGCTCTCCAAAGTCTTTTGTAATTTTCTCTTTCCTTTTTAATATTATATGTAGTTTTTTTGTTTTTTTTATTGTTGTCTATAATTTCCTTTCTATAGAGTCTGAGAGCCTTTTTAAGCTTTGTTTAGCCTTTCTACATTTACTATAAACCAAGTTTTCCTCTTCTATTGGAGTTTGGCATTATAAGATGATTAATTGAGCAATGTGGTCTCAAAGAATGCAGATATAATGCCAATTTTAATCAAATCCAACTGATCTATATTACCTAACATTTGAAGATATAATTTGTATATTTCCCAGAATTTAATATCTCATTAAACTGTGCAAAGGAGCTGGTGCCCCATTTAATTATCCATTCATTAACTATCTCAAAACTTTTGTCAATATGTGTAGACATGTTTACATGGTTTGAACAGGTCTTAAAGGAGGTCAGTATTACTGGTAAATGAGCTGATTCTGAACTCAGCTATGTGAAGATCAAAGACCAATCTAGTAGCCTCCAGGTTGGTCAGACCAGATCAATGATGGAGGAACCAGTTGAGCCTATAATATGTCTGCTTACCAGATCTGTCCCAGGTAATCTCCCATTCAGGACACAGAAATGTCTTTCTGACAGATGGTTGAACATTTTTTTCCCTCTACTATTACATTTCTGGTCTATTTCTTCTCTTAGGGAGATCATACACTGGCTAATAAGAAGGAAATAAGGAATAAATCCTGCATGCTTTCTGTATACAGAGTGAGAAGAAGGGAGTCGAGCATTAAAATATCCCAAAATAATTATTGAGGTATTTTCATCTGTTTTCTCAGTTCTATCTAATACTGATTAATAAAAGGGTCCACTAGACTGCTGTTTTTTTTTACTTTAGGTGAATAATAGGCATTTAGAAGTATAAGTCTGTGTGGGGAGCATTCAGTTATCAGTACTCTCATTAGTACATTCTCTGCCTCTAACTCAATTTTAGATGTCCATAAATTAAGAGAAGTCTTAACATATGTCAGCAAACCACTTTTGTATCTCCCATATCTTTTCTCCCTGAATGCTGGATACATATAACTAAAGTATCCAGTCAATCTGGGGATCACATGATCTGCACACCAGGTTTCCTGGAGACAGATGATATAAAATTTCTCCAGGAAATCCACTACCTCTAAGTCAGCTAATTTCAGGTGGATACCCTGTGTATGCCAGGAAATGACCATGAGTGAGTTGTTAGCACTCCCCTGATTTACCTTTTGCAGAATTCCCGTGGTTCCTCTTAGTCAAACAGTTTCTGTGCTTCTTAATATTGTTTATTTGTTAGAATCAATTGCCATAAAAATTAGGTAAAGCATCCCTTCCTTCAAAAGTTGACTTCTCAACCAAACTATCCTTACAATCCTTCCTTGAATTTCTATATCCAAGGGGTTGTGGATATACTATGTATGTCCCCAGTATATCCTTTTTGGGTGCTGATTGTAACAGAGCACTTGCTAACGCTGGATTTTTGAATGTAATATCTATCTGGGATGAAAAGGTTACATCTCTATGAATTCTGATGGACTCTATAGAATTTCTGGCGCCCTTGTGGCCTAATGATCGGGACAAAAAAGGCAGCAATTCTTCCCTGCTATTACCTACAGAATCCTCTTTTGCAGCCTCCCAGTCAAAGATTGAAATAGTTCTATATTCCCATTCCTTTTGATGTCTTTCCTCAAAAGATTTTATGGTTTCAAGCAAATTGACTATGCTCTCCCCTTTACTCTCATTTGCCCTACTTTTGGGGTGCTCCTCTATATGTAGTAATGTCTGGGATGTTGCCTTGTTGTTTTCCTTAGTTCTGACAACTGGGACTAATAACAGGGGGCTAATCTCTATTCCTCTGAGTTTTAAAAAGGATCCTTTGGCACAGATGTATTTGGCTGTTTCTTGTAACTGGCAGTAAAGTAACACAGTATCAGGATAGTTGGGATTTGGGGGTCTTATAACATATAATTTGTCTTTAGTTGAGTGAAATTGAAGAAGCTATGTCATCCATCCAGTTGATTTTTCCTGTGTTTCATTTTCAAGTCTCAGGACACCTTGTATTTCAATCAAATACTCAGTCTGTTTTAAGTATAAAGTTTTATAATTACCAAAGGAAACAAATGCACTAGAATGTTACTCCGTAGTGTTAACCTGAGCCCCACTCTTTTTACTTAGATTATTATAAGACTCTCCAGGGAGGATGCTATCTTTCCTTAGGGGCCAAAAAAGAAATAGTGGTGATCTTGATCTCCGTCCCCCAACAATTCATCTCCTCATAAGACCTAGTCACCATATTGGCATCAGTGCCATGTGTCTTTATTTTTGTTTTCATTGCTGCCTTCCATCTTGTTAAATACATTCTTATCTATCAATAATTCCTTCTGAGACTTCTGGAAATGAGTCTCTTGATTGTTTTTGGCTTGGTTAAGGATTATTTTTTATGCTTATTTTTATTTTTGTTAACATTTTTATTTCCTAGGCTATCAACTGAGCCTTCTACTGAGGGAACTTTGACATAATATCCACAAATTGTGGTTTTGTCAAAAGGAGATGGTAGGTTGACCTGAGCTGCCTTATTTTCTTTGGTGTGTGTGTGTGTGTGTGTGTGTGTGGGGGGGGGTGACAAGACTACCTGAGCTAAACTTGATCGATCCAAATCCAAAGTAGATTTCAGAATACCTTCATTTAATTTGTTTAATAAGACATGGTTGTAAAAAACATCTGATCTCAAGTTACTTATTTTGTCCTTAAATACTGCATGGTTTTCTAAAATCACAATTTCTGCATAATATCGATTTTTAATAATTTTAAGCATTTGCTTAGATATAGAGGAGCTAGCTGTAAAATCACCCTCATTCATAAAAAAATTCTTTGTTGCAGACAATTTTAGCTTCAGTTACATGGATATCTTGAATGATTGGAGCCCCCATAACTTTCTGATTTATGGACTGTGTCCCTACTATTCCTTCCTTGTGAGTTGTGTCTATTTTCTTCAGATCCTCTATAGTAACACTAATTTCTTGTATTATATCCTCCAATTCAGTTCTACCTAGGTTCCTGTCTTTAACTGGTAATCTTGGAGAGTGAAGCTATTCTTTTTTGTCCCTATTTTGTTCTCTGTTCTGAGAATTTTGAGAGACTTCAGCCACAGGGGTATCAATTTTATCAAAAAAAGAATGATCAAAATAAGGGTTAGGTGAAAACACTGCTTCAGAATAACCAGTTATGTCCATCTCACTCTTCCCCAGAGCTGTAGTCTCTCAGCCATAGGCTTCAAATGAGATCCCATCCTGGGATTCCAGGCCCTCTAACCCAGTATTACCTCTGGGTGAGGTTAAACCCACCACACTGACTTCCTTGTCTTTCCTTATCTCATCAGTCCCTTTAGTATAGTTGGGTTTAGATATAAACCATGGCTCTTTACTAGATCCCTTCCAGATTTCTGTTACTTTAAGTTGCTTGATATCTTTACATTTAAGTTTAGGTTTGATCCCTTCTCAGGGGGCAACTTGAAGGATTTGTTGTGCTTTTTTCTGTTCTTCCCCTTTTTAAGGGATGTAAGAGCATCTTCACTTCCTGCAACTCTGGATCTTAATTAGGTTCTTCATGTGAGTTGCCCTAGATAGGCCCTGGGTGAGAATTACCTTACCACTTCTTGTTTGCACCATATCAAGTAGAAAGGGCTTCAAAGAGGACACTAGTAAAGGGAAACTAAAACCAAACTCTGCTCTGATTAAGTCAGCAAAGAACTAATTGATCCCAAATATCTAGAAGTATGTCCAAGAAACTAATGAATATATTTGAAGTCAATGCTGTAAGTCTTTGCAATATAATAGAGTAGCTTTAAAATGCATACACTTGAGCCTTCTGATTCAGGATAAAAAGTATTATAGGGATACAGCCTGAATTAAACATACAACTTTGAATGTGCAACATTGTGCTATCTTAATAGATCTGTGCAAAACTGCTCTCCAAGAACAATAAAGAACATCAAATATTGACTATGAAACTAAAAGTGCAATAAGCTTTTAGAGTCCCAATAAGCCTAGAAAGTCCAAAATCCTCTGAAGACCCAGGGATAATCCAACCCAGCTTAGTTTAGTCAGGCAAAAAGATGTGGATACTGCCCTGCCATTTATGTGGCTCTAGTGTAGCCAAAGTTCCAGAAATCACCTCCAAAATTAGCAAGCGTAGTTTCCACCAAGATGTAAGGGCTCTGGAATACAGGCTGGAATATGGGCTATGTTGGAATCTAGTATATAATACGAACAGTGGAGTCACTAAAAGAAGTAAAATAAAACACAAGGCCAGTAAAAATATCCAGCTCTAAGGTAATATATGCCACAGATATAAAATTATGTGCAATTAAACCATGGCTGTCAAGGATAAATCAGAGTCACAGAAGCCAAAATCACAGGAAAAATGTTACCAGCACAACTAAAGGCGTAAAAGCTCTAAAAAATATATTATAATTAATACTCACTCATGGCTGAGTCTGTGTATGCTCTGGTTATTCTTATGGATTTCTTAAAATCAAGCCGAAAGCTAATCCAATGCCTTCGGAAGTGTGTCGTGAGCTTTCGTTAAAACTTTAGGCTGGCTGATTTTAATGTTGTGAGGCAGATAGAAACATAGAAACATAAAAGTTGATGACAAATAAGGACCACAAGGCCCATCCAGTCTGCCCATTTCTTTTTCTACCTTATAAATGTGCCATCGGCCTTTGCTCTGTCAGTGGCCTATCTATTCATACTCATCTGCATTGCTCGCTTATGCCTATCCCATGCCTGTTTGAAGCCCTGCACTGCATTCATATCCACCACTTCCTAAGGTAGGCTGTTCCATGCATCCACCACCTTTTCTGTGAAAAAGAACTTCCTCACATTACCCCTTAATCAGCCTCTCTCTAATCTCATGCTGTGTCTTCTTGTCCTGCTATTTTTCTTATATTGAAACATGTTAGACTCTTTCACCTTGCTACTGTCCTTAAGATGTTTGAATGTTTCGATTATATCACCTCTCTCCCTCCTTTGCTCTAGGGTATACATATTGAGCTCCATTGATCTCTCCTCATATGTTTTCTTTTTTTTTTTTTTTATTTAATATATTTTATTGTTTTACAGAGTCATAACACATTTTAACCAAGCAGGAAATTAACAGCTCATCAAAGGTAACATAGCAGATACTAGTAAAAGGAGAAGAAATAAGGGCAAAAGACCAATAGACCAGTAAAGAGTACATCCAAGAAAATTGAATTTAACAATTTAAACACCCCTCTCACCCTCCCTTTCCCCCACCCCCACTGTGGTATATACAAATGTCAATTCTCAGGGCTATACTAATATGCAAAATAAAGGATGTGAAGTAGCGTGTAAAAGGAGGGTGACCTTGTAAAGGATATACTCCTCATATGTTTTCTGATGCAGTCCCTGCACCATTTACTTAACAACAAAAAGAAAACTTGCTGCGGAGCTGGGGCAGGAGTGCAGGTGAGCTGTGAGCCCTAGAAAGCATATAAACAACAAAAAGTACCTGCACTCCAGAGCCAAGAGGTTATTTAGACCTACAGTGAAGATAATGAAGAAACTATAAATGATACAAGGCTTCCCTGGTGCTAAAGTGCAAAAATCAGAGGGATGAAGCCTTAATTGGTGAAGCGCCGGGAGTCTGTTGATGTGACTACATGTATATACTGAAGATTTTTCTGTAGTATTTGGCAAAATAAACCTGATTTTTTGCACTTTAGCAACACGGGAGCCTGGTATCATTTACAGTTTCTTCAGGATCTTCACTGGAGGTCTAAATAACCTCCTGGCTCTGGATTGCAGGTGCTTTTTGTTGTTTTTCCTGCACCATTTTAGTTGCCCTTCTCTGGACTGCCTCAATTTGGTTAATGTCCTTGTGAAGGTGAGGCCTCCAGTACTGCATGCAGTACTCCAGATGGGGCCTAACCAGTGTCTTATAAAGAGGGATTATCATCTCCCCTTCCAACTTGTGATACCCCTACTAATACACCCCAACATCCCCCTAGCCTTACCTACTGCTTTAGTGGTCTGCTTGGATGATTTCAGGTCGTTGGTGATGATGACGCCCAAGTCTCTTTCATCCCTTGTGACTGCCAGTAACTCCCCTCCCAGCCTATAGGTGGCTTCAGGGTTTCTCTTCCCTATGTGCATGATCTTGCACTTCTTTGTGTTAAACCCCAGTTGCCACTCTTCTGACCATTTTGCTAGTTTATCCAGATCTCTTCTCATTCTGTCCACCCCATCTGGATCATCTACTCTGTTGCAGATCTTGGTGCCATCTGCAAACAGACAAACCTTACCCTCCAGTCCATCTGCAATGTCATTGACGAAGATATTGAAGAGGACTGACCCCAGGACTGATCCCTGAGGTACCCCACTTGTGACTTTCATCTCTTCTGACTGTATACCATTTACCACCACTCTCTGTTTTCTGCCTGTCAACCAGTTTGCCAGCCAGTTGACCAACTTCTGACCCACCCAGGCCTACCAGCTTATTAATCAATCTCCTATGTGGAACAGTATAAAGGTAATACAATGGCCACTCTGCTGAACTAAAACTGCTAAAAAGTAAAATAAAGACCAAGTCCTCAGAAGAAGTACTGCTCAGCAATGTTCAGTCGTATAACACGAGATGACAGCAGTCTGAGGAAATGCACACATGCGCTGCTATCCTCGAGTGGTTAGCCTGTTAAAGCTCTGTACGGGCTATCATTTATTGGATAATTAGGAATAGCTGGCCAAATTACTATACTACAAACTGTTTCAAGGTTTAAAATGAGTAGTACCAGGGTCAGTTATCATCTGCCCATCAAAGCGATCAAACAGCCTGTTATTCTGATCACCAAATATAAAACATGTGCATAGCAGATGTTTTAATCAGGGATACCGTGCTAGAGATATGACCTTATTATATTAAGAGGTCTGTGTCACCAAGCAACAGCTATTATTACCTTAATCAGGGAAGAGCAAAACTAGATCAAAACAAGCTCTAATCTGGCCTTAGTAGACAATAAAAAATGAATGTAGTTTAAGCAAATTAGTGTGCTCCAACACCATTCATCAGTACTGGATTTGTTGTATTTAGAGCATGCAATACAAGAATTTAATATTGCCGTTTGGTAAAAAAGCTCTTTACAGGAAAGCACTCAGAGCACTTTTGGCTAGCAAGTTCTTTACCACAAAGCACTCAAGGCATTCAGAGAGTCTAATCTAACAGCACAAATCTAATAAAGCAGCTAGTAGTGAATCCGATGTTAAAAAGAAGCTACCATTAGTAAGACAGCAGAGTTAACAAATGTAAAACATTAAAGGATATAACAATTTTGTGAAATAAATATATTTTAAAATTCATAATAAGCATCAGGAGCACAAAATAATCAAATTAGGATTTAGTCTGGCAAAATCTGTAGGAATAACAAGGGAATGGACACATAGACTGTTAGTACAGGGGGACAGACACCAGCTGTTCAGAATGTCTTTGTCTCCTACTGATTTCAACAGAGAATAGCAAGACACAAGCCCATCCTTGGGGTGTCTGACCCTCTGCAGTGCCGCCTTGTATTTCCCTGCCTCTGGTGCAGGCTGTTCCACTGATAGACTCCAAGCACCAGGGATGGTGGTACGAAACTCCTAGGGAGGCAATGTGATAACGTCAGCACAAGACCATCCAGAAAGAGCACTGGCATTGTAGGTCGTTACCACAGACCCTCTCTCACCAACAAATAATTTGCTCAGACAAAATGAACTAAAGGTTCAGGCAATGGTGGCATACCTATTGTTGGTGAGAGGTAAGCGTGTCAGTACTCTTGCTGGTCCACGCCTCCACAGCAGAAACAACATGCAGCTGTGCAGTCCATTCTCCAACTTCGTCATCACACCAATTCTCCCATCCTCATGAAGTACTAGTAACTCATTCATCTTGTTTATTATGCTTTTTGCATTAAGTAGAATACAATTAACTTGGCTGTGTTTCATGTTAATCTTATCATAGTTAAACTTCCTATGATTAAAGGACCAGTTGGCCCTTGTGTGTCTGTCAGATGCCCCCTTTACAATTAGTTTAAATTAACCTGGCTGAAGTGATCAAGAACTTGTTTGCCTAATTGATTAACCCCTCTTTTGTTCAGATGAAAATCATCACTGGCATACAAGTGTTGTTGATTAGTGAAAGCCACTCTGTTATCCATAAAGGCATTTTTCTTTATTGCCAATTGGACAACCTGCATTAATTTGTTCAATAGTTAGATTGTTCTCGGTGCAGGCTCAAGGTATAAACAGGATTCCTGATAAGGACACCCTACAGCCCTTTGATTTTAGGTGTTTACCCAAGTCCAATAGGTCAAAACATAATCTTTTCAAGCAATTTGTCAGATCATTAACCCAAATGTAAACTACATTTGTGTTTCTGCTGTCATTTTTATAAGTCTGTCAATCCTAAATGATGTATCCTTAACCCTAACTCCAGGGAGACAGACTACTGATGTGTTCATTTTATTAGATCTACAAATAGTGGAATCTGTGTGTTGGATGATCAAGTCACTGATTACTATTTAATTCCTTTGTGTGTCCCTCACATGTTGCAAGGTTACTTCACTGTTATTTAAGGATGAGTTATCAAGTGCCTCATGTCTAATAGAGAGGGAAATATCCCTTTGTATATGTAGGGCTCATCTTCCCTTCTTCTTAAGGTTAGAGTGATCAATCATATACCATTCTGATTTAGTACTATCATCATCTTATCTAACTTATTTAGTCAGACAATTTGCTTCTGGTGTCAAATCTTTGTCTTCTCCCTCTTCCCTGTCCATTTTTTTTCTCTCTCCCTGCATTTGCTCAATAAGGAAATTCTCCACAGAAACCAATTATACAAATGAGGCAATATTGTCAATTTCAGAATTTTCCTTTAAGTTCTGAAGTTCTTGCTTAAGTGATTTTATTTCCTCAATCACAGAGAAATAGGCAACACATTTTCCGCATGCAAAGGTGTCACTTGTTTTATACTGGGGTTTAAGGGTATTCATATTACATTTGTCACAAACCACTATGGGACCACTGTTACTCAATAACTTAAGTAAATTTTTAATGTGTTCCAGTGCTTGCACTGCATTTGTAGAGCCAATCAAAATGAAGATCTAAACAAATGGTGCAACACACGTGTTTATTGAATAGAAGTAAATAGAGGGAAAATATTAAAGTGCAGAAACGCTAAGTGTTACTTACTTTTAGTGAGGTGGAGGACATAAAGTTCCTGGCCCTCTGTCCCAGCTGACATGGCAGACACACTTGCCTCTGCTCGCATTGTCTCCACTCATGCTCGGCTCTGCTCACAGGGGTCAAGCAATTTATACTGCGCCCAACCTGGCAATGCAGCCATGGATGTCAGAACACCGTCAGCTCCCCAAATGTAAAACAACTATTTTAAAATAAGTTCTAAAATGGCTATCTGTATGCACATTAAATGAAACCCACTTCACAAAGGTATCACTTTGCAAAACTGATCCAATCTTTAATTTATATGACTATCTTTACCTGCGTTTGTGGTACAAAGATTTTCTACAACAGTGTAACCACACTGTGAAGCCGCTGCTACAAACAAAATGCTGATTCATCAGCTTCCGGTGGTTGGCACCTTTCTGTGTCAGAGCAGCAAGCTAACGGACATGGTGATGCTGCTCACTTATGCAGCTGAATCAGGAACATTAGACACATGTTGGATGTCTGGTCCTGGCCATATGCTCACACTGGAGACCCATATGTGCTGATGTCAAGCACTCAGAGAGGGTGTGGATGCTTGCGTTCCAATCTAGTTTTTAGTTCCAGGACTGGAGGGATTTCAGTCCATTTAGCATTATAGCTAAAAAAGTAAAGAAGTATCAAATCACTATGGCAGGTGCAGAGGAGGCCACATATGTCATATGAGAAGCAGCCTAGATAGGACAATGTTCAGGTATGATAAGGTAGGGATAAGGGTCAGAGAAACAGGCTGAAGCTAGACGGCATGTAGACCTCGGGATGTTGGGGGGGAAAATAGTTGCAGGTATAGGTGCCAGAACCTATGGGCAAGGGGAGGCATCTGCACCACCACTTTTGCCCATGAGCATTTAAAGTACCCTGTTGATGCATGCAGGGTCAGAAGGGGAGCAATCGTGGTCTCATTTGTATTTACTACAGCCTCCCTCACACACACACACACACACACACACACACACTTTTCCCCATGTTCCAGCAATCATGTCCAGATGGACTGCTGGGCAGCTGTCTTTCAGCAGTGTTATGGAGGCATGGTGCCTGCCCAACATGTATGATATTTGCAATACTGACTTCAGAGCCACTGTAGCTACGGTACAGACCAAAATATGCCTGCCATGCAGCAGAATGGGGGCGTGATCTGTGGTTTCCTGCTAAGGCAGCTCTCCTGCAACGATTCATAGAAGTCTGCCACAGGAAGTGGAGGGTAGTGGGCAGGTGGAGGGTCAGACCTGGCCAGTAGGTGATGAAAGAAGCCCTGAAACTGTGTCTGTGAACCACTTTACCGCCTGGGGGAAGTGATTCAGTTGAGAATCCCAAAGAGATAAGGCAACATTCACCTCCCTAGTTCTAACAACTGACACTAAGGCAGCTCTCAGGAAGGTGGGCCTACAACCAAACATGCAGATAGCAGGGGATAAGCTATTGGATGGATCAGAAGCTGGTTACAGGATAGAAACCAAAGAGTAATAATCAGGGAGAATTCACAAAATAAATCTTGTGACCAGTGGGGTCCAACAGGGCTCGGTGCTCGGCCGCTGTTGTTTAATATCTTCAAAGTGACATCATGAATGGGATCAATGGTAAAATCTGCCTGTTTGCAGGTGACTGCAAGTTCTGTGGGAGGGTGGAAATGGAAGCGGAAGACAGGAACACAGGGAGGACCTGGCTAGGCTAGAAAAGTTGTCTGGTATTTGGCAGCTGGGGTTCAGTGCAAAAGTGCAAAGTTCTTAACTTGGGGCAAAGAATCTGGGGACCAAATACTGGTTGGATGAAGTGCAGGTAACCAGGTCAGAAGAAGAAAAGGACCTGAGAGTAATGATCACAGGTGACCTGAAATACTCTGCACACTGCAAGACAGCAGCATCAAAAACAAATCAGATGCTGGAATGCATAGCAAGGGGAATTACCACCAGGAAGGTGGAGGTCATTCTGCTGCTGTACAGGTCACTGGGAAGACCACACCTGGAGTACAATGTGCAGTTTTGCTGCCCATATCTTAAGAAGGATATCAACTTGCTGGAGAGGGTCCAGACAAGGACAACAAAGATGATCCAGGCCCAGCAGGGCAATACCTATGAGGAAATGCTCAAGGAACTCAACATTTACTGTCTTGAGGAAAGATGGTAGAGGGGAGACATGATTGAGACCTTGAAATACCTTTAAGGTATTAACTGGGTGAGCACTGAGGGCCTCTTCAACTTTATCAGGAACAAGGCCACTAGAGTGCACAGCCTAAAGCTGGTGGGGGCAAGGTTTAGGAGGAAGATGAGGAGGTTCTTTTTCACACAGAGGATGGTAACCAAGTGGAATGAGCTGCCAGAGGAACTGGTATCTCTAAAAATGCTGGACAGCTTTGGGAAGGGTTGGGACAGGATGAGGGGAAAAAACTGCAGGTAGAAGGGGGAAGTGGGGAGAAGAGGGGGGAGTAGAGGGAGATTAAAGGGGAGACATGGAGAAGGGCAGTTTCCTTTGTAACTATATAGGGAGCTGCAGAATTGAGCAGACTAGATAAACTACAAGGCCTTTATCTGCTGGCATATTCATATGATAGAATAGTCGCAGTTTTTGGAGACTTAATAGTGAAGGTAATGGAGAGCAGGCAGCCAGCCAGCCAGCCAGTCAGTCAGTCAAGTGAATAGGGTAGTTAGGTATCTTCTGGGGGCTACTGCAAGATGGGATACCACTGGGATAGAGGGAGTACTTGGGTGCATGGAGGTGGAGCCAGCTATGATTGTCCACTTGGGGACTAATGACTTGGCTAACCATGAGATGGAAGAGGTGAAGGCTAGTTTACATCAGCTGGGAGACAAACTGAGGGCTGCAGCAACATCAGTGTCCTTCTCAGAGGTCCTGCCAGTGTGGCATAATGGGGATGAGAAGTTTCTAAAGATAGGCCAGTTCACCTCATGGCTGAGAAAATGGTGTGGGGAAGAGGGGTTCACGTATATAGGGGATTGGGTACACTTCTGGAGGGACAGAAGACTTTTTAAAAGGGATGGCCTCCATCCTGGAACCAAGCCAATGTGCTGCAGATCTATTTAGGACACAGTAGCAAGACTCTTTCAGATAGGAGAACAGAGACACGGAGGCTTAATTACCAACCGAGACTTTTATTCGAAGACATTGATTGGATTTTAGAAATGTATTCTGTTTTACCAATTTTAAGGTGTTTAGTGCTTGAAGAAACGTTATGCAGCTTTTTGGGGGGTTGCAACTGTTTTCTTTACAGAGGAAGACAAAGAAGAAGCCTTGTCTACATCTGTCAGCAGTCAAATGGTTTGTGGTTAAAGCAGCAGAGACATGTTTTCTTTTTTTCAGGTGCAGATCTGAAGACCAAGGCCAACGCATCAGAAATTGTTTTAGAGTGTAATTGTTAAGCATACATCCTGTGTAACTGGGTTATTGCAGAGTGAAGGAGTTAAGAGGTATTACAGTGGACCAGGTGGTAAATAGATGGTTGCTATACCATGGTCCATAGGCAGGTCTGGGGTATGTACTACTTCCCAGCCATCATGCCATGACTATTTCCTTGTGCAAGGAGTGCTAGGATCACTGAGCAAAAGACATAGCCAGGATGTCTGTGACTGCCAAAGTCCCATGGCACAGATTACCCTAATATAAAGTTTTGTGTCCTATATACTAGGGGAAGGAACCTCTTATCAATATGCCCATGAGACCCTCTGCCTGGTGGAATTCCAGTAAAGTGTTTTAGATATAGAGCCCAATATTCAAAAATGTGCCTCACAATGGCACAAGTCGGTGCTCAGCGCAACTGAGTTATGCTTGTGCAGCTAAGGGATATATTCAAAAGAGATGTGCCAAGGTGCATCTCTTCTGAATAGACAAGGAATGCACCCTGTGCAAATACAATGCGCTGGTGCATCCCCAGACAGGTCTGAATACCAGGAATGGGTAATGCGCTGGTGCAATAGAATACGCCAGCGCAAGTCCTGATATTCAGTCACCGATATGCAAATGGGGCCATTATGCATGTAAGGCACAAATGGGGCCATTTGCATGTCATTATGGCCCCATTTGCATGAGTTGTTCAGGGCTGGCCAGTGAAATGCACCTGGCGCCCTGCACAGCATGCAGTTTCTGTACCAGGGAATGCAGTAGTACCCCCTAACCATCCTGTACCAACGATCACCGTACATCTGTGTCATTCCCTTCCCTGGTGGTCTGGTGGAACCCCCCACCTGCCCCGCAGTGGCGATCACTGTATTAATGCTGCCCATGTCCCTGGTAGTCTACTGTAACCCCTACCCCTCCCATAGTGGCAAATGCCATGTTAGCAATGCTGTCCATGTCCCTGGTAGTCTAGTGGTACCCTCCCTCCCGACCCTCTGACTGCCAGCGCCATAATGTAATAATTATCCCTGGTGGTCCAGTGGTACCCCCTCCCTGGCTGAAACCCCAATCGCTGTTGAATAAATGAAACTACACATCCCTGTTGGTCCAGTGGTAACCCCACCCCACCCACAGAGGACACCCAGCCCACCCAGCTCCCGCCCAGTCATCAGGGGCAGCAGACCCTCCCACATTGGGCTGCCCGCAATGACAGCTAAGTAGTGGCTGCCAAAGCTCATTGGTCCACACTGTGGACAATGGGCTGCAGTGCATACTGTAATATTTCACAACTTGTGAATTAAATCATTCATTCACACTAGTTGTGATGTTACATAGTATGCACTGCAGCCCATTGGTCCACAGTGTGACCAATGAGCTTGCAGCCACTACTAAGCTGCCATTCAGCGGGCAGCTGCAGTGGTATGCAGGCAGGTCTGCTGCCCACCGATGACCGGGTGGGGAAGCTGGGTGGGCTGGGTGTCCTATGAGGGTGGGTGGGTGGGGGTTACCACTGGACCACCAGGGATATGTAGATTCATTTTTTATGGTGATCGGGTTTCGCCAGGGAGGGGGAACCACTGGACCACAAGGGATATATTACATTATGGCACCAGCGATCGGAGAGTCGGTTAGGGAGGAGGGTACCACTAGACTACCAGAGACATGGGCAGCATTGCTAACACAGCAATCGCCACTATGGGGGAGTTACATTGGACCACCAGGGACATATGTGGGTGATTGTGCACAGTGTTCTGGGGGGTTGCCACCCACGGCTGGTGGCTGCTATGTTGCGCACTACAATACAGCAGCATGCCTGTGGGTGGCAGGCACTTGAGCCCTTTTCTATGGGCTCAACTTTGAGCCCACGTATGCAGCACATCTCTGGGTTGTGGCAGCAGATGCGCTGCACATTCCAGGCTGAATATCAGAATGTGCCATATATGCATGGGCATGCCCCTTGGAGATGTGCCGCATACATTATCTTTGCACCCCGGCACATTGGGAATTACGCTGTGCAATTCCCTCCTTTGAATATTGCCCCAGGGAACAGTTCTGGGGTTGCACTCATGCATCACAGTTGTGCCAGGTGAACCCCTTTGAATATCTAGCCCTTAACGTTTATATAGCTCAAATGGTATTTGAATATGCACAGATTTTTTCATGTTTTTGTGCTTGTTGGGTGTATCAACTGGTCTAAAGGGGAGAAGAATGTAGCCCTAAATCCAAAAGTGACTTATTAAGGGGCCTTGTAAGTGTAGAGAGCCCTAAGGAAAGAGTTACAGAACAGTGCAGAACAGAACAGAATGTTCAATAAAAATGTAGACAAGTAAGTCTGACAGGAAAAGAAAGGAGTTAGAAGGCTATAAAAGGATAGGCAATTTCAGCTTAGATGAATTTTGAGCAGGAGAGAGTGAGGAAAGAAAAGCAGGAGCAACTGCTCCTAAGCCCACGCTGAGGAGTCCAAGCCTCTGGGAGGCTTTGGCCAGGGTGAACCTACTGGGTCTGGAGTGGTAGCAGTGCTCCAGATCTGGGTGTGGCACATGTAAACCCATGGGTACTGGTCCCCAGGGGGTCTACCTGGAGAATGAACAGATTGCAGACAAGCACAGAGGGGGACCTGAATGAAGACACTCAAGAGGAAGGAAGAGGATTTGCAGGAGGTATGCCTAATAGGCTATGGGATTAAATGTCTTCTAGAAACTGGGTAGAATTTTTCCCTACCAGGTCAATATGTTGTACGCTATCCTTTTCCCTACTGGGTCAGTATGTCGTTCGCTTAATATTGTATGACAAAACCCCGAAACTGCAACAGCGCAGTATAGGACAGCGAGAGGGTGCAATACTGCGAATGGGTCTGTGCGTGGTACTGCACTCTCTCACTGTCCCAGGCAGAGGATAAGACCTCTGCTGGGACAGGATTCCACCAAGCAGCTGCTGTGGCTTGATGGGACAAGCTGCTGGTAGCAAGGAACAAAGGCAGAGCATTTGGGACTGGGTTCGATTCCCAGTCCCAGACGCATTGAAGTTTTATTTTTTTTCACACTTTGTGTGATATTTACTTTAACCCTCCCCCAGAGTTAGTTATATTAGTTGGGGAGGGTCGGGGGTGGAGCACCTCATAACAGGGGGTGGAGCCCCCCCAAAAAAGACTTATGCTGCATGTACTATATCGCGCTGTATTGGCAGTGCAGCATATGCATGCGGCATAATGTCTTGCGACATTATGATCCCATGCTGACTTTTTCATGGTCTGTGATTGGCTGAGACCCCTAGAAAGGGGTACATTAAGTACCAGTACAGGCCAGGAAATAGGTAGTCCCAGTGCCAGCCTGCTCTTCCCAAAACAATATCACTGTGCCCAATTAAAAATCTTTTCTCAGCCACCTTTTTTCTCACTTAGCGAGATTCAGCTCTGTACCCTCCCTCCTAACTACACATCTGAAACACTGACAATTTCAATATTTACCTGTTTTAACAGGTTTAACATTTCTTTTACTGCCAGATCAGTCCACCTCCCTTGTTCTTCACCTCCAGACCATACTTTATATTCATTTCCATACTCCTGCTGCTTGTTCCCTGTGCTACTGAAACCAGAAGTGTTTCTCCATCTGCTGTAGTGGCATTCAAAAAACTCCTCCCATTCCCTGTCTGCGCTCTCACCACCTGACTGCTGATCAAGCTTATGTTACCTTCCCACAATGCAGAGTGCTTGGGAGGGAGGGCTGCTACTTTGGAGGTGAAGAGGGGATAACAAGGAACAAACAGATTCCACAAAAGAAAAGCAAAAGGCAAACAGGGCCTCTCAAACACAGCAGTGCCCTCTACTGGTGATTATACCAGCAGATGGACTACTTTACTAGAAAATTCATATTTTATTAATTTTTACTGATTTGTAAGTTTTTTTTTTACATTTTGTAATATTTTATTAAAAGTTCATCACTACTCCATTTTCTAAGCACAATAATACCCTCTATGGTGAGTGGTATGAGCAATACCAGAGTTTTCAGGGGCTACAATGCCCTCTGACTGTGGTGTCGGGCCTCATTACTCCCCTGGGTGGACCAGTATTGCCCAATACCACCCACCCTGTCAGCTATTATTGCTTGTGGCATGCCAGTGTGGTCACCTCACTTTAGGAAGAAGCAAATAGTTAAAGTCCTGTTTCTGAGAGGGAAGAGATTCTGACTGGTAAAGAACACCTTATGCAACTGTAAAGAAATCAAAATAATGTTGCCAGAGCAAGCTAGCTAAATCATCTACTGTTAGAGATTCAGGGCAGTATTGAGAGAGAATTTACTAAAAGAGTAAGAATGGTGAGAGCATTTAAGGAGGTGGTGACAGCACCCCAGAAATGAGGAGGTATATAAACAGGAGAACAACACCTACAGGGATAAAACAGGAGGGGAAGCAACTAAAGAGTGAATACTGCCTAAACTGGAAATCTTGATTAAAATGTGTGACACCAGGAGGAATTTAACTGAGTGTAACATCCAGGGAAAGTAAAAGCCAGTCAGAGAGAGAAAGAGTACAGTAACTGTAACCAACAAATTGCAACATGTAACCTCGCAAATGATAGTGCATTAAAGTGCTTGAGATGGCCATTTATAGGGGAGCTGCCCTACAGCAGCATAAAGCAAGTCCTCTCTGAAGCCCTAAATGTTTAACTAAATCCCTGCTATATGATTGTTATTTGGAGTGGACAACAAATTTTATTTGTGCCGCAATATGTCTGGTACCTTATCTGAAGCTGTGCTCCATGTTCCCTATCTAGCACAATTAAATCGTCACCACCGGCTTGTCTCCTATACCTGTACCTGTTAGAGGGCTCCATAGTAACCCTTGCTAGCCTATGGACTAAAGGGTGGCATTATAAGCATTCCACCTACATTCTTTGTCACTCCAACCGTATGTACTTTCCCACTGGAGCAGTGAACCTTAAGGAGGTTGGGAAGCTGAAGACATTTCAAGTGACGGAAGATGTAGGCACCAAAACAGCCAGTATTATTGTGGAGAGTGAACAGGAAGTGGATCCCACCAAGTTGCCCAGCATGCTGACCCTAGAAGAAATGGATTATGTGTGTCAGATATTTAATGGGGAGCACCCTGATCCCGCCTCAGGAAGGATCGGAAAGAATGGTTGAGGAACTGGCTAGCTCAAGAGGAAAACTACCAAAGATTTAAAGGAACTGCTACAGTCCTTGGGATCTAACGGAGTCCTGTGGAGACTTTATTGGATACAGTGGGGAACCTGATGTAGAAGATTCCATGCCCTTCCAACAAGTATATTGTAGGCTCCAGCCTTTCTTTTTGAATAATGCTTTTATTAATTTTTGTATTTAATTAGACTGCCATACAACAGTTATTGCAACTTGGATGACATATAAACAGTTTAAAGCCATTGAACACTGAAACAATTCATTCTGCAGTTTACATTTCAGTATAACGCAAACCACCTCACAGACTGCACTGTCCCACACTAACTCCATATTTCATTGCATCTTGCTATCTGGCCAAAATTCTCTTGTTACCAAGCTGTGTCAAATGATCCAACTTCTTAGTAGAGATGCCTCAGCCAGGGGAAATGAGTCCAGGAACCCTCCCTGCATCTTCTCAAACAGTTCCCCCTTCCATTGAAGATATATGTGAGTCATTCCATGGGCAAAACTTTTAACATCAGTTCCGTCCACTGAGGCTCTAGTCTTTCTCAAGATTCAAGCCCCCCCCACCCCTGGGGAAGAGGACTTCTGTACCTGGTTTGAGCAAATCACACTGATAGTGCCAGATCTAAACTGCTTGTACTATGAGAGAAAGACTCGTATGGGTGACTGTTTATGGGGACCAGTGTTGGATGTCATCTGGGCCCTTAAGATGTCAAAAAATAGATGTAACAGCAAATGACTATTTGGTTGAACTGGAACAAATGCCCTTGAGTGTGAAGTGTGGAGAAGCCTGGGAAAATCCTCATGCAGCTGTCCCTCCTTAGGCAGGGAATGGAGAAAAGTTATCTGAGTTCATGGTGCAGTTGGAAAAGGTTATCCAACTAACTCATCACAAGGGAAGCTTAGCTGCTGATGACATGGATTGGATATTAGTGTAGTGGATGATTGAAGGAGTGGTCTATTCAGACCAGATACTGAGCAGTTTACATCTGCATGAGTGACACGGCAAGCCCCCTCTATATGGAGATTTGATAGGAGAAGTACAAGACAGGAGCAGTGTCTTTGGTCTGTAAGAAAAAAATGCTCACCATAGTAAAGCTGTTTCTTCAATGGAGTTTTGCTGTATTCTGACTATATGCAGTTAGCCTCAGCACTTGAACTGCTCTGGAGAGTAAGGGTTAATTCTATGCCAGGGTATAGAACGTTGAGCTCGAGCTCGGTTTTCAGACCTCTGTCTCTGGTGCATCTCGGTGTCACCGTCAGATTCTTAGAGCAAAACTAACTAACCAGAGTTATGGAAATTGTTTTCATTTTAGGCCCAAAAGGCAACAAAGCTTGGGTCCATAAGACTCAAGTCAAGAACCCAAGAAGAAACAGAGTAGATAGTGAATTAAATATATAACAAATAACAAAGAACAACAACCACCCCACCCTAAGTAGAGGAGGGTGCAAATTCCCTGAGGTGCAACACTGCACCCTGCGAACCCACATCCTAAAAACTTGGTTCTGAGAGGGAGACAGGGAGGGATGTCAGAATACAGTAAGACTCCATTTGAAGAAACAACATTACTATGGTGAGTAATTTTTTCTTCAAACAACATGAAGTCTTGCTGTATTCTGACTGTATGCAGACTACCAAGCAGTTCCCCCCAGGAGGAGGGGACACAGAACCATACTTTGGAAACAAGATCTGCAACACTGCTGTATCAAACCGAGCATCACTCCTAGTCTGGATGTCCAGAGAGTAATGCTTGGTGAATGTATGGACTGTTTTCCAGGTGGCTGCTTTACATATTTCTACCAAGGGAATATCCCTAGCAGCTGCAAGGGAGGCAGTTGTACCTCTAGTCGAGTGGGCCCTCAGGCCTGAAGGAGATTCTTTGCCCAATTTGAAATAGCAGAATTAGATACAAGAAACAATTCACCTGGCAATAGTCCTTTTAGTGGCAGGTCTACGTTTTCCCACTTCTCCTTGAGTGAGAAATAGCTGAAGACAATTCTTCCTATGTGGCTTAGATGCTCTATGTAATAGCTATGCCCTTTTCACATCTAGACTGTGCAATCTTCTTCCCTGAGGAAGACTGGTCAGTGAAAACACAAGTAGAGACACAGATTGGTTCAGATGAAAATCTGACACCACTTTAGTAGAAACTTTCTATTTGTCCTGAGGACCACCTTATCCCTATGAAAGGAAATGAAGTCAGGTTCTACTGACAAGACCTGTAATTCACTGATCCTCCTGGCAGAAGTAATAGCTACCAGGAACACAGTTTTCCAAGTCAAGAACTTAAGCTTGGCAGAAGTTAAGGGCTCAAAGGGTGGCTGCATAAGCTGTGCAATGCAGACATTCAGATCCCAAGCTGGAGTAGGCTCTCTAAAAGGAGGGTTAATGTGGACCAAGCCTTTGAAGAACTTACTGAAAACAGGATGATATGCCAGGAAAGATCCCTTCCCTGTAGAAAGAAAAGCAGACACAACTGCTAAATGAACTCTAAGGGTCTCAGGCCTAAGGCCTAGGCCATTAAGGTGAACCAAATAATCCAAGGCTGTGGCAATACCTGCAGCCTCCGGCTGTATGCCTCTCTGAGAACACCAAATGGTGAACCTTTTCCATTTGGAATTATAAGTTTTTCTGGTAGGTTTCCTAGAGACCTTTAAGATATCCATGTCTCCCTGAGAAAGATGCAGGCCTGCATATTCTAACTCTTCAAGAACCAGGCTTTGAGACTGAGAGACTGGAGATTGGGATACCAAATCCTCCCTTGAAAGGAGGTTAACAAATTGTGTCTTCTGGGTAGAGACAGGGGGAATTACAGTGCTAGAGATGACAAGAGAGGATACCAGGGTTGTCTGGCCTAGTCTGGGGCCACTAGTATCACTGTGTAGGGTTGAGACCTGATCTTGATCAGAACTCTGAATAGTAGAGGAAAGAGAGGAAAGGCATAAAGAAACCTGCCTGTCCAATCTAATAGGAGAGCATCCAGAGGAACAGTCCCTAGAACTAGAGGTCTGCAGCAAAACAGAGGAAGTTGATAATTGTCTGATGCTGCAAAGAGATCTATCTCTGGAGTGCCCCATCCGGTGAAGATGACTTTCAGGGTATGAGGGTTCAGGGTCCATTTGTGATGGCCCTGGGATATTCTGCTCAAAGCATCTGCCAGCACATTGTCCTTCCTTGGAAGATTAACTACTGCCAGAGAAGCTTGGAGAGAGTGAGCTAGAGACCACAGTTTCATGGCTTCTGTGCACAAGGCCATAGACTGAGTGCCTCCCTGCTTGTTTATGTACCACACTGTGGTGGTGTTTCCTGTCCTGACTTGCACCACTTTGCCTTTGATTGACTCCAAGAAAGCCTGAAGGGCTAGGAATGCAGCTCTGAGTTCCAGGAGATTGACATGAAGGAGAGACTCTTGCTGTGACCAAATTCCCTGTGCAGTGAGGTCCTCAGATGGGCTCCCCAACCCAGGAGAGAGGCATCTGTGGTTAAAACCACTGAGGGACTCTACTGAGAAATGGGACACCCCATCTGAGATTGTCCTGATCCAGCCACCACTGGAGAGCCTGGACCAGAGTCTGAGTCACTGGAATCAGTTTGGTGAGAGAATCTTTCTTCTGAGACCAAAACGACCTTAAGTGGAACTGAATGTCCATCATCTGAAACCTGGCTCCTTGTATCACTGCAGTCGAAGCTGTCATGTGGCCTAGGAGTTGGAGAAAGTGTCTAGCTGGGCGAAAGACCAAAGGTCGAAAAGAGGAAGCCAGATCTATAAGGGCATTTACCCTGTGGGAGAAAGGCCCTTGCCTGGACTGTATCTAACTCTACTCCTATAAAAGTGAGGTGATGTACAGGTTCGAGAACTGACTTGGGAAGACTGAGAATGAATCCTAGGGAACTGAGAAGATTCTGAGAAACTTCCAGAGCTGACCTGACTTGGTCTGAGGACTGGCCTACAATGAGGCAGTTGTCTAGATAAGGGAAGATTGAGATACCCTGCCTTCTGAAGAACGTCAATGCTACTGCAAGGCACTTTGTAAATACCCTTGAGCTGAAGTGAGGCCGAAGGGCATGGCTCTGAATTGGTAATGGCCTGAGGGCAACTCGAACCCGAGGTACTTTCTGTGGGAGCACCTGATAGGAATGTGGAAATAAGCATCCTTGAGGTCCAGGGATGCTAGCCAATCCCCTGGCCTGAGAGAGGGGAGGATAACTCCCAGAATCACCATTTTGAACTTTGGCTTTGTGATATGTTTGTTCAGATATCTCAAGTCTAGGATGGGTCGCCACTCCCCGGTCTATTTTTGGGGTGAGGAAGTACCTGGAGTACAGCCCTTTGCTCCTGCATTGTGGAGGAACTTTTTCCACAGCTTTGAGAGCTAGCAGGGAAGAAGACTTTGCCTCTAAGGCAATGGTCCCTGATGCTGATGCAGGAGGAAAAGACCTGACTCTCATTTTTGGAAATCTTTTGAAACTGAAAGCCAGGCCCTGACTTACTACCTCCAGGACCCACTTGTCTGAAGTAACAGACTTCCAGGCCTGGAAGTAGTAAGCCAGCCTGCCCCCTACTGGTATAGGAGAGGCAACCCAAACTGACACATCAGGGTGTCTGTTTGGCAGGAGCCTTGGACTAGGAAGAGAATGCAGCCCTGCTCATCCCTCTCCTACCTCTGCCTCGAAAGAACCCCCTCTGTGGGAAGGAAGAGGAGGCCTGGGCTTGGTAAAAAAGGCATGTGAAAAGGCCTGCCCCTGCCCCTAGACTGTTGCCTCTGAGGAATGGCTTGCCTCTCTCTTGGCCTGTGCACTCCTGTAGGTGGTCCTGTACTCATCCATTTTCTTCATGTAAGCCTCTGTCTGCTCCCTAAACAGAGAATTACCGACCATGGGGAAATCCATGGCTTAGCCTGGGTATCCTGAGAGAGGCTAGTACATCTGAGCCAAGCAAATCTCCTGAGACACAGATGTAGCCATGACTCTGGATACCACATCATTAGAGTCGACAGCAGCATGAAATTGCATTTTGATGCCTCGATTCTGTCAGCAGCCACCTCCAGCTCTTGGTTAGCTGGGGAGGCCTTTTGCCAGTTCCATTACTGTGTCCCACCTGGACTTCTGGTACCTAGCTGTAAGGCCATGTAACTTGCCTGCCTGAGTCCCAAGGAAGATGCCAAGTACTGGTTTTTGGCCATGGCATCCACCTTCCTGGAATCTTTATCTGGGGGTGAGAAGCCAAAGGAATGTTTGCCCTGTCACAGGCTGCAGTCTGCACTAACCCAACATGGCTGCAGTGGTTGTGCAAAATTCCGTACCTGAGCCTGACAGCGTGCATCTCCTGTCCATTTTCTTATCCACAGGAGGTAAGAAATTAGGCATTTGTAAAATTGTTCTTGACTGTTTCCCAAGGACTTGTGAGGAGGGATAGACAGCCTTTTGACTCTGGGATGTCCATCATTTCTATATAGTCAGACTCTTCTTCCTCTTCAGCAGCTTCCACCACTGGGAGCTGGAGAGTTTCAGCCACTGTTCTGTAAAACAGAAAATGGGAAGGGACTCAGAAGCCTGGGAGGGAGACATTGGAAGGCCTGTCTGGGGAGATGTCAGGCTCTATAGGCTCATCTAGTTGTCCAAAATCTGTATCCTCAAAATCCTCTTCCTCCTCTTTGTCTCCCTACCACTCCACATCATAAAACAATTCCAGATCATAATCCGATGGAGTTGGGTCCAACTGAACCGACCGCTTAGTCGGAGGGATCAGTTCGGAAGGAACCGGCTGCAGTGACTGCCAATGCTTATCGCTTTGTCTATTTCAGCGGCAGTTGGAACTTGCGGTTCAGGATCCGAACTGGCTGACTTCCTTTTTCTTTTTGACGGAACCAACCCCTCAGAGTTGGATCTCCTTTTACCCAAGGTTGTATCGCCTGGGTCAGCAGGCACTCCCTCAGGTTCAGTCGGAACCGAACCAGGCTGGCCACCTGGGTCAGCGGACTTCTCGGCCTCCCTTTCCTTCAGCCTACTTAATCTCTTATCCAAAGTGGTTTTGGGAAAGTTTTTACATATTTGGCAGTCTGACTTGAGGTGGTCAAACCCCAGACAATAAACACAAATGAGGTGGGGATCAGCTTTAGCAAAAGCCTCCCCACACTCAGTACGGTGTTGAAACCCAGTGGGACCGGTTTTCTTCTTGGGTTTCTGAGACATAGCCTTAACCTACAAATTACCCTTAACAGCTTTTAAGCTAGGTAATACACCCTTATCGGTTACCAACCGTGTCAAAAACGAAGAAAATCTTGTTTTTGAAACCGATAAGAACCAGACACCACTAGTAAAACCTAGAAAAAAAAAAGAAGATAAGAGATTGTTTCAGTTCTAAATCGAACTGACCGACAGAAACCTAAGAAAACAATTTCCACACAGTAAAATTCAGAAATAACTCACTATCTATCTACTTACGCTACCCTGTACGGAAGACAGAGATCTGATACGGAAAAAACAAGAAAATCGGTTGAACAAACCGACCGATTCAAAACTTTACCTAACTGAAGTGAGGGAGAAATCTCCAGAGCGACTTCACAATTAGGCGGAGTAAAGAATCTGATGGTTACATTGAGATGTACCAGAGACAGAGGTTTGAAAACCAAGCTCAAGCTCAACATTCTATGCCCTGGCATAGAATTAACCCTTTACTGTCCGGAGCAGTTCAAGTGCTGAGGCTAACTGCATATAGTCAGAATACAGCAGGACTTCATGTTGTTTAAAACACCCTGTGGACTGCCACGGGGATGGCAATGACTTGTGACAGGGAATACCCTGCTACCTTCTCAGGAAACCCCTGGGATGCTAGAACTAATGACACAAATACAGAAACTAACCCATCTTGTGACAGAGCAGCAGAAGGATGGCTGCTCAGATGGTGGAAGGCCATTGGTGCAAGCTACTGTCTTAGTGACTTGAATGGACGTTATTTCATGGAGAGAAAGAGATCAGGCTGAGCCAAGGACATTGTGTAGGTTACAAGTAATCCAAGAGGACTATATTTGCTTTTGTTGTGAAAAGGTTGACATCGACTATGGGACTATAGTAGTCTGGAGGATCTTAAGAGGGTCAATGAATAGCTCATTTGGGAGCTGAAGGAGCTGGGAAATGCCAGTGTGGCCCAATAAGAGAGCACATTAGAGCCCCAGAAGCAAGGTGCTCACTTCAAATTGTTGCCCTGATTTACTGTCAAGACTTTCAGGAAGAAGCTGTTTGCTATGGACAAGTTGGTAGGATGATCATCGAGATCCAGGTCAGAGTTTAAGGAGGACCCACCCATGCTGTCGTGGACAGTGGTTCTCAAGTCACTCTGATATTTAAGGACTTTATAAGTATTTGACTTATCTCCCTGTTGCCTGTAAAAGGACTTGATGTGTGGAATGAAAGGGGAACATTCATGTACAGTGGCCCAGATAGTCTGAAGAAGCGCACAAAATGTTCTTTTAAATGAGGTATTGAGCTCGCCTGTACCTGGAAGCAGTCCAGAGATATATTGCAGTTGACTATGTCTGCCTTATGTTGATACTTTATTGCCACTATTTTATGGAATTGTGTGTTGCCATTTAGGAACGAACAGCTCCTAACTACAGTACATGTGGTCAAGTACAGAATGTTCCTCCATGATACCACAAGGTCTCATAAAATGGTGCCGGTGTGGCATCACTATATTTTAGACTTAGCTGGCTGTATCTCTGAACTGATTTCAGGTACAAGAAACCCAATACCTCATTTAAAATAACTTTCATGCACTTTCAGACCATGTAGGACACTGTACATGAATGTTCCCTTTAAACAACAAGCACTACCCTTGCTTGGGATGCATCATGATGGACACTGCCTTCTTAAAGAAAGTGGCTGTAGTTAGATGACCCATGGAGATGTTGGCTTTAGTATGCCCTGAGGTGTATATGTATGATCAAGCTGATATGATCATTGGGACAACCCCCCTTAGGTCCAGACACTTGAAATAGCTTTGTCAGGAGTTGGAGGCTCGACAGAGAGGAAAGATCCTGCCTGTACAAGGACTACTGAGACAGGCCTATCAGCAGCAAAACCAAGAAGAGCCCAGAAACAGAGAAGATGAGGTCGGAATACTGTAGTACCAGGATGAAGACGTGGTTACCTTACCACCCATTGCTAAATGTGCCATCAGCACTGTGGTAAGACTAAAGAAGGATGCTGCCAACCAGAGTTTGGTCAACACCCCAAAGGAGCTTAGGTTGCCTGATGGACTGTTACTAACACCAATTGTATTACATATACATGCATGTGCTACTTTTCACAGGATCACCATTCAAGTCAAGAATGTGGCAGAACAGAGCATTACCATTCTGAAGGGAAAGACTTTAGCCAGAGGATACTGTGCAGACACTGCAGTGCAGCTCAAACCTGCTATGGAGAAAGGCAAGCTTGTAATCAACACTGCCCTTTCGATTTTAGGGACTTGCCTTTCCTGGAAGAATGTAGAGTTTGAGTGAGTTGAAAGCTTCAAAAGGACTAATGCATTTTCCATGAGCTGCTGGAAGGTTGGGTGTGTAATAGAAGAGGAATCACCACATCTGCCTGCATGTCAATTGCTCATACAGAGTAAGGTCTCAGTGTCTGCTACCTGCATACATCACTGATGTGAAGACATCTGTAAGAGTTGCTTGCTATTGGGGTTATTCAGGATTCTAGAAGCCTCAACTCATTGCCAATAGTGATAGTTTGAAAAAAGAATGGAACAGTGAACATGTGCAATGGATTTTGGGAATGCTAAACAAATGAACAATACCTGACCAATTCATAATGCCCAGAATCCAGGATGTGTTGGACTGTCTTTAACAGATGTCATTGGTTCTCCATGTTGTATCTGAGAAGTGATTATTATCTAATCCAGATGGCCCATAATGACCAGGAAAGGCTGCATTCATTTGTACACTTGGGTTTTACAAGTTACTGTGCATGCCTCAAGGCATTGCCGGTGTGCCTGACATCTTCTAGCTCCTTATGGGAATAGCAGTAGGAGAAAGGAACTTATTGGAATGTTTAGTCTACTTGGACAATGTACTCTTGTTTGGAAGACGTTAGAAAACAAGCCTCAACTGGTCAAGGCCCTCGGGCATCTTGCAGAATTTGGATTCAAACTTTTGATAAACAAGTGCCAATATTTTCAATGCTCTGTAAAGTATTTAGGGTACATTATGTTAGCATATGGAATCCAAATAGACCCATGCAAAATGGATACCTTGAATGTGTAGTCTCACCCACTTAATTTGAAAGACTTCAAGGTTCCCTAGCTTCTGTGGATATTATAGGTGTTTCATCAAGGATTATATCCACATTGTTAGGCCTTTACTGAATTTGAACTAGAGGTACCCATACATGAACAAATCTCAGAAAGAAATCCCAAATGATGAGGCAGAACATAAAGCATACTTCATGGCATGAGCCTTCTGGACCTCAGTGGGAAGCCTCCTGTGAAGGGAATTCTATGGATTCATTTCTTATCTGACAAACTTGCTAGTGTTCATGTATTCACATCAAGTTAAACCCTACATTCAGTGTAGAGGTGCTAGCCTCAGTGGATTAGGAGCTGACCATTACCAAGTATATCCAAAATCCTTGAGATCTGTAATCTTCACCAGCAGGAGCAGGTAAGAGTGGTGGTGGTGATGGCACTTAGTTTTGTGTGAAATATTTCAATAAGAATTAGTAGTAATTGGATGTATATATGTTCTAAACTTAGGTAACACAGCCTGGGTCTGACAAAGCAGCAAGGGCTATGAAACGTTACCAGGATTTTCTTGTGTTGTGAAAAATAAATGAAACTGGAAGAAGCTGAAAGATTGGTGTGGAGTTCATCCTACTTTCTTCTGGATTACATATGGGATGAGGCACAAAAGATATAAAAACAGTGCAACCACTGCGTGCAGTGAAAGACTTTGCTAAAGAGGGCCACCCTTTACTTAACATATAAAAAGTTCACTGATGGGGATGGTATGCGTAGACTTCTTCAGTCTGGAGCGGGACTCCAAAAACATAGTTAAAATTCTGGTAGTCACAGACCTCTTCTCAATATATTCACAGGCATATCCAACCAAAGAGCAAAAGACCACAATAATCTCTTGCACATTGATGGAGAAGTTCATTGTGCACTACAGAGCACCCAACTTAATTCATTTGGATCAGGGAACAAACTTCAAAAGTCATCTATTAAAAAAAACCTGCTATCTGAAGAATCTAACAGTCTTGCCTGATCCCATATCACCCTCAATGTGATTCCAAACCAAAATGCTTCAATCACAGCTTACTTAATATGCAGGGTATCTTGAACCCTAAAGATAAAGTGAAATGGAGCCAGCAGGTTAGTGCACTCGCATGTATACAGTTACACAAATGACACCATAGGATAGTCTCAATATTATCTTATGTTTGGTAGAGAAACCCAGTTGCCTATTGACTTGTGCTTTGGAGTCTCAGCAGATGGAGCCCATCCTGAGACATGCATACAGTATATGCAATTTGAAGGATCAATTGGACTGTGTTTTGTCTGGACTCAGAGACTGCTGGGAAAAGGAGCCAAGCTAACAAAATTAGATACAACAGTGAAGACACATGAACCTCTGCCTGGTGACTGAGTGCTTGTAAGAAACAAAGCCTTGCCTGGGAAACATAGACTTGCAAACTGATGGTTCAATACCCCATGTCATAGTAAAGCAGAGTCAAAATTTATTGGTCTGCAAAATTCAGCCAGAAAAGAGCTGAGTAAGACTTAGAAACATAGAAACATAGACTTTGATGACAGATAAGGACTGCTTGGCCCACCTAGTCTGCCCATTTCCCTACCTACAGGATAAGCTGCAGATCCTAGTTAACCAACAGCCTATTTCTTCCCCCCCACAAAAATTGCCTTATGTCTGTCCCATGCATTCTTGAATTCTCCCATAGTTTTAGACCCCACAACCTCCTCAGGAAGGCTGTTTCATGTGTCCACCACCCTCTCTGTGAAAAAATACTTCCTCACATTGACCCTGAGCCATCCCCCCTCTATCTTCAAATTGTGTCCCTTGTTCTTGCACATCTCTTTTTCTGAAAGCTGCTACCCTCTTGGACTTTGTTGATTCCATTGAGGTACTTAAGCATTTCTATCCTGTCCCCCCTCTCCCTCCTTTCCTCAAGGGTATACACATTAAGCTCCTTTAGTCTCTCCTCGTATGGCTTCTCTTGCAGACCCTGCACCATTTTAGTTGCCCTCCTCTGAACTGCCTCCATCCTGTCTATGTCCTTGCAGAGATGGGGTCTCCAGAACTGGATGCAGTACTCCAGATGGGGTCTCACCAACTGTCTGTACAGAGGGATAACAACTTCCTGTTTTCTGCTGGTGATGCCTCTCCCTATACATCCCAGTATCCCCCCAGCCCTCCCTACCGCCTCACATTGCTTGCCAACCTTAAGGTCATCTGATATGATTACCCCCAGGTCCCTTTCCATTTTTGTTGTTGTTACTACTGTCCCCCCATTGTGTAATCTTCCCCTGGGTTTTTGTTTCCCAGGTGCATTACTTTGCACTTCTTTGCATTGAATCCAAGTTGCCATACTGGTCATTCCTCCAACCTTGCCAAGTCCCTTCTCATCCTTTGCATTCCTCCTTGTGTATCAACCCTGTTGCAGATCTTTGTGTCATCTGCAAAGAGGCATACTTTTCCTTCCAGTCCCTCTGCAATGTCACTTGTAAAGACATTAAAAAGGACTGGACCCAGTACTGAACCCTGTGGTACCCCACTAGTAACCCCTCTTTCCTACGAGTGGACTCCATTTACAATTACCTTCTGTGTCCTGTTGTTTAGCCAATGTTTTACCCAGGCTACCACCCTGGGACCCACTCCCAGGTTGGTTAATTTGACTACTAATCTTTTGTGTTGGACTGTGTCAAATGCCTTGCTAAAGTCTAGCTAGGCCATGTCCACAGCCCCTTTCTGGTCTACAACTTTGGTTACCCAGTCAAAGAAATCAATTAGAGTAATCTGATATGACCTTCCCACTGTGAACCCATGCTGCCTTGGGTCCTGTGCCCCACTGGCCTCTAGGTATGCAACATTTCTTTCCTTCAGAAGTGATTCCATCACTTTTCGTACCACAGAGGTCAAACTAAGAGGTCTGTAGTTTCCTGCCTCTGTCTTGGTCCCACTTTTGTGAAGGGGAATCACATCAGCCTTCTTCCAGTCCTCAGGTACCACACCATCCTCCCATGATTTGTTAAAAAGGGTAGTCAGTGGTGTCACTAGTTCTCTGCTTAATTCTTTTAGAATTCTGGGGTGAATTCCATCTGGCCCCATTGCTTTGTCCACCTTCAGTTTTAGGAGTTCTTTCAGAACCCTTTCTTCTGTGAAAGGACTGGGATTGACCCCTCTCCAGAGTGCTTCTGTTAATTGGATTAGGCACCTCCCCCACTTCCTCTTTTGTGAATACTGAACAGAAGTATTCATTCAGTATCCTTGCTTTTTCACTGTCACTCTCTGCCCACCCACCATCCATTCTATTCAACTTCACTATCCCTCCCTTTGTCTTTCTATGCTCTCTGATATACCTATAACAGGTTTTATCCCCCTTCTTAACCGAGTTAGCTATCTTTTCCTCAGTTTGTGCCTTTGCTATTCTGACTACCCTCCCTGCTTCCTTCTGCCTTAACTGGTACAGTTCTCTGTCCTGTTCCTTCTGTGTTTCCCTATACTTCCTAAATGCTATCTTTTTCTTCCTAACCTTCACCACCATCTCTTTTGAGAACCATAGTGGCTTATTCTTTCATTTTGATTTGTTTATTTGCTTCACACAAAGGCTTGTTGCCTCTGTGATGGCAGTTTTGATATTTCCCCATTGTTGCTTCACCCCTCCTTCTAGCCTGCTTGCTAGTGCTTTTCTAAGACACTCTCCCAACCTGCCAAAGTCAGCCCTCCTGAAGTCCTGAACCCTCACTTTTGTATGGCTTGACTCTGTAGCTGAGTTGATCATGAACCACACTGTTTGGTGGTCACTTGTTCCCAAATGGCTACCCAGTTCTAGATCTGAGATCCTCTCACTGTCCCCATTTGAGGGTACGAGGTCTAAGATTGCTCCCTCACAAGTAGGTTCCAAAACTAGCTGTCTGAGGCACACCACCTGAAGGGCATCAAGAATGGCCCTGCTTTTGGATGTGGCTGCAGAAAAGGTGCTCCAGTTAACATCTGGCATATTAAGATCCCCCATCAACAGTATCTCCCCTTTCTCTGCCACTCTAAGTATGCCTTCTATCATAGCCTTGTCCATTCCCTCCCCCTGACATGGGGGTCTATATACAACCCCTGTGTGGATTGTGGTGCCATTTCCAGTCTCTAAGGTGACCAACAGTGCCTCCTCTCCTCCTTGTTTACTCTTTTGTTCAGTTGCTTTTATCCCTAGAGCTACTCCCCCCTTCTGGCCTCCCTGTCTCTCCTGTAGGTTGTGTAACCTGGTATGTTAACATCCCAGTCATGGTTCTCTGTGTACCATGTTTCTGTGACTGCTACAATATCCAGGCATCCCTCTTCCATCAAGGCCACCAGTTCAGGGAGCTTGTTGCCCAGACTACGGGCGTTGGTACTCATTACCCTCCATTTCTTGATGGCCTTACCCCTTTTTGCCCCATCCCTATCCTTATTGCGTTTGTCACTTTCTCCATTTACCCCAGTGCTTCTCCCTGTCGACATCTCTATGTTGGTGTCTACCTTGCTTAGTACCCTGATTTTATTGGGGGGGGTAGAATTTCCCTGCTCCTTTCCAGTGCCTCCCCCCCTTGGCTAGTTTAAATGCTTGCCAATGAAGTATTTAAACCTATCACTTAAGATCCTGGTTCCCCTCCTGGACAGATTCAGACCATCACACCAGTACAGGCCTGCATCCTTCCAGGTGGACTCCCAGTCCCCAATGAAGCCAAATCCCTGAGCTGTGCACCAGTTTTTCAACCACTGATTGAATCCCATGGTGTGGAGCACTCTAGCCTCACTGGTGCCATAGACAGGCAGCACCTCCAAGAAGGCTACCATGTGTGCTATTTGTCTAAGACCCTTCCCCATCTCCACAAATGCTTCTTGCACTGCTCTGATCCCTTTCTTAGCCAGGTCATTTGTCCCTAGGTGGACAGTGACATCCAGCTCCATCCCCTGTGCAGTTGCTCCTGTAATCCTGAGGATTCGCTCCCTGTCCCTCCAAGCCATTGCGCCAGGCAGGCACCTTATCTCCCTCTCCCCTTCCTCCCCCAGTTCTACCTTCCTAACAATGGAGTCCCCCACCAGGAGTTGTTTTCTTCCCCTGTGGGTCCCATGCCACCCTCCTGTGGGTCTCCTTTGTGGAGGTTCCCAGCATCCTCCTTGGTCTCCACTGTGGGTGCCTCCATAGAGGAACCACACTTTTCCAGAATGGCATAGAAATTGTGGAGAGGTACAACTGAAGGGATGCATGTCTGTTCCACCAACCTCACCCTTCCTGAGTCCACTGTGGTCCAACTGCTCCTCTTTCTTAGCAACCTCTGAGGCAATGGCAGTGACCCTGGTAGTCCCTGGGTGGGAGAGGAGGTCCCACAAATCCTGGCCAACAGCCTGGAGATAAGCAACCTCCTCCCTCAGCCCAGAGAGATGCCTGCAGGTGGGACAACACTGTATACTCCAGAACATCTTCCAGAAGACTGCTGCTCCACAGCCAGTGCACTGCACCATTCCTATGTCTTTTTTCTGGCCCCCTAACTGTTGTTTGGAATACTTACTCTTTCCTCTGTTTATTTCTTTTCTTTCTCTCCCTACTTACTTACTGCCTCTGTGCCCTTTTAGCTCCTGATCTTCCTGTTCTGAGACAAGAGGTTCCTATATTTTTCAGTAGTCTCCTTACTTGCTCAGTCAGACCTCCAGCAGCTGGGGGATGGAGAGCTACTCTTCCCCTTCTAGGATGGTGAGTCTTTGATGGCTCTGTGATCACTCATTTCCTGCTCCCAAACAGGAAGTTCTTGTTGTCAGTTAAATCCTGTGCCTATTAAAGTAGAACTGGTTTAGGGTGGGGGGTGGAGGGGAAGGGAGGGAAGGAGGGCACTATAGTCCCAGTAGAGAAGTTTTACTTATACCAGTAGCTCCTTCCTCCTCGTGTTCTGTCTGTTCTCTGGCAGAAGCTATCTTGTACCATCCACAGTGATCATCTCTTGTTGACTGGGCAGATGGACATGCAAACTGCAAGTGTTGAAGCTGAAGTGCTTAAGTGTCCTGTCACCAGACTTGCTACATGCTGAAAGAGGACTACAGACCCACAACACATCATTACAAAAGGCACAAGCAATTACTCATCTGATGAGAATATGAAATTGGTGCACTACCATCCTGTTGTAACCCTTCCAACCCTGCTATAAAATGCCATGCCTGAAAAGGAAACTGATTGAAGTAGTACACCATTGGATACAACTGTGGAATCTTTTGTGTTGCTAGCTGAACAGTCAAGAGCAGAGAATGAGAACATTGAGAGAGAAGAGGAGGAGCACCTAGACATAGAACAGGAAGTGTAGCCACCTTCAAGTGAAGATACGGCTATGCTGGCTGAGGAGAAGGTAGTTATGATCCTGGAATCTGAGGAAGAAATTGTCCCATAGAGATTCTGTGAGAGACCTGACAGAATTGTGCTCAGACTTGCATGAGACTCTCCTAAGGCCTCCACCTACCTGCCCTTGCATGATGTACACAAGAAGGATATAAATTATATCCAGATCACTGCCCTGTATAGTTTTTGCAAGTGTCCCAAGATGAAATGGTGAAATAATGGAAATATAATGTCATGTAATGTTGGAAATGATTGCTGAAGTGTTCATAGACAGGAAACCAATTGTTTTGTCAGAAATGCTGGATATATGTCAGTGCATAAATCCTAGCTAAGTGCTGTGTATGGTCAATCAGCTGTTGTATATACAGAATGCATATGAACATGTGTGAATATGTTGAAAAAGAATCATGGACTCTAAACACTGCATCCAATTGCTGATGACAGTAATTACCAAGATAGGGGAGAGTGTAACCCATGTTGGGTATTGTGCCTTTATGACTCCCTTGTTGCTCAAACATCAAACACATTCACCACTACCAATGGAGCAGACACAGCTGTGCTAGGAACTGGGCTAAGAATTGCCTGATCTGTATGCTGATTGAATGGGATGTGAGTTTGCACCTGAACAGGACAGGTTTGAGGTGTGAATACACAGTATGTTTGGACTTTGTGCTTCATGTAAATAAGGACTTTTGTGGAAACTGCCATTAGGACAACAAATTGTTAGCTATGTGTGCAGCCCTTTGACCCATGTGGAGAAGGTAACAGGGTCACAAGGTGATCTGCTTACCAATCAGAGATGTTTACCAACTCAAGGAGCCATTGGGCCAATGGGGTACAGATAGACAACCCTGCTATCAAATGACATACTTGAAAAGGAGAGTGACTGAAGTAGAGCACCATTGGACTTAATCCAGGCACCTTTCAAGCTGCCAGTCACCTGTTGGGTGACAGACATCCAGGACTGCTTGCTGTGATTGACAGCATACTTGAACCAATCAGTTTTGTAATTTCCCCAAGAACAACAGGAGCTCTGCTGCCCACTAGGCAGTTATGCATGAGAATTCACTCAAGCAGGACCACTGACCACTGCTGATAGCTGTGCTGGGACAGACTGTGCACCTGTCATTAGAAGCAGACTCCCTGCTTGTACAGGAAAGGAAGCTTTTTCATGCTAGTTAAGCATGCCTGTGAGACTGAATATTGCCAGCTGCAGAGAGAAGGAGACTGATCTGAACTGCCACCACAGACACTGTAGGATCCATTCTAGCAGGTAACATAGACTGGTACTAGGCTATCCCCATCCCATGGGACAGTTTGTCTCGATATGGAGCGCGGCAGGGATCTTAGTGGTTTAATCAATTAGAAGCCAGATGAATCTGTAAGCTGCATTGTTCCAGATTGCTGGTGACAGAGAGAGAGAGAGAGAGAGAGAATGAAAGACGAAGAAGACTGACTGACCACTGGAATGAGATCACCCCAAGTTGCAACAGTGGGGCCCTGCAAAACAAAGGAGATCCTGGAACTGTGGACCTGTGAGTAAAGCCAGGGCTTGCCCTGCAATTGGGGATTGCTCTAAGGTTTGGAAACTTATTTTATGGATTTGGCCAGCCAGCTAGGAGTTTGCAAATACCTCCATTTGGGGTTTGGGTTTGTCATTTGCAATTGCATGGCTTTTATTTCTTTATTTGAAGGCACCTTTTCACTGGCTGACCACTTGCAATAACTTTGAGCCTACATGAATTGCATAGCTGGATACCCAGTAACATTTTGGGAGCTCCCTTAAAGGGTTTAAAAGGTAAAGTACTGGGAGAGGGAGTAGCACCTCGAATACTGAAGAGTGAGAGGTCATACTGCATTGTGCTCAGTGGTTTGGGGGGCAGGCTGCATGTGTGGGTTGTGTCTGAGCAGGCCTTTTTAGCTACCACCCAGGGGAGCTTTTAATTTGGCTGCACCAAGCAGGGTGTTGAAGAGTCACCAGATGTTCAGGCTGGGCCTATAAATGGCACTGCAAGATCAGCAACTTCAGAAATGATTTCATACTACTGACCCCTCATTCCCTTAGGTTCTGCTGCCCCACAATATTGTTTCTTACATTTGAATAATTTGTCCATTGACATTTTGTTTAGAGCATATTATCTGTTATAAGAGCACGCTAAGTTGGTGTACTTTATGCAGTAAGAGATTTAATCACCGAGCATACCAGAAGGGCTATTGCCCAGTTGTTACATTCAATTGACAACAGAAGTGTCATTTTTTGGAGGATGGGGGTCTGAAAAAGTCATATCAGCACATGTAACTTTATATATGCTGGCTGAGATATTCAAAGAGGTGCACCTGGCGCAACTCAGTCGCACCAGCGCAACCCCAGAAATGCACCCCAGGGCAATATTCAAAAGTGGTAATTGCACAGCGCAATTCCCGATGCACCAGGGCACAAAGATAATGTATGTGGCACATCTCCAGGGGGCGTGCCCATGCATATGTGGCACATCCCAATTTTCAGCCCCGGATGTGCAGCACATCTGCCAGCACATCCATGAGATGTGCCGTATACCTGGGCACAAAGTTGAGCCCGTATAAAATGGCTCAACTGCTAGCCACCCACAGGCATGCTGCTGTATTGCAATGCTCAACACAGCAGCCACCAGCTGTGGGTGGCTACCCCTCACAACACTGTCCACAAGCACCCACATACAACCCTGGTAGTCTAGTGGTACCCCCCTTTCCTCCCCTACCTTTGATCACCGTAATATAATATCAGCATTGGCCCTGGTAGTCTAGTAGTACCCCTCTCCTTTCCTGTACCTCTGATTGCCGTAACATCATAATAACATTTGCCCTGATAGTCTAGTGTTACCCCCCTCCCCTCCCGTACCTCCGATCATGGAAAAAGAGGAATAATAAGCTCCCTGGCAGTCCAGTGGTACCCCCTCCCAACCGATAACCCCGAGAACAGTAGAAATGGCAATGATCAGTCCCTGGTCCCTGTGTATGAGGATGATCCCTTTTTTGATTGCTTTAGGACTTTTGCCCTGAGTAGACTTCCTTACTTGTAGTTTTTGTAGTTTATAAGTGCTGTTTGTTTGGCAGGGACAAGGATGGAGAATGAATGTGTTGAATGATAGAATTTTTTCTTAAATAAATAGCATTTTTTTTGTCAGGGTCACAGTGTAGGGGCATGAGGTAGAACCAGGAGTAGTACCACGATCAGAAGACATATATATATATATATATATATATATATATATATATACAGTATATATATATATATATTCATACACAAAGAAGTTAGATATGCTATTAATGGACTGACAGTAATTTTCACCACCCCCAGCAACTCTCACTGTATTAAGATTTGAGGCCAGCAGTGTGAGCGGGAACAATAGCAATCAAAAGTGATCGGTAGCAGCACCAGTCAGTGTGTAGGTATGAGAAAAGCAAAGATGATCCCAGATCAAGTAATGCAAAGTGAGTGCTGAAAAGTGTTTCTCTGTTTAAAAACACAGTTTTTGTTTAAAAAATGTCTAAAAGATAAGTTTGGAATTATTGTCCCTTCCCCCCACTGATGCCAGTAGATGATTGATGAGTGAACAGGTGGGAGGAAAAGCCAGGAGTGCTTCACTGAAGACCTGGGCCATTAGGCTGATATATGTGACCCAAAAACACTGTTTACATTAAAATGCTAAACTAGTATAGCCCAGGCACCATAAACCAATGGGCTACTACCTCTGCCTGTTGATCTGCGCACAGGTTAAGGGGCCTGGGTCCTGCTACGATGGTACTTGCGGGTTCTATCCCAGAACAAGAATAACAGTAGCATGGTGCCTCCACCCAGAATAGATTGCAGTGGGACAGGTGTGTGACTGGTACAACCTCGTGGGATTCTGTACCTACCCACCTCCTCTTCCAATCGCCCCACACACGGATGGCCAAACAGTTTCCCAGTACCATATACCACATACACTTTATAGTTGCTTCCCACAAAATACCCCTCACACAGCAGTTCCAATCAACAAAGCACAGCTTTATTGGGGGAAGGGCTAGGATTAGGGTACCTGGAACTGGGATAGCTGTGAAGAGAAAGATAATTAAAGAACTTGCTCAGAACAATTAATAACATGTGGACCCATAGGCCAGACCACCCCAGATACCCATCCCACTACCAGTGTTCCATCAGTTCAAATTCAGGGCTCACTGTTTGAAGGAGGGCAGAAAAAAAGGGCAGCAGAAAGTAACCTGAAGACCTGAGCTTGATTGAAGGTCCGGCTGCTTGTCCCCTTGATTGAAGATCTGACTGCTTGTCACTTTTAGCCTATTCGGGTCCATTGCAGAGCTATTGTGCAAGGCCCACCAACTACAGGAAGCCCAGACCTGGGAGTTGCTCCACAGCCCAGCTCCCTCACAGGTTGCAGGTGTCCTAGCACCTCAGCACATGCTGGTGACCCTCTGTAGCCAGCCAACCTCACTTGGTAGGGGTTAGCAAGTTCCCTACCTCACTCTGAAGATGCAGCTGGGAACTTCTTAGCTCCACTCCTTCTCTCAGCAGAAAAACTCAGTTCTGATGTGCAGCCAGACAATTCCACAGATTTGCCATTTGGCAGTATATGCCACAGTTCTCAGCATCAGTTTCTCTCGACACTTGAAATACAGCAGCAGCAGCGACAGGGTCCTGAGCATAGAACACCTGCTCGCCTTTTTCTTTTACAGTCTCGCATGGTTCAGACCAACCTCCACCTTTGCTCTGGCTGGCACACGGTTCTCAGTCAGTCTCTCTGCTTCAATTCCAGAACTGGTGCAGGATAGCTGCAGCAGAAATCTCCTCTAAATACAGCAATTCCAATTAGACGCCTGGATCACTTGGCAGAGTTCCTGTCAACAGCAAGATTTCTTCTCCTCCACTTCACAGACCAACTCTGTTTAAGTCCTGAGAAAGGCCTTAAAAGAAATTACTTCTCACAGCATTGAGCCCTCTCAACTTCACCAGAGCCTGGAACAGACTGACCCAAACTGCCCAAAGTCTCTGGGATTTCTCAAGGGAATTCTGCCCTCTGATTGGCTGCCCTCTGCCCTCAATCATAATATTGAGCCCTCTTTGATTATTAATTGGTTATGTCTCTTGGCACCTGAAAATAGTCAACACCCCCTCCCATGAGTCCTCTCTTACAGTCTTTGGGCACCCAGTTCTCAGATGGCTGTCTTTGGGGGCAGTCAAAGTATCACAAATATTTCTACTCCCATTTAGCTCCACAGTCCAACAGCTACCCCCCAGCTATAAAGTTCTGGTGCAGCTAAAGTCCCTGTTTCTTAATTACAATTTCCCCACAGGTCAGCAAACGCTTTTGCCCCCTGTCACACACTGCCCCCATTTTACATTGATCTTCTCTCCCAAGCCTGTCACTGCTGCTAAAATAAAGTCCCCCCAAAGACATGCAAAAGGCCCCATTTGTGCCTTGCATGCACAAATGGTAAAAAAAAGCTGTAAATGACATCCATATGGACTCAGCATTAGGGCCAGATGGCTTCAATCCCAAACTACTAAAAAACACTGTCCATACTATTTTGAATCCCTTGAAATTCATATTTAACTTCTCACAGTTCAAAGAAAATGTACCTTATGAATGGAAACATGCAGTGGTGGTTCCAATCTATAAAAAGGGAAATAAAAAAGAAGCAGAGAATTATCATCCCATGAGTCTCACTTCAGTTGTTGGTAAGACTATGGAGAGAATCTTGAAAAATAGAATTGAAACAGAAATGGAATGTATGTAAGGGACAGAAGGATATTAAACAACATGGCTTCTCTAAGGGGAGATCGTGTACCACAAATCTCATGAGTTTCTGTGAGAAGGTCAGTAAGTCACTGGATCAAAGCAACCAAATAGATATCATCTTCTTAGATTATAAAAAGGCCTTTGATAAGGTCTCACATATTTTGGTAAAAAAAATGGACACCATAAGATTAGTCCCATATATAATTAAATGGGTATTAGAATGGCTGACTAATAAAACCCAGGTGGTCAAAATTTTAGATACCTGTTCTGACCCTATTATGATAACAAGTGGTGTCCCCTAGAAATCAATCCTGGGTCCCATCCTGTTTGTGATCTTTATATCAGATTTGCATAAAGAAATTGTGGGGCTCATCAGTAAATTTGCTGATGACACAAAATTATGCAGTGAAGTGAATACTTCTGACAATATCAAAGCATTTAAAAAATATATTAATACCTTAGAAAACTGGGTTATCTTGAATAATATGGCATTTAATGAAGACAAATGCACTGTAATGCATCTTGGTCCTAGAAATCAGCATAATACATATTATATAAATAATAAGGAATGAAAACATGTTAAAACTGAAAAAGATCTTGGAATTATGATTAATGAACAATTAATCCCTGGGGAACATTGTCAACAAATTGCACTCAGGACAAACCACATGCTCACTTCTATTAGAAGATCCTTCATTTGCAGACAGGAGACCCGTATACTGCCCTTGTACAATTCATATATTAGGCCCCACCTGGATCATGGAGCTACCTTTTGGGCCCCGTACCTTTCTAAAGATAAAAAGCTTCTGGATAATATCCACAGAAGAACTACAAAACTTATTCCTAGAATAAAAAATCTATCCCATAAAAATAGATGCAGAGAATTACAACTATATGATCCAGAAATTAGGCGCCAGAGAGGAGTGCTTTTATTATTGTTCAAAATTTTGCATGACAAACAGCTTATGGCGGATTGCAACATCAAATTTGCAAACAAACCAAATACACTTAGGTGCAATGCTAACATACTAAAATGCCAGCAGAATAGGCCTAACGATCTTTCGTGTCTGCTCGTTTGGACAGCCCCCACCCTGGGTGCTGACCTTGCTGTCCCCCTCGCCTTCTCTGGCTTCTCCCTTCCCAGTTCCGGATATTCTTGCTGCATTGGATTTTGCTTCCAGAACCCTTCCCCTGTACCTGTCCCACCCCCTCTTGAACCCCTCCACTGTCTCTGCCTCCACCAGCCCCCTAGGCAGTGCATTCCATGGCTCCACCACCCTCTCAGTGAAGTAGCACCTCCTCCTTTCTCCCCTGAATCTTCCCCCCTCCAGCTTCCACCCATGCCCTCTAGTGGCCCCTTCCTCCTTCCTTCGAAGCACCCTGACTGTTCCTCCCCTATTTACCCTCTTCATGTACCTGAAGACCTCTATCATGTCCCCCCGGTCCCTTCTCTCTTCCAATGTGTACATATTTAGCTCTTCGAGCCTCTCCTCATAGGTCCTGTCCCCCAAGCCCCAAATCATTTTGGTTGCCCTCCTCTGGACCCTCTCCAGGAGTTTAATGTCCCTCTTTAAGTGTGGCCTCCAAAACTGCATGCAGTACTCAAGGTGCGGCCTCACCAAGCAGTTATACAGAGGGAGTATCACTTCCCTCCTTCTGGAGGTGATCCCCCTAGCGATGCATCCCAGCATCCTGTTGGCCTTGGCTGCTGCCCTCCTACAAGTCTCAGAGTTGTGCAATAACAAACAGTTATTTGTGCAAAGGGCATTCAAAAATAAAAGAAAACATAGGAGTTGATGTCAGATAAGGACCGCAAGACCCATCCAGTCTGCCCATTTCTTTTTCTACCTTATGAATGTGCCATCGGCCTTTGCTCTGTCAATGGCCTATCTATTCATACTCATCTGTATTGCTCCCTTATGCCTATCCCATGCCTGTTTGAAGCCCTGCACTGTATTCATATCCACCACTTACTGAGGTAGGCCATTCCATGTAGCCACCATCCTTTCTGTGAAAAAGAACTTCCTCACATTCCCCCTTAATTGACCTCCCTCTAATCTCATGCTGTGTCCTCTTGTCCTGCTATTTTTCCTTATATTGAAACATGTTAGACTCTTTCACCTTGTTAATGCCTCTAAGATGTTTGAATGTTTTAATCATATCACCTTTCTCCCTCCTTTGCTCTAGGGTATACATATTGAGCTCTGTTAATCGGTGCTCATATGCTTTCTGATGCAGTCTCTGCACCATTTTGGTTGCCCTTCTCTGGACTGCCTCCTTTTTGTTAATGTCCTTGTGCAGGTGCAGCCTCCAGTACTGCATGCAGTACTCCAGATGGGGCCTAACCAGTGTCTTGTAAAGAGGGATTATTACCTCCCTCTTACACCTTATGAGATCCCTACTAATACACCCCAACATCCCTCTAGCCTTACCTACTGCTTTAGTGGTCTGCTTGGATGATTTCAGGTCATCTTTGATGATGATGCCCAAGTCTCTTTCTTCCCTTGTGATTGCCAGCAACTCCCTTCCCTACCTATAGGTGGCTGCAGGGTTTCTCTTCCCTATGTGCGTGATCTTGCACTTCTTTGCGTTAAACCCCAGTTGCCACTCTTCCCACCATTTTTTCAATTTATCCAGATCTCTTCTCATTCTGCCCACCCCATCTGGATCATCTACTCTGTTACAGATCTTGGTGTCATCTGCAAACAGACAAACCTTACCCTCCAGTCCATCTGCAATGTCACTGATGAAGATATTGAAGAGGACTGGCCCCAGGACTGATCCCTGAGGTACCCCACTTGTGACTTGTATCTCTTCTGACTGTATACCGTTTACCACCATTCTCTGTTTTCTGCTCGCCAACCAGTTTGCCACCCAGTTGACCAACTTCTGACCCACCCCGAGTCTACGCAGCTTATTAATCAATCTTCTATGTGGAACAGTATCGAAAGCTTTGCTGAAGTCAAGGTAGGTGACATCAGTTGCACCCCCTTGGTCCACCACTCTGGTTACCCAGTCAAAGAAATCTATGAGATTAGTTTGACAGGACTGTCCTTTTGTAAACCCATGCTGTCTTGGATCCTGTGCTCCTATAGATTCCAGGTGTTGCACTGTCCTTTCCTTAAGGAGTTCCTCCATAATCTTGCCCACTACTGAGGTAAGACTGACTGGTCTGCAGTTTCCTGCCTCCTCCTTGCTACCACTCTTGTGGAGCAGGATCACTTGAGCCCTTCTCCAGTCTTCTGGGACCTCTTCTGTGTTCAGAGACTCACTAAACAGTTCAGCTAATGGCTCTGCTAGTTCCACCCATAGCTCCTTTAGTACCCTGGGATGTATGCCATCAGGTCCCATTGCCTTGTCCACCATGAGCTTAGCGAGCTCTTGTATGACCCTTTCTTTTGTAAAGGGACTAGTGCACACCTCCCTCCCCCCTGTGTCCATGGTGCTGAGCAGTGGTCCCTGCCCTACCTTCTCCTCAGTAAATACTGAGCAGAAGTATCTATTTAGGATAGATGCTTTTCCTTGGTCCTCCTCCACACACTCCCCCTTATCCCCTTTGATCTTAGCAATACCACCTCTGGACTTTCTTCTTTCACTCATGTATCTATAGAAAGTCTTGTTCCCTTCTTTTACTGTTCATGCTAGTGTTTCCTCGGTTTGGGCCTTTGCCTGCCTTACTGCCTTCCCTGCTTCCCTTAAGGAAGTTTGTTATGCCTCCCTATCTTTGTCCCGCTGCTTTCCTGTTATATTTCATGAAGGCCAACCTTTTGGCTCTGACCTTTTCTGCTACTGTTTTTAGGAATCAAAGTGGTTTCCTCCTTCTTTTGCTCTTGCTTTTCTGTCTAACACAATGGGATGTTTCTTCAAGTATTGCATCCTTAATACTTGCCCACTTTGCATGTATCCCCTCACCTGTATTTCTTCTTGCCAGGGCTAGCTTAACTCTGTTGGCCATCTTATCAAAGTCAGCTCCTCTGAAGTCCCATATTTTTGCCTTAGAATGGGATGATTTAGTTCTAGTGGCCAAATTGAACCATATCATGTGATAGTCACTGGCCCCCAGGTGACCTTCTACCTGAAGATCTGTGATCCTTTCCCTATTAGTCAGTACTAGATCTAGGATAGCCCTGTATCTTGTGGGTTGTTTTACTAGTTGTTTGAGGCCCTCCACCTGCAGGGAATCCACCATGTGTCTAGTTCTGGTGGATGTTCCTGCTGGTTGTGACCAATCTGTATCTGGCATGTTGAAGTCTCCCATTATCAGAACCTCCCCTTTAGATGTCATGTTTTGTATATGTTCTAACAGTAATGTGTCTATGTCCTCCCCCTCGTCTGGAGGCCTGTAGACAACCCCAGTTCATATGGCTGTCCCATTTCCCGTTTCCAGGGTGACCCACAGTTCTTCTGGCTCCTTATGTGTATTCTGAATTTCTGTAGCTTTGATATCTTCATTGACATAAAGGGCCACTCCACCCCCCCACTTTTTGCACCTCGGTCTCTTCTGAACAGTACGTAACCTGGTAATGAAGTATCCCAAGTGTGGTTACTGGTGAACCATGTCTTGCTAATGGCTACTATGTCCAGTTTAGCCTCTGTCATTGTTGCCTGCAGGTCTGGGATCTTGTTTCCCAGACTGCAAGCATTTGTGTACATGATTTTCCATTGGACAGATTTTGGTGTGTTTGTTGAGCAAGGCCCGGCATTTCCCCTGTGTGTCATATGGGGAGCCAGACCTTTTTCCTTACCTGGCGATGCAAATGAACTACAAACATACTGAACTCCTGTTTGATCACTAGCTGTGGGGAGAGAGGTGTTCTTTCCGTTCGACATATCAGGTGCTGCACCCCACTCCCCAAGTTTGAACAATTTAAAAATAAACTGGATAAGTACTTTATGGGCACCTAACTGGATTGACCCACATGACGTGGAGACGTAGACTTGATGGGTCCTAGGGCCATCTTCTACCTTGGTAAACTGGTAGCAGGCAGGCTTCCTCATCAATATTTGGTTGGGCTCATTAATATTCATGAGCCCCAAAACATGCCCCCGTTCAATACTTGACCTTTTCAGCGCCCAGAGGCTCCTCACCTGCCTCATTCTGGCCACTGGTCCCTAGTTAGGCAAACAGGGCATTAGGACCACTGAAATACCTGGAATTTGACTGCACTGGTGGTCAGTAAACAAAGCGCTCTTCTGTGCATGTGCGAGCATGCCGGCTGCTCAGGAGAACAAAAGGAACACCGGCAGCTTGCGACCCATCTCCTATGGCCCATTATGGGCAAACAAACATGGAGGATGCTTGGGGATTCAGGGGTACTATCCAGGACTCGGATTGTGGCGGTGACTATCAGGGGAGATAACGGGGCACCACAGGAGGAACAGGGCAATTAAAGGTAAGCCCCCATGGGGGGGTTACACTAGTGTACACTAAAGGTGCAAATGAAGCACCAGAGTGTGACTTCAGCTTATGCCATTTTAGCTGTTTTAAAGAGCAACTCTCTATTATGATAAAATGCTGAAAAACAATAGATTTGCACCGATTATGTTTTAACTTTATTGTTTTCTAGTTATTTTTTACTTTATTTACTTACTCCAAGCCTTTATCAGCCAACATAATCCTGACATCCTTGCTGTAGTTGAAACATGGCTGACACCAAAAAGTTCCTGATCTGGCAATTATCTTACATGGCTACAATATTTTCAGACTGGACCGTGTCTCTAAAATGGGAGGGGGGCTGTGCCATCTTCATTAAGGATAATCTCCTGGGGCCCCTTGTTCCAACCCCTGTCCCTTCCTCCTTGGCCCAGCTTCTACCCATTAAAATTATTCTAGGTCCCAATCAAAAAGCCCTCACCATCATCTCTGTATATATTCCACCTCAAGATCAAGATCTTGGTATCAAAGAAGTTCTTAGCTTTGTCAGCTCCCAACCTCCTGGCTCTGAACACATTCTGCTTGGTGATTTCAATATAAACTGGCTTGCATCTGATGTCTACACTCATAATGATGCCCTTGCAGCTGTCAACCTGTCACAATTGGTCACCACACCAACTCGGATAAATTACAAAACTGGCACCAGTACCCTACTTGACTGGTTTCTCACCAATCACCCTACCAGGATCTCTCATACCTCCGTTCTCCCAGACTCTCTCAGTGACCACTCCCCGGTTGTATGTGAATGGTCTAATAAATTTCTAAAGCTGCCCCCTATAATCATTACCAGCAGAGTCCTCCCCCGTGGTCAACTTACCCATCTGAAACAGTACTTATCCTTGGAAGACTGGCTGCCCATCTACAAGGCGACGGATGTTAACCTTGCCTTTGGCTGCTTCATCGCCGTCTTCAATAAGACCTGTGACCTCTTCGCTCCTTCAGAAAAACAGAAAACTAAAGCCCTCTGCAACCCTTGGATAACTGCAGAGCTCCCTTCCCAGCTGTAATCTAGGGACCACCTGTGGGCAGTGGTTAAAGCCACAGGCAAACAATCTGACATCCAAAAATACAAACATGCCTGTAATGCCTGCACAAAATCCATTCGTCTCACAAAAAGCTCACATTATAAGGATGTCCTCACCATCACCTGGGGAAATGGTCGTGCTTTCTGGGACAATATCAAGGACATTACTGGGAAACAATCAAAGTCCCCTACAGCCATGTTAATTGTTGAAGGATCCACTACCCTTGATCCCATGGTCATTGCAAACACCTTTAACATGGCTTTTACTGACCTCAGTACTGTTCTACCACCTGATATCTTCACAGTCAGTCACAACCCCTCTAACTCACCCTGCACTCTGTCAAACCACCCTCATTTCTACTTCAGGGAGATTAAGATGAATGAAGCTCGCCGCCACATCGCCTCAGCCATCTCCTCTTCCAGAATCAGCAGTGACACCCTGGACCTTAAGCTGCTATCACTTACACTTGACGAGGTCCTCAGTCCCCTAACTAAAATTCTTAACCTCTCTCTCCACACCAGTACATTCCCTGAAATATGGAAAACTGCCACTGTGACCCCGGTCCACAAAACTGGGGATAAGACCTGGAACTCTAACTACCTCCCGATCTCCATATTGCCACCACTATCCAAGGCCCTAAAGCGTATTGCTGTGGACCAGCTCACTGATTATTTGGACAAATATAATATTCTGTGCACACAACAGCACAGTTTTAGAAAAGGGCATAGTACCACCACTGGCCTGCTTGAATTTACCACTGCAGTGCATAGTTCCCTTGATAAAGGACTTCTTACAGGGGCTGTCTTCATCGACCTCTCAAAGGTTTTTGACATGGTCCATCATCGGCTGCTGTATGACCAACTACTCCTCGCTGGCCTCACACCGGACTCAGCTCGCTGGTTCAGAAGATACCTTGACAGCCGCTCTCAAAGAGTAAAAATTGCCAATGCTATCTCGGACACCTTTCCTGTCTGCTCCGGAGTACCTCAGGGGTCCATACTGGGCCCTCCCCTTTTCAGTCTCTTTTTAAACTCCCTACCACAATCCTGCTCAGAACAAATCATCCTGTATGCAGATGATGCTGTTGTCTTTTTTACGCACAAGGACCTTTCACCACTACAACACAGCCTCCAACTCGGATTCAGTGCCATTGAAACATGGTTCTCCAATCACAAACTAGTCTTCAATCACAAGAAAACCAAGTCCTTGCTATTCTGCAGTTTACATAACTGTTACAAGCAACACCCCTCTTGCCATCTCCACCAAGCAGGGGACTGTCCTCGAACAAGTTTACTCTTTCAAACACCTAGGGATTCTGCTTGACCCCAATCTCTCCTATACGGCTCACACTGACAGCATGGCTAAAGCTGCTGGCACACGTCTTGGATTACTCTACAAGCACGGGCAGCACCTCACCCCAGAGGCCCTAAAGATTGCCATCCAGAGCTCTGTGGTGTCAATTATTGATTATGGCCTCATTATCTATGGCTCTGCCATGACGTCCACTCTCTGACGTATAACAACTGCTCTTAAAAAAGCATGCTGACTCACAACTGGTGCCCACTGCCTCACCCACACCTGTGCCCTTTATGAACAATCCAGATGGCTCCAGCTCTCCAACCGTATAAAGTATATCACATGTGCTATGGTGGGAAAAATCAACCTTGGCCTCACACCACCTGGTGTTACTGCCTTGTTACATTAAAACACCAACCAACAGAACACCAGGAGCTCGACAACCCAGATTCTACAAGTTCCTCACTGTCGAACTACGGAGGGCCAATGCTCCTTCGCCTATAGGGCTCCTCTATGGATGAATGGTCTCAGCCATACCATCTCCTCTGCCTCAACACTAGGTCAGTTCAAAACCAGACTCCGGGCCCATCTCATTGCCTCTAGCTCCTGTGACTGCCTCTCCTAGCTGATGACCTACACAGCTTAAATCCTAACTTATATACTGCATAACCCCAGGCCCCCAGTCCCCTCCCCAGCTCCTGAGGCGCGACTTCAAATCTCAGGTCTACATACCACCTCATTAGCCTCTCCTTGCCCCATTACAGCACTTATCCTCCCCCACTCTGCCCACTTTTTCTCTTCTATCACTCCTTCCCATTTATTTTTCGACAAATGCCTCCGGCTGCATCTTCCTCCTCCCTCTCTCCTCTCATCCCTGTTTCTCTGCCACCCCCGGGCGCCTGACCCTACCCATTCCTTGTGGGCATATGCATCCTAGCTGTGTTCACCATCTTACTATAGCTGTCTCTGTTAACCACCTACACTTCTCCTCATCCTCTACCCCTTAATCTTCCTATAATTGACCCCTTTCAATACTGTTGTACATGAATTGTTTATTGTTATTTCACTGTTGCTTCCTTGTTGTTTGTTATTTCTGATGTGGAACCTTTGTAAAAGAGCCTTGGCTCAAAGGTTCTTGTAATCCTAGAATAAATAAATAAATAAAATAAATATTTCCTCAGCTGTTGGTCTACTTAATATCATTGATAATGCAGCAATTCTTTCACTGAGTCTTTCAAAATGTATCTGACTCTCCCCCTGCTAATCACACAACTGCTGTTTGTGACATCACAGTCTGTTGTCATGGTGAGCTCTATGATGTCACAAAACCATGGTAGTGTGAGGTTAACAGGGGAGAGGTAAATGTTTTCAAATGTTTTCTGTACAGACTTTTTAGCTTTCTCTCTCATTCAACACAGGGTAAGGACCAAAATTAGGGGGTAGAAACACACACGGGGGGGGGGGGGGGTGGTGGACAGCAGTCCATTCTCAGAGGAAACAGTCCTAAAGGAACTCTCAAAACTAAAAGTAGACAAGGCAATGGGACCAGATGGGATGCATCCCAGAATACTGAAAGAAGTCAGGGAGGTACTAGGGGCACCACTGACAGCCCTATTTATAACAAATCATTGGAGGAGGAGGAGGAGGGTGAATGTGGTACCATTACACAAATGTGAGAGCAAAGTGGAGGCTGGAAATTACAGGCCAGTCAGCTTGACCTCAGTGGTGGGGAAAATCATGGAATCCATGTTAAAGGAAAGGAAAGGATTGTGGCATATCTGGAGGCTAGTGGGGTACAAGACCTGAGGCGACATGGATTCACAGCAGGGAGATCTTGTCAAACAAATCTGATAGATTTCTTTGACTGGGTAATGAAGGTGGTGGATCATTGCCTACCTAGATTTTAGCAAGGCATTTGATACCACACAGGAGACTAGTAAACAAGTTGCACAGCCTGGTAATAGGTCCCAAGGTGGTACAATGGGTCAGAAACTGGCTGAGCAACAGGACACAGAGGGTGGTGGTGAATGGAGTTCAATTCCAGGAGAGGGAGATGACCAGTAGGGTGCCACAGGGTTCAGTTCTGGGGCAAGTTCTCTTCAATGTCTTCAATAGTGACATTGTGTGAGGGTCTGGAAGGGACGGCGTGCCTCTTTGTGGATGACACCAAGATCTGCAATAGGGTAGACACTCCAGACTGGGTGGAAAAAATGAGAAGAGACCTAGGCAAATTGGAGGAGTGATCAAGACAGTGGCAGCTTAAATTTAAGGCAAAAAAGTGCAAAGTCATGCACTTGGGCCACAGGAATCCTGGAGAGTAATACAAAAGGGGGTTGGAGATACTAACAACAACCAAACTGGAAATGGATCTGGGGTAAATATAACAGATGACCTGTAGGTGGCCAAGCAATGTGAAAAGGCGGTGGGGAGGGCCAGAGGGATGCTGGGGTACATAGGAAGGAGCATGATGAAAACAGGAGGTGGTGATGCCACTGTACAGATAAGCTGGTTAGGCCACATCTTTTCAGGCCGGTTTTCAAAAAGAGAAATCTACAGTAGATCAAATGTTTATTTTACAATATATGCTAGATAAGTATACTCAAATTAAAACTGATAAAATATATGCAGCCTTTATTGACATCAAATCGGCATTTGACTCTGTCCATAGGGAGTCCTTATGGCATATTTTGGAAAATAAAGGTATGGATCCACAATTACTGGAAGTTATTAACATTTTACATGAAAATAACAAAATTGTTATTAGGTGCAATAAAGATGGTGCACTGAAAAATAGTGTAGAAGTTAAAACCGGGGTTAAACAGGGCTGCTTACTTCCACCTACATTGTTCAATCTTTATATAGACTCAATAGTGGGGGAATTGGAAAGGATTGAGAGCTTTCCACTGAAAATAAATGGAATACCTGTAAAAATTCTATTATACGCAGATAATGCAGTTACTTGCTCAAACCCCGTTAGGATTGAATAGAGCAATACAAACAACTTTAAATGCAGAAAAGGATCTATGTATGGAATTAAACTTGGAGAAAACCAAAATAATGGAATTTAATAGAAAAGGGAAAAGAAGAGCATCCTGGTCAGTAAATGGGTCTAAAATTGAGGTAGTGGATGAATTCCAATATTTAGGGGTGATTTTTAGTAATAATGGTAAATGGGATAAGCAGATCAAAAGGGTGAAAGAAAATGCAATCAGAACACTTAATGGAATTACACGTTTTGCCCATGTGATGGCAAAAGATTCTTTTTTTGCACAATATCGTTGCCTTATGGCAAAAGTACATTCGCAATTAATTTATGGTGCTGAATTATGGTGCTTGAGTTGTCAACTTAAAGATGTCGAAGCGATACAAAATCAATACCTGAAAAAAGTTTTGGGGGTTCCTCAATATACATCAAATGCTTTGGTAAGGGTGGAGACTGGTATGGTATCTTTGTATGCAACTATTGTAAAAAAACGTATTGTATACCAGAAAAAGATTAGCTCTGCCCCAGTGGACAGCTTGCTGTTTAATTGTTGGATAGAAATATCTCAAAGACAGGAGGAGTTACTATTAACTTGGGGAGGAAGACTTAATGAGGTATGGCATAAGTATGGTCTTGAGCATAATGCAATTTGAGTTGGGCAACTAATCCTACTAGATTTGCACAAGAAGCAATTGAAAGAGTATTGGTTATCATAAAACAAAAAGGATTTAGAAAACATAAGATCAGCTTGGAATACTGAAAACTTGAAAAAATATTAAATCTTTGTTTGAAGTGGGAAAAATATTTAATAGTATGTGAGAATAAAAAGTATATGAAAGCTTTGACATTATTAAGAATGGGGTTGTATACTCAATGGGGAAATTTAAAATATAAATGGAAGTTCTGCTCAAGCCTGTATTACGTGTTTAAATGCTAAAATGTGCTTGTCTCATCTACTAATCTTTGATTGCCCTGAGCTCCAGAAGGAGAGAAGTGATACTATCAGGAATGTGTTTCAAAATTTAAGGGGGTGTACGAAAGAACAGCAGCTGAATTTTATATGTAACACAAAAAATGAAACTAAGATCTTTGCATTTGCTAGTTTTGCAAATCTGATTGCCAAGCGATGTAAATGGAAGCTTTAAAGCATGGATATTTAAAAAAAGGATATGTTTGAGAGATAGATGGACTATGTTATATGATATTATGTATGTATTGGTTTTAAAATGTGTGTGGCACAAATGAAATATGTGATTTTAGCATATTACATGTAATGAATGTCATTTTTATACATGGTTGAAAATAAACTTGAACATCTGGAATACTGTGTTCAGTTCTGGAGACTGCACCTCCAGAAGGACATTGACAGAACAGAGGCAGTCCAGAGAAGGGCAACAAAAATGGTGAAAGGACTGCACCAGAAAACATATGAGGAGAGACTAAAAGACCTCAATATGTATACCCTGGACTAAGGATTTTATAGAGACATTCAAGTACCTCAGGGGAATCAACAAGGTCCAGGAGGGCAGCATCTTTAAAAAAAAAGAGATGTGCAAGAACAAGGGGTGACAATATAAGGCTAGAAGAGAGAGACTCAAGGGAAATGCGAAGAAGTGTTTTTTTTCAGAAAGGGTGGTGGATGCATGGAACAGCCTCCCAGCAGAAGTCGTACCGGCTAAAACAACTGGTGAGTTCAAGAATGCATGAGATAGATAGAAGGCAACCATAGTGGCAGGAAAGAGAGGGTAAGCTACTGATCATTTAGGATCAAGAGTTAAGTAGGTAGGTAGGGAACTGGGCAGACTAGGTGGGCCAGGTGGTCATTATTTGCCATCAAAATCTATATTTCTATGACTACCAAGATGTGCTACAACTCTTGGAAAGGAACACTGAAAATGAAAAGTTGTATTCTCTAGTAAATTGTAACAGTTCAAGCATCTTATTTATGAAAGCACACGCTGAAGTGCAGAGCTGCTCTTTAAAAGGAGCTGGTGTTAGTGAACAAGATCCAGAAAGTGAGTGAGCTTGCAGAGGGGCATGCAATCAGGCAGGCTGAAACAGACAGAAAGATTAAAAAAAAACATTACATAAATACATAAGCAGCATGTCTCATCCTTACTGGGGCAGCCTATTTCTTTTAAGGCGGCAAGGACATTGGCGGGGGTGGGGGGGGCAGCTTATGAAAGTTGTCTCGCTAAGTGGGGGGAAAAAAAGACAACTGAAACCTTTTGAAAATTCTATCTGCCCAAGGATTTGTTTCCTGCCCTGCATCCTGGGTGACAGCACTTGCTTTTAGCTGTACATTAGACACTTCTAATGCATGGCTAATAACCAATCAAGATGCAGGATTTTCTCATCCTATTTTATAAATATATGTATACGGTAAATACATTTTCATCTCATTTTAGGTTACTGCATGTTCGGAACTCGAAAAAATCTCACACATCCCACTTGCACAAACAATGTTACAACAACTCACAACTCAGTACCTAAATACAGTATAATAACTGGCTTAGCCTTTTTCTCATAGGGAAACCATAGTGTAATTTGCCGTTATAAAGGAGTGTTTATAATGGCAAACACGCGCATGGTTTCCCTCACTCTGCACATGCCCCACTGCAGCTCTTCTCCTCACACCGGCCCCACGCTTTTTTTCATCTCCAGACAACTAACTGCTACTCGGACTCGGGGGTAAGCACATTTTTAAATATAAACTCTACTACAACAGGCAAAAATATATCTTTTCACTAAGGACTGAAATAAAAAAACTTTTAAAATAAATAGAAAACGGCACCATGGACCGCATACTTAAATCAAGCTGGACTGCCGAGCGCTCTGGAACCTTTTCATTTTGTATAATTGCTGTGGTGAAAAAGGCAAACCCAGCAATTATATAAAATAAAATATGGGTTGGTGTGTGTAAACTGGAAGTTTACACACACCCTCGGCGTTAGATGCTAGTCATAAACCCCTCAGGTGTGTGTAAACTTCTCTTTACACACCCCGACCCATACTTTATTCTCTATATAAAGTTGCTTTTTATTTATTTACATACAAAGTACAGTATGCAAGGTGCTAGGTAAATAACAAATTGCAAAGAAGTGCAGAAATGGACACAAGTCCCTTTACACGAGAAAGGGTCCTGAAGGAACTGGAAGTAATAAGAGTTGACAAAGCAATGGGGCCAGATGGGGTGCACCCCAGGGTCCTTAAAGAACTAAGAGAGGTGGTGGCTGAACCTCTGGGTATCCTGTTTAGCCAATCACTGGAAACAGGGGAGGTACCCAAAGACTGGAGGACAGCAGATGTAGTCCCCTTATACAAAAGTGGGAACAAAGAGGAAGCAGGGAACTACAGACCAGTCAGCCTCACCTCGGTAGTGGGAAAGATCATGGAAGCACTACTGAAGGAGAGATTGGTGGAACATCTGGTTGTCAATGGACTACGGGACCCAAGCAGCATGGTTTCACCAGGGGAGGTCATGTCAGACCAACCTCATTGAATTTTTGACTGGGTGACTAGGGAGGTGGATCAGGGAGGGCAGTGGACATGGTCTATCTGGACTTCAGCAAGGCCTTTGACACTGTGCCACATAGAAGACTATTACACAAACTGGGGAATATGGGTGTGGGCAGGACAGTAGTGTGGTGGGTAGGTAACTGGCTGGGTGGCAGGACACAGAGGGTGGTGGTAAATGGCTGTCACTCCACAGAGGGAAGAGTGACCAGTGGGGTACCACAGGGATCAGTGCTGGGACCGGTCCTATTCAACATCTTCATCAGTGACATTGCTCAGGATCTAGAAGGCAGAATTTCACTGTTAAGCTGATGACACAAAGCTCTGTAACAGAGTAGACACACCAGAGGGTGTAGACAGAATGAGAAGGGACCTGCAGAAACTTGAAGAATGGTCAAGGGTTTGGCAGTTGAAATTCAATGCAAAGACGTGCAAGATAATGTACGGCACAAAAACCTTGGCACAATATATCAGTTGGGGGTGAGGATATAGCATGCACCAAGCAGGAAAGGGATCTTGGGTTGTCATCTCTGATGACCTCAAGGAGGAAACAGTGTGACAAGGCATCAGGTAAAGCAAATAGGATGCTGGAATGTATAGGCAGGGGCATCACCAGCAGGAAAAGGGAGGTCATAATTCTCTATACAAGACATCAGGGTGAGGCCCCACCTGGAGTACAGTGTACAGTTCTGGAGACCATACCTACATAAGGACATAGACAGGGTAGAGAAGGTTCAGAGGAGGGCAACAAAGATGGTGCATGGATTGCATCACAAGTCCTATGAAGACAGGTTGAAGGAACTGAACATGTACCCCCTGGAGGAGAGGAGGGAGAGAGGGGATATGATAGAGACATACAAGTATCTTACAGGGAGGAACAGGGTGCAGGAAAACACTATTTTTAAGCGAAAAAGATGTTCCAGGACTAGGGCATGGGATGAAGTTGGAGGAGGATGATTCAGAGGAAACATGAGAAGGAATTTCTTCACAGAACGGGTGGTGGACAAGTGGAACACCCTGCCAGAGGAAGTGGTGGGGGCTGAAACAGTCACGGGATTTAAGAATGCATGGGATAGACATAAAGGAATTCTAGAGGTCAGGGGTAAGGGGAAACAGACTTCTAGGAAAACAAACTGAACTTACAAGCTCAAATGGGCAGACTGGGTGGGCCATAGGCCCTTATCTGCCGACACTGTCTATGTATCTATGTAAAATAATGCACCTGAGAAACAAAAAACCAGGGGAAGATTACACATTGGGTGGAGAGGTAGTAACAACAACAAAAATGGAAAGGGACCTGGGGGTAATAATATCAGATGACCTTAAGGTTAGCAAGCAATGTGAGAAGGCAGTAGGGAGGGCTGGGGGGATACTGGGATGCATAGGGAGCGGCATCACCAGCAGAAAACAGGAAGTTGTTATCCCTCTGTACAGACAGTTGGTGAGACCCCATCTAGAGTACTGCATCCAGTTCTGGAGACCCCATCTCTGCAAGGACATAGATAGGATGGAGGCAGTCCAGAGAAGGGCAACTAAAATGGTGCAGGGTCCGCAAGAGAAGCCATGCGAGGAGAGACTAAAGGAGCTTAATATGTATGCCCTTGAGGAAAGGAGGGAGAGGGGGGACATGATAGAAACTTTTAAGTACCTCAGTGGAATCAATAAAGTCCAAAAGGGTAGCATCTTTCAGAAAAAAAGATGTGCAAGAACAAGGGGGCACAATTTGAAGATAGAAGGGGGATAGCTCAGGGGCAATGTGAGGAAGTATTTTTTCACAGAGAGGGTGGTGAACGCATGGAACAGCCTTCCTGAGGAGGTTGTGGGGTCTAAAACTGTGGGAGAATTCAAGAATGCATGGGACAGACATAAGGCAATTTTTGTTGGGGGTAGGAAGAAATAGACTGTTGGTTAAATAGGATCTGCAGCTTATCCTGTAGGTAGGGGAATGGGCAGACTAGGTGGGCCAAGCGGTCCTTATCTGCCATCAAAGTCTATGTTTCTATGTTAACAATTTATTTAATTTATTCTTTAATTAGTTATTAATTTTGTTTTTGGTCTGACTAAATATTGTTTTAGTATGTCCGGACCATGCCCGTAAAAGGGCCATGTGGCCAGTGCATTTTTACCCAGTTAACAAAATTTTAAATAAAAAAAATAAGTATTCTCCAAACATTTCATTGGTCCATCAGAAGGGTGACCATAGTGGGGAGGTGGGTAGATATGGCATCCCAGGGGGTTTTGCCATATTTTCATCAGAACCACTATATTCTTTCTCTGGGTGGAGGCATTGTGCTATTTCTAACAATCAACAGATATGAACTCCCTCATACATCAACGGAGACATCACAAACACAGGAGCCACTGTGACATCTATGGTGAACTGGTTGCATTGTAGAGTTATAGGGCTCTATTTTTGAAGGGAGCTTCGATCGGTGCAAGCTGTGACAAACAGCAGCTTGGGCCAAAGCCCAGTATGCCAGGGACCCTGCACCAGATTCTGGTATAGGAGGTGTCCCAGTGCCTAAGTCCCAACACCTACGGCAACCACACTCATGCTCCAAACACACGGTGCACCAGAGGGTTTGCCACAGGCTCCCTGTGGCTGGGGCAAGCACGGCCCCAGTCCACCAGCACTGGCATCTCCCATACCACTGTATTCACCACTGCCCTAATGGTTGAGCACCTCCCTCCCCAAATCCCGATCATGCTGGCATCGACCTAACACATAACCCCCCACAACCCTAGTGTGGCCCCCCTCCCCGAAACCCCTATCATGCAGTAATGTAAATATAGATATAGCACCCACATCCCTGGTGGTATAGTGGCCTCCCACCCTCCCAACCATGGCCAATAGTGACCACCACCCTGCCCCCCAACCCAGCTCAGAGCCAGAGACCAGCACAACCCACCTCACAACTCCACAGCTGACCACTGACTGAACTGTCTTTGTGAGTATTGTAATGTGTACACTCATGTACACATTACAATACTGGCAATGACAGTTCAGTCAGCAGCTAGCCATGGAGGTGGGTTGTGCTGGTCGCCATCTCCGAGCCGGGTTTGGGGGTGGTGGTGGTCACTACTGGCCAGGGTGGGGAGGATAGGAGCCACTATACCACCAGGGATGTGAGTGTTATATCTATATTTCCTTCATCACATGACTGGGGCTCAGGGAGAAGGGCCACACTAGGGTTGTGGGGGTTATGTGTTAGGTCAATGCCAGTATGATCGAGGTTCAGGGAGGGGGCCGCTACTCCCCCAGGGTGGGCATTGTTTAGGACATACATGTGAGCACTGTTGGGGTCATGGACAGCGGCACATCACTGCATACAAGACAACTCTCCCGGTGGGGAGGTATCTAAGTACCTTAAACCAGCAATAGCTGGTCTTAGGATACTTGGAAATTCTCCTGCTGGGAGAGTTTCATGAATACCATTCTTGGGGATGTGGCGGCCTGCACCTGCCACATTCCCCCTTGTGCCAGGTTGCAGCCCATTTTCAGGTGCATGGGTGGCGCAAGCCCCGTTTGGGGCAGGCAGCCTGCGTTCGATGCAGGCTGCCTTTGAGAATAGCTCTGAGGGCTGTGTCAGGTACAGGCACCATGCACCATTGAGAGGGCTTTGAGAATATGGCCCTCAGTGTACTGTACTTCTGAAGCATCGAAGAGGGTGCTCACCCTGGGAAAACTCTCCTCCCAAAAGCACATGCAAGCACTTAAGAGAGATTCTTTTATGAATGTAAATAGCAGCACTTATTGGTTGAGTCAGCACATTTATTTTTGACGAAATCCATAAATCTAGTAACAAATTTTTAATTGATTTGCAAAACATGAATAATGCAGTTTTTTTTTTATTCTTCTGTTTCTGCCAGAGGCCAGTTAGGTTATTTGTTTATATGATGTATAATCATGATAGTGTAGTTTTGCATGTCTACAAAACATGTACAGAATAACCTTTTAGTATACTCAGCAGAAGAAAAAAAAAGATTCTCATGTTTCCAGAGCAACAAAACAGAGCACATCCCAACAGGGTATTCTTATAAAGACAATTCAAAGGCTATTCCTTGGAAAATGCTTTAGTTAGAACTGGCATGCTTCAGTGTCATGGCACTGGCAATAACATCTCTTGAAGTTAAAGAATGAATATTGTGTTGTGCCAGGTGTGTTGACACTGAAGATTGTACTGTATTAAAAAACAATATATCTGTTTCCAGCTGTAATACATAGTCCAGCCTGTTCCCCTAATTGAATAATAGTGAAGTCATTTAATTGTAGGGTAAACATAAAAAGCCTTTTGTCTAGTAAGAAAGCCCTTTTGAATATATGCCAAGCCTGCCTGTGAGGCAACTAACCAGCTAAATATTTACATGCAAAACAGTGAACAAATGACTCTGTTTTCAATACTCAGTCATAGAGGCCAATTTCCGCCTTTCAGAGAGTTGCTTGGTAACATAGAGGCCTCTTTAGTTGCCTGTAAAAAAACAGTGGCCACTTCCACCTCTTGCAGGGCCTTCATCAGGGAACCTACTAAATCTGTTAGAGCGAAGGGTAAGTGAGGGGGCTATTGGCAGCTCGGCTTTGTGCTGGATCCCATAAATTCCATTCAGCTTTGATAACTCAGCCAAAGTACATTGGCTTCTTGTGTAATAGTTGGCATAGGGTAACGCAGACTATAGACAGAAGGTCAAATAGCCTTTGAAGTCAGCAAATGACAATTCAGTTCTGTAGCTTACTTTGGGCTGGCAGTATAGCCTAGAAGTTAAAGTCATTAGCTGTGAATGAGGTTGGTACACCCAGAAGACATGGGTTTGATTCCTACAACATCCACTTGCATACTGTGTGACCTTGAGCAAGTCACTTAACCTCCCCAGTGCTCCTGGGTTGCCCCTGAAAACAGGCCGTGTGTCTAGTGGGCCTTACCCGGTTACCAAAGAATAATAAATAGTAATACATAATACTTATGGTAGGTGGTGTTGGCATGCCACTACTGAAGGCTGGTGTGCTTGTAGTGGTGTGATTGAGTCTGCAACCCAGAAAGACCTATGTGACCAATGCTGAGCTACAATAGTTAACATTTGATGTAGCTCTATGTCACATTAAACACTGCACACATAATATGTTAGTCTATTGCTCATATTCTAGTCATGCCCGTGGGGTGGCCATTCTGGTCAACAAAAACCTTCCTCAACAGGCCCTCTCCATTTAGTCTGATGATTCAAGTTGTTGGGTGTTGTTGTTGGTCAGTTATATGAGCGCAGCAAGAGGAAGGTGGCAGTTGCTAGAACTCTTCTACTGGGATTAAAGAACTAAAACTCTACTACTGGGACCTTCAATTAGGGTCAAAAACAAACAAACAAAACAAGAGTTGGTGTCATACCTCTCAACTGTCACACATTGCGAGGTACGTCACTCATTTTACCTCTCAGAAAACCCTCTGCCTCACATGGCGCAGGTAATATTCCACACTGCCCACTGAAACGTCAATGCAGAAATTGATAATAATCTATGATACTCAGTAGTCAGCAAACATGAGTAACATAAGTGCACAGATTTAGACTGTGTTCTGAGCTTGCAATGTCATATTTGATAACGTGTCACACATTTTGCCCATTTGTCGCACATCCTGTCACACATTTGAGTGATGAAAGGTTGAGAGGTATGGTTGGTGTGCTTGTTTGAGCTGGGGTGAAGAGAAGAGCTCTAAATTAGGGTGTATGGCTTAGGCAACAGAAAGTCAGGTGTCTGTATTTAAAATTTCCCTAGTTAGCTTTTGGCAGAGAGCAGAAAGAGGAAGGAGGCAGCTGCTAGAACTCTTCTACTGGGACCTTCAATTAGGGTAATAAATAGGGATGTGCAAAAGAAGGATTTCTGATATTTGTATTTGTCGAATTCTTGCATTATTAATTAAAAAAAGTTTCAGCCATTTCAGACTCCTGTGTTTGTTAATACAATCACAGTAGTAATGGTATTTGAGTTGTAATCAGAAATAAAGTCTTCATTCATAATATATGATGAATTTACTACATTAATAGGTAGTAATGCAACCCATGGGCCCTGTCATGCAGAGTAGCTAAGCAATGCATTGCTTTTTTCATTTAGCTGGTCTTTCAGGGACTACACTGTAGCTGCTGAGGGCAGTAATAAATAAATGATGCATGCCATGGGATATACTGTGGTTGCTCACCCACATTTCTCTGCTATTTTTTTTTCTGAGACAATAAATTTTAAAACAGGTTGGTGACTGCAGAACCAGAGTGAAAACTGAATATATACGTTATTTCTTTGCAAAACAGCAAAGTATGAAACTCAGGCCAATGCAGATTCCAGCCTACCCGTATCAGCTGGATTAGACAGGATGCACCCACATAACTTATGGTACCACTAGCCCAATAAACAATAGTGGTGAAGAAACAAATAAAAAGGTGGGTGAACGGGAAAAGAGAAAATCACATGAGCATGTTCTATTAAGTCCAACACAATACATGTATAAATATCACTGATAGTCATAATCTAGCAATGGGAGATTTACTTTCAGAAAGACCAGCTCTTCTACCCTCTCTGGCTTGAGACCTGACCTGTGCGGAACTACAACATCACCTGCAGTACTAAATATTATTTCAGGAGGCAGACTGGTAGGAGGGCAGCCTAAATACTTTACAGCTACTTGAGAGAGTGCAGGCCACACCATCTTGTTTGACATCCAGTATTTTAAGGGATCTGTTTTGAAGTGCTGCTTTTGTTCCCCCAAGTAATTGACCACCATATTCTCTGCACTAATTGTATTCCTAAAGATGGACTTTTCATCTGAGTCTGTGTCTTCTAAAAGACTGATGTGAGCCCACATATCACACCCAGATTGTAGTGCTGAAACTGTAGTGGTTTCACCTACTGCCTGTGCATTGCCAAATCCAGTTCTATAACTTTCATTTTCCTGACTGAACCTCCCTTACTAAGTCATTTTTATGTTTGCTTGCGCACATGCGCAAGAAACATTATGTGGCAGCTTAGGAGAGAAGCGGGTTGTGGAGGTGCGGCACTGTGGCAGCCAGTGCTGACACTGCACTGTTGGGCTTGGCAGTGCTCAGCCAATGCAGGGCCAGTGTCCTGATGACACTGGTTCTGCAGAGTGCCACCAAGTTGTGACGATTTCACCACTGCAATCAGGGGCTGCCTCGTCATTGCAGCGTCAGCCATTCCACTGTAATGAGGGAGCAACTTGTCATTGCAGGGCGATACCTTGCCTGATGTAACATTACCAGGAACATGGCGGTTGTTTGCTGCCACCTCAGAGGCACATAGAAAGACGACAAGGGTGCCCAATCCCCCTGTAAGCATGCCCTCGACCCAGTTCATTTGCCGACGGGAGAGCCCGCTCCCTGTTGGCATAATCCCCCCCCATTTCAGTTGTGTGCCGAGGGGGTGCCCAATCCCCCTCAGCATCATGTGCCCCCCCACACATTTCTGTGCCAATGGGAGGCCCAATCCCTGTTGGCTTCAGTCTCCCCTTCCCAGTTCCAGTTTCTGATGGGGGAGCCCACTCCCCATCAGCATAATGGCCCCCCAATGCTTGCATGCCTGTGCCGAGGGGTTGCCCAAGTCCCCTCGGCATCATGCACACCCTCCCACATGTTTCTGTGCTGACGGGAACCCCCTCCCCACAAATGCAGGTGGTAACCCTGGGAGCCCATCCCAGTGTACCAAACACACCTGCAAAAAAAAGAAAACTGACCTGCATTGTCCCATTGTTTTTTTTACCTGTAAATTAGAAAACGGTCCCTCAAAGTGTTCCGTGCCCCTCCCCCACCCGCGCCCACCCTCTGCATACTCTACCTCCCCACACCCCTCACACCATACTTACCTCTGAAGCCCAGTGCAATGATCTTCAGTGGACCGGGAACACGTCTGCACTCTTCAAAGCCGACTGCGAACTGAAGAAATGCCAGTAAGCTGTATAATGGCATAAATAGTTTTTTTCAACTTTGGTGCATATCTTGGGCATTTTTGGAAATTTTGGCACCAAATTTTCAACATGGAGGTATTGGGACCCCTCCTCATGAATTCAGTCACTATCATGACATTATTTAGTCCCAAAAGGTGATTTGGCAGTCACTGCGTGGAATCACCTTTCGGGACCGATTAACAAAACAACAGTGCAACTGTTCATGAGGTGGGCTCTCAAAAAGCCTATGTTGTAAATCTGGTGAAAAAAAATGACTTTTTTATGAGTGAGTGTTGCGCAGTTTCCATGCATGCTCGTAACTTCGCGAATTTGTAATATTTTCACTCCAGATTTTCAACATTGGCATTTTCCCACACCTTCTTGTGAACAGTACAGCTGTCATTTTATACATCCTCACTGAAATGTGTTTTCACACTTCCGGCACAGAATAGCATAGTAGCTGTGGAAAATCAGTGTTCGGGGCAGATTAAGAAAATGACAGTGACACTGTTCATGAGCAAAGGTCCTAAAATGGCTATGTTGAAAATTTGGTGTGAAAGTCCATAAAATGACTGTGTTACAAGCGTGCGTTGCGCAGTTTCCACGCACCATTGTAGCTTCACAAATTTTTAATATTTTCATGCCAGATTTTCAACACTGGCATTTTTTCATGCCTCCTTATGAACAGTACAGCTGTCAATTTTACATCCTGGCCAAAATGTATTTGTGCTGTGGGAAATCATTGTTTGGGACAGATTGAGAATGAGCGAGTGAGAGAGGGGGAGTGAGCGAGCTCAACAGAGCTCTGTCAGGACTGCGACAGATTTCTTTGTGGGCAGAAGAAGGTGCCAACACAGGCAGGAGCCAAGTGCAAAAGGGTAGTCTGCAGCACTGGGAGAAACAGAATGAGCGAGTGAGAGAGGGGGAGTGAGTGAGCTCAGTGGAACTCTGTTGGGACTGCTTCGAATGTCTTTGTGGGCAGAAAAAGATGCCAATGTAGGCAGGAGCCCAGTACAAAAGGACATCCTGCAGCACCTGGAGAAACAGAATGAGTGAGTGGGAGGGGTGAGTGAGCAAGCTCAGCGGAGCTCAGTCGGGTCTTTAGCATTGCCCACCCTCCTGCCTAGGGTCCTGTGTGGTCCTATATTACAGCAGGGTCTCCGGGGTGGAGACAAAGCAATGACTGGATACTTTTAGGATTGCTGTAATAATACAGATTTAGTTGTTCTGTTTATTTCTCTAACTGAGCTAAGTACTGAGCTATACTGTTAGGATTGCTGTAATAATACACAGGGGCTCCGAGCCGCGAGCGGGACGGCGGCATCCGCCTAGCGACCGGGGTTCAGGAGGCCCGGGAGAAACAAGCAGAAAGAGTCGGAAAGCTGCGAAGCCAATCGGAAAGCGACCGCTGTCTCTGCCTTGCTTCCAATTGCGCGCCTTCCCATAGACTTTAACTGGGCTTTGCAACACTATTCTGGCCGGGATTTCCGATGTTTTTTAATTTCTTCTGAATTCCACCTAAAAAGAGCTGTTTTACTCTTGTATTGTGCCCAATTTAAGGGTTGTTTTGCTGTACTTAAAATAGTGTTACAGTCTTTTGAAATTTTGTGTGGGCTAGACGCTTAGGCGCCTAACCCACCCCCATACCCTCCCAGTCTTTTGTTGTGCAAATCCTGAGTTTTAGCACCTTATTGCAGATTGCTGCAATAAAGGTACCTTGCTGACTGCCTTCTTCTCTGTCCCCCACCTTGTAGCCGGCGCAGCCCTCGAGTTCCAGGGAGCGGAGGGGCTCCGAGCCGCCAGCGGGACGGCGGCGTCCGCCTAGCCGATCGGGGTTCCAGGAGGCTGGGAGAAGCAGGCAGAAAGGTACGGGCAAAGCTGCAAACCAATCGGAAAGCGACCACTGTCTCTGCCTTGCTTCCGATTGGTGCGCCTTCCCCATAGACTTTAACTGGGCTTTTCAACACTATTCTGGCCGGGATTCAGTTTTTAATTTCTTCTCAATTCCACCTAAAAGAGCTGTTTTACTCTTTGTAGTGCCCGATTTAAGGGTTGTTTTGCTGTATTTAAAATAGTGTTACAGTCATTTGAAATTTTGTGTGGGCTAGATGCTTAGGCGCCTAACCCCCCCCATACCCTCCCAGTCTTTTGTTGTGTAAATCCTGAGTTTTAGCACCTTATTGCAGATTGCTGCAATAAAGGTACCTTGCTGACTGCCTTCTCCTCTGTCCCCCACCTTGTAGCCGGCGCAGCCCTCGAGTTCCAGGGAGCGGAGGGGCTCCGAGCCGCCAGCGGGACGGCGGCGTCCGCCTAGCCGACCGGGGTTCCAGGAGGCCGGGAGAAGCAGGCAGAAAGGTACGGGCAAAGCTGCAAACCAATCGGAAAGCGACCACTGTCTCTGCCTTGCTTCCGATTGGTGCGCCTTCCCCATAGACTTTAACTGGGCTTTGCAACACTATTCTGGCCGGGATTTACGATGTTTTTTAATTTCTTCTCAATTCCACCTAAAAAGAGCTGTTTTACTCTTGTATTGTGCCCAATTTAAGGGTTGTTTTGCTGTATTTAAAATAGTGTTACAGTCTTTTGAAATTTTGTGTGGGCTAGACGCTTAGGCGCCTAACCCCCCCATACCCTCCCAGTCTTTTGTTGTGTAAATCCTGAGTTTTAGCACCTTATTGCAGATTGCTGCAATAAAGGTACCTTGCTGACTGCCTTCTCCTCTGTCCCCCACCTTGTAGCCGACGCAGCCCTCGAGTTCCAGGGAGCGGAGGGGCTCTGAGCCGCCAGCGGGACGGCGGCGTCCGCCTAGCCGACCAGGGTTCCAGGAGGCCGGGAGAAGCAGGCAGAAAGGTACGGGCAAAGCCGCAAAATTTTTGCCCGCCCCCCCCTCTCGGTTGATTCCTTTTATACACTTTCTCCCACCATTTCTCTAATCCACGCCCACACCTATTTCCCTTCCTCTCTTAACCCATACCTAACCTCCACAATGCTACTTTGCTTCCTTTTGCTCCTGAGCCTCTCGTCTCCCCCAATCCCTTATGATAATTATGATATACCCCTTGTCATGATGAATAAGTTAGTGAATATGATCTGCCCACCCCTGCCATCCACATTGGATAATCACCTATTCCTTATTCATTTCGAACCACTTTTACATTGCAACCCCTGGGGTATCCCACATAAAGCCTCTCTAACAATTCAACACTCCCCTAGCACCTTACATGTATCCTGGCTTTATATTAATCCACTATGCCTGTCCATCAGATTATTATGCTATGATAAAATTCACACCTATATAACAGGACCTTCTCCCATCACACAGCGGGCACTCAGGAATAAGAGGAAATGCTCTGACCACTCACTATCCCTGTCCCTTGGTGCCCTCCTCAAATTAATCTTCTTCCTCCTGATCTGCATTGATACTATTGAAATAAATCCTGGCCCCATTGAAAGTTTATTTTCCCCTGCTGATCTATCCTCCATAAATGGCCTAAGCTTCCTACATTTCAATGTTTGCAGCCTCTTAAAAAAGTTCTCCTTAATACAGGCTTGGGTGGCACATACTCTACCTGACTTCCTGGTCATCTCTGAATCTTGGCTCAGACCTACAACAAAAGACAGTGTTGTAAACCTTCCCAACTATCAGCTCTTCAGAGCAGATCGCCCTTCAGGGTGGTGGGTGCCATATACATTAAGGACACCATCTCTGCAACCTGCCTCATCAACACATCCGAACCAAAGGAATTTGAATGTTTGTCAATCAAAATATCCCTTCCTAACTTGTCTTCATTTAAATTGATTGGCTGCTACAGGCCCCCCTCTGCAGGCCTCAAACTACTATCTCACCTAGGGTCAATACTCAATCTAGGCCCTGAAGATACCATCATCCTTGGTGATTTGAATTTAAACTGGCTAGCTAATGTATCTGCACCATTGGTAACCTTTTGTGACACCTATGGATTTACACAACTAATTAAAGACCCAACCAGGGTTAACCTAAAAAACTCTAGCAACAGCTCACTCCTGGATATTATGTTGGTAAACAAGCCTCACTTATATTCGCATGCAGGAGTACTACGAGTGATGTAAGTGATCATTGTCCTATAGCTGGCATAAGATCTACACTCAAACCACCCAATCCTGCAGAATTTGTCCTCAAAGGTCAAAAAGAAATTCAACATCTCAGGATACCTCCATGACTTGAGTAATACAATATATTGGCAAGATTTCTACTTTACAACCTCAGTTGAAACAGCTTTCCAGACCTTAAAGGACATTATCACTAATGCTCTCGATATTCATGCACCAATCACCAGTATCAGAACTAAAGTAAGATCCTGACCTTGGTTCACCACTGATCTTAAAGCAGCCTTGTTAACCAGAGATAAACTGTGGAAAAAGGCAAGAAAAACAAAGGATACCAGAGACTGGCTAAATTTCAGAAAAGCAAGGAATTCATGTACAAAACAAATAAGAACTGCCAAAGCTACCTATTATAGAGCAGAATTGGATGCCTCCTACAATAACCCAACCAGACTCTGGGGTACTATAAAAGGAATTCTGGGCCAAAACTCTACTCCTGCCTTAACCTCCAAACTGCTACTAAATGATACAGAAATTACGGGCAAACAAGAAATCCTAAATACCTTCAATGACCACTTCACCACAGCTGGCCTAGCATTTGACTCATCACCTGCAAATCTCCTGAGATCTTCCCTGAACCTTCAATCCACTGTGGGACAAAAGGCTATTTCAACTTTTTCCTTCAACCCAATATCCTTGAAAGAAGTGGAAGACCTCCTCTAATTTAGATACTTCCAAGAGTGCAGGTACAGACTCCTGGATCCCTACTTCCTTAAAATTGCATCACACGTCTTATCTGCCCCCTCACTCATCTCTTCAATCTTTCCCTAACTACTAGATCCATTCCTCCACTTGAAAACAGCTCAAGTAGTTCCACTACTTAAATCTGGTGATCCCATGGACCTCAACAATTACAGGCCCATTTCCATCCTATCAGTACTATCCAAGATGCTCGAAAAATTAGTAAACTCACAATTAAGGGACTATCTGGATAACAATAACCTCCTAAATTCAGCACAATCGGGATGTAGATCAAGGCATAGCACCATTTCTGCCCTAGCCAAAGTAACTAACGATTGGCAGATTGCCTTGGATAAGAAAAACAGTACCTGTGCTGTGTTCCTGGATTTGAGTAAAGCATTTGACACAGTGGATCATGAATCATTAATCACCTCCCTTAGCTCACTAGGACTGGATTCTCTCTCACTCAACTGGTTTAAGTGTTACCTATCAGATAGGTCACAACTGGTAAAAAGTGGAAATTACCTATCCACCTTAAAACCACTGCTAAGAGGTGTACCGCAAGGCTCTATTCTTGGCCCCATCCTCTTTGCCATTTATATTAATAATATCGATGCCAACCTCACTCAATCTAACATTCATCTGTTTGCTGATGATACTGTATTATATGTCAGCAATCCCTCATTACCTAAAGCCTGTGAGCTGTTACAATCTGAATTCTCCATCCTGCAACACAATCTACTGGATAAAAAGCTACTTCTAAATGCCAAAAACAAAAGCTATGTTCTTGCCACAAGAGTTGCTCTGCCACTACCCTCATCACCCACCACCCTACAATTATCCACCCTACTTGGAGAGAAGCTGGAATTTGTTGATAACTTCAAATACCTTGGAGTCTGGATTGATAACAGAGCTTGACTATTCTGTCCATATTAAAGAGCTACTAAAAACTGAGACAAAGGCTTGGTCTATTTTTAGAATAAAACACTACCTAACAGAGACTCCAAAAAAGATTAATCCAGGCATCATTCCTATCCCTCATTGATTATGCTGACTTTCTATGGCCATTGTTCACTCCCCTCTTAAATAAGCTGGACACCCTGTATCATTGATCCATCAGATTTATTACTGACCTTCCTCCAGCACCCATCATTGCTCTCTTTATATGGCAGTCAACTGGACATCACTACAACACAGAAGAAATAGGAATGCTGCAATCTGATATTCAAAGCTTTATCAGGCAAACTACCCACCTATATCACAGACTGTTTTACCCGAATTACTTCTAGGCCATACACCTTAAGGATCAGTAAACTCATCATACTAAAGGTCCCCAATGCCTGCACCGGTTTGGGAGGGCTGCTATCAGCTACTCACTAGCAGTTGCATGGAATTACTCCAAAATCGATGAAGCTAAATAGCCTATTACCTTTAACATCCTTCAAAAGATTATTCTCCACCCTATTTCCAGAACTCTGCAATTGCTTTTATCAGGCCTAATCCCTACCCTGCCTACCCTCCCACCCTCTTTTTCGTGTTCCATTATGTTAGTTCTACTTCTATTTTCCAATCACCTGATATACTCATAAAAGCCAATTAGGCCCTATAATTTATATATTATGCCTGCTATACCCATTGTCTCCTTTTTCTTACAGGTTAAATGGTTTTACTGTGCCTTGTATATATGTAAATTGTTGTATATTATCACTTTATGTAATTGTACTACTGTTTATGTTATTCTTGTCTATGTAAAAATACTTGTACTCTTATTTATATGACCACTCAGGTCCATCTTGTAAATGAGCTACGCTCAATGATGTTCGCCTGATTAAATAAAGATTTTGATTGATTGATTGATTGATTTGTTCTGTTTATTTCTCTAACTGAGCTGAGTAATACTTGAAGTGCAATAGGATTTCTAACTGGGCTAAGTGAAACTATATGAGGGCTGAGAATAAAAAGTATGGTAGCTGAGGGGTGAAAACAGACAAGGAGGCTGTAGGATTGGTACAGTAATACAGTATCTAACGGATGAGGTTTGAGACTGAATTAACCCAGTCGGCAAGGGGTAGTAGGGGGACTAGTGTGGGGGGGGGGACAGGATTTTGAGTAAATAGGGGCCTAACATTTGTAGTAGGGTACACCAACTGGGAGTAAGAGCCCGTAACATAAGATGGAGGCCAAAATGGGGCAGGTGCCGCATGTCAATTGGGTGGGCACCTTTGGAATGGCCGTGGGGTGTATAGGGTGTGGGTCCGCCATGATCCTGGACTGGGCTTGGAGGATGGGTGTGTGTATAGTCGGTATACAACTGGCTAGTTTGAGGGAGGAACTATGGAGGTTAGGGAGGAGTCTAAGTGGCAGGGCAGATGAGTATGTTAGGCATCCTGGCTGGGGGGGAGAGGGGATGGCAAGGGGGGATGGAGGAAGAACAACTAGAGACTGAAACTGACCCCAGTATCAGAGGCACTAGCAGAAAAAAGAGGAGAAGGAGGGTGCCCGAGGTGAGGGGGCCTCATGATGGGGAGGAAGAAACCATGAGGAGTACCAGGGAGAGAGCAGATGGCTGTGGGTAGGGAGGACCAGGGTGCATGGAGGGAACAAGTAGTAGGAGGGAACCGATGGGAAGAGATGTAGGAGGGTATTGACTAGGAATAGATTTGAGCCTCTGCTATGGGAGAGGGGAGCAGGAACATACTGGGGGAGGACAAGCGGCGCATGAGAAGGATGGCAACAGGTAGGGAAGAGATAGCCAGGATGAAAGGGTAGAAGGGGGTTAGGAAGGAAGGAAGGAAGGGGGGTGACTGGAGGAAAGAAGGCTACGGGAAGGGGGAAGGATGGGAGGGGCATCACTATCGGGGTCGAAGGGAATGGGGGCTCTAAATCGACAACAACAGGGATTGGAGAGGGGCTGGAAATCAGCAGGGGAGGAGGGGAGGTCGACATGTGAAGCTCAGTAGGAAGTAGTCAGGCTGGGAAGGAGTTCAAGGGGGATGGGAGGAATAAGGCACAGAAAAGGGATGAGGCAGAGGTAGGGGGTGCAGATACAGAAGTCACAGAGGGTGGAGCTGGTGGGGGTAAGGGGCAGGGAAGAACGAATACTGGGTGGTGGAAGGGGCATTAGAAAGGAAAGGGGGTAAGGGACAGGGGGATACTCATCTTGGGGGATTCTATACTGAAAGGGGTGAAATGGGGTGGAAGGGGGGAAAGGCACAGCCATATTTGGGTTGAAGCTATCCCCGGGTTGACTGCAGGAGGGGCAGGGCAGGCATTGCTCAAGAGTACAGTGAGGGAGAGGAAGAAACCTTGTTTAGTGTTGCATGTGAGTAGAAACGACTTGGCGGGGGAGACTGTGGAAGTAGTGAGGGGGAGTTTCAAGGAGTTGTGCAGGTAGTGTGAGGGGGTGGGAGTCGGTGGCATTCTCGGAGGTACTCCCGGTACCATGTGCAAGCACGGGGAGGAAGGATAGGATCGAGGAGTTCAATGAGTGGCTGAGGGATTGGTGCCACACCAAAAATTATGGCTTAGTGACTAACTGGGGTGGGGAATAGTGACTTGTACACGGGGAACAGTCTACACTTGAGCAGGGAGGGAAGGGGAGTATTAAAGGCGGGATTAGAGGGGTATATCTCTACTAAGGTGGATTTAAACTAGTCAAGGGGGTGGCCAAAAGACTGAGGTTGGTAGAAAGGTCTGAACAGGGGAGCCTAATGAGCTCACTCTCCCTAGATATAGGTAAAGGCAGAGGCATAGTAACCCCGGGAGGAGCGAGCAGAGTGGTCTGAGTGTAATACAGAAGGCACCACCACCCGGTAAGAATAAGGAGGAGAAAGGGTGAGGACTACCTGGAGGAGGGACACAGACCAAGGAGAAGAGTGAGGAAAAGGAGGGGTACGGGTGGAGGGTGGTCTCTCTCAACGCAAGAAGCCTGGGGAACAAAATTGCAGAGCTTCAGGTGCTCCTTTCAGAGGGGAAGGTGGACATTGCAGCAGTGACAGAGACTTGGGCTACAGAGTACCATGATTGTGACTTGGCAATCTTGGGATACAGGATATACAGGAGGGGCTGGGGGGTTGGAAGGAGGGGGGTTGCACTCTATGTGAGGGAAGGGATCAAATGCATAAGGGATGAGGGAAAAGAGAAGAGAAGAGGAGAGGAGAGGATAGAGGCACATTGGGTGCAGCTCCTGGACTCCAAGGGCAGAAAGCTGAGGCTGGGAGTGGTGTGCAGATCACCAGCCCAATCAGGGGAACTGGATGGAGAGTTCACAGAGCAGATAAGGAGGGTGTGTAGAAGGGGAGTGTGGTGATAGTGGAGGATTTTAACTTACCAGGGTTTGACTGGAGCACCCCGGCCACTAGCAGTACCAGGGAGCAGGTGCTCCTTGATGCAGTCCAGGACGGTCTTCTGACACAATTGGTAAGTGGGCCTACAAGGCTTGGTAGCTCTCTGGACCTAGTACTGGCAAATGAGGAGGCAGTGAGGGAGGTAAGGGTGGAGGACCCACTAGCAGGTAGTGACCACCAAACAATGTGACTCGTTCTCATGCTGCTCAGGGAGACAGAAGGCATGGGCACTAAGGTGGTGGACTTTAGTAGGGTGGACTTTGGGAGGATGGGAGCAATACTGCACGGGAGACTCCAGGATATAAGGCCGGGGATGGATGCAGAACAAAAGTGGGGAGTCATAAAGAGACTGGGCCAACAGAGACCACAGTAGCCTGCACCAGGTCCAGGAGTAAGAAGAGCAGAACCAAGAAACCATGCTGGCTGAACAAGGAAGTGTTGCAAGGGGTGAGGGCAAAGAGGGCAACACAGAAGAACAGGAAAGGGAGAGGATAAGGAGACTTAGGGGAGTTGGTCAAGGGAGGTGGCCAGGAGGGTGAAAAAAGCTAAGGCCTCCAGGGAATTAAGGTTAGCACAGGGCATAAAGGGAGGGGAAAAGGATTTTTTTAGGTATATCAGGGAAAAGAGGAAGTGCAAGGAATATACTGTGAGGATAAAACAGGGAGGGGATTGGGTGGAAAAGGGGAGGAGCAAGTGGAAATTCTAAATGAGTACTTCTGTTCCGTTTTCACTAAGGAGAGGGGTGGTCCACTACCAGCATGGACTGGGGGGTGGGGAAAGGAGGGGAGGAGGTGATGGACAAAGTGATCACAGGGAGTAGGGTGCTAGAGGGGCTGAGTGCAGTAAAGGTAGACAAGGCACCAGTTCCCGATAGCATCCACCCAAGGGTGCTGAGGGAGATGGCGGAGCTGTTGGCTGAGCCGCTGGCAGATCTGTTCAACACCTCCCTGGAAATGGGGTGTGTGCCCCAGGACTGGAGGGTGGCCCATGTGGTGCCCATACACAAGAATGGGCCTAGGGAGAAAACAGGAAATTATCGGCAGGTCAGTCTCATGTCCATAGTGGGTAAGCTTATGGAGGCGATACTGAAGGAGATGCTGGTGGCATTCCTAGAGAGTAATGGCCTCCAACATGGGCGGCAACATGGGTTCGTCTCAGGGAAGTCTTGTCAAACCAACCTAATAGAGTATTATGACTGGGTGATAAGGGAGTTGGACTGGGGCCATGCGGCACATGTCCTGTACTTGGACTTCAGTATGGCTTTTGATACAGTGTCTCATGGGAGACTGGAGGGAATGGGGGGATATGATCATACCTCTCAACTGCTATGAATTCTGCATAGCGCTATGATTTTCACACTCAAATTTACCCTTGCTCCTCACAGGTTTACTGATGTTTCTCATAATGTTAGAGCTATTTCTGGACACACAAACTATTAAATTATTGAACTAAGTTGATAGAAACATTCCTTATCACTAACTATATGGGGTCCACTATCTTTAGACATAATATTGTTTAAAATAAGAAAGTGCTACACATGCGGGCCCTTTGCTATGATTTTTGAAGGGCAGTGCTATGATTTTTAATGCTGAGAGGTATGGATATGATTGAATCATTTAAATACCTGAGGGGGTAAATAAACCTAGCACTGAGGGGGTGTTTAAACTGAGGCGTGGAAGAGAGACGAGGGGGCATGGACTAAAGTTAGAAGGGGGATGTTTCAAGAGGGAAATGAGGAAGCACTACTACACTGAGAGGGTGGTGTCTAGTTGGAATGCGCTGCCAGAGGGGGTGGTAACATGTAGGACAGTCAATAGCTTTAGAGTTAGGGGGGCAGGGGCTGGGATAAGTGAGGGAGGAACTGAGGGGGAGAAGGCTGAGACAGCTACAATCTAGGGTGCTAACTGCACACTCGGGTAGACTTAGATAGACCGATTGGTCTGTTCTGCTGGCAGATTTGTATGTTCGTATGTAAAATCACAGTGACTCTGTTCATGAGCAGAGGTCCTAAAATGCCTATGTTTAAAATTTGGTGACAAATGTCCATATAATGACTGTTACAAGCAAGTGTTGTGCAGTTTCCATGCACCCTCCTAACTTCACAAATTTGTAATATTTTCACTCCAGATTTTCAACATTGGCATTTTTTCAGACCTCCTTATGAACAGTACAGCTGTCATTTTTCACATCCTGCCCGAAATATGCGTTTACACATCTGGCGCAGAATAGCACGGCTGCTGTAGGAAATCAATGTTTGGGACAGATTAAGAAAATCATACTGACAGCATTCATGAGCAGAGGTGACAAAATGCCTATGTTGAACATTTGGTGAAATAATTCCACTAAATGACTGTGTTACGTGCATGCGTTGTGCAGTTTCCACTTATGCTCGGAAGTTCAAGCATTTTTAATATTTTCACTACAGATTTTCAACATTGCCATCTCTTCACACCTCTCTATGAATGGTACAGCTGTCATTCTTCACATCCTGCCCCATCTGTGTTTTCGTATATCTGGCTCACAATGGCACGGTTGCTGTGGGAACTCAAAGTTTGGGACACATTCACAAAATCTCAGTGCCACTGTTCATGAGGTTGGGGTACAAAAAGGCCATGTTGAAAATTTGTAGTGCAAATACCAACAAACGCCCAGGGCATTGGAGTTTCTAACCATAACGTCCCACCCTGTACTGACTGACATGCATCAAGGGTGTGCCTTTGGATTTTCGACTGTAATTTACATGCCATTCCACCCCACCCCCACCCTGCAACCAGTGAAAGGCATCGAGGTGTGCCTCGGACTCTTTGGCCCCAAGTTCACCCCATTCTCCTATATTGCATCCATTTCAGCGTATGTCCTTATGAGTGGGTAACTGTAAGTTGAACACCCCAAGGCACACCTCAACACTTGTCTGTGTCTGCAGGATAGGGTGAGGTGAAATGGCATGAACATTATGGGTGACAACCCAAACGCATACCCCAATGTCTACCCATCTCTGCAGGGTGGAGGTGGGGTTGGCGTGACGTTCACTACTTCATAACCATTCCTTCTCTTCATCTGTCTAACTCCTGCATTGCCAATGCTAATACCAGCAAGCAAACATTTGGCATTGATAAATATTTGTTAAAAGGTGCTGCGACCTTCTTTGGTAAAACAGGCACTTTCAAACGAGGGTCAAGAATTGTTGTTAGAACATACTTTTGAACATCCTTTTTTTGCTGGAATGCTTCCATCCTGTGCAACAAGATGTGAATCATGGGTATGACCTGACTTAGGGAAGACAATTCAGCACCCAGGTCCTTTGTTGCTTGTTCAAATGGTCTTAACGCATCAACAAGAACTTCTATTATACCCCACTGCGTTCGAGTTAAACTGCCACCAATATCATGCTCAATCGCCACTGCATGCAGTGCCAGTTTTTGCCCCAGCAGCCGTTCCAACATATAAAATGATGAATTCCACCTGGTCTTGACATCTTGGATCAAGTGGTGCTGTGGACTATTAGTTTCCTATTGGAAATTGCTCAAATATTAATTTGATTTTACTGAGTGACGAAAATGACCACAGATTTTTCCTACGACGCTGAGTAAATTACAGACCACTGTATTACCACCGATGGTGTTACGCACAACAGAATTTATAGTGTGTGCAAAACAGGGATCATGTTGATAACCCTTAGGGGCCTTAGACAAGTAGCACACATGATAACCTTCTTGGAGGTGCTACCTGTCTATGGCATGGTGAGGCTAGGGTGCTCTGCACCATGAGATTCAATCAATGGTTGAAAAACTGGTGCGGAGCATAGGGTTTTGGCTTCATTGGGGACTGGGGGTCCGCCTGAAGGGATACAGGCCTATACTGGTTTGATGGTCTGCATCTGTCCAGGTGGGGGACCAGAATCCTAGATGATAGGTTTAAATGCTTCATTGGCAAGCATTTAAACTAACAAAGGGGGGAGGCACTGAAAAGGAGCAGGGAAATCGGCCCCCCTCCCAAAAAAAAACAACAGGGTAGTTAGTGAGGTAAACACCAAGATAGAGAAGTCGATAGGGAGAAGGGCAGGGATAAATGGAGAAATAGGCAAAGGCAGTAAGGACAGGGATGGGGTAAGGCCATTAGTAAATGGATGGCAATGAGTACCAACACCCATAGTCTGGATAACAAGCTCCCTGAACTAGTGGCCTTGATGGAAGAGGGATGCCTGGATATCGTGGCAGTCACAGAAACATGGTACACAGAGAACCATGACTGGGATGTCAACATATCAGGATACATAATCTACAGGAGGGACGGGGTGGGGAGTAGAAGAGGAGGTGGAGTAGCTCTCTACATAAAGGAAGGGATCAAAACAGCTGAACTAAAGGGTGAACAGGGAGGAGAGGAGGCACTGTGGGTCACCCTGGAGACAGGAAATGGCACCACAATCTGCACGGGTGTTGTATACATACCTCCATCTCAGGTGGAGGAAATGGATAAGGAAATGATAGACGTCATCCTTAGGATGGCAGAAAAGGGGGAGATATTGTTGATGGGGGAACCTTAATATGCCAAATGTTAACTGGAGCACCTTTTCTGCAGCTACATCCAAGAGCAGAGTCATTCTCAATGACCTACAAGGCGCATGCCACAGACAGCTAGTGTTGGAACCCATTTAGGAGGGAGCAATCTTAGACCTGGTACTCTCAAATGGAGATGGAAAGAAGATCTCAAATTTAGAAGTGGGTGGCCACCTGGGAACAAGTGACCACCAAACAGTGTGGTTCACATTAAACTCAGCTACAGAGTCATGCCATACAAAAGTGAGGGTACTGGACTTCAGGAGGGCTGACTTTGTCAAAATGGGAGAGTGTCTCAGAAAAGCACTAGCAAACAGGCAAGAAGGAGGGGTGGAGGAACAATGGGGACACATCAAAACTGCCATCACAGAGGCAACAAGCCTTTGTATGAAGCAAATAAAAAAATCAAAACGAAAGGAAAAAAAACACTATGGTTCTCAAAAGAGGTGGCAGGGAAGGTTAGGGAGAAAAAGATAGCATCCAGGAAGTATAAGGAAACACAGAAGGAGCAGGACAGAGAATTGTACCAGTTAAAGCAGAAGGAAGTGGGGAAGGCAGTCATAACAGCAAAGGTCTAAACCGAGGAAAAGATAGCCAACTCTGTTGAGAAGGGGGATAACACCCTTTATAGGTACATTGGGGAGTGAAGAAAGACCAAGGGAGGAACAGTGAGGCTTAATAAAGGGGAGGTTGGGTGGGCAGAGGGTGACAGTGAAAAAGCAGGGTTACTGAACGAATACTTCTGCTCAGTATTCACAAAAGAAGAGGAGGGAGAAGTACCTAATCCAGTCAATAGAAGCACTCTGGATAGGGGGCTCAATACCAGTCCATTCACAGAAGAAACGGTTCTGAAAGAACTCCTAAAACTGAAGGTGGACAAAGCAATGAGCCCTGATGGGATTCACCTCAGAATTCTAAAAGAACTAACGGGAGAAGTAGTGACACCACTGACTACCCTTTTTAACAAATCATGGGAGGTTGGTGTGGTGCCTAAGGACTGGAGGAGGGCAGATGTGACTCCCTTTCACAAAAGTGGGAGCAAAGCAGAGTTAGGAAACCACAGACCTGTTAGTTTGACCTCAGTGGTAGGGAAAATGATGGAATCACTTCTGAAGTAAATAATTGTTGAGTACCTAGAGTCCAGCGGGTTACAGGACCCAAGGCAGCATTGATTCACAGTGGGAAGGTCATGTCAGACTAATCTAATAGATTTATTTCACTGGGTGACCAAAGTAATAGACCAGGAAGGGGCTGTGGACGTGGTCTACCTAGACTTTATCAAGGCATTTGACACTGTCCCACACAAAGGATTAATAAATTAGCCAGTCTGGGAGTGGGTCTCGGGGTGGTAGCCTTGGTAAAAAATTGGCTGGACAACAGGACACAGAGGGTAATAGTAAATGGAGTCCACTCCGAAGAAAGGGGGGTTACTAGCGGGGTTCCGCAGGGTTCAGTGCTGGGTCCGGTCCTTTTTAATGTCTTTATAAGTGACATTGAGGAGGGACTGGAAGGAAAAGTATGCCTCTTTGCAGACGACACAAAGATCTGCAACACAGCTGATACACAAAGGGGGAGGAAAGGACTTGGCAAGATTGGAGGACTGATCAAAAGTATGGCAGCTTAGATTCAATGCAAAGAAGTGAAAAGTAATGCACCTGGGAAACAAAACCCAAGGAAGAGTACACAATGGGGTAATAACAACAACAAAAATGGAAAGGGATGTGGGAGTAGTCATATCAGATGACCTAAAGGTAAGCAAGCAATGTGAGAAGGCAGTAAGGAGGGCTGGGAGATGGAATACTGGGATGTATAGAAAGAGGTATCACCAGTAGAAAACAGGAAGTTGTTATCCCTTTGTACAGACAGTTGATGAGACCCCATCTGGAGTATTGCGGGCAGTTCTGGAGACCCCATCTCCACAAGGACATAGAGAGGATGGAAGCAGTCCATAGGAGGGCGACTAAAATGGTGCAGGGTCTGCACCAGAACCCATATGGAGAGAGAGACTAAAGGAGCTTAATATGGATATCCTCGAGGAAAGGAAGGAGAGGGGGGACATGATAGACACTTTCAAGTACCTCAAGTGAATCAGTAAAGTCCAAGAGGGCAGCATCTTTCAGAAAAAGAGATATGCAAGAACAAGGGGGCACAATTTGAAGATGGGGGAGGGGACAGCTCAAGGGCAATCTGAGGAAGTATTTTTTCATGGAGAGGGTGGTGGACGCATGGAACGGCCTTCCTGAGGAGGTCTTGGGGTCAAAAACAGTGGGGAAATCAAGAATGCATCGGACAGACATAGGCAATTCTGGTGGGGGTTAGGAAGAAGTAGGCTGTAGGTTAACTCGGATCTGCAGCTTATCCAATAGGTAGGGAAATGGGCAGACTGGATGGACCAAGCGGTCCTTATCTGCCGTCAAAGTCTGTTTCTATATGGTAAGAATATACATACCGGTATTCTTAATACCTATGGACCAATTTATGAGAATGTTCATTTTTTCAACATCAATTAAGGTTACTGTTTATGGTGCATGGGAATGTCATCTGGGGGAAGGGATTTTAATTCAGCTGGGAAGATGTAGAAGTCGCAAGTGGTGCGGATAGAGGTAATAAAGAGCAGGGCAGTGTGGACTCTGTAAATGTGGACAGTGAAAATAGGAGGGGGTGCGGGACAAGAAGATGGGGGATACTAGTGCTGGGGGATTCTATACTGAAAGGGATCAGATGGGGCTGAAGGGGAGAAAGGCACAGTCGTATCTGAGTCAAGGCTTTTCCAGGGTTGAACACGGGCAGGATGGGGCAGGCACTTCTCAAATGCACATGGAAGGGGATGAAGAAACCTCACATAGTGATGCATGTGGGTACAAGCTACTTGGAAGGGGAGACGGTAGAGGTGGTAAAGAGGAGGTTCGAGGAGTTGGGTAGGCAGTGTGAGGAGGTGGGTGGGGAGGGTCGGTGGCATTCTCTGAGGTACTGGCGGTACCATGTGCGAGTACAGTGAGAAAAAAAAGATAGAGGAGTTCAGTGAGTGGCTGAGGGATTGGTGCCGTATCAGGGAGTACGGATTAGTGTCAGACTGGAGCAGGGCCTGGGGCAACAGTGACCTATATGCTGTGGACAGGTTACATTTGAGCAGGGAAGGGAAGGGAGTACTAAAATGGGGAATAGAGGGGTATATATCAACAAAGGTGGATTTAAACTGGGGGGGGGTGGCAAGGGGACCACTGATGGGAAAAGGGTCCGGAAAGGGGACCCTAGCGATCCCACCCCTCCAATTATGGGTAAAAGCAGTGGGGAAGTGGCACAGGAAGAGATAAAGGGGGGGGGAAGAATAGGGGTAAGGAAAGGGAGGAGACAGGCTGGAGGGTCGTCTTACTGAATGCAAGAAGACTAAGGAACAGAGCCCAGGAGGAAGAAACAGATAGGGAGCTGATGCTGGCCATCCAAAGGATGGCAGACAAGGGTGAGGTAGTGCTAGTTGGAGACCTCAATATTCCAGACGTGGACTGGAGCATTCCAGCAGCAGCATCAACCAAGAGCAGATTTATCCTGGACTCCCTTCAGGGTGCCTTCCTCAAGCAACTGGTCATGGAACCAACTCGGCAGAAGGCAATACTGGACCTTGTGCTCACAAACAGGGACAGTGTGATGGGGGTAACAGTGGGGGAGCACCTGGGAAACAGTGACCACCAGTCATTGTGGTTTAAAATCACAGAAGGAGCAGAACCAAACCACACAAAAACACGTATTCTGGATTTTAGGGGGGCAGACTTTTGGAAAATGGGGAGATGCTTGAAAGAGGCATTAAGGGGAATGGGGCGTGAATCAGGGGTTGAGGAACAGCGGGCAGTATTTAAAATGGGGATTACGAGGGCAACAGAATTATGCATTAAGTGGGTTAGCAAGGGAAAAAGGAAGAGGAGACCATTATGGTTTTCCAAGGAGGTAGCAGAGAAAGTGAAAGCCAAAAAGACTGCATTCAGGCAATACAGAAAGACACAGGCAGAAGGGGATAGGGAGAAGTACAAGGAGAAGCAAAGGGAGGCAGGGAGGTTAGTAAGGGAAGCCAAAGCTCAGACAGAAGAGCACATTGCAAAATCAGTGGGTAGAGGGGAGAAAACCTTTCACAGGTACGTAAGTGAAAAAAGAAAAGCAAAGGAAGGGATAGTGAGACTGAAGGGGGAGGATGGGGCCCACATGGAGGATGCCAACAGTAAAGCTGACATATTGAACAGGTATTTCTGCTCAGTCTTTACTGAGGAGGAGGAGGAGGGTAGTGGGTCTGAAGGGAGTACAAGGGGTGGGAATGATGCAGAAATGGACACAAGTCCCTTTACACGAGATAGGGTCCTGAAGGAACTGGAAGGAATAAGAGTTGATAAAGCAATGGGACCAGATGGGGTGCACCCCAGGGTCCTTGAAGAACTAAAAGAGGTGGTAGATGAACCTCTGGCAATCCTGTTTAGCCGATCACTGGAAACAGGGGAGGTACCAAAAGACTGGAGGATAGCAGATGTCGTCCCCTTATACAAAAGTGGGAACAAAGAGGAAGCGGGAACTACAGACCAGTCAGCCTCACCTCAGTAGTAGGGAAGATCATGGAAGCACTACTGAGGGAGAGATTGGTGGAACATTTGGTTGTCAATGGACTACAGGACCCAAGACAGCATGGTTTCACCAGGGGGAGGTCATGTCAGACCAACCTCATTGAATTTTTCGACTGGGTGACTAGGGAGGTGGATCAGGGGAGGGCAGTGGACATGGCCTATCTGGACTTCAGCAAAGCCTTTGACACTATGCCACATAGAAGGCTATTACACAAACTGGGGAATATGGGTGTGGGAGGACAGTAGTGCAGTGGGTAGGTAACTGGCTGGGTGGCAGGACACAGAGGGTGGTGGTAAACGTCTGTCACTCCACAGAGGGAAGAGTGATCAGTGGGGTACCACAGGGAACAGTGCTGGGACAGGTCCTATTCAACATCTTCATCAGTGACATTGCGCAGGATCTTGAAGGCAGAATTTCCCTGTTTGCTGATGACACAAAGCTCTGTAACAGAGTGGACACACCAGAGCGTGTAGACAGAATGAGAAGGGACCTGCAGAAACCTGAAGAATGGTCAGGGGTTTGGCAGTTGTAATTCAATGCAAAGAAGTGCAAGATTATGCATATGGGGCACAAAACCCTTGGCACAATATATCAGTTCGGGGGTGAGGATATAGCATGCACCAAGCAGGAAAGGGATCTTGGGGTTATCATCTCTGATGACCTCAAGGTAGGGAAACAGTGCGACAAGGCAGCAGGTAAAGCAGATAGGATGCTGGGATGCATAGGCAGGGGCATCACCAGCAGCAAAGGGAGGTCATAATTCCACTATATAAGACACTAGTGAGGCCCCACCTGGAGTACAGTGTACAGCTCTGGAGACCTTACCTATGTAACAACATAGACAGGGTAGAGAAGGTTCAGAGGAGGGCAACAAAGATGGTACATGGATTGCATCACAAGTCCTATGAGGACAGGTTGAAGGACTTGAATATGTACTCCCTGGAGGAGAGGAGGGAGAGAGGGGATATGATAGAGACATATAAGTACCTTACAGGGAGGAACAGGGTGCAGGAATACACTATTTTCCATCGAAAAAAGATGTTCCAGGACTAGAGGGCATGGGATGAAGTTGGAGGGAGGGCGATTCAAAGGAAACATGAGGAGGAATTTCTTCACAGAATGAGTGGTGGACAAGTGGAACACCCTGCCAGAGGAAGTGGTGGGGGCTGAAGCAATCACGGGATTTAAGAATGCATGGGATAGACATAAAGGAATTCTGGAGCTCAGGGGTGAGGGGAAACAGACTTCTAGGAAAACATAAAGCGAACTTACAAGCTCAAATGGTCAGACTGGGTGGGCCATAGGCCCTTATCTGCTGACACTGTCTATGTATCTATGTATCTAGAACAGCGGAGTTACAGGCTCTCATGGAGGTGGAGGGGGTGGACATTGATGCTGTCATGGAAACGTGGGCCACCCAGTATCAAGACTGGGATATGATGATCCCAGGGTTCAGGTTATTCAGAAAGGATAGGGCTAAGGGGAATGAGGGGGGAGTGGCAATCTATGTAAGGGAGGGGAGGACAGAAGCACTATGGATGCAGTTCCAAGATGCAACGAATAGGACACTGAGGATGGGGGTGATGTACAGGCCACCAGCTCAGGGCAGTGACCTGGACAGGGAATTAGCTGAACAAATTAGGAAGTTCTGCAGGAAGGGGAGCACAGTGGTGGTGGGGGACTACCGGGGGTGGAGTGAGGCACCCCATCCACCATGAGTGCAGGGGAGTGGATCCTGTTAGAACATTTCAAGACAGCTTCCTGACACAGCTGGTCCAGGGGCCAAATTGGTTAGAAAGAACTCTGGACCTTGTACTGGATAATGGAGAAGCTGTAAGGAATCTGGAAGTGGAAAACCACTAGCTGGGAGTGGCCCCTATTCGGTGTGGTTCACACTCAACATGGCGAGGAGAACGGGGGCATGGGTAGAAGGGTAATTGAGTTCAGGGGGTCGGACTTTAAGAAGATGGGGGAAATTCTGGGCAGGCACCTAGCTGGTATGCATTCACACATGGATGCAGACCAGAAATGGGACACCATAAAGGAAAGGCTGACTGAGGCTACGGAGTCTTGCACTAGGAAGAAAAGCAAGAAGGGAAGGGCAAAGAAACCCAGTTGGATGACACAGGAGGTTATGGAAGAGGTGAGGGCCAAGAGGGAGCATTTCAAAAGTACAGGAAATCGGGGAGTGGTGAAGACAAGGATACATACATGGAGAAGTCCAGGGAGGTTGCCAGGCTGGTCAGTGCGGCCAAAGCATCCAGGTAGCTGAGACTGGTGCAGGGAATCAAAAGTGGAGAAAAAGACTTCTGCTACATTGAAGAGAGAAGGAGCAAGGATCAGATGGTGAGTATTAAGAAGGACGGGGGTGGGTGGACAAAAGGGCAGAGCAGGCAGAGGCACTGAATGAATACTTCTGCTCTGTATTCACACAGGAGAAGGAGTGGCAGATACCCCAGGCAAGGGGGGGGTAGGGGGGAGGAGACTACAGAAGTAGGGATTACAGAGAGCAGGGTACTAGATGGGTTGAGGGCATTAAGGATGGATAAAGCACCTGGACCTGATCGCATTCACCCTAGGGTACTAAGGGAATTGGCAGAGGTCCTGGTGGGGCCACTGGCTGACCTGTTCAATACTTCCCTGGACATGGGATGTGTACCACAGGACTGGAGAATGGCCCATGTGGTGCCTAACCACAAAAGTGGCCCAAAGGACGAAGCAGTAAATTATAGGCCAGTGAGCCTCACATCGATCGTAGGAAAGCTCATGGAGACATCCTAAAAGAGAGACTAGTGAGCTTCTTGGAGGAAAATGGTTTCCAGGATCATCAACAGCACTGGTTTGTAATGGGCAGATCCTGCCAGACAAACCTTGTAGAGTACTATGACTGGGTGATGTGGGAACTGGACAAGGGCCATGCAGTGGATGTCCTGTATTTAGACTTCAGCAAGGCCTTTGATTCAGTGCTGCATGGGAGTATGGGCGGGGGGAACTGGAATATGTGGGGGTTGGACCAAAAATGGTGAAATGGATCACAAACTGACTAAAGGAAAGGCAGCAAAGGGTGGTGGTGGTGGGGGACCTCTCGTCACTGACAGCGGTGACGAGCAGGGTACCACAGGGTTTAGTACTGGGACCTGTGCTGTTTGGGATTTTTATTGCAGATCTCTCACATGGGACCTGGAGCAGGACCAGACTGTTCGCAGACGATACCAAGATGGGAGCTGCGGTTGATGATGCGGAGGGGTGGAAGGGGTTGCAGGAGTACCTGACTAAGCTGCAGGAGTGGGCGGAAACATGGCATCTGGGGTTCAATGCCAAGAAGTGCAGTTTCTGCACGTCAGAGCCAGGAACCGGGGGAGGGACTATCACTTGAATGGGGTACAGTTGGGGAGCTCCACAGAGGAGAAAGAGGACCTAGGGGTGATCATTATGGGGAGCATGAACAACTCTGCTCAGTGCAGGAAGGCAGCAGCAAAAGACAACAAAATGCTGGGGTGTATTGCAAAAGGGATCTCCTCCAGACGGAGGGAGGTTATCCTGCCCCTGTATAGGTCATTGGTCAGGTCCCACCTACAGTACTGCATGCAGTACTGGCACCATTCCTGAAGAAGGACATCAGATTGTTGGAGGGGATGCAGTGAAGAGCCACAAAGATGATCCAGAGATTGGAGAGCAAGCCATACGAGAACAGGTTGGGAGAGTTGAATATGTATTCACTGGAGGAGAGGAGAGGAGGGATGGGGGGATATGATGGAGACCTTTAAGTATCTGAAGGATAAACAAGACCAACACAAAAGGGATTTTCCAGATAAGAAGGGGGAAGGACACAAGAGGGCATGGACTGAGATTGGAAGGGAAAAGATTCAGAAGGGAGATGAGGAGACATTTTTTCACTGAAAGAGTGGTGGATAAATGGAACACCTCACCAGATGACATAGTGTCCTGTAAGATGGTGGGCAGTTTCAAGAGGGGTTGGGACAGGGTAAGGGTAAGGGACACTGGGAAGAGGGGGGTGAGAGCGGCAGCTACGAGATGAGGTGCTAGCTGCACACTCGAGCAGACTCGATAGACCGGGAGGCCTGTTTCTGCTGTCAAGTTCGTATATTCGTAGTAATTGACCCAGTTTTAGATCAGACCTCCTGGAAACCATACCACTTGAATAAGGCATCTCCAGTTATTCTACATAGATACAGTACATAGACACTGTCGGAAGATAAGGACCTATGGCCCACCCAGTCTGCCCATTTGAGCTTGTAAGTTCACTTTATGTTTTTCTAGAAGTCTGTTGCCCCTTACCCCTGACCTCCAGAATTCCCTTATGTATATCCCATGCATTCTTAAATCCCATGATTGTTTCAGCACCCACCACTTCCTCTGGCAGAGTGTTCTACTTGTCCTCCACCCTTTTTGTGAAGAAATTCTTCCTCACGTTTCCTCTGACTCACCCCCCCAACTTCATCACATGCCCTCTAGTCCTGGAACATCTTTTTCACTGGAAAATAGGGTATTCCTGCACCCTGTTCCTCCCTGTAAGGTACTGTATGTCTCTATCATATCCCCTCTCTCCCTCCTCTCCTCCAGGGAGTACATATTCAAGTCCTTCAGCCTGTCCTCATAGGACTTGTGATGTAATCCCTGTACCATCTTTGTTGCCCTCCTCTGAACCTTCTCTACCCTGTCTATGTCCTAACATAGGTAAGGTCTCCAGAGCTGTACACTGTACTCCAGGTGGGGCCTCACTTGTGTCTTGTATAGTGGTATTATGACCTCCCTTTTCCTGCTGGTGATGTCCCTGCCTATGCATCCCAGCATCCTATTTGCTTTACCTGCTGCCTTGTCGCACTGTTTCCCTACCTTGAGGTCATCAGAGATGATAACCCCAAGGTCCCTTTCCTGCTTGGTGCATTCTATACCCTCGCCCCCTAATTGATTTGTGGTTCCAGGGTTTTGTGCCCCATATGCATTAGCTTGCACTTCTTTGCATTGAATTTCAACTGCCAAACCCTTGACCATTCTTCAAGCTTCTGCAGGTCCCTCCTCATTCTGTCTACACCCTCTGGTGTGGCTACTCTGTTACAGAGCTTTGTGTCATCAGCGAACAGTGAAATTCTGCCTTCTAGGTCCTGTGCAATGTCACTGATGAAGATGTTGAATAGGACCAGTCCCAGCACTGATCCCTGTGGTACCCCACTGGTCACTCTTCCCTCTGTGGAGTGATAGCCATTTACCACCACCCTCTGTGTCCTGCTGCCCAGCCAATTACCTACCCACCACACTACTGTCCTGCCCACTCCCATATTCTCCAGTTTGTTTAATAGCCGACACAGTGCCAAAGGCCTTGCTGAAGTCCAGATAGACCACGTCCACTGCCTCCCCTGATCCACCTCCCTTGTCACCCAGTCAAAAAATTCAATGAGGTTGGTCTGGCATGACCTCCCCCCAATGAAACCATGCTGCCTTCGGTCCTGTAGTCAGTTGGCAACCAGATGTTCCACCAATCTCTCCTTCAGTAGTGCTTCCATGATCTTCTCCACTATCGAGGTTAGGCTGACTGGTCTGTACTTCCCCACTTCCTCTTTGTTCCCACTTTTGTATAAGGGGACTACATCTGCTGTCCTCCAGTCTTTGGGTACCTCCCCTGTTTCCAGTGACTGGCTAAACAGGATTTCCAGAGGTTCAGCCACCACCTCTCTTAGTGTCTTTAGGATGCTGGGGTGCACCCCATCTGGCCCCATTGCTTTATCAACTCTTATTCCTTATAGTTCCTTTAGGACCCTTTCTCATGTAAAGAGACTTGTGTCCATTTCTGTGCCATTCCCACCCCTTATACTCCCTTCAGGCCCATTACCCTCCTCTTCCTTAGTAAAGACTAAGCACACAGAAATATCTGTTCAGTATGTTAGCTTTACTGTTGTCATCCTCCACGTGACCCCCATCCTCCCCCTTCAGTCTCACTATCCCTCCCTTTGCACTTATTTTTTCACTTATGTACCTGTAAAAGGTTTTGTCCCCTCTACCAACTGATTTTGTGATGCACTCTTCTGTCTGAGCTTTGGCTCCCCTTACTGACCTCCCTGCCTCCCTTTGCTTCTCCTGATACTTCTCCCTATCTCCTTCTGACTGTGTCTTTTTGTATTGCCTGAATGCAATCTTTTTGGCTTTCACTTTCTCCGTTACCTCCTTGGAAAACTATAATGCCCTCTTCTTCCTTTTCCCCTTGCTAACCTGCTTAATGCATAATTCTGTTGCTCTTGTAATCTCTGTTTTAAATATTATACAGTAAACTCAGGTAATGGCCGGGACTGCAGGAGATTTGGAGATTGGCTCACCCCTTGGAAAAGGATTATTCATTTGTCTCACCCAACCATCAGTCTCACATGAGAATAAATATGTTTTATCTAAATACTACAATGTGCACACAGGTGCAGTTTGCCCAGTACCTCCCTGTTCTCATTTTGGGTCATGCCCCTCTTAAATTGGGTTGGGCAGCTGAAGCGTAAATATCTCCTACTAAATCTTGGATGTCGAGTCCCATTTTACCAAAAGGGACAGTAAACGTTGCAGGGGTCACTCAAATTGTGAAAGCCCATGAAAAGATATTTCAAATAGGCACTGGACTTCCTTGTGCATGTCACGGGTCCTGAGATATGACTATCTAACTGATCTGTAAATCAAAACAAGGCAGCAGCCATTTTACAACAGGAAGTGATGTCACTGAGGGGCAAGCTGCATGTTGTTAATGACAGCTTGCCCCTCAGTGACATCACTGTTGGTCTCATGATTCAATGAAATGGCTGTTGCCTTGTTTTGATTTACAGATGATGTAGGTATTCATAACTCAGGACTCCTGACACCTACAGGTAAGCCCAATGCCTCATTTGAAAGATCTTTTTATGGGCTTTTGTAATTTGACTGACCCCTGCAATGTTAACTGTCCTTTTAATAATGTCCAATTTATGGAATAGCTTTGCAAAGAAATAAAGGAATATTTGGGGTTTGATAAGAGTACAGTGACCTTAGTGTATATTTTATGGGACTCACTGAAGGCCTATTTAAGGGGCAGGGCCATAGCATTTATGGCTAAATTGAGAAAAGAAAAGTCCTCTCAAGTGGAGACCTTAGAACATGAGTTTAAGGATTTAGACAAGGAGCATAAGAGTACCAGAGATGCTGCTATGCATGGGCGTATGTGCCAGGTCTGTAGGCAGTATAATGAATTAAACATACAAAGCAGGTTCAAAAGGCTTTTACATATTCAAAATCCAGATATTATGAAAATATTAATAATAAGTGTTGACATTTACTTGCTATGCAACTAAGGAAAGAAGAGGCCCAGAAAAACTATTAGCTAGCTCATTACTGTGGATGGCCAGAAAATTACAGGGCACTGGGAGGTTAATAGTGCTTTTGTCTCCTGTTTCCAGCAATTATATACAAGCTGTCATGGAAGGAAGTTCCTTTGGGGATGAGAATCACTTACCCCACAGCACAGTCTGGCCTGTTCTTTCTTATTTTGGAGAAGAGGAGGAAAGTGCTATGCTCGATGGTCCCATTACTTTATGGGAGGTACTGTGAGCTTTGGGCTCCCTTACCTTAGCAAATGATCCACGTTCAGAGGGCCTAACTGTTGTTCTTTACAAAAATATTTCCCTGACTTGACCTAGACAATGCAAAAAGGTGGCAGCAAAGGCCAACAGGATGCTGGGATGCATCGCAAGGGGATTCAGTAGCAGACACAGTGAGATTATTCTGCCACTGTATAGGTCACTGGTGAGGCCTCACTTGGAATATGGGGTGAGGTATTGGCACCCGTACCTAAAAAAGGACATTAAACTGCTGGAGGGGGTACAGAGGAGGGCAGCTAAGATGGTCAGGGGGCAGCAGGAAAGGTCATATGAGGAGAAGCTGGAGTCCTTGCAGATGTACTCACTGGAGGAGAGGAGGCAGAGGGGGGATATGATAGAGACCTTCAAGTACCTAAGGGGTATAAACAAGGTAGCATGGGAAGGTCTCTTCGACGTAAAAGAAAATATCTCCACCAGAGGACACAGCCTAAAACTAATGGGAGGAAAGTACAGGAGGGATGTGAGGAAGCACTTCTTCACAGAAAGGGTGGTGATGCCATGGAACGAGCTGCCGGAGGCGGTCGTGGCATCCAAAACAGTGGGATCTTTCAAGAGAGCCTGGGACAAACACAGAGGGAGGATGTGGGGGCAAGGAAAAAGAAGAGGGGAGAGAGAGGGGAGGGGGACACAAGACTCTGTGGTGGGATAAAATACAAGAACCCAGCACAAATTGGGCAGACCAGATAGGCCTAAAAGTCTCCTTATGGCTACTTCTTATGTTCTTATGTGTTGGTGCACAAGAAGAAGGGCATCTTCCCAGATCAGTTTAGGAAGCACATATTGCATTACCTCCAAAGCCAGGAAAACACAAAGACCTGGTCATGTTTTAACGTCTCATCTCCTTATTAAACACCAGCCTTAAGATGGATGCATGGATTTTGGCAGCTCATCTGGAGACAGTGTTGCCTAGCTTGTGTCCATAGACCAGACCGGTATTGTGGGGGTTGGGGGGTCGGGGCGTAATGATTCATATAACTTGAGGACTTTGTCACACATACTTGCCTGGGGGCTCAACACCCACAGCATAATCCTGTAGTGGTCTCGCTCAGTGTGGAAAAGGTATTGGACCATGCTGAGTGGGATCATCGTTGGTGGACTATGTTCCTAATGGGAGTGGGAGAAAAGCTTATTAGCCAGGTTAAATTAATGTACATAAACCCCAGAGCTATGATTCAATCCAAAAGCTGGCTTTTTGGACCCTTTCATTTCAGTGAGGAATGCAGCAGGGTTGCTTATTGTCCCTTTTCCTTTTTGATATAGCAGTTGAACCCTTGGTCTGGGCTATAAAAGCACACTCACACATTAGGATTATATCTGTGGATGAGATACAGTGGAAAGTGTCGGTGTTTGCTGATGATTCACTGGTAATGACAGCTGACCCCGAAGAATCCCTTCCAGCCTTGTTACAGGTGGTAGAGAGATTTGGTACTAGACTGGGTTATAAGATCAATTGGAATAAGTCCTTTGTCATGCTGCTCCATTCCTTTTCCCACTCTCCCCTCCTGACACAATCATCCTTTAAATGGACGCAGGTGGGATACAAATATCTTGCAGTTAATATCACCCTTAGAATTAAGAATTTATATAAGGCCAAATTTCCCCTAATGCTTTCTATAATACAGGCTAAATTAGATCGATGGAAGAACTTACATTTGCCATTACTTGGGAGAGGTAACGTACTCAAAATGTCCCTCGTGCCGAAACTTTTGTATCTATTTCAGGTTTCACTGATCCTAGTCTTTAAATTGCTCTTTGCACAGGTTAGAACAACTTTTAGCTCCCGGTTATGTCACAACAAAGTGGTCAGAATTAAATTTGAGACTCTGGCACAGCCATCTCCCTGGGGTGGATTACGGATTCCACATGTAGAATATTACTCCTGAGTTTCCCAATTAGTTATGATTCATGATTGGTATAAACCAAACTGTATTGATACGGGCTCTGTAACTGAAAATGTTTGGACCCAGAGGCAGTTAACGACTGACTTATATGATTCGAACATTATGTAATTTTTAAAATTGCTAAAGGAACCCAATTACTGAGCTCCTGTTCCATATTTGGCACAAAACAAATGTTCATACCAAGGCACCATTTGGCATAGGGGTACTTATACCTTTATCAGGACGCTGTGGCACCAACCTTTTTAGATGATCCATGCTTTGGATCCTGGAGAAAGAAGGCAGTTTTGCCAGTGGGTCATATCTGGGATCAAGGGCAATTTTGTTTTCTGGGACAGTTACACACTGTGTTTGGCATGCCCCCCTCTTTAGATCTTCCAGTATATCCAAATTACATATTATTTGGCTACCAAATTGGGGAAGGAGCTAGCCGTGGTGCCCCCTCATCTGTGGCTTGTACACTAGTTTCTGCCAAAAAGAGTTCAGGGTTGATCTTGTCTCTCTATAATATCATTTTGTCTCACTCAGCTAAACCCTCCTAGGGTTACAAAGCTAAGTGGCAAACATAGTTGGTGAGGAAATTTCCGAAGAAGATTGAGTAGACTTACAGGAAGGCACTATACAGATACCTCTTCCTAGAAATTTAAGGTAGTTCAATACCAGTCACTTCATCAGGCATACTATGCCCCGGGAAACTGAAGAGTATGTCACATAGATTTGATGGTCTATGCCCTCAGTGTGGGGTTGAAAATATCCAGGTACCTCATATGCTATTACTATGTCCCCAGTTATATCAGTACTGGGCTAACATACTTGCTACTCTTGGGGGCTGTCTGGGAAAGGGTATGCAAACCAGTGCTGCAGAGCATTCTCCAGCTGTAATTCAGTAATACCTCAGAATAAATGGAAAGCTACTCCAAATTCTTCACGTTTCTCAAACTTCTTTTCAGTGCTGAATTCAAATAGAAGACAATGGTGTGAGCTAAGTAGCCACACAAATACCCCTGCGCGTCAACCATATTCTTCCTTAGAGGATGGAGTTAATGTGGCCAAGACATCCCCTTTTATACTCAGAGTTAATTACAACACTCTCACCTGTGGTTCATTTTAAGTAAATGGAAAAACAAAATTTGGTGGCTTTGAGGGGATTTCGAATCTATGATGACAAATTTCATATTTCTATTTTAGCCATTGCAATTCAAAGTATGTACCCAATTATGCTTACAAAAAGGAAAATATCTAATTACATACTAACATACTAAAATGCCAGCAGAATAGGCCTAATGGTCTTTCGTGTCTGCTCATTTGGACAGCCCCCACCCTGGGAGCTGACCTTGCTGCCCCCCTCGCCTTCTCTGGCTTCTCCCTTCCCAGTTCCAGATTTTGCTTCCAGAACCCTTCCCCTGTACCTGTCCCACCCCCTCTTGAACCCCTTCACCATCTCTGCCTCCACCAGCCCCCTAGGCAGCGCATTCCATGGCTCCACCACCCTCTCAGTGAAGTAGCACCTCCTCCTCTCTCCCCTGAATCTTCCCCCCTCCAGCTTCCACCCATGCCCTCTAGTGGCCCCCTCCTCCTTCCTTGGAAGCACCCTGACTGTTCCTCCCCTATTCACCCCCTTCATGTACCTGAAGACCTCTATCATGTCTCCCCGGTCCCTTCTCTCTTCCAATGTATACATATTAGAGCACATTATAATTCCTTAAATTTCAGTATTAAATTATTTTAGCTGAATTAGCTGTACATTACTAATAGTCAAAGGAAGTGCTACATATAGTGCCAAAATTGCAAATTAACATTCTTCACTGAAATTTATATACACTATGGAGTAACACTGCAAAAAAAGTAGAGAAAAAGACAGACAAGTAGAAAAAGTGGAGTTATTCAATGGATCAGGAGACATGATCACCTTATTCTTTTGTTTCCATGAGCTGGGAGCCAGGGGATCAACAAAATTCAGATTCTCATTGTACCACATAGATGAGCACTGGAAAGAGAAGGAAGTGGATAAAGAGGTTAGAATCCATCAAATTACACATCACAGTTTTTACTTTTTCAGAAATGGTTGGTCCCATTCCACAGTCAAGCCTCTTGGGTGCACACTTCCCAGGTGGAATATCCAGAAGCTTTCCCTCTGTAACAGCTTGTTTACTCTGTCCCCACCCCTGGGGTATCTGGCTACAAATTCTAAGGCCATGAATATTGTACCTTCAGGATTATTATCATGCATCTCTACATAATGTCTTCCCAGGGGTTTACTGAGCTATCCAGCTTTAATATTTTCTATGTGTCCCTGAACACGCTAAGTGGTCTTATAGTTCATCCCACATAAAGGAGCTTGCAAGGACACCAAATGGCATATACAACATATGAGCCGTGCAGTTCGGAAAGCTTCTGATTTCCACCTCCTTTTCATATCCCTCTAGGCTAAATTTGTTGCTCTGAAAGCAGAAGTTGCAAACGTTACATCTGCCACATCTAAACATTCCATGTGGAGGAGGAGGTGGTATCCATTGCCTGAATGGGAGCTCTGGCTTAGTCGAGGTGAACCTGCTATGAACCAATTTGTCTCTTAGGTTTTCAGCTCTGGAAAATGTTATTTTAGGGCTACTATATAGTTCCTTTGCTAGAATGGGATCATTTAAAAGAATAAGCCAGTACTTTCTGACTATGTTCCCAAACTTTCCTGCTGCCCTGTTACACTATGTAATAAAGCACACTGGTTGTAATTCCATATTGATCTTCTCTCTGGGTTTTAATTGTGTTTGGGAAAGGATATGTCTTTCTCACATAGAGACATCTTAATGGATGACTTATAGCGACCTGATGACCTTATGTCTGGTCTAGTTAAATTAATATATAGTGCCCTGGCCAGTGCAAAGCTCGTTATACTCCAATCCTGGAAAGACCCCAGTGCTCCCTCTCACAAGGAGTGGCTAAACTGTATGACTGTGAATGCCACTCTGGAGAAGATAATATACAATGCTAGGAGGCAGACAGGAGTGTATGAGAAAATATGGCTGGACTTCACCAACATGGTGGATCTCACTGCAGGGAGGCATATACTACTGGATTCTGGTTCCTTCTCTTCCTTTTGAGTCAGAATGGTGTGGGGTTGGTCTGTTGTTGAATGCATAATGGGGCATTAACCATTTTGCCTCCTCCTCACCTCGACTCAAACATCACTGCCTTCTCTATAAAGATTTTAACTGGCTCTCACCTGCTGCCAGTAGACAATACTACTTGTGGTCTCTCATGGACTCGATCACCCGGGATAAAACCCCATCCTGGCTGACTGAGCTTCTGGTTCCTCAACCATCCTCCCATGGCCGACGATCCGCTGACAAATCCCTGTTCCTTGTCCCGAGATGTCGTACGGTGAAAGGCACTGGGGCCTTCCAAAGCACTGCTCCCCGGCTGTGGAATGTTCTTCCACTCAGCCTTCGGCAGTCTCAGTCTCCCCACAGTTTTAAAACAGAATATCGATGCTATCTACACCCTGCTGATACTTGCACTTGCTTTGACCCCACCTAGACTCCTTAGTCTCTCCTCTACTCTTTCTCTCCTGCAGGGCATGCTCTCTGTTTCTACATTCATCATATACAGTGCTGTCTCTGCTTATTTATTTACTATTATTGTCTTTATGCTACATTGTTGCCTTTATGCTACATTGTCTGTTTTATCTGTTTACTTCCTTAATGTGTATTCCTAATGAATGTATTTTTTGTAGCACTGCCGTACTGTTTCTCTGTTTTTGTATGACTGTATCACCACATTGATTCTCGCTGTTACCTGTTGTACTCTCCCGGGTCGTGCCTGAAAATAGTCATGTCAGGCTAGTGCACCTACCCGCTCAACAAAAACTAATAAATAAATAATTATATTACATACTTGGTGAGACCGGATGTATGTCTTTGTGCTTGTTTTACTTGAAAATGTGAAGTACGTCCTGAAACAGTTTTTTTGCAGCTTCTGTGAATGTACTTTGTATGGTTTAAAATTTCATTAAAATATTTTGGAAAAAAACATAGCAATTGGGGTGGAGCTTGCCAACCAGACGGTTGCACCTTAAATTGATGGGAGAGCACTTGTGGGAACACTTGTTTGGCAGTGATAGTTATAGTGAAATTTAATGTGATGTTTCTTAAATACTGAAAAGCCACGGGGTGGGGGTGGGATTGAAGGGCTGTGCATTCTGTTTCTGACTGAAATTTGAAGCAACAGGAACTGGTGGGCCTGTGACATCATATGGTACCTGATGTCTGCATACACACACTGTTAGCAGGACTGGACACACACTGGACTGTATGTGTTTGTGAGACTTGGGAACATTATTGGTGTGGTTGAAATAGGGTTTGTAAACAACTGCAGTCAGTATAGAGAGAGAGAGAGATAGTATTCCAGGGGGAAGGGACTGAGAAAAGGGGTGTGTGCCATTATGAACAGAGAGGGACAAACAGGGTGGCCACATTCCACCATGGCAGGCATCTTCGGAAGGGTTGTAGGCTGCACAGGCTGTGGGGTGGCAATAATTCTCAATTGGGCCTGGAAAGATGGAGGCTGCCCACTCTGTAGACAGCTATCTCATATCAGGAGTGAGGTATATTGGTTAAGGAGTAAGCTGGGGGAGTTTGGGGGTGTGACCAAGTATAAGGGGTGTGGATATGGGCGGCAGAAGGGTGGGGCTGAGGGAAGGCTGGGACAATGCTCAGAAATTACAGGACGTTATGTTACACCAAGCAGGAGGGGGGATATTAGGGACAAAGGACCCTTAGATAGGGATGTTGATGCTAAGGGGAAAACTTACGGGGTAAACATTCCGAATATAAAGAGAGTGGAGTGGGAAGAGTCAGGAGGGGCTGTTGTGGGGAAGCCTAGAAGAGCAGACAGTGAGAAGGGAGGGGCTGTTGTGGGGAAGCCTAAAAGAGCAGACTGTGGGAAGGGAGCTTCTAAGGAGAACAGGGCAAGAGGGGAGGAACAGGGGCAGTTTAGCGGGGTAGTCGGGGGAAACTCAGGTTACTTGATGGAGGCTGGCATAGAGTGCTACAATAAATTTGAGCTACTAAGCAACCTAGAGAGGGAGGAAGGGGTTGGTGGAAATGAAGAAACTGATACAGAGGCTGAGGGGAGGGAGTCTGATACCCATAGGGCATTACAGACCGGCAACGGAAAGGATAGAAATAGTCCCAGAGGGAGAAGGGGAAACGTAAATGTTAAGCAGATAGGGGAGATGTAACATATTGCAGACATGAGGGAGGAGAGCATGACTGGAGAGAAACTGGGAGACAAGGAGGTGGGGGAGGGGCCCCTTCAGGAGGGTCTGTACCAAGGATGGGGCCCTAGGTAAAGGGGACCCACAGAGGGCCTCTGGAGGCAGGGGTACTATTACAAGGGAGGAGGATGGTGGTGTGGGGAAGGGAAACCATCAGGGCCAGGATAAATGGTTCTGCTAAGAGAGGGTTAAAGGGGACACCTATTCAGGAGGGGTCTGAGTTAAGTGGGCAAAATAACAAGGGAGGCAGAAAGGGGAGGGTGACAAGGGGGTCTCTTATAAGGTGGGAAAACTCCCATTGAATTGAGATCACGAATAAAGGGGAGGATGGGGGGTTGACAGCACATAGTGGAGGTAACCATAAGGATGATGGCGGTGTTAAGGTTCTGTTATTGGGAGACTTGATGATTAGGGGTATTCACTGGGAGGGACAGGGGGGTGGATGCCATAGCCAGGTGAAGGTAGTGAGTATCTCTGGGCTGACGGTGCACAGAGCAAAGTTCATGGTGTACTAACTGGTTAGGGATTGTGGAGGAAACCGATTTCCGGTACATTTGGGAACTAACGATCTAGAGGAAATAGCATTTTGGAAATCCAAGCAAGGTTCTGAGAACTTGCCAGAGTCTGTCAGGATAATGGATGCAACATTTTTTCGAGATACTGCCAGTACCAAAGGCCTCAGTGGAGAAAAAATGAAGATCACAGAGGTTAATGACTGGCTCAGGAAGTGGGGTGAAGAAAGTGGGTCGGGGGTGTTAGGGAACTGGAAAGGAGTTTTGGAGGATAAGGAACTGTATGCCAAGGACAGGCTTCATCTTGCTGACTACATTCAAGAAAATTGGGGTTTAAACTTGTGAGGGAGGGAGGGATAAGGGAGGGGCTGACCAGAAGCCCTCTCCTCCAGATGAAGGGAGTAGCCTTCAAACCCAAGGGGGGAGGGGGAAACAGACTGGGGAGGAGGTTTCAGGAGGAGCAGAGGGTGGATGGAAGTATAAGGAACCTGGGTGGGGTTCGACAAAGGGGATCAGGGATAAGGGGTGGGGGTGGTGTTAGTAAATGCCAGGAGCTTGGGAAACATGTTGCCAGAGTTCCAGGCCATGCTGTTCGGGGAGGTGGATGTGGCGGCAGTCACGGAAACATGGGCCAACAAAAACCATGACTGGGACCTAAACATGCGGGGGTACACTATGCTTAGGAAGGATAGAAAGGAGGGCAGAGGGGGTGGAGTGGTTATGTTCATTAGAGATGACATAGAAATTGCTAGGGTAGAAGAGGCAGAGGGAAACATGGAGGCCTTATGGGTCACCTTACAAGCCCCGGCAGGAGGTAAGGTCAAGCTGGGTGTAGTATATAGGCCCCCGGGATGGGTGATGTTCTGGAGTATGGTTTGCTGGACAACACCATTGCCCAGTGTGGACCAAAAGGGGAGGGTGTGGTGTTGATGGGGGACCTTAATATGCCAGGTACAAACTGAGGAACCATGTCCTCTAAGGTGGCCAAGGAGCAGAGGCTGCTGGATGGCTTCCAGGACGTGATGGAGCCCACAAGGGAGGGGCATTTCCTGGATGTGGTTCTGGCGGATGGGGATCTGGTAAGGGACCTGGTTGTAGAGGATCCCCTTACTGGGAGCGACCACAATACTGTCTGGTTTCAAATAAGCATGGGGGAGGGGGAGAGATCTAGGACACTGGCAGTGGACTTCAGGGGGGCAGACTTTGTGGGCATGGGAAATATTTTCAAGGATCACTTGAAGGGGATTACAACAATGACAAATGTGGAAAAGAGATGGGAGGTCATAAAACAGGGACTTCATGAGGCAGTCAGGACCTGCGCTAAGGTGAAGCGTAAGGGAGCAAGGTCACATAAACCATGCTGGTGGTCCAGTGAGGTTCAGGTAGTGGTCAGAGAAAAGAAGGCTGCCTACAAAAAATATAAAACAACGAGAGGGGATAGGGAAAAGGAAATGTACCATCTTGCATCTAGAAAAGTCACCCGGATGGTGCAGGGGCAAAGTCCGTAAAGAGCAGCGTCTGGCACAGGGGATATGGGGAGGGGAAAAGGTGTTCTTCCGGTACATTGGGGAGCGTAGAAAAAATAATGGCCATCTCGGCAGGTTGAGATCAGAAGGAGGGTGGGTGGAAGAGGCAAGGGACCAGGCAGGGGTATTAAATGAGTACTTCGCCTCTGTGTTCACTAGGGAGGGGGATGGGATATCTACAAAGCAAGGCACGATGTGGATAAAAGCGGTAGTGAGTGGGATCAGGGGAGCAGCAGAAATGGAGCAAGAGGGAGGGAGAGGTACCCCAGGGGTGTCACATCAGGATAAGGATAAAAAGGCCAGTAAGGTGGAGGGGATGGATGATGCTATCTCCACCGAAAGGATGTGGTTAGTCCTTAAGGGTCTAAAGAAAGATAAATCTCCTGGGCCAGATGGCATTCATCTGAGAGTACTATGGGAATTGGCGGACATACTGGCTGCACCCCTGGCGGAGCTCTTCAACAGGTTGCTTCAGACAGGAAGGGTACCTAGGGATTGGCGAGAAGCACATGTGGTGCCAATCCATAAAGGGGGGTCGAGGGAAGTACCAGGTAACTATAGACTTATCAGTTTGACCTTGGTGGTGGGAAAATTAATGGAGAGTATACTAAAGGAATGATTGGGGGTGTACTTGGAGGAGGTGGGAGGTCTGGATAGTCGGCAACATGGGTTTGTGCCAGGTAGATCATGTCAAACCAATCTTGCGGAGCTCTACGAATGGGTAACATCAGAACTGGACAGGGAAAGCCTGTGGATGTATTATTCTTGGACTTCAGCAAGGCATTCGACTCTGTCCCCCACAATGGTCTGGTGGAGAAACTGACAGGGTTGGGAGTAGACCCTTTGATGGTCAGATGGATTGAAAACTGGCTAGCTGGATGCGCTCAGAGAGTAGTGGTCGGTGGGGAGCTCTCAAACTCTAGAGAGGTCGGTAGTGGGGTACCGCAGGGCTTGGTCCTGGGTCCAATCCTGTTTAATGCATACATTTCGGACATCAGGGAGGGTATAGGGTGTGAAATGAGTTTCTTTGCTGACGACTCCAAGGTGGGAGCAGTAGTTGAGGGGGAAGAGGGGAGGTTGGCCCTGCAATGGGACCTGGACACCATGGAAAGGTGGGCTCACACATGGAAATTAAATTTCAATATCACCAAGTGCAAGGAGTTACATCTTGGGCGGGGAAACCCTAAACACAGGTACACCCTGGGAGAGGAGGCAATGGAGGCCTCAATAGGGAAAACAGACCTAGGGGTCATGGTGGATGCATGTATGAATAACTCCAATCAGTGCAGGAGAGCGGCTAGCAAAGCAAACTGGATGTTGGGATGCATCGTAAGGGGGATCACCTCTAGGAGCAGGGAAGTGATTCTGCCGCTGTACAATGGATTGGTTAGACCACACCTTGAGTACTGTGTACAGTACTGGAGACCACACTTGAAGAGGGACATACAGCTCCTGGAGAGGGTACAGAGGAGGGCAACTAAGATGATACGAGGTCTAGGGGATTTGACGTATGAGGACAGACTTGAGGAGCTCTGCCTGTTTTCATTAGAGGAGAGGAGAGACAGGGGGGGACATGATTGAGGTCTTCAAGTACCTCAAGGGAATAAATAGGGTAAACACAGAGGGGATCTTTAGACTAAAGGAGGCAGGTATCACCAGAGGGCATGGTTTGAAGTTGGAAGGTGGAAGGGTGAGGGAGGAAAAGAGGAGGAGATTTTTTACTGAGAGGGTGGTGGATCCTTGGAACGTGCTGCCTGGCGAGCTGGTTCAGAGATCCAGAGTGGAGGGCTTCAAGAGAGGGTGGGACAGACACAGAAAGCGGATTGATCAGATGATGGCCTGGCCCAGGGGGGTGGGGATGGATGATAGGGGTTTCTGGAACACAAGGGGGAGGCCTCAGTACCCAACTAGGGATCTGAGGTTCGAGCAGACTTGATAGACTGTAAGGCCTAATCTGCTGGCAATTAGTATGTTAGTATGAGAGCACCACTGGGGATAGCAATTACAAACATTTGTTAATCCATTCGTCTAATGGGAGTCAGAAGAGCATCGGAATATTCTGTACAGCAGTAGCTTTATTTTCGTATCTTTATTGGCAGAATTGGTATTTGGATTGAGGAGATGTACCGAATGAAAGAATCGGCATTTGGTGCCACGCTCTAGGCCTGTTCACAGCTGTCAAACACGGACTGAAATTTATAAACATTGTTCACAGGGAGCACTTGACTACGGCAGCTGCGGAACTACTACAAGCATTACAAGAGTGCTCTAGATGGCACAGCTTCCAGACCCTGTTCAAAACATGACCGCAGAATTGGCCAAAATACCTAAAATGCTTAGCCATGTCCTCAACGATACCACAGAGTTAAAAATGACCATCACACAGACAAACATTGATCTGAAATCTCTAATGGCCAGGGTAGTGGGAACAGAGCAAGTGACCAACATGCAAGGCAAGCGTTTGAACCAACATCAAGGGCAGTGCTGGCCCGCTGGCACTGATGGTTGAGGTGCTGGATGCCACACCTCACACCACGCTGGCGACTTGGGCACGGGAGTGAGCTCGGGTAGCTGGGGGTCAGCCGGGGAGGAGAGGATCGAGCATCTGGAGGACAGCTCTCCTATCCTGGGGAGGGTGGGTTGATGACTCAATGGCAGCAGCGACTCCCAGGAAACTGTGGGTTCAACAGCTGGGGGGTCACATACGTAGGGGTAGAGGTGTTGGCAGACATCCGCAAAAAGGGTGCGGGAGTGTGCCCAGATCATGCTGGATGTCATTGCACGTCCGTGCCTCCGGGGTCATGCTCACAATCATGTAAAAGAAAAACTCTGGTGCCTGAGGAGACAATGGAGCACCTGCCGCACACCCATTGCGGGACTCCGCCTTTGCCCGATCCCAATATCCCTTGGCCTGCACCTGAGGTCTACCACTGGACTAAATTGAAAAGGAGCATCAAGGTAGGTGAGGGCAACCCCACCCTGAGGGACACAAGTCAGGGTATCTACCAGTGGGGGTCTCAGGATGCTAGGTCGAGGTTCTGGGGGGATCTGGGTGGAGGGGGTCTCAGACAGGGCGGGACAAGCAGGTGTCTCCTGAGGGATGCCTCAGGGTCCAGTGACTGGAGGGAAAAATAGGGAAGGAACATCAAGGGCAGCTCAGTGATCAGCAAAAATAAATCGACTATTTACTAGCAAGAGTGGATGACATGGAAAATAGCTCATAGCGGAAAAATATAAGAATAGTTGAGATGCCTGAAGGAGCTGAGGGGCGAAACATGGCAGCCTTTTTGCAGGGGGTGCTTGCTCTAAGATCCAGGATCCCCCTTGAGAGTGAGAGGGCACATGGCCCCCTGAGCCCCAAGTCCCAGCAAGGTGAATGACCCAGACCAATTCTTTGTCGGCTCCTAAAGTACCCAGTGCAGGAGGAACTACTGAGGGCTGCCAGGGAGAGAGGGTGACTGCAGTGGGACGGGGCAGATATCATGATCTTGCAAGACTATTCACCTGAATTTTCGAGAAAAAGGTGAGCATATGCGGCAGTTAAACAGCAACTGTATAACTTAAACATCCCCACATCTGTCAGGTACCCAGCCTTGTTATGGGTACAATATCAGGGGAACTACATAACTTTTAACTCATCAAGTGAAGTGAAACATTTTCTATGGGACATATGGTGAATGCGCCCATGCAGTGCCTGTACAAACCCCATGGCTCTGACCCCTTACCATTGGAAGTCTCACAGAGTGAAGGGGCCTGTGTGGAGCCACTGACCGAAACTGCAAATGGCTAGCAAATCGAGAAGCCATGGCAACCAGTGGGAAGGTGTAGACAGAAAAAGAAAACAAAAATCCCTTCCCCCAACAGATGCCTTCATCTAGAGCAAGGTCCAGAAGCCAGCAATGAACACAAAGGCAGTCTGACATTAGCAATAACTTCCCAGCAGACACACCAATCAAAATAAGCAACAGATACATACCACTGAGAGAGCTAACACTGGCACCCCTTGATCTATCTGCTGCTGTGGGGAACAAGACAAGCAGGATCCCAGGGATGCGCTGGTCATCAGAGAAACAGACTGGTCTGCGATTTGCAATGAGTGGGCAGACTGCCTCGAAGAACACCCAGAACCCGCCCCAACAACACTGTCACTGCAGCTTGCAGCCTTGCTGAAGGCCCCCAGAAATTTTTACTTGTCCAGAGATGATAGGAGGGAAGCATGAGGTGACCACAGTCATCGAAGAACTGTAATCCTAAGTGCAGGTACTTATTTTTAGATCTCTCATGGGAGGCCCACAATCAGGCAAGGATTTGTTCAACAAAGCATCAGGCAGTGGGAGGTATAATGGCCTTCTGTAACTGACGCTACTTACAGCAGGAACTTTTTTGACAGTTGGGCCAGGGGCTCAATTGTACTGCCAGTTACTCCATGGGGGCCGGATTTCGGAAGGCCATGAGCCTGGTGGCAAGTATATCTCTAGTCGAGACTGTCTTTTCACTGCCAAGTGGTGGAGATGGAGACCAGGAAATAGGCTGCTGTCTTGGTGTGACAATGGTGCTGCACACTGAGGGATAGCACTGGGTGTTTATGGTGTTTCAATCTGGCAGTTAGGCTATCCCTCGGGAGTGACCTGTGTGCAGGTTTACACATGCTTAGAAGTTATAAATATAGTTTAGGTTTAAATGTTTACTGTTTAAAAATATTGCTGAACAGGGGAGTTACCTTAGTGCTCCCCATGAGTGTTGCAGATAAGGAACGATCCCCGCATCCTGATGTTTCCATCTGGACCCCCCCCAGGTGCAGAAGTAAAGGGGCCCTCTCGTATGAAATGGAACTAGGGGAAGGGGGGAAGTACATAGAAGGGCAGGCCAGCAAAAGGAAGGGCAGCATACTAGAAGAACAGCAGCTGTGTAAAGAGGGACAGATGATTATGTCCCACACCCATCCTGGTGGCCCCATCGGGTAATTATTTTAGCAGCCAGGTAGTAATAACAGAGGTGCTCTGAGGAGAGGGCCATGGGGACCAATATCTGGCAATGACAGCAAGGATGGCTAGGCAAGTACATGGGGTATCCACCCCAGCACTGACTATCTTATGAATAGATCCATGATGTAGCCTCCTCAGATGACACCAATGCAGACTCCAGATATGCTGAAGGGAGCAACGGATTAAGAGGAAAGGGAAGCAGGATGGTAAGGGGGAGAGCTAAGGGCACTTCAACTGCTCCCCCCCACCTTAGCCAAAATGTCATTGTAGTGTGTGGTGTCGGCAGGCATAAGGAGAGGCAGGGACAACAAATAGTGGCACTCTGACAAACAATCTAGGAATTTTGAAGGGGGGGCAACAAACTGCTGAACAAGGTGAAAACTATGAAGGATTCTGAGACGCAGGGAAATTTAAAGATTTAGTCCCCAGGGGGAGCGAATACTTCCCCAGTAGTACAAAAGAGAAAGGTGATTAGGGTTGGACCTCACAACTTGTAGCTAGGACAATATGTGACAAAGTAGGGGGCCCAACCTCCCCCCAGTGGAGGACCCCTAGAGGATCATTGGCTGAACTACTGGCTCGTAGGACAGCTCAATCGGAGAGGGGGTAATACCTCCTCAGTGTGGGTGATCTTAACCATAAATCTAAGGATAGCAACTGTTTTGTGGTTTATTACTGGCTAAGAAGTTAAGAATAATTATGTTACTTTTTATATTATGCTGTGTTTGCAAATTAATGTACTGTTGGTGCCTGTGTTAGACGGTACTCTGCTAGGTGCGCAGACTTGCAATTGGCTGTAGGCTTGGCCACCGGTACATAAGAAAAGAGTGTTAGAGAAATAGACTAGCTATGGTGCATCAGTCTTTAAAATCATGAAGTTGTAAGTAGGACAAGGGGTACTTAAGGATCCAAACTCTATAGCCCTGGAGGCTCTAATCACACCTGAAGAGAGTCTTCAAAGCTTCCCACTAGGAACAATGACCAGCCATATTTTCATAAAAATATTAAGCATCTTAAATGGCTGCGCTAAATTCTATAGTGGCCACCACATGGAATGTGAAGGGCCTAAACTCTCCAATTAAACGGAAGACAATATTGTTCCAGTTGAAGCAGTTGAAGACTCAGGTGGCCTTTTTACAGGAGACTAAACTATCTAAGACTGAAGCCTCCAAACTGGTCAGGGAATGGGTGGGGTGGGAAGCACACAGTACAGCAGGGAAACCAAGAAGGGAGGTGTCCATCCTCTGTTACAAAAAATTGGGATGGAAACCGATAACGCAGAAATCAGATAAGGAAGAGAGGTGGGTGGTAGCAAAATTGGGGACCCTGTCAGGCCCATTACTTTTAGTCAATCTGTATGCAATGAATGAGGACAACCCAAGGTTTTTTGATGAGGTGTCCCAGGTTATACTGTGGGTGATCTTAACCATAAATCTAAGGATAGCAACTGTTTTGTGGTTTAGGATGCAGGCTCTGAGCTGCAAATTTGGTGACATCCAGCAGACCAGACCTGGGTTTGAATCCCACAGCTTCCACTTGCATACTGTGTGACCCTGAGCAAGTCACTTAACCTCCTTGTGCTCCCAGGTCGCTCCTGTAAAAAAGCTTTCAGCTTAGTGTGCTATACCTGGTTAAACAACTAAATAAATAAAAAAAAATACTTGACATGTCATTCGATAACCCTGAGGTTATACTGGGCAGGGACTGTAATTTGGAAATGGATACAGAGCTAGATAGGTCAAACTCCAGACCAGAACTCCACACCCACTCCCATAAACAGGTGAGTGAGCTGATGGACCTGCATCAGCTCATGGGTGCATGAAGACTAATACACCCGGGGACAAGAGACTATACATACTTTTCATTGGCAAATGCTATGTCCAGCAGGTTGGATTACTTGCTAACATTTCCAAAAATTACGTCCAGTCTGGTGGATGTTTCCATAGCTCCCCTGTACCTGTCAGATCATGCCCTTCTGACTATGAATTTCGTGCTCACCCCTCAGACCACAGGCTCCCTTACATGGAGGTGGACCTCCTCCTATTACAAGACAGGGAATTTCAGGGATGGGTAGCACAAGAGGCAGATAACTATTTTAAGGACAATCTCCCAGGGTCATCCCTCCAGGTATGATCTCTGAGGCCTTCAGAGCTACTCGGAGGGGTAAAATTATTGGATATGCAGTGCACTGAAGGAGGCAGAGGGAGAAAGAGGCCTCCGAACTGGAGGCAAAACTAAAAGCAAAGAAGCAGGAATATAAGGTGGACCGTCACAAGTTCAAGAGTACGGAGCTTTTGTATGAGATTATTTTCCTATGAATCCAGCTCTACTTTACCCTTCTCATAAACTGGTTCTTGCAATTGTCCAGGCTGTGTGTTGGTGTTGATGTGTGATAAGGCCACCACTACACATTTAGTCACTTCACTACCAGTCTAGCATTGCTTGTGAAGCACTTTGGGATACACTGTGTATGAAAAGTGCTATATAAATGCTGATTCTTCTTCTTCTTCTACTGGCTGGCCACAAGGATGGCAGAGTTGCAAATCCACAGAATTCAATTCAACACAAGTACTGGGCTGAAGGGGAAAGGGCAGGTAAACTGCTAACTTATAGGTTAAAAAAGAGGAAGGCTGAGAGGCATATACCACAGTTGAGTTCTTTGATTGGGTGACTCAGGTAGTCAACCAGGGAAGGGCGGTAGACATGGCCTATCTGGACTTCAGCAAGGTCTTCAACACCATCCCTCATAGGAGGTTGGTGAGCAAGATGGAAAGCATGGGGTTGGGAGGGAAAATAGCAGGCTGGGTGGAGACCTGGCTAGCAGGGAGAACTCAGAGGGTAGTGCTTAATGGGGTGCACTCCGAGATGGCAAGAGTAAGGAGTGGAGTGCCACAGGGGTCAGTTCTGGGTCCGCTCCTCATCCACATCTACATCAGTGATATTGCGGAGGGTTTGAGAGGGAGGGTGTGACTATTTGCAGATGGTACAAAAATCTGCAGTATGGTGGACACCCCAGAGGGTCTGGAGGACATGAGGAGGGACCTCAAGACACTCGAGGAGTGAGCCAGGAAATGGAAGCTGACATTTAATGTGAAGACGTGTGCTGTGATGCACCTAGGGAGGAAAAACATGCAAGCAGGATACACGCTGGGTGGGGAGGAAATCAAAAAATCAGAACAAGAAAGGGATCTGGGGATCATACTCTCCTCAAACCTTAAGGTAGATTTCCAATGTAGTAGGGTGGCGGGTAGGGCCAATGGAATACTGGCATGCATAGGCAGGGGCATTAGTAGCAGAAGGACGAGCTAATAATACCCCTCTACAAAGCCATGGTGAGGCTGCAGTTAGAGTACGGGGTTCAGTTCTGGAGACTACACCTCTGCAAGGATATAGATGCATTGGAGAGGGTTCGGAGAAGGGCAACAAAGATGGTGCAGGGTATGCAGAGGAAGACATATGAGTAGAGGTGCAAGGAGCTGAATCTGTACACGCTGGAAACAAGGAGGGAAAGGGGGGACTTGATTGAAACCTTTAAATATGTAAAGGGGCTCAATAAAGTAGGTGAAGGGGTCTGCTGAAGAGGAAGGAGCAAGCCAGAACTAGAGAGCACAGCCTCAGATTGCAAGGAAATAGATTCAGGGCCAATGTGAGGGGGTGCTTCTTCACAGGGAGGGTGGTGGAGGCCTGGAGCAGACTGCCAGATGGAGTGGTGGGGGCTAAAACGGTGGAGGAATTTAAGAGGGCATGGACAGGCATATGGGGCTGAGTATTGGGGGAGGGTGGTGGCAGGCAGGGAGGGGGGTATGTGAAAGGTGAGGGGTGGGCAGACTAGATATTCTGGATGGGTCCTTTTCTGCCTTCAAATGTCTATGAATCAATGATGCTATGACTGAGAGACTCTTCTGGTCAACTATGCGCCTATCCTGAAGGGATTAATAAAATAATGGCAGGGTTTTACAAGGAACTTTATAAGTCACAGGGGAAGTGGGACCAGCCAGCATTTTCAGACTTTATGTCCAGAGTTTCCCTCCCAGCACCCTCCACTAACCAAAAAGAAGAGTTTGAAGCCCCTTCACGGAGGAAAAGCTCAAATCTGCATATATCATTTAGCCCCACACAAATCCCCTGGAAGTGATGGCTTCCCAATTGATTTTTATCAGCAGGTAAAACACACAGTCTCTAGGCCCTTGTTTGCCATGCTGCATGATGCCTTCCCATGAGGTTCCCTCCCCAAAACTCTAACAGAGGCAATAATAACAGTGCTGCCAAAGGAAGGGAAGGATCTTAACCTTCCTGCAAGCTACTGGCCCATTTCTTTAATAAATGCAGACCTCAAAATAATAGCTTAAATGTTGGCATCCAGGTGGAAAAACTCCTACCTTCCATTATCCATCCGGCACAAGTAGGATTTATATGGAGGAGGATCAGCTCAGACCATCTGAGGGCACTTTGCACCCTGTTTCAGTCTGTGGCAGAACTCCCAACACCAGCAGTAGCCATCACACTTGACTTCGAAAAAGCATTTGACTTTCGAATGGGAGTTTCTGCATGCAGTGCTTGAAGGGGTAAATGGAAAATTTCACTACTTGGGTTTGAATGCTGTACTCCATCCCAGTGGCAAAAATACTAACAAATCAGACCCTGTCAGATTCCTTCCAACTATACAGAGGTACACACCAAGGGTGCCCACTATCTCTCCTGTTATCTGTGCTGGCCTTTGAGCCACTGGCAGCTGTACTCAGGGTCCACCCAGAACTAGGGGGAATTTGGGTAGGCTCTAAAGAGTACTATACCAAGCTCTATGCGGACAACTGTTTGGTACTAACTAGGGACCCCACCACCAGCATCCCACACATTCTTGCTATGTTAGAAGCCTTCACTGGCATATCAGGGTTAAAAATCAACTTCAGTAAGTTAGAAATTCTCTCCCTTAATAGACATGCCACCTTGGAATTGGCCACAAACACTGGACTGGCATGGGCCCCTAAAGCCATTAAATACTTAGGGATCATCCTAACACCGGACCTACAGAGTTTAGTAGCCAGTAACTTCCAATGACTCATACAAAAACCACGGAGTGAGCTGGAGCACTGGAGGCAACTTAATCTTACAATGGTGGGGAAGACCAGTGCCATTAAAATGATGCTGGCACCCAGCGTATACTACCTGTTGTCACACATACCCATAGAGGTCCCGGACCTCTGGATCAAGAAAATGAATACCTTAATGGGTAACTTCCTATGGGAGTCCAGTACCCCCAGATACAGCAGAGCTAAACTATGTGCACACTGGATGAGGTTGGGTTGGAACCTTCCTAACTTTTCCCAGTGCTCACAGGTCACCCCCCCCAAAACAGGCACTTGTGCCTAGTGGGCTTTACCTGGTTACCAAAGACTAAAAATAAATAAAATAAAAAAAATTTCACATTATGCATGGGCATTCCATAAAGCCAAAAGCTGCCGGTCATGCCAGAGCACTGGGGAGAATCCCCCTGGCTTGGAAAAAAAGAAAGAACTGGAGATCCTGCAAGGGACCCCCTTAGCTAGTCACCCGGGACACCCCTTACCTAAGCAGATTAACAGGTGCATACATTGAGGGCAGCACACTCAGCCTGACTCAACACAGGGAAACAGGTGAAGAGCTGCCAGTGCCTGGGGATGGGGATGCATACACCTGTGTGGAATAATCCACAGTTATGCCTAGACAAAAAAAAACATCAAATGGACAGAGTGGGAAAAGAAAGGCATTACCAGGGTAAGGAACTTGATGTTCCCAGGGGGAGCGATAATGGAACCTTTTACAGGCCTAAAAGAGAAATGCAATCTGGAGAAAGGTGACTTTTGGACATACCTCCAGCTGCATAGCCTCCTAACAGCCAGGGCCAAAGAAAAGCGCATTTGCCCCTCTTGCAAAACACAGGGACCTGCAATACCTGGTACACTACCTATCTACGAATGGGCAAAGGCCACTAAGGGGAGGGCAGGATTTATTTAAAAACTAATGCAGGATGCTGCCCCTGACCCATCCATTCCTGCCAAAACACATTGGCAAGAAATGTTAAACATTCACATTACCGATGAGGAGTGGCAGAAATGCTGGATCCTTGCACATACAGCCTGTAAAGATCAGCAGAGTCTTTTGATTCAGAATAAACTTCTACATCTTTGGTATTGCACCCGAGAGACTCAAAGCCATGGGGGTCGTACAGCATGATAACTGCTGGAAATGTAACTCCCCAGGTGTGGTTATGTTGCATTCTATGGGACTGCACACCTATAAAAACCTTTTGGGATACGATAATCAAAGGATGTTCCCTGATCTTGCAGGTCCCTCTCCCCTCAATACTGGCCTTGTTCTTGCTTGGTCTGGATCAAAATGGTTGTCAACTCCTAGGTCGCCAGAAAAGATGGTTGCTGCAGGTGACAGTAGAGGCTAAGAGGGTAATACTGAGGAAATGGTGTACCAGAGATATTCCCACCTGTACTGAGTGGCTCCTGGTGTTAGAACTCCTTGTAATGCATACAAGACTCCTACATATCTCTGTAAAAAATTCTGTTAAGTTTCTAGATGAATGGGGTCAGTATTTGCAGTTTGTATAGGACAAGGCCGCAGGAGGTTCCCTCACATGTACCAAAGATTTACTGAAACCTCCCTGAAATGGTAAAGAAAAGAGTTGCATCATGTCGGACCAGCTAACTGTAAACAGGTTGAGTAGATGCCTGTAGGGATATGTAACACCCCAGGGTTGAGGAGTGAGTCTGATGACCTGAACATGTGCCCACCCATAACTATTCACTTTATAAGATAGATAAGATAGAGTTATGTACCATAGTAATCCTAAAGGAAAAAATATACTTTTAGATGACCTGATGACGGATGACGTTAATAGCACTGTACCACTGTCTTTTGTATGTCTGCAGATGATGCTCAAAAAAAAGTTTAACTGCAAAAAAAATCATAGCAATATGTTTTACTGCATTATATTATTTATATTAAAATTTTTATTCATTTGCATTTTTACAACCAGCATAGTTTTGTCATTTGTTTTATTTTAACCTGCATAAACGTGGTTGTTATGTAATTTGGTGGGCCTAGCAGTCCTTTTCTGCCATCAACTACTGTGTTACTATGTAATTTCTTAATCAGCCCTGCTGTTAAATTGAATCTTGCAAAAACTGAAGCTATACCACTCACTGGTAACACCCTTAAGACAGAGGTTGAGCATCTTGGCCTTGTATGGGAATGAGAAAAACTAAAATACCTGGGGATTCTCCTTAGTACTTCACCCCACCAGATGAAAAAACTTAATCTGGATTCGGCATTGACTCACATTAAAGCAGATTTAGATCGTTGGTCTTTGGTACCTCCATCCCTGTAGTGCCGCTTGAGTATTATAAAAATGAATGTTTTTCCCCGCTTACTGTGTGTGTTTGTGTATATATATATATACTGTATATACATGTGTGTATGTATATATATATATATATATATATATATATATATATATATATATAACACAAGGGGCACAATCTTAAGCTGGAGGATGGGAGGTTTAGTGGTCAGGAAGCACTTCTTCACAGAGAGGGTGGTGGACTCTTGGAATACGCTACTGGAAGAGGTCATTTTGTTGAAGACAGTGGGCAGCTTTAAGAGAGGTTGGGATAGGCATGGGGAAAGGTAAGGATCATGGGTAGGGAGGATGGAAGGAGTGGGGAGCGGAGGGCAAGGACATTGGCTCAAGTTGTGGACCCTACAATACCAACAGACTTGATAGACCATACGGCCTTCTTCTGCTGGCTTTTTTGTATGTTTGTATATTTGTTCATATAATTTTGCTCTGCCTAAGTCATGGTTTAATCAGGTACATAGAATCTTTACCTCCTCCTTATGGCAAGGTAAGGCAGTCCGCCTGGATTTGTCTAAACTAATGTGCACCAAACGGGATGGAGGCCTACAGATCCCTGACCTCTTTTTGTACTATTTTGCTGTGCACCTTACCAAACTTTCTTGTTGGGTTGGGTCATGGGTGGGAACCTCCTTGGAGCCCTATGTTCCACTGTGGTCGGATATAGAGTGTTCCTTGTGTTCCACCAAGGATTTGATATCCGATCACTTCTGTACCTCTCCAAGAAAAAATCCCTCACCCATTTAAGGGTATTCCCTTGGAGGTATCTATCACTGTATACTTACAGTTCTGCTCCTTAATCAAAGTTTGCCCACACAAGGATATATCTATTTGGGAGTCCTAATTTTCGAATTGCTGGGCAGATCCTCTCTAAAGGATTTTGGTCAAGTATGGGTCCCAAGATGACAGCCTGGGTAAAAAATTGGCTGGAGAATAGGACACAGAGAGTAATAGTAAATGGAGTCCACTCTGAAGAAAGGGGGGTTACTAGTGGGGTACCACAGGGTTCAGTATTAGGACTGGTCCTCTTTAATGTCTTTATGTTACATTGCAGAGGGACTGAAGGAAAAGTATGTCTCTTTGCAGATGACACAAAGATCTGCAACAGAGTTGATGCACAAGGTGGGTGGAAAGGATGAAAAGGGACTTGGCAAGGTTAGAGGAATGGTCAAATGTATGGCAGCTTAGATTCAATGCAAAGAAGTGCAAGGTAATGCACCTGGGAAACAAAAACCCAGGAAAAGAGTACACAATGGGGGGTGAGATACTACCAACAACAAAAATGGAAAGGGACCTGGGGGTAGTCATATCAGATGACCTAAAGGTGGGCAAGCAATGTGAGAGGGCAGCAAGGAGGGCTGGGGGGATACTGGGATGTATAGGGAGAGGCATCACCAGTAGAAAACAGGAAGTTATTATCCCTCTGTACAGACAGCTGGACAGACCCCATCTGGAGTACTGTGTGCAGTTCTGGAGACCCAGTCTTCGCAAAGACATAGACAGGATGGAAGCTGTCCAGAGGATGGCAACTAAAATGGTGCAGGGTCTGCACCGGAAGACATATGAAGAGAGACTTAAGGAGCTTAATATGTATAGCCTCGAGGAAAGGAGGAGAGGGGGACATGATAGAAACTTTCAAGTACCTCAAGGGAATCAACAAAGTCCAAGAGGGTAGCATCTTTCAAAAAGAGTGTGCAAGAACAAGGGGCACAATTTGAAGATAGAGGGCGGCTCAGAGGTAATTTAAGGAAGTATTTTTTCACAAAGAGGTTGTGGATGCATGGAACGGCCTCGGAGGAGGTCGTGAGTCAAAAACAGTGGTGGAATTCAAGCATGCATGGGACAGTCATAAGGCAATTCTAGGGGTTGGGGGTAGAAAGAAGTAGGCTGCTGGTTAACTAGGATCTGCAGCTTATCCAGTAGGCAGGGAAATAGGCAGACTGGGTGGGCCAAGCGGTCCTTATCTGCCGTCAAATTCTATGTTTCTATGTAAGTATGGGAGTGGACACTGTGGATGAACTTACTCATGGCCAGAAACTTTAATCTTTCCAAGAAGTCTGTTCCCTATATCACTGGTCTACCTCTTCTTGTTTTCGATATTTTCAGCTGTCCCACAAGCTTTTGCAATTTTTTCAGTAATGGACCATAGTCTAGCCCCCTAAACACCTTTATTCTTCCTACTCTTTGCAACGCTCCTACTTCCCATCACATCTTGTAGTATTACCATACCCTATGGGAGCATCTGGTGGCCAATGGGTCCCAGATTCTATTACTGGGACCAAGTTCTTCCAGTCCACACCCCCTCAATAAACTGGGTCACTATCTGGATGCACTTATATAAATACATTAAATGGGACAGATACCGTTTTATGCAATTTCAGGTCATCCACAACCTTTATTATATTACAGTTGAATTGCATAGAATGGGGAGACTGCCCACAGATTTGTCTTCCAGATGTGGAACAGACCTTGGCACCTTACTCCATGTCTTGTGGTCTTGTGAGACTGTTGTCCCCTTTTGGAACTCAATTCAAACACATCTCGATCCCCTTTTAGGGTTGTCTGATACTTTTTCCCGTGAAACATGCATTCTGGGCAAATATAATGGTGCCCTCATTGGTAAACAGAGGCCTCATATGGCTTTAATTTCAGCAAAGAAGGTTATTCTTCTTCATTGTCTGGATCAGTGCTCACCCCAGTTTCTCAAGTGGTACAGGGAGATTTTGTTTGCTTTCAGGCTGAACGCCTTATAGCTAGTTTGATGAGTAAGACCCATAAGTATAGAAACATCTGGGAACCACTTTATGTTTTGTTAACAGTATAAGAGCTGCTTTATATTGCTTATTAGTAGTTCCCTGTACACTGGCTTACATAGGATCGGATGACTCTGATCTGCGTGTCCCTTGATATATTTACCTTGTACCTCTGGTGGTAGGTTGGGTGGTTTGTGGGTGGGGTGGGATGGGGGAGGTGTTGGGGTGTGTAGGGTAGTCATCCTTTCATGATATGTTCCTGGACCTGATTGTGGCTTTTCTTTTTCTGTATATGTATCTCCAGGATTTGATGATTCCTGTATGTATTGCTATTTTTTTTGTCTTAATAAAGTTTATAAAATTTGAAAAAAAAATCAACCCTGCTGTTGTCTATTATGTAAATTGCTAATCATCTCTGCCATTGTCTAAGGATAATCTGATGCTGATCAGCATCTGGTGAACATACTGAAATTCGGTGTCTTGGCTGTTGGCCGAGCAGGTTCAAAGGAATTCTGTTTTCTATTGGCGGTTCTGCAATTTGACATCATGATGCATCAGTTTTTACAGGAAGCACATGCTAAGCTTATCCAAACCGTTGGCAAGCCACATGAACTGCAGCAGCCAATCACTGACACTGGAGATTGAGAACTCCTTGTGCTGCATATCTCTTAGTGCCATATCCAGCTGTCTCTCTGAGGGGAAGGACATGGCTACCAAAAGGAGCTTCTTCTCTATGTAGAAAAGAGGGACTTTTTGATCAGAAAACTTTAGAAATCATTAGAGAATTGTACGTTATCATTCCAGTTAGCTAATTCATGACATTAAACTATAGTTTCAATTAGCCAGGCAAGTGAACTCCTGCTGCAGTGGAGAGGAGAGAGGCACAGTGGGAGCCTGCACTGGTGGCTGCAGGCCCTGCAACAGGAGCAAAAAGTTAGCAGACTAGGTAAGGTGTAGGAGGTGGTGTGAGTGGAGTGGCTGAGGGGTGAAAGGATGCTCCCTGTGGAAGACATCAGCACGCCTTGTGTGCAGCATCATACTGCCTGCTCTGTGAAGCATCCTGGCTGGGAAGAAAAAGAGAAAAACACACCGGTTGTGTGTCTACTGGGCTCAGGGGGGGTTCGACCTAGTGAGGCTTCCAGAGGGGGAACTGGGACATGCCCCCTCTGGCCCCATCACAGGGGGAAAGCTGTGGAGATCAGAGCCAAGGCCTGAAGAAAGTCCCAGAGATGGCAGGGGATGGGGTTGGGAGGGCTGTCGGCAGAGTGAGAGACAGCTGGTGTGCAGGGGGGAAAAGAAACCATGAAGAAAAGAACTGGAGGAAAAAGGGATGCATGGGAGGAAATGAGCAGGGAAGATTACACCATACCCAGAAATGGAAACCAAATGACTCACTGAATCAAATACATTACCTAGTTTCCTCTTTGGTTATTTCTTATTGGGTTTCATTACTCCTTATAGTTTTTGTCAATACAAATCTTTATCAGAAGCCTCCAGCCTCTCCTTGGCCCACACTCTCTGGCATCTCATGCGGTACTCTGGGTTCTGCCACACCAGCTCCACTAAGTACCAGTTCTTTCTTAAAAACTTTAATTTTATTAAGGGAGATACGTTTCACATAAAAACATTGCGATACCATAACGCACTTCAGATCACTCTTATGGGGTAGTGCAGGATAGTTTTAGGGGACTGCAGATGGGCCTGAAGCAGGTAGCTCACACGGCTTACATAGATTACTTTGCTGGTAACTCTCATAGGTTTCTTTGACTGAGTGACTAGGGAGGAGGATCAGGGAAGGGCAGTGGATGTGGACTATATGTCCTTCAGTAAAACCTTTGACCTGAGCTGCACAGGAGGCTAATAAAGAAACTTAGCAACTTGGAGGTTGGGGAGAAGGTGGTAAGCTGGGTATCAAACTGGTTGAAGGATAGGAGGCAGAGGGTGGTGGTAAATGGCAGTCAATTAGGAGATGGGAGAGTGACCAGTGGAGTGCCACAGTGGTCAGTACAGGGTCCTATCTTCAATGTCTTCATAAGTGACATTGCTGAGAAAAAGGAGGGGAAGGTGTGTCTCTTTGTGTATCACACAAAAATCTGCAACGAGAGGGACATCCAGGAAGGTGTGGAGAGAATGCAAAGGGATCTGGGGAAACTAGAGGAGTGGTCTAAGGTGTGGTAGCTGGGTTTCAATGTTAATAAGTGTAAAGTAATGTGCCTGGGGCAGGGGAAATCCAGGGGCTGTGTACAATATTGGGGGGAGGTACTTACAGTCATCAAGCAAGAGAAGGACCTTGGGAAATCCAGGGGCTATGTACAATATTGGGGAGGTACTTACAGTCATCAAGCAAGAAGGACCTTGGGAACCAGGGGCTGTGTACAATATTGGGGGGAGGTACTTACAGTCATCAAGCAAGAGAAGGACCTTGGGAAATCCAGGGGCTGTGTACAATATTGGGGGGAGGTACTTACAGTCATCAAGCAAGAGAAGGACCTTGGGAAACCCAGGGGCTATGTACAATATTGGGGGGAGGTACTTACAGTCATCAAGCAAGAGAAGGACCTTGGGAAATCCAGGGGCTGTGTACAATATTGGGGGGAGGTACTTACAGTCATCAAGCAAGAGAAGGACCTTAGGAAACCCAGGGGCTATGTACAATATTGGGGGGAGGTACTTACAGTCATCAAACAAGAGAAGGACCTTAGGAAACCCAGGGGCTGTGTACAATATTGGGGGAAGGTACTTACAGTCATCAAACAAGAGAAGGACCTTGGGAAACCCAGGGGCTGTGTACAATATGGGGAGGTACTTACAGTCATCAAGCAAGAGAAGGACCTTAGGAAACCCAGCGGCTATGTACAAGATGGGGGAGGTACTTACAGCCATCAAACAAGAGAAGGACCTTGGGAAACCCAGGGGCTGTGTACAATATTGGGGGGGAGGTACTTACAGTCATCAAACAAGAGAAGGACCTTGGGAAACCCAGGGGCTGTGTACAATATTGGGGGTGGTACTTACAGTCATCAAGCAAGAAAAGGACCTTGGGAAACCCAGGGGCTATATACAATATTGGGGGGAGGTACTTACAGTCATCAAGCAAGAGAAGGACCTTGGGAAACCCAGGGCTGTGTACAATATTGGGGGAGGTACTCACAGTCATCAAACAAGAGAAGGACCTTTGGGAAACCTAGGGCTGTGTACAATATTGGGGGAGGTACTTACAGTCATCAAACAAGAGAAGGACCTTGGGAAACCCAGGGGCTGTGTACAATATTGGGGGAGGTACTTACAGTCATCAAGCAAGAGAAGGACCTTAGGAAACCCAGGGGCTATGTACAATATTTGGGGGAGGTACTTACAGTCATCAAGCAAGAGAAAGACCTTGGGAAACCCAGGGGCTACGTACAAGATGGGGGAGGACCTTAGTAACCAAGCAAGAGAAGAACCTTGGGGTAATCATGTCTGATGACCTTGAGGTGGCAGGCAGCATGACAAGATAGTGGGCAAGGCTAGTGGGATGCAGGGATGCATAGAAAGGGGTATTTCTAGCAGGAGAAGGGAGGTGGGGTTGCCACTGTATCACTCACTAGTGAGACCCCATCTGGAGTACTGTGTCCAGTTCAAGAGGCTGCACCTCTACAAGGAGATTGACAGGGTGGAAGCATTCCAGAGGAGGGTTACCAAAATGTTGCGGGGGTTGCATGAGAAACCATACAAGGAGAGGCTGTGGTAGCTCAACATGTACCCCCTATAGGAGAGGAGAATGAAAGGGACATGACTGAGACCTATAAATACATTACAGAGGTAAACAAAGTGCAGGAGGTTAGTCTCTTTCCGAGGAGGAGCACCAGAGCATGGGGCCATGCAGTGAAGCATGAGGAAATAATTCTTCACAGAAAGTGTGGTGGACACCTGGAACAGCCTGCCAGAAGAGGTGGTGGGCTGAAGACAGTGGAGAACTTCAAGTATGTGTGAGATAAGCACATGGGCAGAATAAGTAGAGGACAGGGAGAAGGGAGGGACACCAGTGACCAAATAGGGTTCTGGGCATACTAATAGGTAGGGAAAAATTGGGCAGACTAGATGGAGTCTACTAGTCCTTTCCTGCTGATAAAGTCTATGTTTCTATATTTCTAATAATAAGTCTGAGTAACAGATCATCTAATACTGGTGGCTGGTTCGGTGCTCTCATTTTCAGCTGTTTGTATGTGTGTGGGTGGGGGGGGTAGTTTCCTTCTGCTCAGACAATAAAAGTGCAGACTCATGGGACAAAGTCCAGCTGTTTTCTTGGTAACATCATAAGTTGGAGACAGAAGAAGGCATTAGCCCATCAAGACTGTCTCCCTCCCACTCAGCGTGGAACATTTGCATACTAGTAGTCCAAATACTTGTCTAACTCCTTTTTAAACGTTTCATGGTTTGTGATGTTTACCAGACAATGGGGTAGTTTATTCCACAGTATTGGTACGTTAACTGTAAAGTAGTTCAAGTTCAAGTTTATTGTAGGATCAACTCCATTGAGCAAGCTCATTCACACGGAGGTCCTAGTTTACATAATAATAAAACAAATACATAAACAGTACAAACATAAGTAGCTAGAGTAAACAGGGGTTACAATGGAGTAAGGTCACAATAAGGTAATACATTTGCGGTTTGAAGGCTATGAGACCACAGGGTATGAGTGCAATGTTCACATAGGGTGGATGCTTCTAGTGGGGTATCATAAGGGTTAAAATATAAAATTGATACAAACAGGTTCTAGAACAAAGACAGAGGCACTGGTAATACCAGAAAAGTGCCGACAGTAGTGGCAGTCTGTCAATGCAGGCAGTTAAGTGCAGTACATGTAAAAAAGAAACATGACTCAGAGCAATACATACCCTGGTATCAAAGTATAAGATGATAGAAGTTAGCAGCATGAATGGTGGCAGACAGTGTAACAAGGCATAGGTCAGGTTCTAACCATCAGCATGTAGGAGACTTGCAGATGGGATGAAATGAGCGGAAAAGGGGTCCGGAGTGCATGAAAATAATAAGGCGACAGTGTAAATGGGGGAGGGGGGTAGAGGGAAAAAAAGGGGGTGGGAGAGTGGGGGGGTAGAAGATGTAGGGGAGGGGTACAGGTAAGAGAGGGTTCAGGGGGCCCTGAGTGCTTGTAATAGGACTGTTATGCAAGGATGTCAGAGTGGTTAAAGTGGAATGGGACATGAAAGCTGTTAGAAGGAGCCCGGAGCAGGAGGCAGGACATGAAGTCTGGTAGCAGGAGCCAGGTAGGGATTTGTAGGAAGCTGTTTAGCTCTTGGGACAGTGGCAATCTACATAAAAGGCTTTTTGCCAGCATCTTGAAACAGTTAACAGGGACAAGCCCAGTGAGTCTAGGTTTTGTTTGTAGTTTGTTCCAGACTGATGGAATAATGAAACTAATGGCACCTTTGCCGTGATTTGTGCGCACTCTGGCTAAGTCCCATAGAATAAGTTCAGAGTTCCTTAGTAGGTATTTGCTCTGGGACCTGTGCATAAGTGAGCTGATGTATTCTGGCAGTTTGTTCCAGAGCATTTTCATTGTCCAGAGGCCAATATGAAGTGCCCACCTTGTGGCTAAGGATGTCCAGCCAACTGTTTGATAGAGGTAGCAGTGGTGTATCCCAGGTGGAGTATTTGTTATAAAGCGCAGTGCTCTGTGGTAAAGGGTGTCTAGCTTGTGGGTGTGGGTTGCAGAACCACAATTATATATGATAATATCTGCATAATCCAATAGAGGGAGAATGGCGGCTTGCACCAATCTGCGTCTGATATCTGTTAGGAAGAGAGATTTGTTCCTATACAGGAACCCCAACCTAGCTTTTAGCTTTTTAGTAAGACAGTCTATGTGAGCGCTGAATGACAATTTGCTGTCCAGTCAGACTCCCAGATATTTGAATTGATCTACTACATCTAGGGTGTCCCCGAAGATAGTTATGATGGGAAGGGGAAAATTCTGAATACTTAGGGTCATGGCCTGATGGGCGGAGGTGAAGAACATGACCTTTGTTTTCTTTGCATTCAGTAGCAGTTTTGATTGAGCAAGATTGAGCTGAAGTAATTTTCCCTTTCCTTTGTGTTGGTTTTGTGTACTACAAATTGTCTGTTGTGTGATCTTAATTCCAGGTCCCTCCTTTTTGGTACAATATTGCAACCTGTTCTAAAATCTTCATTATTTATTATATTGAAACATTGTAGATAACCACCTCTGTTTCTCCTTACACTTAGAGGCATACGGTTTTGTTTTTGGAGTTTCATATCATAAGGAAGGTTTTTAGTCTTGGTATGAGTTTTGTTACCCTTTGTTGTACTCCTCTAACAACAGACTATCCTACTTTTTGTAAGGTGCCCAAAAGGCAGATGTGTAATCTAGGCGGGGTCTAACGTAGTTCCTGTATAGATTCAATATAGTCTTCATCTCTGGAAATGAAAGCCTTTTAATTATATTGATGTATGTATTAGCTAGCTGGGTAGATTTATATATTTGGGCATGCATTGATAGTGAGTTATCAAGTATTACTCTGTAGAAGCTACAGGTAATGGGTGATTATTTATATAATAATTTTTTGGAGGGCTATTATGTCCTAGATGTAATACCATGCATTTACTTAAGTTTAATTTCATTCTGTTTTCTGTGGTCCAAAGTGCAATTTGTTCAAGGTCCTTTTGAATTGATAAATAGTTGGGGTTGATATCAACTTCCCCTGTTATTTTACAATCGTCGGCAGATTTCATTATTTTATTTTGTAATCCTACATGAAGTCATGGATAAAGCAGTTAAACAAGAACGGTCCAAGGATGAACCCCTGGGGGACTCCTCTTGTCACAGCTCCCTCAGATGATGTCTTCCCTTGCAGTCTCACCCGCTGTGTCCTGTTACACAGCCAGGGTTGTATCCATTTAGTTAGTGATTAGTTTTATTAGAAGATTTGAACAGGGCACAGTGTCGAATGCCTTTTTAAAATCTTAAAATGTTATATCGCGTGGTTTACCAGAATCTAGGCTTGCACTGACTGATTCATAAATGATCAAGTTGGAGGTACAGGATTTTCCTTTAACAAACCCATGTTGTGTAAGGTCCTTAACCCCATATTAATGCTTTCTTCCTCTAACTTAGTTTTTATTAGTTTTTCTAGAACTTTCCCTGGCATGGAAGTGAGACTAATGGGTCTGTAATTTTCAGGGGCAGTTTTACTACCCTTCTTAAAGATAGGGGTTATAGCTGCCTGTTTCTATTCAAGTGGAACCTCCCCAGTGGTAAGGGACTTGCTAAAAAGTAGTTGAAGAGAAACACTTAAGCATGGTGCAAGATTTTTTAGGTAGCTTGGGTATATCCGGTCCAAATTTGGGGAGGAGTGGGGTTTCAAAGATAATAAACTAGCTTTTACCTCCTCTATTTAAATTAACTGTATGTTTTGTTTACTTTTATAATTAGGTATGACAAAATCATCCTTAGTACTAAATACTGTTATAAAATAGTTATTAAAGATATTTGCCATTTCTTATGGGTCTTTTATTGTTTTTCCATTTTATTTTAGTGCTCCTATTGAGTTTTTTTCTTTACCCGTGTTATTAACGTAGGAAAAAAAGATTTCCTTTGAATACTGCAATTTTAAACTCAAGACTACGTTTTCTCTTTTAATCATGTGTTTAGTTTTTCTTAATTCTTCTTTGTATGTAGAATATGCTTGGGAGATTATCTTTTTATATTTGGCATAACGCTTTTTCTTTTTTGTTATGTGTCTTTTTAACTTACTTGTTATTCAGAGAGGGATAGCCCCTTTATTGTTGCAAATTGCTTTATTTGGTATGTTCCGTCGCCTGTTGTTTTAATAATAGTTTTTAGTGCATTCGTCTGTAGATTTACTATCCATTATGTTTTCTCATAATATATATGAGCTGACTGTTTTCAAGATGTTTTGAAAGACTGATGCCCTCTATCTCCTGACATAGTGATATTTTACGTTTAACATAGTCTTATGTTTGCCGATACTATTCAGTCACTGTTGTTGGTGGTGGTGGCATGGTATTTCATTACCATCACTTTGTCCTTAATGTTTTGGCAGCCACATTCTCCAGTTTATCTTATTTGTTTCCAAATTTTCAGTCTATTTGCCATATTATATAGATATATTTCAGTGATTGCTGGAATTATAATTTGATTATTTTGAATTGTAAAACTGATGATTTAATTATTCACTTACTTTTGGAAATGCTTTACTCATTTTGGTTTTAGCTGTGCTGTTTATTCAGTCGATATCACCCATGTTCCTACCTCCTATAGAGATGATTTCACCTAGATCACAGGAACATTCTTACTCATGGAGGATGTTTGAATTTACTTTGGTGGAATCTAGTGGTTTATAACATAATCCTGTTATTTTACTGGACCGATAAGATTGGATGCCATGGACTTGACTTGCTACCATTTTACAGTAGGTATTTTTATTTAGTAACTTGAGTCATAGTGATTCCGTTTTTGACTCTTGCTGTTTAATTTTGTTTGTTACATCTGTAATAGTTATTATCTATATCTCCGTATGTATATATCCTCTTTTGTCGGGTCTGTCTTGATGAAATAAGTTATAAACATTGAAATAATTACCCCATGAGTCTTCTGGTAACCTCCATGTTTCTGTAATACTTATCAGGTCCAATTTATTTAATGATATTAATGCCTCCCATTCTTCTGTTTTTTATTTAGACTCTTAGCATTACAAAGCAGTCATTTTGTCATAGTACCCATTCTGTTATCACTTTCTTATGCTTTATATCATGTTCCCATAGCCCACTATGCAAACATGATGTTTTAATTTTTGTTTTGTTACTCAAACCCCCCTTTTCACTTAGTTTAAATGAATCTGAACTCACATTCAACTGGCACCTAGTAAACCACTAGTTTCCATATGAAACATTACCTGCTTGCTCCAGCACACTGCTGCTTTCTCTCATGTACAGTAACAGGCATTTGTACCATTACTGTGCAGTGTGCTAGAACTCAGTCCCAGGTAGATGCTTCTCTTTCATATTATGGAGGCATGGTAGTGCCTGTATATTAGGTTGAGTAAGCACTTTAATGTTAAACCCCAATTTTGCACCTTAATAACTTTACCCCCATTCAACTGATTTACTTGAAATTTGGAAAGCACAGAGGTAGTGCTGGGATCTCTGGATCTTAAAATGTTCCTTCTAATTGGTTCACTAGGGCAAAGTTACAGAGGGGCAACCCCCCCAAAAATAAGATAACATTAATTAAGACCCTCTTTTTGTTCACCTATAACTAAAAAAACTAGGAGTGTTTGAAACCTAAAACTTGAGGTTTGATAGAGCTTGGTTCAAGGTGTTCACTTTTGTTGTTTTTAATCTCCCAAACTTAAGCAGTTTTTAAAATATTTAAGAAAAACTGTCCATTTCTGAGTATGCACAAAAAATCAGTGTTCTAAGGATATCTGAATTTTACTACCACCTGAAGTCATGCGGTCATATTATGAAAATGCATTCCTTTATCAGGTGGCAAGGCCAGTTTCCTGTCTTTGTAGGCTGTTGTGCTGTTTTTGTTCAGCAGGGATGGGGCCATGTGTCAGTGCATAGCCCCAAGACCTGCTGAATATGCTGTGTGAGTGACTTTGTTTTTTTGGAGGAGTGCCGTTATTAGCTGCTTGAGTGGCCTCATAGATTTGAACTGGACAACAGGGTGCCTAATCCCTAGTGCCAGTTAAATGCCTGTATTTTTTTATGTATAACATCACTGGGGTGCCCACCCCAAGCACTGGTTCATTTCCCCCCTTCCATTTTATCTTCAGCCTCTCCACCCCCAGCCACATTAATCTGCCAACACTGGGGTGTCAAATCCACAGTGTTTGTATACTGCAACTCCCCATATCCTGCCAGCCAGCTGGGACACTGGGGGGCCCAATCCCCAGTGTTTCAAAATATCTTGCTGACCCTGGGGTGACCAATCCCCAGTGTTGGAGGTGCATTAGTTAAAATAAAGAAAACAGTCCTGTGACTTTTTTCTTTTTTATCCCTGAAATAAAGAAAATGGTCCCTTGTTGTCTGCCACCATCCCCACCCCACCCTGACCCTCCCACTCAGCATGCAGCACCCACCACCTAACCCTCCTTACCCTCTACTTACCTAGTGGAGGTCCAGTGCCATAATCCTCTCTGGACCAGGGACATGTCTTCACTCTTCAGCGCCAGACTGGGAACTGAGGAAAACAGGTAAGTATCGTATAGTCTATTTCAATGCATTCTGATTTTTTACTCATAATTTAGTCATTTGTTAATGTTTTTACACCAAATTTTCAATATGGTCCTTATAAGACTCCACCTCATTTATATATTTAGTTTTTGTTGACCGGGAAAGAGGACTAGACAATTTGTTTGCCTCTTTTCAGCCTTGTCCCGGGGGAGGGGGATACAGATGGATGCCAACTGAAATTGAACCAGATTTTAAGCTGTTGGTGGTATTTTTAGTGAATGGGGGAAATTTGGTCAGGACACCAGGGGGAAATTCCCTTACTCTTTTCAAGAAGTGCCATGGGATTTTTAACATCCACCTGAACTACCACCAGAACATCTTTAAAAACCCACTTATTTAACCAGGCCTTTTCTGGTCTATGGTATTAAAGGCTTTATTAGGTAGCTGTGTATAAGAATTGTACATAATGAATTTTATGGATATTTTACGTATGAATGAAGATGTGAAGATATGTATATGTTATTCTATGTTTTTAATTGTAAGGGCACCCTGAGCTCTGGAAGGGTGCTTTTTTTTTTAAATTAAGTGATGATGATGATGAACAGGCAGAAGGGACCTCGGTTTAACGTCTCATCAAAGACAACACCTCAGGAGTGCAGCATCCACCTCATGCTGCACTACAGTGTCAGTATTGGATTTAACCCAAGTGTCTGGTCTGGGGATAGAACCCACAGCCTTCTGATCTTCCAGCCTCAAAGGCAAGAGTGCAACCTGCTGAGCCACTGTCCCTGAACAAAGAAGATGGAATTCTTCAATTCTTCTACTCCAGTCCAAAAGAAAATTTAGCAGTCACTCCTTGAAATCACCTTTCAGGCAGGATTTTACATTTTTCACCTATGAGGTTCATGAGGTGGGGTTATAAGAAGTCTGTGCTAAAACATTGGGGTCAAAATATTAAAAATCAACAAAGTTATGAGTGTACATTGAAATGTTCAATGTTTGCTCATAGCTTTGGTAATTTTCAATATTTTGACCCCAAATTTTCAACATAGCTACTTTTCACACCACCCCATGAACATAACAACAGCCATTTTTAATATCCTGGCCAAAAGTGTTTTTGACCAGTGGCATGAGATGACGCTTGACTGGGATTTGAAAGTTTTCACCTATCAGGTTCATGAGGCGGGCCCTAAGAAGACTATGTTGAAAATTTGGGTCAAAATATTAAAAATATCAAATTTATATAGGTACATTGACATTTTCAATGCTTGCTCATAACTTTGGTAATGTTCAATATTTTGACCCCAAATTGTCAACATAACCACTTTCACATTTTTAAATCCTGGCCAAAATGTGATTTCAGGCTTGTGGCACAAAAAGAGGTTTTGTCTAGTATTTTATAAATGACACTTGTCATGTTCAGAAGGAGGGTCATTAAAAGACTCAGCTGAAGCTGGCCCATTGGTGCAATGGTTGGATTTCTGCTTGTGTGTAGCTACCAGGAGTTCGGGGAATGGGCCAGGATCGCTGAAGGGCGCCGGGGAGGAGGATAGAGTGTCCCATGGACAGCTTTCCTTCTCTGGGGGAGGGCGGGTAGCTCCAGCACCTGCTGACCTTGCGAGGCCAGGAGAAATGTAGGATGCATGGAGTGACTGGCAACAGGGGAAGGAGCAGACATTGGGATATACCTTGATGTCATTATGCTGCCTCCACAACATAAGGAGGAAAATGGCTGGATGCTTGCCGGATGACAGCCTCTGGATCCTCTGCCCATCTGCCTCCTCCTCCTCCTCCAGGGAGCCGCTCCTTGCAGGTCACAGCTGTGCCTCATGGCCTAGAAGTAAGTGCTGGTGTTGCCCCTCCACTGGTGCATTCCACCTTGGAGGAGGGGGACCCGCCCGGTGAAGGGAAACACCGGGATACCATGGGGTAGGCTGCTATATGGGGACCTGTGGGGGGTGGTTGGACTCCAAGAGGGAGAGAGCAGAGGCAGGAGGGATCCTAGGAGAATCGAAGGAGTGGCAGCACCTGAGCGAGAAGGAGGAGAAACAAATAAAAAAATAAAAGACTCTTTTGAGATTTTGGAGTCAAAATGTCATAAAAGAAAAATGTGAAGTAATGTTGTTAGCAGGGATGTCTGTTGGCCTAGTGGGGATCATGTTACCTTTCTGTACCAGTGATCTGAGTTTGGGTGTGAGCACAGTGAGCTGGCTGAATGGGCCATGGCTGGGGATGCACTGCAGCATGCAGCACTGCCCTGCCTGGGGAGGGACAGAGCAGTGTTCTGGCACACACATGACACCTTATGGTGGGCCAGGGAGACTTCCTTTGCAAGTGCTGACATGTGTGCTGAGGCCTGACTGGCCCATGCACTGTGTCAGGACTAGCTCCAGTATTCTAGTTATGTCAGGACTAGTTCTAGTATTCTAATTACGTCAGGACTAGCTCCAGTATTCTAGTTATTTCAGTTCCACAGGTCCCAAAAGGACCTGCATAAATGAGTCTATGATTCCACTATTGGAAAAGAAGGAAACTAATTGCAAAAAACTATGTTAATTCAGACATTAGGGTTGAAAACGCAAAGTGCACAAAGTAAGGAAATGAAAATATTAGGGTTTTGGGTTTCCAGAGTATTGATGAATCAGTTGAGGGTCTTCTTAGGTTGTCAACCCTAATGCCCACCACCCTGAGCAAACAAGGCCAGACATAATCTCTTCTTCACGCAGGGCCCCAGCCAGGGTCTTGTGTGAAGAAATCTACAACTGATTCTGTTGGCAACATGTGGTGAGCCATATGTCTGTACCTTTGAAGAGTGTATCAGTATGAGGCACTGGACTGGAGCTGTACCTTTTGCTTCAGACAGGAGGCTATGGGCTGGAGGGATGGGCATTAGGGTTGACAACCCTAGAAAGATTCCACCACTGATTTCTCAATATTCTGAAAACCCCAGACCCTAATGTTTTTCATTTCCCTACGTTTTGCGCTTTGCATTCTTCACCTGTAATGTCTGCATTGACATCATTTTTTTTTTTTGCAATTTATATATAAAAATATATTATACTGGTGTGGTACAGCAAGTATGTTTAGGGTTGAGTAAGATGTTTAATATTAAACCCCGATTTTTGCACCTTAATAACTTTGGCAGCGTTTGATGAAATAGTCCAAAATTTGGCATATGTGGTTTGGCTGGCTGGGTCTCAAGACCTGAAAAGTTGTGTGATGGCAACTTGTTTGGTTTCTGAGATACAGAATGCCAAAAGTGGAAAAAAATGTTTTTTTTCCCTCTACTTAACGTTTTTTTTTCCTTTCACCTGCAGCTTAGTAGGTAGATAATGTTTCCACAAAACTTTCAGGGTAGACGCAGCCTGTGTCGAGGTTGTGCCTTTGAAGGTTTCATGAAAAATATTAAATGATTCCAGTGTTATAAGGTTTTACATTTTTTTCTGAGCATGCTTAGTATGGTTTTGGATAACTTTGTGATACAACAATAAAAAATCAGTTATGAGGGTTTATGTATTGTAAAATTAGTGTTTTACTTGTGAAAAAAAATACTGATCCTGACAGCCATCTTGTTTTGTTTTTTTTTACTAAAAAAAGATTAAAAATACTTAAAAATGATGTATTTTCAAAAAAACAGACAGTTTTGAAAATATGTCCGGAAAATAGGTTTGTTGGCACCTGAATACCCTGCATGTCCAGCTTAGTAAGAGGAGCCATTCGCCTGCATTCTCTGTATAAGAACAGTGGGACTTTCTTGATTTAAGCAGCCACAGTCGGAGCCATACAGCCGGCTATAGTAGCATCTCCTGCATGACTAGTACAAGCCACCATCATCCCCCGATTATTAGTCCTCATTGATATTATTCTGTGTGCGCAGTGTTCCGCCTCGACTGCTCAAACTCAGTATTAAGCACATCCAATCGATCTATTTCTGCCTTTTGAATGCCTTTCTGCAACCCCTCGATGAGAGCCAGGTCATGATTACATCACCGCCTGTGCTGCCTTCTGCTGTAATGAGTCCCCCCAAGCAAGCCCAGCTTTGGAGAGCACTAGCCAGTCCAAGCAGCAGCAGCCACTGGGTGGCCACCTGAGCCATGATGTCCCTTAGCACCACCAGCCCTTTGTGCACCCAGCTCCTCCATCGGACCCTCTGTGACAAGTGCAGTGTCTCCCTAACAAGGTTCTCAAAATATTAACAGTCCAGATGGGACACATCGTGCACCCAGCGTACCTGCAGCTGCTGCCTTCCACTCCTGTGAGCCCCATCGAGGTAAGTGCATGCCCTCCTAGCCTCTTTCACCTGTATGGTAGCCCAGAAACATAGCTTGAACAACTGCGCAATTGGGGAAATTAATGTTGTATTTAATATTTAAAGTAAGTGTGTGTGTGTGTGTTAGGGCTGCTTAAATATACCCCCCACCTTAACATTCATGCGGTTGTTTTAGTTAGGTATGAATATCACTTGAAGAAGTCTTTGACTTCCTTCCTCCATAATTTGATCCAATTTTTAAAGTGGAATCATAGGCTTTTGGTACATTATGAACATATAAGCTTTGGGTTGCTTCACTCCCTAATTTAATCCTCAAGCGGGGTACTGCACACATCTCCCACTGCCCGAGCTCTTAAAGGGTTTCTCCTGTGCCATGCCTAAATAGCAAATGCAGGTTTACATTTAAGAACATGGCATCAAAATGACAAGTAATACAGATCTTTGAATGTTTATTTCATTGTTCTTTGTTTGCTTTACAATTTGATGAGGACCCTTCCATACAGGGGGCCTTAGGGAGCATTTCTGTTTCACATTTGTATCAAATGTTGTAAACCCGATAACCTGACATGCGGACTCAGTACTGAATTCCTATACAGCACTCCTCATTTCTGCAATCAGTCTCTGAAGAATCTTGTTTTAGAAATATGGAGGGAAGGGGGGATATGTACTGTCTGTGATGGGTACCAAACATATGCTCCAGCCAATGTCCCTGGGCTGCCTGTCCTTGGAGGTACACTTCAAATTACTGTACTTATACAGAAAGAAGACTTCCTGAAAACCTCAGTCATAACCTTAATAAAGTTTCATATCTACACACGCACACTAGTCTGTAATTACATACCAAGTTTCATATACACACACACACACACACACACACATATATATCTGTAATTACATACTAAGTTTCATATCTACACACACACAAACACACACACTAGTTTGTAATTACAGACTAGTGTGTGTAGATCTGAAACTTTATTGAGGTTATTACTGAGGTTTTAGTAGGGTCCTGTGAAGTGCATTCTACTGAGGATTGATTTGTGCACAATGTCAAATTGTGATTGTGCTATTATTTGCACTGTGCATTTTTTTTCTGCAGTGTGTTGCTAAATATTAAAACCTGCACTCTCTTCTCCCACTGCAGCATGATGCCAAGGAGCGTCCCTTGGCCTTCCTGGCTCATAAGTGCTCTGAGATCTGGAAACTGGACCTGCCTCCATCCTCCAAGCTCGCTCTCCATCCTCCAAGCTGTCCTCAGTCACTTCCAGTGGACTCAGTGAAAAGGAGTCCAAATCAGGCTCCCTGCAGCTCAGCAACATCAGGCTGGAGAATAAATTGGGCTTTAAGCTATGTTCCAAGCTATCTGAGAAGAAAGAGTCCTCCTCAGAAGGCCCTGCAGTGGGTGAGAATGCAGGGGTCCTGGTGCCCAGCACCACATGCCAGCTATTTACCCCAAGGACAGGATGCCCAAACTCATCCAGCTCCTCTGCCCTCCTCACTGCCAGCTAAGGCCAAAGCTGGTGAGGCCCAGGACAAGAAGACAACCAGTAGGCTACAAACCTCAGTTCTTTGGACATGGCTGGGGCTGCCACCAGTATTGGCCACAACAGAATCAGTGTCAGCTGCACTGGCATCAAGCGTGGAAGTCAACCACTATCAGGAGATGATCTCTGGTTCAAGCCTATCTCTTCCATCTTCTCATCATCAGCTGTTCACCTTGTCCACTTCGGTTTCAGATTTGGGCTACTAGCCCCAGTTTTCTTTGAACAAGCCAGATCAGACTATGTTTCTCTGCCAATGGCCATCATGACTACCAGGGACATTGGCAGGAGCATATGCTAAGTACCCATGACAGTTTCTGCTGGCTGCAATGACTTTCGACCAAACAAAGTCAAGTAGACTGATTGGGGCCCAGTTAAGTTCTCTTGGCTACAACAAGCTGAATGGGTCCAGAGGCAAAGGCCTCCCACCCTCAGTGATGATGGCCAGCCTTGTAAAGACCCTTACTGCTGAGCTACCATCGCAGCAGCCACCTGGCAGGTGCTGCCAGCACATCCTGCAATCATGACCCAACTGTCTCAGTTCTTAAATCTGGATACCCTTTAGTATACCTCACCACCCCCTATACAGTGTTCGCTCTTCACCTCCATCTTTCGCCGGCAATCCATTGTACCCTTATGACTTCATTCTCCCCAGTGATCCACTATCACACGTCTGCAACTGGGTGTCAGCCAACAGAACTTTTGACAACCATTCTAGGAGTTGAGAGGAAGTGCTCAGTCACTTGTGGACCCGTACTGCCTTCCCAGGGACAGAGAAATTCATCTCTGGTTATCATAGCTCTTCCTCTTTGGCTAGTGCTGTTGTGGCTATGACTTGCCATATGCACATTCCAACCACAGTGGGGCTAGGGGGCACCAGCACAAACACACTCAGAAGCCACCACCATGCTTTGGGACTGAGCAGTCACTATAGTCCACCCCTTCTCAAAGAGCCCACCGCCCACCCCAGGAGTCCCAGTCCCAGTGCCAGCAGCCACAGGACCACATCACTCATCATATGCATACAAATTTAACAAGGGTGGATCTGCCTCAGATCATAATTTTCATAGTAAAATCACAGGAAAGAGTTTTAACACATTTACAGATATTTTGTAATGCTGAAGCATTTAAGATACAGACACCACCTTGAACCATGTACTCCTATGAGCATCCGTCATCTGTGACCTGCCAACTTTCTTAGGGTCGATATTTCAGCTATTTAGTAAGTGTTTAGAAATGGCATCAACAGATATCACTTTAAAAGCTAATTTATATTATCTGAGGGAAAACTTTATCTGTAATGCTGTTCAGGTCATTACTATTTTCAGGGGAAGTAGACTTTGCTAGAAAAAAAAAATGAATGTCTGAATTAAAAAGTAAAGCCTCCACACCTGAATCCCTTTAATGATTAATTTTGCATGCAAAGCTATTGGCAAGTGGGTTATAGGGTTCCATCAAAATGGGGACTTGTGGGTTGGGGACAGTTTGGGGACTTTACCTATATTGTGAAAGACCATTTGAAGTGAAGCAAGGGTGGATATACAAATTATCCTGAAGTTTTTTGTCCTGCTTTCCTCTTTACAATAGTAGTAATCCTTGATGAGAATTCACTTTATTAAAAGCTGCAGATCAAAATGAATGGGGGTCCAAGAGTGGCTTTAGATTTTAAATGAAGTTATGTCATGCAGAATATTTAGGCAAAGTATGAAAAAAACAAGACACATATCTGAACAGAATGAAAGCTTTGCATCAATATATCTTCATCTCAGGGTACTTTCTAAAGCCAGGAGAAAGGAGTTAGCAGTGGTGTTCTAGATGCTCAGAACAGAGTGAGCAAAATGGGTGAGGAGATTGGAAACAGGTTTTCTGCCATGCCAATGCAAGGCTGGTGGTCTGTGAATAACAGAACCTCTTAACTTATATCAGCTTGAGTTGTACACAAACAATGGGCCCTATGCACTATGCCAATGTGCTGCATAAACCGGGAGCATAAGCATACATACACGTGAATGCCGTACGGGGGGGTCCCTTGGATTCCCAGCGGCATTCACCAAATGTGCACTGGCCAGGTGCGCACATGATTCCCCATCTGCATGAGCAGCTATGTGCTAGGGCAGTATGGGGCAAAGAGGGGGTTGTGCTCACACTACATGCCATTCACAAAGGCTTGTGGTGCTGCACACAGGGGGTGGTAGGAGGGCCCCAGATATGCCAGGGGGACCTACCACAACTGCAGTCACATACCACATGCACATAGAATGCCTGCCAGGTCCCGGCATCAGGGTACAAACCCCCAACAGAACCCTGCCGGTCCTGACACATAGTGTAAACCACCCACCCCAATGCAGAACCCCTGCCCCTGTCCCATATGGCAGCCCCCCCCACACACACACACATTACTGCTGTCCCCATCTGGTAAAAGTGAACACCTCCCCAACACACAACATTGCCCGTCCCCATCTGGTAAGAGGAACACCCTCCCACCCCAACACACAACACTGCCTCATCCCCTGTCAAGTCAGTGGCACAACCCCCAATCCAGCACCTCTGCCCCTTCATTTGGTGGCCAGTGGCCCCACCCCATGCGCACTGACAGCACTGCCCCCCCCAACCCCCATACCTGCAAGTCTGTGTTGTGGCAATGGATGACAGTAGCACATCCCTCCGCATACAACCTCTGCTGCCTGAAATCCAACTGATGCTGGTAGCACGCTGCCTATGTGGGGGCTGCCATACGGGACTGGGGAGGGGTTCTGCTGGGGGTTTACACCATATGTTGGGAGTGGGCAAGGGTTCTGCTGAGGGTGGGGTTTACACACAAGTGTCGGGATGGGGCACCCCACCCCTACAGTTCCCTACCCTTCACCTCCACATATCAACAGGTGTCGGTGACCATGGGGTCATTAGGTCTCCAATTCTCACCTCTATTCAATGTGTAAACAAGCTTACACACTATAATATAGGACAATGGGGTGAGAGTTGCTTGATGACCCCATGGCACACCCAAAGCCTGTTGTTGTGTGGAGGATGGGGGGGGGAATTTTTTTGTGAAGACTATATATATATACACATATATATATATACACACACACACACACACACACACACATATATATATATATATAGTACCAACCTGCACTGGTACACTACTGCTCTGTTACTAGAGCTGTGTGAAAACTATCTTCCACAGGCAGAATTTGCACAAAAGTTGGACTTTCACTTCCACGAAAGTCTGGAAACCATTTTGGCAACTTTAGCAAAAATTCCAACTTAGAACAGTGGAATAAATGTTTGAGCTGTGGGTCAATGTGTTAAACTGCAGAACAAAATTCTACATAACTGATCACTGTCAGAGGTCAGTTCTGTGGAATTTCTTTTGGCAGTTTAATTCATTAATCCACAATTCATACATTCATTCTGCAGTTCAGTAAGTCACTGAACTGCAGAATGAATGTATGCAGTGTGTATTGCCGGCCCCTTATAATGTTTGATTTCCAAACCCTGTGTCTAGTGGCACCCCCACCTCCAATCACTGGCCCCTAATAATTTAATGTTTCCCTGGTGTCTAGTGGCACCTGACCACCCTCAGTCATCAGCCCCATAACATTTAATGTTTCAGTGGTGTCAAGTGTCACCCCTCCCACCATCTGATCGCTGGCCCCATAACAATTTAATGTTTCCTGGTGTCTAGTAGCACCGCCTCACACCTCTGATCACCAGCCCCATTTAATGTTTCTCTGGTGTCTAGTGGTATTCTCTAAACCCGCCAGTCTCTGGCCCCATCATACTTAATGTTTCCATGGTGTCAAGTTGTACCCCCATCCTTCAATCACTGCCCCATAAAATTTAAAGTTTCCTGGTTTGTAGTAGTAGTAGTAGTAGTAGTAGTAGTAGTAGTAAAAATCTTTATTTTTATATAGGAATTGTGTTGGTGCATTTTAAAACCACTAGGACGTGGTCTATTTTCAAGGTGCTCCTGTTTTAAAGATCAATTTCAGAATGTATTTACACAGTTTCAAAGTAATACAATTAAAATATCAATAAAAATTAAAGAAATAAAAATATAAAACATAGTAACAATAAACAAACATTTATAATTGCTAAGAATACACAATCTAAAGATCCAAGTACACATAAAGTCCTACACTCTTTAGACAATTTAGGTTGTGATTTTAATAGTTATGGCTTCATACGTGATTTTAGAGACTTTTGTCCATTATCCATTACACATACATCTAAAGATAATTCCTTTGTCAGTGCTGACAAAACCTTTTGAGGATTTAGCTTTTTTATCTTGTTTACCAATCTTAGTCCATACAGTATGTTTAATGCCACATAAGGAAAAACATCTCGCCAAATGTATTTTTAGGTCTGGGTATTTCTAAGTCCCTAGTGCTCATGTTTCTTAAGTTATGTTTATGTTCAAGCGTTCTCTAATTTTTTATGTTGGCTTTCGCGCATGCACAGCAACATATTACTGATAGTAACAGATTTGGAGGTCTTGGTCACTGTTGGGCGAATGCAGGGCACGTATAAGTAGGTGCATCCCTCATTTCCCCAATGAGGCAGCTGCAGGCACTGACACCAGGCGTATGTCAAGTGGCTACCAGATCTAACAAAGGTCCGCTGCAATCATGCGCAGCGGCACAATAACACGCCCTCCTGACGTGCCTGATGACAGCGCCTGCAGAGTGCCCTCGACGATTTCTTTGCCAACGGGAGCCCACTCCCATCGGCATAATCACCTCATCCCATTTACAATGTATGCTGAGGGGGTGCCCAATCCCCCTCAGCATAATGCGTCCCACCAACAGTCTTTTGCCGATGGGGCCCAATCCACATTGGCTTTAATCCCCCTTCCCCATTTTGTTTGCTGAGGGGGGAGCCCACTCCCCGCCAGCATAATGTCCCCCTACTTTTGTTCTGTGCCGAAGGGGGTGCCCAATCCCCTTGGCTCTTGTTACCCTCCTCGTAATGCAATGGGGTGCCCAATCCCCTGTTGGCTACAGCATCCCCCATAAAAAACTTAGGTGGCACGCTGGGAACCCACCCCAGCATGCCAAATCCCTGAAAACAAAACCGCTCCTGCGATGTTCCTGTTTTTTTAGCCCTGTAAAAAGAAATGGTCCCCGCGTCTCCCTGCCCCCGCCCACAACCCACGCCCACCCACTGCGCACCCTGCCTCCCCACACCTCCTCACCTCTACTTTCTACCCCGAGTCCAGCGCGACTATCTTCGGTGGACCAGGAACACGTCTGCACTCTTAAAAGCCAACCGTGAACTGAAGAAATGCCGGTAAGCTGTATAATGGCATAAATAGGGTTTTTTCAACTTTGGTGCATATCTCTGGCACTTTTGGGAATTTTGATACCAAATTTTCAACATGTGGTTAGTGGCACTCCTCCTCATGAATTCAGTCACTGTCATTGCGTTATTCTGTCCCAAAAGGTGATTTTGCGGTCACTGCGCAGAATCACCTTTTGGGACAGATTAACGAAACAACAGTGCCACTGTTCATGAAGGGGGCTCTCAAAAAGCCTATGTTGCAAATCTGGTGGAAAAATTAAAAAAATGGCTGTTTTACGTGAGTCGCGCTATGCAGTTTCCACGCATCGCCCAGAATTTCTCGTGAATTTGTAATATTTTCAGTCCAGATTTTCAAAATTGGAATTTTTCCACACCTCCTCATGAACAGTACAGCTGTCATTTTACATATCCTGGCCGAAATGAGTTTTCACACGTCCGGCGCAGAATAGAGCGGTTGCTGTGCAAAATCAGTTTTTGGGACAGTTTGAGGAAATGACGGTGACACTGTTCATGAGCAGAGGTCCTAAAATGCCTATGTTAAAAATCTGGTGATGAACATGCAAAATTACTGTGTTACAAGCTGCATATCAGCAGTTTCCACACACCCTTGTAACTTCACAAATTTGAAATATTTTCATGCCAGATTTTCAACACTGGCATTTTTTCACATCTCCTGATGAACAGTACAGCTGTCATTTTTCACATCCTGCCCAAAATGTGTTTTCGAACCTGTGGCGCACAATGGCGTGGTCACTGTGGGAAATCAACTTTTGGGACAAATTAACAAAATTACAATGCCACTGTTCGTGAGGGGAGGTCCCAAAATGCCTATTTTGAAAATGTGGTTAAAAAACTCCCAAAAATAATTGGGTTACGGATGTGTGTTGCATACTTTCTATGCATGCTCATGACTTCACCAATTTTTAATATTTTCACTCCAGATTTTCAACGTTGCAATTTTTTTACACCTCCTCAGTTACAGACAATACAGTTGTCATTTTTCACATACTGCCCAAAATGTGTTTTCGTCTCTGTGTCACCAAATGGCATTGCCGCCGTGCAAAGCTACCCTTCAGCTAACAAACTGATAGTGCTGCTCTTCATGAAGTGGGGTCACAAAAAGCCTATGTTGAAAATTTGGAGTGAAAATACCAACAGACGCCTACAGCGTTAGGGTTTCCAACTGTAACTCCCCACCCTGTAGAGACTGACAGGCATCAGGGGTGTGACTTGGGATCCTTGGCTATAATGCTCACACCATTCCACCCCCCACTCCCCACCCCCACCCCTGCAGCCACTGACAGGCATCGCGGTCTGCCTTGGAGTGTTTGGCTGAAAAGTTCACCCCATTCTCCTGTACTGCGCCCACCTCAGTGTATTTCCTCACGGAATGGTGTAAGTATAAGGCCCAATGACCTAGTACACCACCACACTTGTCAGTGTCTGCAGGTAGAGTGAGGTAGAAATGGCATAAGCATTATAGCTGATGACCCAAAGGCACACCCCAATGCCTCTCAGTCTCTGCAGGGTGAGGGTAGCATTGGCTTCAGTTCAATACTTCACTGCAATTCCTATTATGCATCTCTAATGCCTGCACTACCAATGCCAATGCCAGCTAGACAACATTCGGCACTGACAAATGCTTGTTCTAATAGATATAGAGGTTTGGATTCATTTAATACTTTGTACAGCTGATTTGCCCATATTATCCTTCTTTTGTATTCAAGTGGTAACCAATTTAAAGCTTCATAAAGTTTATAATTGCAACGAAGGACAAAACGTGCCATAAGATTATACAAAGTATCAACTTTTTTAAGGTGAGTTTTTCTATCAAGGTTGTACTCATGGGGTGGGATATTTAGACTGCGCCAGGCTGTGGCGCAAGCCTGGGCACAGTTCAACTGGGATGTGCCAGGACGCTGACAGGGTGATATTCAACGGTGCTGCACCATGGCTCAGCACCGTTGAATATCGCGCTGTGGCCACCCGCAATGTGCAAGGTGCAGTGGCACTGCACCAGCGCAAATGGCCTGAGGGGGCAGGGGATGCGCTAGGCGCAGCTGCTGTTGTGCTAGGCGCATCACCAGCGATATTCAAAGTGCACTGCAAATGGGGCCATAATGCATGCAAGGTGTAAATGGGGCCATTTGCATGTCATTATGACCCCATTTGCATGCAGGTGCACCCATCCCCGTCGACATGTACCTGGCGCCCTGCCAGGCTGCAGCCGTTGGGGACCGATACCCCCGTACAAGCGGCAAAGTGCCCCACTGCCCGATCGCAGGCATATGTATGAAATGTAAAACGTCCTATATCCCTGGTGGTCCAATGGACCGCTCGCAGCCCAATCGCGGGCATATGTACCAATATGAAAACGTCTTATATCCCTGGTGGTCTAGTGGACTGCTCGCAGCCCGATCACGGGCATATGTACCAATATGAAAATGTCCTATATCCCTGGTGGTCCAGTGGACCGCTCACAGCCCAATCGCAGGCGTCAGTAATAAAATATGAAAAACCAATCCATCCCTGGTGGTCAGCGGTACCCCCCTCCCCACCCGCCCACTGAGCCCAACACCCTGCCCCCAGTCAGCGGCGGGCAGCTCCCCCACCCAGCTGCCCGCCGTCTGCCGACTTGACTCCGTCATGGTAGGGCTGTATGCCCATTGGTTCACAGTGTGGGCCAATGGGTGTGCAGCCCGTACCATACTACACAGTCCAGATATGTGAATGGATCCATTCACATATCTGGTCTGTGTCGTACAGCACAGGCTGCATGCCCATTTGCCCACGCTGTGGACCAATGGGCGTACAGCCCTACCGTACGGAGTCAGTCAGCGGGTGGCGGGGCGGCTGGTGGGTGGGGAGCTGCTGCCCGCCACTGACCGGGGGGGGAGCGGGTGCTGGGGCTCAGTGGGCGGATGGGGAGGGGAGTACCTCTGGACCACCAGGAATGGATTGTTTTTTCATATTTTATTACTGATGCCCGCGATTGAGCTGCGAGCAGTCCACTGGACCACCAGGGATATAGGGGGATATTACCTACATCCTTCTGCCTGTGATCGGGCTGCAAGCAGTCCACTGGACTACCAGGGATAGTGGACCTTTCATAATGTTACATATGCCCTCGATCAGGCATGGGGGATCGCTACCACGAAGGTGCCGCCAGAGCTCGGGTGGCCACCCACAGCTGGCAGCTGCCGTGTTGCACCCTGCAATATGGCAACTCACCCGTGGGTGGCCAGCTGTTGCTCCTTTTTTTTGGCTCAACTGTGTGCACTGCAAGTAGGGGTTGTGCCTGCATGGGCTCAGCACATCCGGGCTAAATATTGGGATGTGCAGAGCATGTATGAGGCACACACCCCACCTGGCGCATATTACTAATGTTGATGCGCTTCATGCATCGATTTGTGGCAGGCACATTTCTTTGAATATCGCACCGGGGCGCAACCCTTCTGAATATCCCACCCATGGTGTCCATAATCCATAACAGGTGCTAAGAGTTGATATACAATAGTTTTACGCTTGTGTTCATTAATACAGTAGCTTGAACATCTGAAAGCACCTAATTTTTATTTAAATTTTCTGTCGTTTTAGTAATACGGTATTCAAAATTTAGGTTTTGATTTATCCATACTCTGAGGTACTTATCTTCAGGAACCTGTTCAAGAAGTTTGCCTTTATTTGTTTTAATTTCAATCTTGAGATTTTTTGAAACAGTTTTAGATGTATTTTTACTGAATAACATAGTCTTAGATTTTTTTTACTATTTAGGACTAACCTAGATTCCCCAAACCACATGTGCATATTTTCAAAATATGTTTGCAGTTTTTGCATCATTTGATCTTAGGTTAAGTATGTTTCTACCATGACAGTATCATCTGCTTATAACTGTGTTCTGGTATTGTGGATAGCATCCATAACTTGATATATATAAATTAAAAATAATGTTGGGCCCAGTACTGATCCCTGTGTGATACCTCTAATGACTGACGTCATATCTCAGTGTTCGTTCCCTACAGTGACTAACTGCTTTTTATCAGTCAAATAGGACCCAAACCAATCAGAGGCTTCTTCTGAAATGCCAGTATCTAATAAATGTTTTTTTCAGAATGAAATGATCTACCACATCAAATACATAGATACATAGATACATAGACAGTGTCGGCAGATAAGGGCCTATGGCCCGCCCAGTCTGCCCATTTGAGCTTGTAAGTTCAGTTTGTTTTCTTAGAAGTCTGTTGCCCCTTACCTCTGACCTCCAGAATTCCTTTATGTCTATCCCATGCATTCTTAAATCCCGTGATTGTTTCAGCCCCCACCACTTCCTCTGGCAGGGTGTTCCACTTATCCACCACCGTTCTGTGAAGAAATTCTTTCTCATGTTTCCTCTGAATGTCCTCCTCCAACTTCATCCCATGCCCTCTAGTCCTGGTACATCTTTTTCGCTTAAAATAGTGTATTCTGCACCCTGTTCCTCCTGTGAGAGATACTTGTATGTCTCTATCATATCCCTCTCTCCCTCCTCTCCTCCAGGGAGTACATGTTCAGTTCCTTCAACCTGTCTTCATAGGACTTGTGATGCAATCCATGCACCATCTTTGTTGCCCTCCTCTGAACCTTCTACCCTGTCTATGTCCTTACGTAGGTATGGTCTCCAGAACTGTACATTGTACTCCAGGTGGGGCCTCACTAGTGTCTTGTATAAGCGGAATTATGACCTCCCTTTTCCTGCTGGTGATGCCTGCCTATACATCCAGCATCCTAGTTGCTTTACCTGCTGCCTTGTCACACTGTTTCCTACCCCTTGAGGTCATCAGAGATGATAACCCCAAGATCCCTTTCCTGTTTGGTGCATGCTATATCCTCACCCCCAACTGATATATTGTGCCAGGGTTTTGTGCCCCATATGCATTATCTTGCACTTCTTTGCATTGAATTTCAACTGCCAAACCCTGACCATTCTTCAAGTTTCTGCAGGTCCCTTCTCATTCTGTCTACACCCTCTGGTGTGTCTACTCTGTTACAGAGCTTTGTGTCATCAGCGAACAGTGAAATTCTGCCTTCTAGGTCCCGCGCATGTCACTGATGAAGATGTTGAATAGGACCGGTCCCAGCACTGATCCCTGTGGTACCCCACTGGTCACTCTTCCCTCTGTGGAGTGACAGCCATTTACCACCACCCTCTGTGTCCTGCCACCCAGCCAGTTACCACCACACTACTGTCCTGCACACACCCATATTCCCAGTTTGTGTAGTAGTCTTCTATGGCACAGTGTCAAAGGCCTTGCTGAAGTCCAGATAGGCCATGTCCATTGCCCTCCCTGATCCACCTCCCTAGTCACCCAGTCAAAAAATTCAACGAGGTTAGTCTGACATGACCTCCCCCTGGTGAAACCATGCTGCCTTGGGTCCTGTAGTCCATTGACAACCAGATGTTCCACCAATCTCTCCTTCAGTAGTGCTTCCATGATCTTCCCTCACTGAGGTGAGGCTGACTGGTCTGTAGTTCCTCGCTTCCTCTTTGTTCCCACTTTTGTATAAGGGACTACATCTGCTGTCCTCCAGTCTTTGGTACCTCCTGTTTCCAGTGATCGGCTAAACAGGATAGCCAGAGGTTCAGCCACCACCTCTCTTAGTTCTTTAAGACCCTGGGAATTTTTTCTGGCCCCATTACTTTATCAACTCTATTACTTCCAGTTCCTTCAGGACCCTTTCTCAAGAATGGGACTTGTGTCCATTTCTGCACCATTCTCACCCCTTGTACTCCTTCAGACCCATTACTCTCCTTCTTTCAGTAAAGACTGAGCAGAAATACCTGTTCAATATGTCAGCTTTACTGTTGTCATCCTCCACGAGCCCTCATCCTCCCCTTCAGTCTCACTATCCCTCCCTTTGTCTTTCTTTTTTCACTTATGTACCTGTTAAAGGTTTTGGCCCCTCTACCCACTGATTTTGCAATGTGTTCTTCTGTCTGAGCTTTGGCTTCCCTTACTGACCTCCCTGCCTCCCTTTGCTTCTCCTGGTACTTCTCCCTATCCCCTTCTGCCTGTGTCTTTTGTATTGCCTGAATGCAATCTTTTTTGGCTTTCACTTTCTTTGCCACCTCTTTGGAAAACCATAATGGTCTCTCTTCCTTTTCCTCTTGCTAACCTGCTTAATGCATAATTCTGTTGTTCTTGTAATCCCCATTTTAAATACTGCCCACTGTTCCTCAACCCCTCATTCCTGTCCCATTCCCCTTAATGCCTCTTTCAAGTATCTCCCCATTTTCCCAAAGTCTGCCCCCCTAAAATCCAGGATACGTGTTTTTGTGTGGTTTGGTTCTGCTCTTTCTGTGATTTCAAACCACAATGACTGGTGGTCACTGTTCCCAGGTGCTCCCCCACTGTTACCCCCATCACACTGTCCCTGTTTGTGAGCACAAGGTCCAGTATTGCCTTCTGCCAAGTTGGTTCCATGACCAGTTGCTTGAGGAAGGCACCCTGAAGTGAGTCCAGGATAAATCTGCTCCTAGTTGATGCTGCTGCTGGGATGCTCCAGTCCACGTCTGGAATATTGAAGTCTCCAACCAGTACTACCTCACCCTTGTCTGCCATCCTTTGGATGGCTAGCATCAGCTCCCTATCTGTTTCTTCCTCCTGGGCCGGTGGTCTATAGACCACACCTGTGCAGATGGCTTTCCCATTTTCCTTTCCCGCTTAACCCACAGTATCTCTCCCCCATTTTGTTCCTCCTGGATCTCTGTGGCTCTTATGTCATTTTTCACATACAGTGCCACTCCTCCTCCCTTCCTGCCTGCTCTGTCTCTTCTGAATATGTTGTAGCCAGGTATGGCCATCTTCCAGTCATGGTTATCATTACACCAGGCCTTTGATAAATCCACAAACACCGCGCCCACCACCAGATCCTTCTCCAATTATGAAGCAATTATGTCAATCAGGTCGGTGAGTGTGGTGTCCGTGGAATAACCCTTTCTGAAGCCCGACTGATATTTTGACAACATCCCATTGCCTTCAAAGTAGTCTGAAAGCTGCTTTTGAACTAATCTTTTGACTATTTTTGAAACTACCGATAATAATGCAATTGGACGATAATTAGATAAATTAGATAAATCAGTAGTCACCCCCCCTTTGTATATGGAAATTATTTTTGCTATTTTTCAATTTTTTTTTCATTTATTTATTGAAAGAGTTGGAATCACAACCTTTGAGCTCCAAACTCATTTAAAAAGGATCCTCATCATACAGTGGGAGGGGAAGACAAATACAGGGGTAGACAAATACAGGGGTATAGCAACTAGGAGGCATTGTCAATAGTACGTCAGATTAGACATACAGTAATTAATGTTACAGGGCAATATAAACAAAACATCTCAAAATCTGAGTTGTACGTAACTAAACCCAAAGTAGTCGGTCTCATGGCAATAAAGTTGAAAGTGCAAAGCCCAACTCAGAACAAGTTTTCAGAGCTCATCAGTAACAGCTATATAGCTTTGTCAAAGACCCAGAGGGTACCTTTGGAAAGGTCCAGAGCAGCTGTAGGGGAGGAAAGCTAAGTGTTAGTGGGATGAGGGTACACAGCAGCAGGCCAGCCAGAGGCCAGAGCAGCTGAAGAGATAGAAGGCTATAGGTTATTGGGATAGGGGGGAAACAGCAACAGTAGGTAGGATTGGTCACAGGGGTGGGGTTAAGGGGGGTGGGGGAGGGAAGGTGAGAGTAGATTAGATGAGACCTAGAACAGGTGGTGTCGGGATGGTGGGTTCTGGGAGGTGGGGAAGGGCGCATGGTGGGGAGGTGGTTGGGAGGGGAAAGGGGAGTAGTGGACCTTGTAGGTCCATCTGGTCTGAGCATGGTGATCCCGAGCCTAGCCCAGGACCCAAGTAGGCTAATTATGACCAGGATTGGCTGTTACAGTAACATAAATTAATTTATTTTATTCTCCCTTTTCATCAATGATCTCCCTGCAGTCTGCACAAGGTTCCATATACATATGTATGCAGACAACACTGTATTTTGTGCATTGGCCCTGTTCTAAGTGATGTCCACTGTCTACTACAACATGACTACAACAACATGTAGTCTTGGTTTTGTGCAAAAATCTCAAAATAAATACCTCCAAAACTGTTTCCATGACTTTTGGGTCAGCCCAAAAACTGGCAAGAGCACCCAGCCCCCCTGTAATCACCACCCTGGATGGAAAAACACTAAATACCATCTCTTCCTATAAATACCTAGGAGTATGGTTAGACCCCCTACTAAACTACTCAACCCACATAATTGCTATCACTTTGAAGCTCTGCCCAAAGCTTGGTCTTCTTTACAGAAACCGAGACTCCCTCCCACTACCTGTTAGACGCACACCACTAACAAAAATTATCACTCCTATCTTTGATTACATGGACATTGTGTACAACACCACCCCCTCCACCTTGCTATCCAGGTTGGACTCCTTATTCCATGCTTTTTGCAATTTTGCAACAAATTCTTCTTTCAGAACACACCACTGCACACTCCTTTCCTTCCTTGGGTTAGCACTCCTCTCCCACCACTGTTTTTGCCACTCTGCTTCTTTCATTTCCAAATTTTGGTTCAGCCTACTGCCACCCTACCTCGCTGAGAAACGAACCCCTGCAGCCTCTTCTCCTTACTTGCTGTTCTCGAAGGAGCCCTGCTCCTTCTCCCTCCCCAAACCATCCTTATCAGCTTGCAAATCTGCCTTCTCCTACCATCTCCCCTATCTATGGAACCAGCTTTCCCAGCCCCTCAGAAACTCACCCTCGCACAACTCCATTAAATCTTAACTTTGTCAACTCCCCTTCCCCACATGTAACTGCAACTAGTCTGTCTTTAACCAAATGAACATGGTTTAAACTTCAAAACATCTGTACTGTATATTATTGTATTCATGCAACTGATTGTAAAGAACTATATATATATGCTACTGAATGTAAATAACTCCATTGTACAAAATTATGTGATTGTATATAATATTCTCGTGTATCTATTCTGCAGATGTGTCATCCACGATGAAGCACAGTAACTTGCAGCAATGACATGTTACAAAATCCTGCATGACAAAGAAGGCTTGATTGCCATTGACTTACAATGGCCCCTGCAGTAAATTGCAGTATTCTGTAATATTCTGCAGCATTTGTGCACTTCATCCTGGTTTGACACATCTGTACGTATGTATGTATACTATTGTAACTCTCTCCCCCTCATCCCCAGGTCACACCTGGAAACGAGCCTCAGCTCAGTGTGCTTCTCCTGGTTATCAAATGTTTAAATAAATAAATAAATAAAATTGATGGGTATTTGCCCTCTCTTAAGCTCCAATTGAACAGTTTAGTTAGAGTTGGTGTAATAACATCCATTAGATCTTTTAGGAATCTAGCTTCAATACCATTGAGTCCATAAGATTTTTTAATATTTTTTTTTATTTCAATTTTTACTTCCTTGAATGAGATCATTTTAAACCTAAACTTAGCAATTTTGCCATGCCATGTTCTCTTATTCTTACACTCGTTCAGCTGATCAGTCTGTTTTATCAATATCTGGAAGCATTACAAAATAGTGGTTCAGAATATTTACTGAAACCTTACTGTCCTGCAAAACTCCATTCTTTTTAATTTGTAGTAGAGGAGTGGAATTTACTGGTGATTAGAATGATTTTATTAATGACCAGTACTGAGATGTACCAGTTGTTTCTGCAGTTTTTTTACTGTAATGATCCTTTTTTACTTTTTCAATTTTAATCTTTAAATTATGTCTCACTTTTTATACGCATTCCAATCAGTTGAGTTCAATATTTTATTAGCAATCTTCCATAATCTATTTTTAACTCCAATTTCCTTTTTTAGCTTCTCTGCAATCCAGGGGAGATGATTTTTCATTTGAGTCACAGTAATAAACGGAGCAGATTCATTACAGATTGCCAAAACTGGTTTGCGAATTCTTCAGTTGCTCAATCCAAGCTAGGAATAAGAAATAGTCTCTGTCATTTTTCTACTGATAGTTTTGATTGAAAGATGTCCCTGTTATACTTTTTAAATGTCTGCCGCTTTTTTCTAACTTCCCCTGTCCTTGTTTTATTTTGTTTTATGGACCACAAATCAAAGAACTGTGATCCCCCAACATAGGTTGGTTTCACTGATATGTTTGTGGCAACAATCTCAGGGGAAATAAAAATCAAGTCCAGAATAATTCCGGTACTTTCTAACAAGGTTTTCCTAGTTATTGTGGAGACTACCTGGATCACATTTAAGTATTTGAAGCTCGGTTTGAGGATCTTGCCTCTTTGATAACTCCATGCAGTATTAAAGTCTCCAATCACAAATAATTTATTTCCTATTGAATTTTTGTGTAAGGTCTGCAGAAGTTCCTCAAACACAGTAATTTTAGTTTTAGGTGGCACGTAAACAACCCCCACTGTTAAAGCCAGATCCTGAAAAGTAATAATGTGGCATTCAATAAGTTCAATGTGCCCTGCATACACAGATCTTCCTAGACTAAGTCTCCATCACTCATTCACACTAGCGGGATAGCGCCAGAGGCGCTAGGACCAAGAAGGAGCCTAAAATTTTCAGAAGGGTCGGCGCCGAGACAGGACCACGCATGCACGGCACCACGAGACTAGCTCGTGCCTGTGTAGGCTATCTCAGTGTTGACCCTCCAACTGCCTCAGTTCCTTTTCTCCCGCCATCGAGTGCACTTGGATGTTGACATCGCTCATCTGCCCGAGTTTAAGTTTTCGTCTATACGACAGCAGCTTTTAGCATTTAATTTCATATTTTAGTAGTAATTTCTTATTTTATGAACAAGAAAAGAAGATTATGAAGAAGAAGAAAAAGAAATTCTTTCCTGCCATCAACGGAGTCATCCTTAGACAGTAGCAGTGACGGTAGGAGGACTTCGTTTGAAAGTTTTTATGGCAGAGGGGCTATGTTCAGTCCGCTGCCCTTAATTAATGGGGGGGGTCCAACTATGGACAGTCCTGTGTTCGGGGGGAGGACAGTCCACTGAAGCACAAATCTAGCAGTTCCGAGGATCCGGCTCCGCTTAACCTCGAGCTCTTCCTCGTTGGGGGAAAAAAAATTGGTGCCACTCAAGGTTGCCCGTTGGTATGTCTGCACGAGGATTGTTCTTCGGGAGGGGCGATGGGCCTGAACCGACTTTGGTGGGTTCCCCTTGGCCCCACTCCTAACGGCTGCATTCTCGACTCTGAACTCCATCTCTGTCCTCATTGGAGCTCCGGTGAGCAGTTTCACCTCTGGGCCACTCCTGTGGAGCAGGGGGTTTGACTTCTCCAGTTTTTCTGGCTGTGTTCCTGATTTTGGGGCCTCCGGGCCTTGAAGCCATTGGACTGGAGCCGGGTAGATTGGATCAGGATGGGTGAGGTGCCCTCTTGGTGCCTTCAACATCATGTCAACCCCTCATGCCTACCCTCCCTCTCCCTTTTCCATGCAGGGGCCGGCACGGGCACCGCCTTTTTCCTTCTTCCCTTCTTCTCAAGATTTCCATTGGCATTTTCCTTTGGTGCCGTGGCTCAGTGCCTTGGTCAGTGCCATGCCTTAATTGGTGCCATGGGTTGGCACCATAGTCGGTGCCGTGGGTTGGCACCATCACTCTGTGCAGCGCTGTGGGTGCTGTTGTTGCTGCCATTGGTTGTCTGCACCACTAGTGGTGCTGCTGGTGTCTAGGTGGTGATGTGCACCCATGGGTAGTGCTGAGCACCCACGGGTGCCATGGGTGGTGCTGATCACCCGTGGGTGCTGTGAGTGGCACCGTGGGCACCTGTGGGTGTCATGGGTGCTATGGGTGGCACTGGAGGAACCCATGAGTGCCACAGATGGCACCATGGGTGCCCATGGGTGCCATGGGTGCCACTGGTGCCCTTGGGTGCCATGGGTATCACTGGTGCCCTTGGGTGTCATTCTTGCCATGTGTGTCATGGGTACCATTGTGCCATGGGTGCCATGGTTCCATGGGTGTCAGGGTTGCCATCAGGTGCTATTGCTGCATGGGTGCTGGGGGTACCTGCGGGTACTGCCGTGGGTGCCCTTGGGTATTGCCCAAGTTGGCATAGGCACTACTTGGTGTCCTCCTGTGCACGAGTGATGCTGGTGCTGCAGGGGTGCTAGTGGGTGCTGTCTGGCAAAATTATTGACACATTTTTTCCTTTTCGGACTTCTTCTCCACAGAACTTGTGGCAGGATGTTTTCCGCAGAATGAAGTCCTGTTCTGCGGATTATTTTTCCGCACATCTTAGTGAGTGGTGGTCCATGTGGGATCTTGTGTCATCCAATGGTTTTCTGCTCTTGGAAATCTGCTGTACTGTTCCGCCAGTGGAATCTCTCATTCCACTCAGCACTTCTCGGCTCCCCACGTGGTACCAAGCTCCTCGACATCCTTCCTGATGGCAGAGTCTCTAGTGGCTCTGACCTAAACCTCCCTTAGAGGTCCTTCTGGGGTAGAAGTGTATCTAGATAGGTCTTTCCCTGTCCTTCTGGTCAGTAATACAGTGGATGATTCATTTTATATACTGAAGGGCACGTCCTCTCTATCATCAGAGTCTGTGATGAAAGATCTTTTCAGTAGTTCCTCAGTAATAGGGTCCACTATAGTATTTCAGACTGTCTGTGGACCATACACTTCTGCGTCTAGACTTTTTCAGTCTTCAAGACAGTCACACTCTGTGGAACATTCTAATTTAATGGTCAGGAGCCTCTCAGGCTCTTCTGCCCCTTTGATAGGGGTATATAGCCCCCTTGTGATATTGCCCCTTCGGTGGCTTCTTCGGTGCAGGTGGTTAACATCTCTCCAGCTGTGATTATTAGTCCGGTCATGATTTCAGTATGGACGCTCAGGCTCCTTCTACACTCAGATGGAGAACATCTTCATCATTTTGTATTAGACAATCTTTGCAAAATAGCAGCCTGAAAGCCTTGTTAGGCTCGGACTATAAAAAAAAAAATAAATTAATCACATCACAGGGCCTAGCTGAAATTACCCGATACTCCCCTTTTTTAGATCTGGTCAGGTTCTGCCTCAGCCCCTGAGGCGCTCATCTCCAGACTACGGTAAAGAGTACCTGACTTATTCTTCCTCTGGGGGAGTCCGATCCAACGGCGGTATGGGTCTTCTCTTTCTCTAAGAGAGATTTCACTCATTCAGAGACATTTCCTAGACCTGGGCAACTGCCCAGTCTGTTAGTTCCCCTTTCTTTTTATCAGGTTTTCTTCTCTTGAGCAGAGCTTCGCAGCAGCAGAAGTGACTCTCCACCGAGTCGGAACTCTGATTCCTACTTCCTTGCTTGTTTTAACTTAACAGGCGATATACTCCTTCTGGACCTAAGGTCAAGTAGGTCTTTTTTCTGAGGTAGCTTCTCAAATATTCACACCTTCGGCTCCTGTGCACTGGTTCCATGCCAGTCACTCATGAAGCTATCCTCTCCAAGTGCGTGACGGAGTTGTGATGTTTGTTTTTCAGCAAAGTAGAATCCTTTCCTGCTCCCTTCAGGGAGGCCAGAGTGAGTAGTGCCTCACCATATTGAGTCACTGCCACTTGCAGTCACTTTCAACAAATGGGTTAGCCCTAACTTGGTCCTGCTGTGTCCCTCCTCAATGCACATCTGCCTCTAATTGCCTTAGAAATCCAGCCCCTGTTTTTTATGTTTGCTTGCACGCATTTGCAAGAAACATAGTGCCATCATCCGAATTTTCCAGAGGTGTGTCAGCCTCTTCCAATTCAGTCAGTGTGTTTGCAGATGCGGTCGCAGTGCACCAATCACTGCTCCAGCTGTCTATGACAGCTGAAAATGCAGTGGCATACAGCTGAGCAGGAGAGCTCCACTTCAGTGAGCAGAGCTCCCCCTCCACACACACTGCCTTGCCCTTGCACTTGCGCACTGCATGCTCATGTGCCTTCCCCCTGCCCCCCCCCACACTGTCACGGCTGTGAGGTGCCCAATCCCCGTTGGCTCCCGCCCCCAAAGCATCCAGGAGCCACACTGGGAGCCCACCCCAGTGTGGCAAAATGATGTTATGGCTGATGGGGGTGCCCAATCCCCTGTCGGCTGCACGCCCCCCCCAAGCATCCAGGTGCCACGCTGGGAGCCCACCCCAGCATGGCAAAATTATGTTATGGCTGATGGGGGTGCCCAATCCCCCTTCAGCTCCTGGCCCCCACCAACATCCTTCCAGCTGCCATGCTGGGAGCCCCCCCAGCTTGGCAAACGTCCCGCCGTCTTAGGAGATAATAAAACCTGTAAATACAAAACTGTCCCTCGCGCTTCTCCTGCCCCCTCCCACAACCTGCCCACCACTGCGCACCTGCCTCCCACACCCCCTCACCCATACTACCTCCAGAGCTCGGACGATCTTGACGGACTGGAAACACGTCTGCACTCTTCAAAGCTGACCGCGAACTGAGGAAATGCCGGTAAGCTGTATAATGGGCTAGACAGGGTTTTTTCAACTTTATTGCATATCTCAGGCATTTTTTGGAATTTTTGCACCAAATTTTCAACATGGGGTTTTTAGGACCCCTTCTCATGAGTGCTGTCACTGTCAGGGCGTTACTCGGGCCCAAAGGGTGATTTTGCAGCCACTGTGCAAAATTACCTTTCCGAAATGATTAACAAAACGACACTGCCAGTGTTCATAAGGTGGGCTCTCAAAAAGCCTATTTTGAAAATTTGGTGGAAAAATTCCTAAAATGACTGTTTTTTCTACGTATGCGTTCTCGCGGTTCTATACTGCATTTCGTAAGTTCCTAATTTTCAATATTTTCACTCCAGATTTTCAACATTGCCATTTTACCACACCTCCTTATGAGCAGTACAGCTGTCATTTTTCACATCTCACCCAAAATGTGTTTCCGCCCATGTAGTGCACAATGGTGCAGTCGGTGTGCGAAATCAATGTACGGGACCCATTAAGAAAATCACAGTGACACTGTTCATGAGCAGAGGTCTTAAAATGGCTATGTTGAAAATTTGGTGAAAAAATTCCTAAAAATGACTGTTTTACGAGCGTGCGTTGCAGAGTTCCTACGCACGCTCGTAAGTTAGCAAATTTTCAATATTTTCAGTCCAGATTTTCAACATTGACATTCTACCACACCTCCTTATGAGCAGTACAGTTGTCATTTTTCACATCTCGTCCACAACGTGTTTCTGCCCATATAGCGCACAATGGTGCAGTCAGTGTGCGAAATCAATGTATGGGACACGTTAAGAAAATCACAGTGACACTGGTCATGAGCAGAGGTCTTAAAATGGCTATGTTGAAAATTTGGTGAACAAATTCCCAAAAATGACTGTTTAGGGCGCATTGCGCAGTTCTTACGCACACTGGCAAGTTGCGAATTTGTAATATTTGCACACCAGATTTTCAACAGTGCCATTTTACCGCACTTCCTTATGAGCAGTACAGCTACCATTTTTCACATCTTGCCCAAAATGTGTTTCCGCACATGTATCGCACAATAGTACAGTCGGTGTGTGAAAACAATGTTTGGGACAGATTAAGAAAATCACAGTGACACTGGTCATGAGCAGAGGTCTTAAAATTACTATGTTGAAAATTTGGTGACAAAACTCCATCAAATGACTGTGTTACGAGTGAGCATTGTGCAGTTTCCACGCACCCTCGTAAGTTCATGAATTTGTAATATTTTCAGTCCAGATTTTCACCAGTGGCATTTTTCCACACCTCCTTATGAACAGTACAGCTGTCATTTTCCACAACATGGCGAAATGTGTTTCACACTTTCAGCACAGAAATCCGTGGTTCGCTGTGGGAAATCATTGTTGGGACAGATAAAGAAAATCACCTGACACTGTTCATGATCAGAGGTCCCAAAATGCCTGTGTTAACAATCTGCTGTAAAAATCCCAATACTAGTTATATTACAGTTGTCGTTGCTGTTTCTCTCTATGCCTTCATGTGACTTCACCATTTTTTAAGATTTTCCAGCAGATTTTCAGCATTGCCATTTTTACACCTCCCCATGAACAGTACCGCTGCTTTTTCACATCCTGTTCGAATGTGTTTTTGCACCTGTGGTACCAAATGCCATAGTCGCTGTGCAAAAGCAGTTTTCGGCTAACAAACTGATATTGCCACTGTTCATGAGGCGGGGGTCACAATAAAACCATGTTGAAAATTTGGAGTGAAAATACCAACGAATGCCTGAGATGTTAGGGTTTCTGACCATAACGCCCCACCCTGTAGAGAATGACAGGCATCAGGGGTGTGACTTGGGATTCTTGCCTGTCATGCTCATACCATTCCACCCCCACCCACACCCTGCAGCCAGTGAGAGGCATCAAGGTGTGCCTCAGACTCTTCGGGTCCAAACTTCACCCCATTCTCCTATACCACACCCATCTCACCATATTTCCTGATGGAATGGGGTGCGCATAAGAGCCAAAGACCCCAAGGCACACCGTGACACTTGTCAGTGTCTGCAGGGTAGGGTGTGGTGAAATGACTGGTCGTTATGCCTGACGGCCAAGCACACCCAATGCCTGTCACGCTCTGCAGGGTGGTGGTGGGGTTGGCTTCTGTTCAATCTCGCGCCATTCCTATTATGCAGCTCTGTAACTTCTACACTAACAATGCCATAATGCTATAAGCAAACATTCGGCATTGACAAATGCTTGTTTCTGTCAGAATGTTTTTTTCCACAGTGGACATGTCCTCCTGTACACTTTTCCTTTCTTCCCTGAGTTCAGAGACTGCTACTATAGTCATACACATAGGGGCAGGATGATTCCTTTTTGGAATATGCAGTGGGTAGGATCTGGTTCTACTAGACCACTCCAAGAGGCTTCTGAGTCGTGCTTGGCCTTCCATTAGGAAGGTTCTAGTGACTAAGTGGAGACCATTCTCCTTGATGGGCTAACCCCATCTGGACCCCCTTTGCTCACCAAGTAAGGGGTTCAAGTGCTCCTGGACCTGTTGTTCACAGGTCAGCCATACTTGGTAGTGAGGATTTCCATCTGCACTTTCTGGTCTACCCTGAACCAGTAGACTTTACCTCCGACTCTTCAGTTCCTGAGGTCCCTTTATGTTACATTAGTACATGTCTTTGACACTATTAATTTTGGTCCTAGACCAAATTGTGAGGCCAGGTTCTTGCCGCTCTCCTAGAGTGGTCTCGGCTTCCTGGCAGACTTTCATTTTGTGTCCTTTGCAGTCGTCTGCAAAGTGGTGGGTTACAACTCGAGCGCTTATCTTGGAAGCACTATGTTCTAGGTACTCTTTACAAGATAGCTCTTTTTATTAGCAGGACAGTCCTTGGCCATCCTTTCTGAGTGAACTCTATCTCCTATCACCCTACTCACCCTACTCAGGGTTGTTGGTTTTAGCTTGGTACTCTCCCACTAGTGTGACTGAGTGATGGAGACATAGTCCAGGAAGATATGGAAATTACGTACTTAATGTACTGATCTTCTGGACAGTCTCCATCACTCAGTCACACGTCCGCCCACCATTCCCTGGGTTCACTCATTTTCTTTCCTAGTCTTCATGGTCCTATGGTTCAGACTGTGAAGACATCGTTCTTTGACCTTTCTTACAAAGGCCATCTGGGCCCTCTCAGGCCCAGAAACTCAGGATGAGTTATTCTCATTAGTTATGTTGCACCTCCTCGGTCGAAAAGGTACTGAGGCGGTTGGAGGGTCGACACAAAATAGCCTACACAGGCGTGAGCTAGTCTCACAGTGCCGCGCATGCGTGGTCCTGTCTTGGCGCCAACCCTTCTGAAAATTTTAGGCTCCCGCTTTCCCCTGTCCGCTCCAGCGCTATCCCACTAGTGTGAATGAGTGATGGGAACTGTCCAAGAAGATCAATAATTATGTTAAGTATGTCATTTCCATTTTTTGCTGGTCCCAGGTTCCATTTGGAATATAGTAATACTCCCCCCCGCCTGCCTTCCCTATGCAGATGAAGGGTGAAGAAGCCATCCAATTCAATTTCCTTTTGTATTAATTATGAACATACAAACATACAAAATTGCCAGCAGAAACAAGCCTCATGGTCTATCGACTCTGCTCGAGTGTGTAGCTAGCCCCTCATCTCATAGCTGCCCCTCCCACCCCCTCTTCCCAGTATCCCTTCCCCTTCCCCTGTCCCAACCTCTCTTGAAACTGACCACCATTTTACAGGACACTATCTCATCTGGTAAGGTGTTCCATTTGTCTACCCCACTTTCCATTAAAAATGTCCCCTCATCTCCCTCTTGAATCTTCCCTCCTCCATTCTCAATCCATGCTCTCTTGTGTCCCTCCCCCTTCTCATCTGAAAAATTCCTTCTGGGTTGTTATTGTTTATCCCCTTTAGATACCTAAAGGTCTTGATCATATCCCCCATCCCACCTCTCCTCCAGTGAATACATATTCAACTCTCCCAGCCTGTCCTCATAGGGCTTGCTCTCCAATCCCTGCATCATCTTTGTGGCTCTTCGCTGCACCCCCTCCAACAATCTGATGTCCTTCTTCAGGAATGTGTGCCAGTACTGCATGCAGTACTCCAGGTGGGGCCTGACCAATGACCTATACAGGGGGAGGATAATCTCCCTCCTTCTGGAGGAGATCCCTCTTGCAATACACCCCAGCATTTTGTTGGCTTTTGCTGCTGTCTTCCTGCACTGAGCAGAGTTGTTCATGCTCCCCGTAATGATCCCTTCTAGGTCATTCTCCTCTGTGGAGCTCCCCAGCTGTACCCCATTCAAGTGATAATCCCTCCCCTGGTTTCTGGCTCTGAAGTGCAGAACTTTGCACTTCATGGCGTTGAACCCCAAATGCCATGTTTCCGCCCACTCCTGCAGCTTAGTCAGGTCCTCCAGCAACCCCTTCCACCCCTCTGCATCATCAACCATAGCTCCCATCTTGGTTTTGTCTGTGAACAGACTGATCTTGTTCCCGGATCCCGTGTGAGATATCTGCAATAAAAATTCCAAATAGCACCGATCCCAGTACCAATCCCTGTGGTACCCCGTTTGTCACCGCTCTCGGTGACGAGAGGTCCCCTCCACCACCACCCTTTGCTGCCTTCCCTTTAGTCAGTTTGTGATCCATTTCACCATTTTTGGTCCCACCCCCACAAATTCCAGTTTCCTCCCCAACCTCTCATACGGCACTTAGTCAAAGGCCTTCCTGAAGTTCAAATACAGGACATCCACTGCATGGCCCTTGTCCAGTTCTCATGTCACCCAGTCATAGTACTCTACAAGGCTTTTCTGGCAGGATCTGCCAGCTATAAACCCATGCTGGTGACCATCCTGGAGACCATTTTCCTCCAAGAAGCTCACTAGCCTCTCTTTTAGTATAGTTTCCATGAGCTTTCCCATGATCGATGTGAGGCTCACTGGCCTATAGTTTCCTGATTCATCCTTTGGGCCACTTTTGTGGATGGGCACCACATGGGCCATTCTCCAGTCCTGTGGTACACATCCTGTGTCCAAGGAGGTATTGAACAGGTCAGCCAGTGGCCCCACCAGGACCTCTGCCAACTCCTTTAGTACCCTAGGGTGAATGCCATCAGGTCCAGGTGCTTTGTCCACCCTTAGTGCCCTCATCCCATCTAGTACCCTGCTCTCTGTAATCCCTACATCTGTCTTCCCCTCCAATTGCCTGGGGTATCGGCCCCACCTTCTCCTACGTGAATACAGAGTAGACATATTCGTTCAGTGTCTCTGCTTGCTCCACCCTTTTTTCCACCCATTCCCCATCCTTAATCCTCTCCAGCTGATCCTTGCTCTTTCTTCTCTTTTCAATGTAGCGGAAGAAGTCTTTTTCTCCACTTTTGATTCCCTGTGCCAGTCTCAGCTCCCTGGATGCCTTGGCCACCCTGACCAGTTTGGTAACCTCCCTGGACTTCTCCATGTACATATCCTTATCTTCATCCCTCCCCAATTTCCTGTACTTTTGAAACACTGCCCTCTTGGACCTCACCCCTTCCATAACCTCCTGTGTCAGCCAACTTTGTTTCTTTGCCCTACCCTTCTTGCTTTTCTTCCTAGTGCAACACTCTGTTGCCTCTGCCAGCCCTTCCTTTATGATGTCCCATTTCTGGTATGCATTCATGTGTGGTTGCATTCCTGCTATGTGCCTGCCCAAAATTTCCCCCATCTTTTAAAGTCTACCCCCCTAAACCCAATCACCCTTGTACCCATGCTCTCTGTTTCCCTCCCCATGTAGAGCATGAACCACATCAAACAGTGGTCACTCCCAGCCAGTGGTTCCTCCACTTCCAGATTCCTTACAGCTTTCCTGTTATCCAGTACAAGGTCCAGAGTCCTTTCTAACCAAGCCAGCCCCTGGACCAGCTGTGTCAGAAAGCTGTCTTGAAATGCTTCTAGCAGGATCCACTCCCTTGCACTCTTGGTGGATGGGGTGCCCCACTCCACCCCCGGTGGGTTGAAGTCTCCCACCACCACTGTGCTCCCCTTCCTGCATACCGTCCTAATTTGTTCAGCTAATTCCATATCCAGGTCAATCCCCTGAGCCGGTGGCCTGTACACCACCCCCATCCTCAGTGTCCTATTCTTGGTATCTTGGAACTGCATCCATAGTGCTTCTGTCCTCCCCTCCTCCCCTTCCTCCTTTATGCACTTTATCCCCTCCCTTACACAGATTGCCACTCCTCTCCATTCCCCTTAGCCCTATCCTTTCTGAATAACCTGAGCCCCAGGAACATCATATCGAAGTCCTGGTACTGAGTGGCCCACATTTCCGTGATGGCCACAATGTCAACCCCATTCACTGCCAAGAGAGCCTAACTCTGCTGTTCTATTCCTTAGGCTTCTTGCATTCAATGAGAGCACCCTCCAGCCTGTCTCCTCCCCTTCCCTACCCCTATTCTCCCCCCCATTATCCCTCTCTGTGCTGCTTCCCCACAGCCTTTACCCATAACTAGGGGGTGAGCTCACTAGGCTCCTCTTTCTGGACCCTTTTCCTATCAGTGGTCCCCTCATCACCTCCCCGCCTAGTTTAAATCCGCCTTTATTGATATATACCCCTCTATACCCTGTTTTAGTACATCCTTTCCCTGCCTGCTCAAATGTAACCTCTCCCTGAATATAGGCCACTATTGCCCCATGTTCTGCCCCGGTCTGACACTAATCCATACTCACTGGTACAGCACAATCCCTCAGCCACTCATTGAAGTCCTCTATCCTTTTTTTCCTTACTGTACTCGCACATGGTACTGGGAGTACCTCAGAGAATGCCACCGACCCCGCCCACCTCCTCACACTGCTTACCCAACTCCTCAAACCTCCCTTTTATCACCTCTACCATCTCCCCTCCCAAATCATTTTTACCCATGTGCATCACTATCTGAGGTTTCTTCCTCCCCCTCTGCATGCACTTAAGAAGTGCCTGCCCTGCCCTGCCCTGTCCGTGGTCAACCCCGGAATAGCCTCAACCCAGATACGACTGTGCCTTTCTCCCCTTCCGCCCCATCTGACCCCTTTCAGTATAGAATCCCACAGCACTAGTTCCCCCATCTTCTTGTACTGTACCCCCATCCTCCTGTTTTCACTATCCACATTTCCAGAGTCCACACTGCCCTGCTCCTTATTACCTCTATCCGCACCATTTGTGACTTCTACATCTTCCCCCTCATTTCCGCTTCTCCCTCTGCCTCTACCCTGCTCTTCCCTTCCCCCTTCTTCCATTCCCAACCTGACTCCTGGGCTTTCACTACCCTTCTCCTCCCCTCCTCCCATGATCTCTGACACCTCCATTACCACCTCCAATGTCAGCACTGCAAACCTATTACTTGCTACCCCTACAGTGGTGCCCATCTCCTCCTCCTTCCCCCTACCCTGAGCCTTCCCTCCACTTACTGCCCGTATGCTGTCCTCATCCCCACCCCCTCCCTACATCCTCATGAGATTTAGCCTTGCTGTTCCTCCTCTGCTTCTCCCAGCTACTCCTCTCTGGGGTCCCTCCTGCCCCAGACCCTCTTCACCCTTTCCAGCTCTCTCTAGAGCCCCTGCACCTCCTCTTCCAGTCTTCTCAGCCTGTAACAAATTGGATAACCTCCCATTTTCCATAGTATATTCATCCAAACAGCCGCCCCACAACCATTGCATCACACTATCCTCCCTGTGCCTGCCACCCTCACTATGGTACCACCCATTCCATCCACTATTATGATGTCTCCCACCACCCTTATTCATGTCTCCCACCCCTAAGTGCAATCTCCCCATAATGCCCCATTTTCCTTCATGCCATTATTCACACTTAACTTATATGTAACCTCAATTCCTTATCACACAGTCTGTACAGCAATAGCTGGATATCATATGTGACCCTGCTAGCTTGCTTCTGAGTCCTTCTTTATCCCATTGTCCCTAGCTTGCAAGCTCAGTAACGCTAGTTAACACATTTATACATGACCTTGTCAGTTTGAACTTTAGACTTTCAACTTTAAAATATGCAGTTACCCTTCCTTAACTCAAGCTTGTCAGTTTGACTTTCAAACTTGCTACTTTAAGACATTTAAACCTTAAAATCCAACTAGTAAATCCTTGAGTGTCTGAGCTTTTCACTACCTGACTCTTAGCTTCAAGAGTTAGTTCATATCAGCAGTTTGCAGCACCCCAAGCTCCTCCCTCACAGCCTTCAAGCCCAACCCCCAGTGGCTTTCCAGTATTTAAGAAAGGCTGGTGGAATGGGTGGGTGTGGGCCTTTTCCAGACAGCAACAGTCCTCCAGAAAAGCAGTTACAGAGTTAAAGAAAGATTTAAACTACTCCCAAACCAACAGCAAACTCACAAAAAATCAGAGTTAAAGAAAGATTTAAGCTACTCCCAAACCAACAGCAACCTCACAAAAAAAATCAGTTACAGTTTTAAAGAAAGATTCAAGCTACTCCCAAACCAACAGCAAACTCACAAAAAATCAGTTACAGAGTTAAAGAAGGATTTAAGCTACTCCCAAACCAACAGCAACCTCACAAAAAATCAGTTACAGAGTTAAAGAAAGATTTAAGCTACTCCCAAACCAACAGCAAACTCACCCTCCTGTCTCTTCCCACAGCAGGCAGAATTGTTCAATTTAACCACGTTTCTGTGAGTGTAATTAAATCAGGATCTTCTAGTGCAACCCATGTTTTTAAAGTGTCTGTTTTGTGCTGTAAACATCTAGCATTGTCATATAACATTTTTAATTTCACATTTTGAGCAGGGCCTGGGTTCGGTTCCACATCACCACTTAGAACCAATGCTACAAGAAAAGAGGTAATCAGCCCCTTCTGCTACCTTGTGTCTCACCAAGGTTTTCATTGGATAATTAAATATTTGTTTTCAAATTTGTGAAAAAGATTTTCTCCTGTTTGTGAAGTTGTATAAATTAACCTCCATATCTTTGTGTTCCAAATTACTTAAGACTCTGCAGTGGGCTGAATCAGCACAATTTGTTTCTTACTAGAGACAGCCTGCAGCAGGCTAGTGCTAATCACCACCGTGGTGATTAGTAAAGAAAGTAAAAACATCGGTGATTTCATAATTTGGCAAAGCGATATAAAGAAAGTTATAAATAACCGCCAACAAAATCTGAGAGCTACAATATATGTTGGGCCAAGGATAAAACTATATAACGCCAGGTATAATCCCTAATTGATTTCTTTCCTGTCAACTTTAAGTAAAGTATTATAGCAGCATTTCATCTAGCTCGTGCTAGCGGGTGGCGCTGACTTTTGAAATAGACAAACCTGCACCTCTGGTGGTGTCAGCTCCTCTGCCGGCTCCCTCAAGCCCCCTACACACTGAATGTAGGGAGCCCTGGCAGCCAGTTGCTGCAACAGATGAAAATTCAGGCTGTTTCTGCTTCACCGAACAGGTGCTGGAGTCTGGGATAGATGATACCACTTCAGGGGGCTCCTGCAGATGGAATGCTGTGTTCTAATCTCTGATTGCTGGCCCTGTAAAATTCAATGTTTCCCTAGTGTCTAGTGGCACCCCCACACTCTGATCACTGGCTGGAGTGAATCTGGAAGTGGAGGAGCCACTGGCTGAGAGTGACCACTGTTCGATGTGGTTCATGCTCTACATGGGGAGGGAAACAGAGAGCATGGGTACAAGGGTGATTGAGTTTAGAGGGCGGACTTTAAGAAGATGGGGAGAATTTTGGGCAGGCACATGGCAGGAATGCAACCACACTGCATTTCCAGATGTGCATCATCTATCAAGTTCTCAACTCAAGCACCTGAGAACTGCACACTCGCTACTGTCCCATTTCTTAGCCTTTACAATGCATGATTGTCATGGAGACAGTCTCCATGACTACCGCACAATGTTTAGACTAGAAATGGGAGCAAGTGCAGAATTGTCAGGAACTTGAGTTGAGAACTTGACATGAGGCACAGCCACACATCAGGAAATACAGAGCCAGAAAGTCCAGCAACTAGAGGGTAGGAGGTGCCAGTAGACACCAGGGAAACATTAAATTGTTATGGGTCTTGTGATCGGGGGGGTGAGAGTTGGCACTTATTATTATGCTTTTGTTTACCGGGTAAGGCCCACTAGGGCACAAGTGCCTGTTTTCAGGGGTGACCCAAGAGCTTTGGGCTGATTAAGTGACTTGCTCAGAGTCACACAGTATGCAAGTGGAGACTGTAGCAATCAAACCCAGGTCTGCAGGTACCAAGCTCATTCATAGCTCATTACTCTAACCTCTAGGCTATACTGCCAGCCCAGTAGACATCAGGGAAACATTAAATGATTATGGGCCCAGAGACTGGGGGGTGCCACTAGACACCATGGAAACATTAAATTGTTATGGGGATGGCTATCAGAGTGATGGGGATGCCACTAGACAGCAGTTTATTTTCCTATTACAAGATGGCACAGAACTAAACTGTGGAATAATTACATGAACTGTGGATAAATGTATTAGTTCTGCAGTTCATGCAGTTATTGTATATTATTCCACAGTTCAGTGAGAACATTCTGCAGAACAGGAGAAAATTCTCCAAACACATTCAGAAGATTTCCAATTTTATCAAAGGTGGAAATTTGGAAAATTCTGCTAAAGTTCGCAAACTTTCATGAAAGTTCCGCTAAAGTGGAATTTGCAGCTTTCACCCAGCTCTGTCTGTCACTGTCTCTCACAAACTGTTGATAAGCAGCTACTTTTACTGTAAGTGTATGTCACACCTGAGCTATTGTATCTGGTATTGTACATACAAGAGAGTAAGTGATGCCTGTGAGTGACTGAGTTCTGACACACTGCACAGTAGGAAGGAAGGACAAGTAAAAAATAATTCATACAGCTTGTTTTACATAAACTGTACCAAAAGTGCTTTATACTCCAGGTGATGAAGGAGGAGAATGCTAACCACTAGACCTAACTGCCTCCTTACCCTATGGTTTTATATATATATATACACACACACACACACACACACACAATATATATATATATATATATATATATATATATATATATATCTATCTATATATACGTGCATTCGCTGGAGGCCAGATGGAACTGGAGGGACACTATTGAAACATATAAGCTTCCCAGGGGCATAAACAAGGCAACAGTGAGGATCTACTTGTATGAGATAAGGATGCAGTCACTAGGGGGTATGACAGGAGATTGGTGGGGGTACAAATTCAGGATAAACTTCAGGAAGGTCTACTTCACAGAGAAGAAGGTGGAACCATAGAGCAGACTGCCTGTGGAAGTGGTGAGGAAGCTAACCTTAATGGATTTAAACACAATTGGCACAGACAAGGGGACTCATAGTCTGCAAGAGGGCAGCAAGGTTCTGAGGGGTGGGGTAGTGGGACGGAGAGATACAGCTCAGCAGGGCAGTAGGTCCATAAGGTGAAGTAGTATAGCAAGTGTAGACTCCATAGACCTTCAGTCTCCATCTGTCATCAAATTCTAGGTTTCTATATGTATACAACATGTGCAAATACTGCAGGATGGGGACAGAACTACTTGATAGTACTGATGTCTGAGCTTCAGCATGTAGGGATAGGGCAGTGACAGTGGGGGACCACACTAAGAGGTAACAGAATGCTGATGCAGGAAAACTTTAACATGCCAGGTGCTTCAGTTTCTTGCAACCACCTGCCCAAAGCTGGACTGTAACAATTACAACACTGGTTTCCATGGCACTAGGTTTGAAGCATGAACACAACAACAGTGCTGCCCAGAACAGTGCAGCAACAATGGTGCCTGCAAAAACAGTGCCCAGTGAAAACACACACATACACATGGTAGCAGTCCAAACACACACCGAGAACCGCTACCATGGATATAAAACAAAATACTCAATTTATTTATTTATTTTATTTGGCTTTCGTTGACCGGGTAAGTGCACTAGACAAATCCTGCCTATTTTCAGGCATGACCCGGGGGAGGGGGATACAGATGAATGCCGGTCTGGTGGTGCTGAGGGTTGAGGTGCTAGATGCCATACTTTGCGCCACACTGGCAAACCAGGTTCAGGAATGGACTCGGGACACTGGGGGTCGGCAGGGGCAGGAGAGGATCGAGCATCCGGAGAACTGCTCACCTCTCCTGGAGTGGGTATCTGGTGTTGCATCGCTCTGTAGTGACCTCCAGTGGAGATCGGGGGCACTACAAGGAGCATTGCCATAGAAGGGGTGGGATGTTAGTGGACGTCAGCACTATGTGCACAGATGGCATTGCATGTCTGCATCCCAGGGGAGTAACTATATGGTGAAAACCCTCCGGGCCACAAGCATGATGCCTCCAATGGGATACCACTCCATCACCTCCAAACAAAGCCCAATTCGAGGGGAGGGAGCTCAAGGATGATGCAGTTTCCCTCCTGTCCTCCCCCGGGAGAGCCCCTTTGTGGGGAGTAAGCCACGGTCCTGTCCACTTCAGCTGTATCATGGCAGAGGCTGTTAGGTGTTAGAAACATTGAGATCCCATGTACAATGCTGATTGAGGAAAGTTCTGCCTGTGGCAAGGGGAGAATAAATAGAATGTACAAAAACAAATACTCCAGTTTATATTTTTTCGAGGGGCTCCACCCCCAGTACCCCCAACGCGGACCCCCCATTACTAAAATAAGCAACTCCAAGGGAGTTGGTTTCAGAAATGTGAACTTGGGGGGACTGTGAGATGGGACTTGAAAAAAGTTTGTAAACACATCTCAAAGAAAAATATTGGAGACCAGGACCAGAATCCTGGTCTCCGGAACTACGCTTGTTGAGCTGCTCTATGCTTTAGCCCTCCCCACCACAGATCAAGAGGGAGTTCAGGTGGGTTCCCTTCCACAGTGGTTTGGAAAGTCCTAAAGATTCCTATTTGGGGCTGGTGGTACTGATCTCATCAATGAATCCACCACAGAAGCAGCTCAGCCACCCAGCAACTTTTTCCAGTTCTTCTTTACTTCCTTCAGTCACTCCCTGTGACATGACAGCTACAGGGGTAGTGGTAACTGCCATTCGCTATTCTACCCTGTTGCTGTCCTTGTTTCACTCTTCTTACAGTAACATAGAAACATAGAAGTTGACAGCAGATAAGAACCCCAAGGCCCATCCAGTCTGCCCATTTCTTTTCTGCCTTATAAATGTGCCATTGGCCTTTGCTCTGTCAATGGCCTATCTATTCATACTCATCTGTATTGCTCCCTTATTCCTATTCCATGCCTGTTTGAAGCCCTGCACTGTATTCATATCCATCACTTCCTAAGGTAGGCCGTTCCATGCATCCACCACCCTTTCTGTGAAAAAGAACTTCTTCACATTACCCCTTAATCAGCCTCCCTCTAATCTCATGCTGTATCCTCTTGTCCTGCTTTTTTTCTTATATTGAAACATGTTACACTCTTTCACCTTGTTAATGCCCCTAAGGTGTTTGAATGTTTCGATCATATCACCTCTCTCCCTCCTTTGCTCTAGGGTATACATATTGAGCTCTGTTAATCTGTCCTCATATGTTTTCTGATGCAGTCCCTGCAACATTTTGGTTGCCCTTCTCTGGACTGCCTCAATTTGGTTAATGTCCTTGTGAAGGTGTGGGCTACAGTACTGCATGCAGTACTCCAGATGGGGCCTAACCAGTGTCTTGTAAAGAGGGATTATTACCTCCCTCTTCTGATTTGTGATACCCCTACTAATACACCCTAACATCCACCTAGCCTTACCTACTGCTTTAGTGGTCTGCTTAGATGATTTCAGGTCATCTGTGATGATGATGCCCAAGTCTCTTTCTTCCCTTGTGACTGCCAGCAACTCCCCTCCCAGCCTATAGGTGGCTTCAGGGCTTCTCTTCCCTATGTGTATGATCTTGCACTTCTTATCATTAAACCCCAGTTGCCACTCTTCCGGCCATTTTGCTAGTTTATCCAGATCTCTTCTCATTCTGCCCACCCCATCTGGATCATCTACTCTGTTGCAGACCTTGGTGTCATCTGCAAACAGACAAACCTTACCCTCCAGTCCATCTGCAATGTCACTGATGAAGATATTGAAGAGGACTGGCCCCAGGACTGATCCCTTAGGTACCCTACTTGTGACTTGCATCTCTTTTGACTGTATACCGTTTACCACCACTCTCTGTTTTCTGAACGCCAACTAGTTTGCCACCCAGTTGACCAACTTTTGACCCACCCAGAGCCTACCCAGCTTATTAATCAATCTTCTATGTGGAACAGTATCGAAAGCTTTGCTGAAGTCAAGGTAGGCGACATCAACTGCTCCCCCTTGGTCCACCACTCTGGTGGTGCTGTCCTTAACATGTGCTGTTAAGGAAGCGCTGTTCTAACTGGGTACCATTTCAGAACACAGTTTCCCAAATTGGTCCCTGTTGTGCAGTTGGCAGAGAAGTTGTATAGTAAAAGTGAAGGATTTGCTGGAGATGCTATAAGTATGTATATTATAATTATATAGTTGTAACATGATGCATTTGATGATAACTGTTTGTGATATTTTCTATTCCTTTATCTTGGATTGATGTTTTTACTTACTGTATTGTACTAAAGGAACCTGAAATGCTTGCAGAATCCAATGAATCCAATGAAATTGTCCCAAATAAAACTGAATTCTACTGGATTGTAACAATATTTAATCCAAAGGCATTTTGCTTCCTCCACTTGTGTGTCTCTTTTTCTAGACAACATGTGTCCTTCTGCATTTACCTGGCAGTGCTCTTGTGAGCCACAAGTAGTGATTACTGTCTGTCTCGGGGAGAGTTGGGGGGGGCTCACCTGATGCATGAATAACACTTTCCTTCACTGTGCTCCTGCCAGCGAATAATTGGTGCTGACACGGTGGACTCCTATATTGGTAGAGAAAATAATGCAGCAAAACATGAATAATGCTTAATTCAGTATAGTGCAGTGGTTTAGGGTTCAGAGCTGCAAACCTGGAGAGCTGGGTTTGAATTCCACACAGCCCCCACCTGTATACTGTGTGACCCTGAGCAAGTCATTTCACTTCTTTGTGCTGCCAGGTTGCACCTGGAAACAAGCTTCAGCTTAGTGTGCCTTTCATGGTTAAACAATTTCCCCTTTCCCTCAAAGAAATATAGGGATTAGGTCCATTTGCTGACAGCAGTATCACCCTCAAGTACTGGAATCCGGAGGCTTTGCCAGTTGATGGTGCGTAAAAACAACTGATTAAGCATAAAAATAAATACTAATAATAAAAAGCAACAAGATTCTTTGTAAGAAGGTTAGTGGAGCTGGAGAGTTAAACTCATACGGCAATAAGAAGCGTTTTATACACAATGATGAAGAAAACTCTTGAATTTGAAATGCTAAAGAACACAGATTGTACCTTACAGTTTCAGCACAGCATCTTTGCTTGGCTTTCCTCAGCTGTACTGCTCTTTGCATATTAGCTGTTCAAAATGAGCAGGCGTCTCTCCAAATAGTGGTTGGGGGCTGGGCTACAGACATGTGGCTGAAGCTGCGGGGGGGGGGTGATGAAGTGGGCAGGCATATGAGATCACAGCAAGGGGCAGATCTAGTGATGTCATAGGGTGGAGTTTGCTCAAGTCGGCAGTGCTTTTGGTAATTTGATCCTAGATCAGATGTTGTGTGGTGGGCACAGTCTTTCTGCTCTGCGAACTACAGGTGTGGGGGTGTGGGGGATTGCCTTGGTAGGTGTAGCAGGGGGCATGGGGTTCCCTGAAGGCGGAGTGACTGATGTTCCACGTGGGTGCACTCCTTCTTCCAAACATTCATTGCTAGTGATATTCCTGGGCAGCTGGGCTGACGTTCTGAGTTTATAAACCAGGTTCCAAGTCATTAAACACATTTCAACTGGATTATTCCAATACGAGGGAAGCAAGATCAGGCAGGGCTGATCATTTTTTTTTTATTGCTTTTAAAAAAGTAAATCTGTGTAACTCTGCAGAGGCCAGCATGTTCCCTTTGCCACTTGGAATTGTTTTTCTAATATTTTCTGCACTTTCAGCAGCTTTCAGATTGGACAGGTCACCGGTAAGCTTTCACTGATATACAGTATGTACCAGAACAGTTTGTCCATGCTTAATATACAAGCATATAAATGAAACAGATTGTTAATATGATTTTTGTAATCATGCTCAGCCTTTTTAACTCAGTATTAATGCTGGGAACTGCTTACAGCATAAGAAAGTTAAGAAGCTGAAGTGTAGATGGACCGGCTGCATCTGCCAGGCACATCGATTCAAAGTACTTACAAAGTGTCTAACATTTTAAAAGAATTTCCAAACTCCAAGCCAGTGTATGTGCTACAAAGCAAAACTTACTTATATGCCAAGAGAGGAAACAGCAACACAAATCAAGTGAAAAAGTCATTCTGTATCACTCATTGTTACATTGTAAGCTGGGTTGATGAAAAATTGTACATATTAGCTTAGAAAATATCAGAGTAAAATTGTTTTCTTTGTAGTGCTTGATTTTGAGTGAAATATGTTTCTTTTTAAGCTCAAGTGCATTAGTTTTGGCTGTTCTGCTTTTAAAAGCTGGATGGGACCAGATGAAATTGTTCCCTCTCTGTTTGTTCCGTGTTCTTGCACTTAAGGTTATTGTACCCTTAACTCTGCACAGCCAGCTCTACCAGAAGCTCAGGGGTGATCCGCTTATCAGAGACACAGTGACAAAGACTAAAAATTAAAAACATACATTTTTTCATTTTGCCATTGTCAGTGTCACATGGCAGAGTACAGGCTTAGATTGTGTCCATGTTTTTTCTTAAGAGATGTGACTTTACTTACTGCACATCCCGGTCCCCAACAGCTCAATGAACTCTTGTAGCAACTTTAAAAATAGTTCATGATTGCATGATTTTTTGGAATGCTAATTTCTGCATAAAGTACAGGGGGTCGCAGTCTAATTATCTGTGAGTTCCTACATCGTTTCTAGCTATCAGCTAGTCCTGCTGTAGGAACATACTGCTAATAAGGTGTTGAACAGCAAGTTACTATGTCACTGTTACCTCGTGCACCAAAAGTAATACATCACAGAAGTCAGTGTCCCCAAAACTGGTAACTGAAAAAAGTCATAGCAAATGAAACCGGCCACAAATGATCGCATTTTATGCATTTATTTGATTTATTTTTACTAGATCGTGGATTGGTGTGCTGGGACCTATTTTCAGCCATGCTTCAGGTCTGTGTACAGTATTTATAAAACATGGAAGATACCATAGAGTACTGAGAACCACAGTAGACAATACATGTTATTGTAACAGACAGTTACTGGGCTCTTTTGGTTCGGGTGACAAATATAAAGCACTCAAGCTTCGCACTCATGGTTTGTAAATATCTCCAGAACCCGCAATATCATTATAACCTTATTATGTGTACTCGTGTTCACTTTATTCCTCATGTATTCAATGCAGTGTTGCATATTAGCTAATGTGCTAGGTAAGCAAAATGAAATGCACACACACACTGCTCTGTAAACAACAGAGCTAGAAACTCCTTCAATAACATTTTGTCAGTGTTGGGTATTTCTTTTCAAAGGTGTGGGCACTTACAGGTGTACTCGATGCATGCATGTGTTTATAATGTGTGCTTAATAGCTACTGTACAGTATCTGTCCAACGCTAAGTGTCTTTTTAACCTTTGTTATATATTGTAAGCTATCATGCAGTGCTGTTGCTGTCATCCCAGGACATCTGTGAAAATTAGACACTTTGGTGTCTTGTAGGGCTTTCCTCTATAATAATTTTCAAATAAATATAGATATACAAAAACACAGAATTTTGCAGGCAGAAAAGGACACTTGATAAAAACCCTCATGGGAAAGAAAAAAAAAGAAAAGGACACTTAGCCCATTAAGTCTGCCTGGTCTCTGCCTTAACCCCCACCAGTCAATCACTGATAGGACTTACACAGTGCCCCCAACTTGTAGCTCCAGTCTTTTAGTTGAGTGACCCCCCACTTAACCCCTGTCCCCCTATATATTTTTCATTTTTCACCACATAAAGAAGTAAATAACCTGCAGGACACCATTTTAATTTTGACCTGCAGTGCTTCAGGGCTCTTTTCCCAAGATTGCTTGAAAGTGGCTACTCTTCAGTGACTGTAGCAGTCGAAATTCGTGTTTTGTCTCCATATACTGTGCCTCACAACCCTACCAAAGCATTTGCTTATTACATTATAATAACTGGGTACCATGTTCTTCCATAGGAAAGCCAGAAGCAGTTTCCCATTATATCCAGTTGGTTACAATTGCATTCACAGGCCAACCTCCCTTACTCTACCTGAGTGCACAGAGTTTCTCTCCTGCATCTCATTGCACAGATTTCCTGCGTAAACGATGAAGCGCAATGAAATTCCTGCCCCAAACAGTTTTTGCCTGAAAACAGCGTCTGCTAAGTTCCAGAGTTAATCAGCCTGAATGTCTCCCACTTTGTGAATCATAAAAGTCAAACAAAACCAGAAGTGAAAGTGCCTTGCAGCATTGATGGCTGGCCTACCTGGATACCTGGAAATTTCCAGGTGGCCCCACATCCCCTCGGTTGGGTTCCTCCCCACATTCCAGTCACTAAAAATATTTTCACGTTTCAACTATTTTCTAATTAAATGTTTTTTTTGGTCACTGTAAGTACGTATACAAGTAAATTGTAGTAATGGAGCTACTGTACCAAATTCAAGTGTAACACTGACATAAGTGTGTCACCACTGGCCCCCCTTATTCATCTTCCAGGTGGACCCCTGTACCAAAATTCCAGGTGGACCCCATTCTACCCCAGTTCAACTCTTTGCAGCTTTGCAGCACAACTTTAGCTTAATTACACATTTCAACGAGTGCTACCTCTGCCCTTCCCTGCCCCAATCACTCAAGTTTCCATATAAAACAAAGCACCCTAAATCAAGGGCACTAAACATCAAAGCAGATCGAATCAGAGAGTGAAAGAGAGGCAGAAAGCAAAAATAATTCCAACCACAACCACTGACACTGTGAACAGCAGTACCATCTAGTGGCCAGAGCATGCACTGTTCCACTTTTTCACAAAAATTCTCTGGGCAAATGAACAGTACCAAGCAATTATATATAACAACACATGAGTAGGTGTGCAAAACTCAAAACATTTACACACCCTTGAGTGTGGTGCTCTAATAAAACCCTCCAGCTTCGCTCTCAGGGTTTATGCAGCATCACACACCTTGGTTGTGTATAAAATTGTTGTTTTGTGCACCTACACTTTAGGGCAGTGTGAATACCTTCTCCCTGATAATGTGGCTGAATATTTGGTATACAGTAGCCAGATATTTGGGGAATGGTATCTGGTATTCAGATAAACAAAAAAAAAGAAACAGCCCCTACACTGCTCCCAAGCCCAAATCCAGTTAATTGTAACCCCCATCCCACTACAGTGTGTCAGAAATCCCATCTCACCCTCCTCCCCACCAGCACCCACAATATACAATATATTTTTTTTTAGTTAATTTCTTTATGCTCCCCATGCCGATCATCCCCATTCACCAGTTTCCCCAGCCCCATCTCTCCAGTGTCCACAGGGACTTAGCTTGTCCAGGACATGCCCAGATAGCCAGGTGCGGGGTCTGCGGGAGACCGATGTCATCCTGCCAGTCAGCAGTGTTTCCATTTCTTCTCCCCTGGCACTAAGGAAGGGACATGCAATGACATCAATGGCAGCACCCTCCACACTCCCCGGGTGCAGCGTGCTGGGTATCTTCCCCACCTACACCCCCATTGTAGTGTCAACATGCCAACCTCCAACCACTGCTAAGGACCCAGGTTAACACCAGCCACTGATCCTCTCCCTCCCTCCCCAGAGGAAGAGAGCAGTCCTTGGGATGCTTGATCCTCTGCCCCTCGGCCAACCCTTCTGACTCCTGAGATCACTAGTGACCTCGGATCATGAGCGCTGCTAGCGGTAGCACTACCGCTGCATCAGCAGGCCAGCCAGCACCCACAAAATATTAAAAAATACTAATACATTGTAAGTAAAATTTCACGACAGGATGCAGAATTGTTTTTCATGGCTGGCTGCTTTCTCATGAATGAATGTGTTTCACACTCACTTGTAACAGGGCTTAACCAGCTGATGATCAGCTGGGTTTGCAATTACAAAGCAAGCACATGTGAGTATTTTTGTTTATGAGAAGTTGGCCGGCCATGGAAGAGGGCAGGTTGCTTAACTGGCTAATTGGGTGCTTTTGGGGTGGTAGCAGGGTGCAGCCAGTGTTGGGACACCAGGGACATTTGGAAATGTTTATTTTTAGCACAGACAAGTGCTTGCATTTAGAAAGACCGCAGCTGGCATGGGAAGTGGGCGGGCTGTGCTGGTTGCCCTTTGTGGGATTCTATTTACATTGTATTAGTATTTTTAAACATACTGTGGGTGATGGGGGTGAGGAAAACATGATGAGACTTCTGACAGTGGGTGGGAGGATGGAGGTTACATTGAACTGGATTTGGGCTGGAGCAGGAAGATGGGGGCTCTTTCTTTCTACTATTTTTTTTAACAATTAGTCTTACCCAAATAGACCCCTATTCAGGAAGGGCTCCCAAATATTTGGGAACCCTACTATTCATGGTATTTGGAAAATACTATTTCGTCCCTGCACACCTCTACTGCACAAGCATCATTCTATATGCTGTATAAATGCACACCCTGTCATGTGTTATTGCTTACACAAAATAGTCCTAAAAGAGTTTAATAATCAGCTGCAAAGGCAGCGCTGTCCAGTTATGGTGAAATAACTGCATGCAGTGTGGCAAATCTCAGCCAATCAGAATGTTGTTTTTTCCAACATGTTTTATGGAGCATATAGAGTGGCCTGACTCCACATATGCTATTTATTTGCATGAGTGAGGGGGTGGGACAATTAACTCATGAGTGGAATAACCACAAGTCTGTTAAGAAAATCCCACCCCTGCACAAATGCAAATAAATAGCATGTTTGGAGTCAGGCCATTGTACTGTATGTGCCATGTATACCACTTATTTGTTTGTTTTTTCATTTTTTCTTGAGTCTGTTCAGGTGTGTGCCTCCCTTCCTCCCACTGTGTACACATAAAGCTGGGTTCAGTGATGTGTTCTGGCCCCTTCCCACTCCTGCTTATCTTCCTGTCTGCTACTGCTGATGTGTCTTGCTCCCCCTTATTTTCCCATCTGCTACAATTGGTGTGTGTCAGTTATTAACTGGTTCTTACTGATTGTAATTGGTACTGGACTTCCAATGCTGGGCTCTGCCATGAGTGAGGTGAATGAGCAATTTGTTTCTTTTTAAGATGTGCAATTGGAAGTGGGAAGTGCAGTCATGAAGCGGGGAGGGGAGATCCAGATTCACAAATCCCCCCCAAATCCCTCAATTGCAGGAAAACATGGCACAGGTGGGTTGCCACTTGTGGAATCGCAGTGTTTCCTGCAGCTGCAGTATTCTCAAAGGTGTTTCCAGTTTATGACTGGCTCCACGATTTATAGCAGCTCCCGGGTGTTTTGTCTCTGTAGCTGTGGAAAAGGTTACGTCCAGTGGACTAGGCGTAACATCTGCAGCTGCGGTGGACTGAGAATGCAAATCTCCACAGCAGTGGAAATTTTGATCCGCAACTGGAATTGTGGAGTCAGACTTAGTCCCATGACATTTTGTGAATCCAGCCCGGGATGCATAACCGTAAGTGGGTTGTACAGCCACAATTGTGATGTCTGGCTGAGTTGGGGGATTTGAAGTATTTGTCCCTGTTAGGGTACAAAACCTTTGTTCCACATAAAAATGGGGTTAAATAATTTTAAAAATAGGCAGAAATTACACTGGGGGACAGACAGAGGGAAATGAGGACAAAAAAGATAGTTATGGGAGCAGTTTTTTTTTTCCCCCTGCTTTCTTTATCTCCCCCACCGACTGGACCCCCTTACACCGCCCCACCCCCATCACCCGGGTGTCCACTGACTCTTACCTCTTGGCTTAGAGGTGCCAGCTGACTAGGTTTGGCCCCTGCGGGGAGCTGGCATCATCTGCCAGCTGGTGGCATTTTCGACCTCTGTGTTTCTCCCAACCCTGAGTGCGGAGCTACAGCGTGCAATGACACCAGTGGCTGAGCTGTGGATGTTTCTGCATGCAGCATGCCAGGCATCTGGTCTGCCTCCACCCCCATTCACTGTAGAGCTGGTGTGCCAGCCTCCAGCCACTGCTAGGGACCAGACATGCACTGGCTCTAGTCCTACCCCTCCCGGGGAGAGGAGAGCTGTCCTCCGGACGCTCAATCCTCTCCATCCCCGTCCAACCCCCAGCGACCTGCTCACACTGTGAACATGGGTCGCCAGTGTGGCAGGAGATAAGGCAGCGATGCTTCAGCCCTCCACGCCACTGGGCTGGCTCTGGGGGTTTTGATTTTTAATCCAGTAGTGTAAATGGCTGGAACTTTCAGGCTATTGAATGCCTTATTGGTTTATTTCAGTTATTAGTCACATTGATTGACAACTAAAGAACTGGATAATGTATACAAATGAAAAATCAGTTGGCCAAAGTGTAAATAAAGCATTTATTTATACAATGGCTACCCCGCCATTCACATTAACAAATTTATTTGGTGTATTTGTGGTCCACATAAGTCGTATACAGAAATATAACAAACCTACACTAGGATTAGATGTAACACCATTCAGTTTGCAATCAAATCAGAAGATGTGTCAAAATAATCTGCGTGGTAGCTGCCCCACTGCAACACCTACCCCCCGCCCCGGGCCGGCATTTCTTTATATAGGATTCCCCACCCCACATGACCGATGATGTACCACCTATGCGACGTCTGCATTTGTTATCTATCTTCTCAGAGTCCCACTTGCAAGTTATCTGACCCCACCACTAGGTGGCACTATTGTTCTTACCTCCGATTAGTAACATTTTAATCACCCCCACTTTTCCTTTACTGTTGCTCTGCCCCCCTCAATGCTACTTCTCTTACTCCACTGCCTATTTATCCCCCACTTTTCTCTCTAATTTACCTTTGACTCCCTGTTATGAGCTTGAACCCGTGACCCTCTGCACTAGATCCTCTTCTGCTCAGAAGGCTAATGCACTAGGCCATTTGTGCTCATACATTTTTTCCCACTCCTTGTTTGTGGTATTCCCCTCTGTCACTATTGTTATAAGGTGTGTTTACTGTGCAACCCTCCATAGTTCTGTAGCAATCTCCCCACTTTCCCATTAGCTGGTTATAGTGATTGGCCATCAGGGACACTATATGCCCAATTCTCCTGTAACCTGTGTTATTTTAGCTTCCTTGTCTTGTTCAGGGTGTTCTGTCTCGAATTTTGTGCTCTGCTGCTTCCGCTGTCCTCTCTCCTGCAATCTTCTACTTTATTCTTTCTGGCCTACAACTCTTTGTATTTCTCATCTCTGCCCTCTCCTACCCAGAAATGTCGTCTCCCTCTCTTCCATATTTACTCCACTTGCTCTCACCATGCTCCTCCTAACCCTTGCTATCTTCCCCCTTCTGTTCACCTCAACATCCCTCCCCCCTACATCACTCCTATCCCTTCTAATGCCTACCCCTTACCTGATCGGCCCCTCCCCTACCAATCCTAACTCTTGTCTCCAACCACTTCTTAACTCTCCTTAGTACCCATGTGCCTCCCTCCTCTGCTCTTCTGGAGTTTACGTAGCCTCACTTCACTTCTCTTATTCCCCTCGCAGCCAGTTCCTAAGGTAGTCCCCTTCCCCCAACCTCGTGATCCCTCTTTTCTTTGGAGATGTAAATCATTCCTTTCCAAACTACTTATCCTATTATTGTTTCTTTCAGCAGGGGATGTTGAAACCAACCCTGGTCCTTCCCCTTCCCACTGTTCTCCCTAAAGGACTGAAAATTGCCCACCTCAATATCAGGAGTCTCCTCCCCAAGACTGACCTGGTTCAACCACTTATGGCTAGCCTGAAGCCCTTTGAACTCATTATCTCTGAGTCATGACTCACCTCTAAAATCCTGACATCTGACATCACCATCTCCATCCCTGGCTACTCCATTATCCGACAAGATCGATTAACCAGGGTTGGGGGACTAGCCATCTACATCTCTTCCATCATTCAATACTCTGTCTGCCTCTCCATCTCTTCCCTCTCTGCATATGAACTTCTTTTCCCTCCCCATCTTCATGGGTGGAGTCTACTGTTGCCCCTCCCTTCCCCCCCCCCACTGTCACTGACCTTTCTCCTCTCTTACCACCCACTCCTCATCTGGGGAACTCTACATCCTTGGTGACTTCAACATCAATTGGCTGGCCAAATATCATTCTGAACTCTGTAACTCCATCTCTTCCGTCAATTTAAAACAGCTCATATCTGAACCTACATGCCTAAACCTCAAGTCAGGTAATCATTCCCTGACTGACTGGGTTCTGACATCTCACCCCGTCTGAGTTGTCTCTTCAGGTATCCTCCTGGATGCACTAAGCGACCACCATATGGTCTACTGTGTGCAGAAAATTCACTGGCCTAAAGCCCTGCCAAACTTCCTCCACCTCCGTTCTTTCAGATCCCTTGATATGTCCACCCTCCTCACTGAACTCATGAGAACTGACTGGTCCCCTCTGGCGTATGCCCACTCCAATGATATCTCCCTGTCCTACTTCAATAAGCAATTCTTAAATGTCTGGGACAGACATGCCCCTCTTATGAAGACTAGGGTCCGTGGCTTCCACCTCCCTTAGGTATTGGCTGAGCTGCTGGTTTGCCAGCATGCCCACGATTGAGCATGGGCAGCTCACAAAGCATCTGGTGCCCTCAAGGACTTACTTACATATCGTTCCCTCTGGAACTCCTGCACCAGGGCCATCTATTTTGCTAAAGCAGAATACTTCAACTCTGCCTTTCAGGAAAATCTCAGCAGCCCCTCCAAATTCTGGAAGGTTATACATGCCCTGTTCTCCCCCCCACCCAGTCACCTCCCCTGGTCCTTAAAGCTGGAGATCTCACCATTTCTGACCCCCCCCAGCTGCTGCGGCCTGATTCAACACCTTCTTCACTACCTGTGCGAATAATCTTCTTGTCTCCCTCCCTTCCATCTCCTTCCCTTACTCCATCAACTCCTACTGTCTCCACCTCCTGCTCCTGCTCCTGCTTCTCCTTTCGATCAGTCTCCCCTGCTGACACCCTCCAAGCTCTATTAGCCTTAAACTCCCTCAAAGGTAAAAGCCCAGATAGTCTTGACCCCAAACTTCTGGATCCATTGGCCCATGCTATAGCCCTCCCTCTCTCCATTCTCCTGAACTTATCCTACTCTCTAGCCTCAGTCCTGCAAGCCTGGAAACTTGATACCATCATTCCTCTTCCTAAGAGCGGGGACTCCTTCAACCCTAGCAACTTCTGCCCAACATCTCTACTTCCCATCCTTGCTAAACTATAAGAGCACTTGACTCTGGCCCAGCTTTCTTCTTTTCTTGACTCTTCTTCTTTTTTCAACCCCTTTCAGTCTGGTTTCCACAAGGCCCACTCCACCACCACCTCCCTACTACAGCTCACTGACTTCATTATCTCTAGCATGGATCAAGGACAAATCACCTCTGCCATCTTTGTCGATCTGGCCAAGGCTTTTGACACTGTTTTGTTGCCCACTGTCTTCTCCTCTGCAAACTTAATGCAGGCAGTTTCTCTGACTCCTCCACCCACTGGTTTCGCTCCTACCTCATGGGTGTGTCCCAATCAGTCAGGATTGGCAATTCCACCCCCCCCCATAAACACTGGTCTCCCTCAAGGTTCTGTACTCGGCCGAATACTTTTTCAATTTTCCTTAATGACCTTCTCAATGTCTGCTAAACCGCAAATATCCACATGTATGTGGATGACACTGTCTTGTTTGCCTCCAGTACTTCACCTTCGGATGTTGAGACCGAGCTCCAACTGGATTTCAACAATATCCAGCACTAGTTTCGAGACAACCAACTTTCACTCAATGCCAAGAAGATGGTCTCAGTGATCTTTGGCACCAAGCAGAAGCTCGCTAGGCTCGCAACCACCCCTCCTTCCAGACCCTAGATGGTTCCTCACTTGAAGATGTCTCCTCCTTCAAGTTCTTTGGCCTATGGCTTAACAAGAACCTCGTACCTGGAATTCACTGCCCATAGCTATTTGCTCAGCCCTGTCTAGCAGTTTTTTAACCCACCTCCTTCATAATTACACATCTCCCTCCTGCTCTTGCAGCTGACCCTCTCTCCCTTACTTCCGACATGGTGACTCTTCCTGACTCGCTAACTCTTCCTATACTTTTTACCACCACCACCCTCTTTTCTCTACCATACTCCTCTTCTACTTTCTCCCCCCCCGCTTTTCTTCTCCTTTCTTACTGTTCTTCTTCTCTCCTATCTTCTCCCCCCCTTTCCCAATGTTTCACTATTCTTTCCCTATCCTTTTTATACCACAATGTTCTACCCTACCCTACCCTACTGTATTTTCTCTCTATTTTCCCACTGGCCTTCCCCTTTGTAGGGTTCATGCATCCCGAAAGGTTAGGTTAGCTCATTAGGCTGTCCTACTCCTCTCCTTGTACTGTTCTTTCCCAAGTGTATATTTATGCTGCTCCAATTTTCACTCACCTTCTTCCCGCCAGCCCTCCCCTTTGTGGGGTTCATGCATCCCGAAAGGGCGGGTTGGCCCATTTCAGTGTGCCCTTCTTCCATCCATTTGTGCTGTACTCTCCCATGTGCATATTTATGATGGCTCTTTAGCTTTTATATGGTTGTAAATAGGGTTGTTCCTTGATGGTGTATTTATGTTTTATTATGTGGTCTTGGTCTATTGTTTAGTATCTTCTAATCATACCATGATTTTTTTACTGTATAATTCTTCCCATGATTGATTTACTGTATGACAATTTTGTAATGTTTTGCACTCTGAAGCACATGCCTTGTCTGTTCTACCATTTTTTGCATGTTTCCTGTACTAACTGCTGGTTTCCCCCCACTTCCTTTCCCCCCAGGATGCACCTGGAAACAAGCTATTGCAGCTCAGTGTGTCTTTCCTGGTGAAACTTTTTCAAATAAAATAAATAATAATCTCTCCAATATTGATTATCTTTTACATATGTACTATCTTGCACCAGGACTCTTCTGCCAAATATTTAATAAACTTATAACAATCTGATTTTCTATAAGTATGTCAGGCTTAATTCTAGTCTGTGCGTGTGTGTGTGTGTGTGTGTGTGTTTGTTAAAAAGTGTATGAAGATGCCTGTAGTCCGAGCACTCCTTTTCCATGCGGTGAGATACTCTTATTATGTAGTGTCTTGCACAGGTGCCCCAGAAATGGACTTGTTCTGGAGATGGTTATTAAATGCTTACTGTATAAATCATTCACTATCAGTACTATATTATTACAACTGCTGGACTACTTCTGAGGTTGTAATAGTGGTCTCACACTCTTAGAATACTTAGGTTTGTGGTTCTCATACCCAAAGAATGGGCACAAGACCACTCCTACAGCCGTAAGAATGATCTCAGTGACTGAATGGACATACTGTACACAACAGTAAATACAGGGAGCAAAATTTGCAGCTTTAAATTACTTTCATGGTGCTGCTGACATTGCTAAGCCACTCAAACTTTACTCTTGAGGTTCAAGACAGCATGACCATCTACTGATTAATGACCTTGGCCTAGATTTCAAACATCCGGCCGCAGGCACAAATCCTGATTTTGGTGTGTGCCTATGGCAGAGTAAATGCAGCATAATGTTTGGTTGCTGTTTTCAAATGTTATGCCATATGTATGGCAATTGCTGCTGCTTCAGGGCAAAAACATGATGCTGGCGTTATTATAGGAGTACCCCGATGCCACAGGTTCAGCAGATGTGCACAGTGCAGTTATCGGGGACGCGGCACAGTTGTGCCACACATCCACGATACATGGCTGAAAATCCAGCCCCTTGTGCTTGGCCTCTCCCAAATTCTGCATCGTTCTATGTACACACAAGTAACATAGTAGCATAGTAATCTGAGATCAGAAGAGACTCTAGGTCCATCAGGCCTCCCCTCCCACTTCATAAGCAGAAAAGCTGTCCAAAGATTCGCTAATTTATAGGTATACCCCAACCCCTTTTCCAGCTAGGTTATCCTGTAATTCCCTTGGTAATCAGAAATGTGGCCAGGCTTACTATCTCATATGGTAGTCAGTTCCTTATGTTCACCACCCTCTGGGAGAAGGATGTGGCTCTTAATGTTATCCCATAAAGACAGTACAGGCCTTCAAGGTAAGCCCGCACAAATGTTTGCGTATTGTGGGAATCACAGGGTACCCTGCACAGCAGCATGGGTGGGAAATCTCTGTATAAATTAGTACCTCTTTAAGCAGCATATTGTGCTACTTGTTCCCTGCTTATAAAGTGTGTGTGTGTGTGTGTATGTGGCAGCTTGCTTGATGGACCTAGAGTCCCTTCTGATCTTAAATTACTATGTAACTGTGTATATACGTTATTTGATTTACTGCGCAAGTGATCTGTAGCTGGAGCTAGTTATTCACTGGTTACACTCAATCAAAAGTGATACCAGAAAACCATGAGATTTATTTTTCTTCAGCACAAATGCAAGTCCAAGCAAAGTGGCCAGGAGAGCTGCAACCCTGTATGTTCAAGTGGACTGAGCATGGGAATGCAGTGACTCACACTCGCACACAAGGATACCAATTACACTCATGGTCACTGCATTACAGAGATTTGTTCACAACTCCGGGAGGAAGTAATCAAATTATAGACCAAGGAGACCAAGTCATTAAACACACTTTACTGAAATTAGTTGCTAATTTCATATGGTACTTAGAAGAAGTGCTGGGGGAGGGCTCAGGGCCAGCAAAGCATTTTTTTTTCACTTTCCAAAGAACCAGCAAATTATATGTTTATCAGCACACTGTACATCGTTTGCTTTGATGTTGGATTAAGGAGACTGCATTTCATTTAAGAGCATGCTAGATTCCATGAATTAAGGGCCTGTCTTAAAACCTTATCCATGTAAACAGTTAGACAGCTTTTCTAAACTTTACAGAAAGTATTTGTCTACTTTTTCTCTTTGCTGTGTCTTTGTGAAGACTCAGTCTCCACTGGCGGATCCAGCTATGTGGTTAAATAGCACCTGCTACCCCTTTAGACCAGCAAGAAGTAACTGTTTAACCCTATCCTGAGCTTGGGTGGGGAACTGCTAAACCTGCTACCCCTTTAAAAAAAATTCTTGATCCGCCTCGTCTGTCACCCTCTCTTTCCCTCCCCATGTGAAACTGCAGACAATCTGAAAGACCTACATAGCTTAATTTATTTTCTTGAAGTTAGGGGGATTCACTCATATGGACATACTTTGCAGGCACTCACTGACACCATTGTATTTTAATCAGTACTTTCTGTCTCCTTGTTTGTCGGTCTGCCCCATCTGGTCTGGCCCTCACCCCCCATCAGCTGACTTCTCTGGGTCTTACCTGAATTCTGGTGAACCTCTGCTACAGGATCCAGTTGGAGGCGCCCAGTTGCCAGTGTGGAACATGCGGGGGTTGGGGGTCAGGCTGTCATCTCATTGTGGCTGGGGGTTTTCCTCCATTTTTTCTCATAAGAGGACTCCCACTGTATGACATGGCACTTTGTGTGAGCTCTGCCTCCGTTGGGATGCCCCTCAACATGCTGGCAATAACTCTTTTCCCTACATCCCACAATACTGCCCCTTAGATTCCTCTAGGTGGTGGCTGCTGAGTGGGACGTGCATACCCCCCCCGAGGGAGGAGAGCAGTCCTAACCCTTGAGGGACCTGTGTCCATTCCCGAGTCCAGGACACCAGTGTTGCAGGATGTGAGGCACACAGCACCTCAGCATGCCACTGGGCCAACTGACAGACACCATTTTGAACAGGATTGAATTAAACAATGTCTGCTGTAGTCAGTCTGCCTCCTGACATCTCAACTGAAGTAAGCACATTCACTTATTTGACTGCAAAACAGCTACAGTTATTAGAGTTTCTTCCTGCATCTTATGATTTGATGCTTTGCTTAGACATCTTTCAAGGTTGCGGATAGGTGTGTGGGGGGGGACTGGGCATTTTTGAACAATATATTGGCCAAATTCAGAGTCACTGTTTGGGGCAGTGCAACATGGGCATTTTCAGCCCACACCATCATGCAGCCACCTAAATTAGCAATGCATTAAGGCTAGTGCACTCAGCAGGTATCAGGACTCCCCCATGTGAGTGCGGCGCAATGCAAATCATTGTTCCAGATGTTTATGGGGCACAGTATGGGATAGCCTGGCATTGTGACATGCAATCAGTGCATGTTATGCTGCTCAATGTTATTCTGTGCTCTATCCCGGGGCACTCAGGCATCATGCCATGTACTGTAGTGTTGTGTCCCCAATCCCTTAGCCCCTGTCAGACACAGGTTATCTGGTGGTCATGTGGTTCCCCCTCCCTCTCTCTACACAGACAGTAACCTTGTAGGTGTAGGGGTCATTTCTCCCACCCACCACCTCCATATACACTATCCTTGGTGGTATAGTGTCCCCCCATCCCTAATCCAATAATTTCTTTGAGGTCCAGTTCCGCCATAATTGTGCCCTGTAGCACAAGTACAACCTATACGGAAATGTGACAGGGTACTTACAAAGCTGCTGTTTGCTGTGAATGGCTAAAGTTTGACCCCCACCTCCTTTCCCAAGGACTTGCAGTGACTTTTGTGGACACAAGGGAAATGTGTGTGTACCCAGGTGTGTATAGTTTAATGGGATCAAGTGGTTTCCATGAGATTTGCTGAGTTACTGGTTGAGCTAACAAAAAATCAGAATTGTTTCAATAGCTAAGTTAACCTGTCACATGAGAACACTGGAGAAAATGAATGGCAGGCTCCAGGGTGGTTTATTTACAAATTCTATACAAGTTATTAAAACCTAATTAACAGTGCATTGCAAGGGAATGGTAGAAACAGAGAAACACAGAAAACAGTCAGCAGAAGGTGGCCTATGATCTATCTAGTCTACCCTGTGAGGTGATACATGCCCTCTAGGTGTTCACGCCCATCCTTCCCTCCACCCAGACTTCCCCTTGTTCCCTTATGTTATTCCTACCCCCTCTGGAAATCCTCCACTTCTTTTGCACTGACCAGTGTCATGGGCAATATATTCCATCCGTCTGCCACCTGCTCCATGAAAACTTACTTCCTAACATCTTTTTCAAACCTACAATTTTCTGTTATTTTTCCTAGTATCAGTGTTGCCAGTCACTATGAAGAGCCTACTTGAGTCCACTTTGTTTATACGCTGCATGCATTTAAATGTTGGGTCATATCCTTGGTGTCCTGTCTGGTCTAGAATGAATACATGCTGAGGCTGTCTAGACTCTGCTCGTACAGTCCTCCCTTGATACCATTGCTTCATTGGTGGATGGGGTGGCTGAACAGTTCCTGCAAAAACAGAAACCATATATAATAAAAAAAAATTCTACCAGTGACCAAGGAATGCAATACAAGCCTGGTAAAAATAAACTAGAACAAATTCACACTCCAGACACATTTAGGGCCTTAAACCAGATACAAGATTTTCAGAACAAAGTAAAGCTTGATACAACAAACCTTGTGACATTCTGTTGCTGCCCTTCCACTTGCATCCCATTGCCAGTTACAAGATGGTGACCCTGTGAGTGGATGTAATGTGGCCAGAAGAATTACTGCACATGTGGTATTTCCAGAGAAACTGTATATTGGTTCTCTTATGTAATATATGAATCCTTTTTAGCCAGTTTTGCTAGCACATTTGGGGAATGTGCATACCCAATATGTTTATCGCTGGTACATCCCGTAAAGCCTCTTCTTCTGGGTTTGTAACACTGTATATGCTCAGAAGAAGTATTCATGAACAGCGTTAAAAGTACTGTACTCTCCAGTCTTATTTTTATGTTTGCTTGCACGCATGTGCAAGAAACATAGTGCCATCATCGGAGTTTTCGGAGGCGTGTCAGCCCTCTTCCAATTCAGTCAGTGTGTTTGCAGGTGCGGCCACAGTTCTCCAAAGCCTGCTGGAGCTGTCTATGACAGCTCCAAATGCAGTGGCATACAGTTGAAAGGGGAGCTACGCTTCAGTGAGCAGCGATCAGATATCACCTGCTCATCGCGCTCCCCCACACACACACACACGCATACTGCTGCTGCTGCTCCCCCAACACACACACTGTATAGCTGACAGGGGTGCCCAATCCCCGTCGGCTTGTGCGCCCAAAACACAGTGAAGCAGTGCCACGCTTGCGCCCACCCCAGCGCATATTGCCAGATAGCTGACGGGTGCTCAATCCCCATCGGCTCCACTGTGTCCCCCCGAGTAGAGGGTGCCACGCTGGGAGCCCACCCCAGCGTGGCAACAGATGCCATGGCCAATGGGGGTGCCCAATCCCCCATCAGCTCCACGCCCCCCCAGCCATCCTTCTGCCACGCTGGGAGCCCACCCCAGCATGGCAAACATCCCGCGTCATCTTTTAAAACAGAAAAAACCTGTAAGGAAAAAAACGGTCCCTCTCAGTCTCCCTGCCCCCCCACAACCCGCACCCACCCACTGCGCACCCTGCCTCCCCACACCCCCCTCACCCCATACTTACCTCCGGAGTCTGGCGCGATGATCTTCGGTGGACCGGGAACATGTCTGCACTCTTCAAAGCCGACCGCGAACTGAGGAAATGCCGGTAAGCTGTATAATGGGATAGATAGGGTTTTTTCAACTTTGTCGCATATCTCAGGCATGTTTTGAAATTTTTGCACCAAATTTTCAACATGGGGTTTTTGGGACCCCTCTTCATGAATTATTGCACTGTCATGGCGTTACTCGGGCCCGAAGGGTGATTTTGCAGCCACTGTGCAAAATCACCTTTCTGAAAGGATTAATGAAACGACACTGCCAGTGTTCATAAGGTGGGCTCTCAAAAAGCCTATTTTGAAAATTTGGCGGAAAAATTCCTAAAAATGACTGTTTTACGAGCGTACATTGCACAGTTCCTACGCACACTCATAAGTTCGCGAAATTTCAATATTTTCACTCCAGATTTTCAACATTGCCATTTTACCACACTTCCTTATGAGCAGTGCAGCTGTTATTTTTCACATCTCACCCAAAACATGTTTCGCCATGTAGTGCACAATGGCGCAGTCGGTTGTCTTGAAATCAATCACGGACACATTAAGAAAATCACAGTGACACTGTTCATGAGCAGAGGTCTTAAAATGGCTATGTTGAAAATTTGGTGAAAAAATTCCTAAAAATGACTGTTTTACGAGCGTGCGTTGCAGAGTTCCTACGCACGCTCATAAGTTTGCAAATTTTCAATATTTTCACTCCAGATTTTCAACATTGCCATTTTACCACACCTCCTTATGAGCAGTACAGTTGTCATTTTTCACATCTCACCCACAACGTGTTTCTGCCCATGTAGCGCACAATGGCGCAGTCGGTGTGTGAAATCAATGTATGGGACACATTAAGAAAGTCACAGTGACACTGGTCATGAACAGAGGTGTTAAAATGGCTATGTTGAAAATTTGGTGAAAAATTCCCAAAAATGACTGTTTTAGGAGCGCACGTTGCGCAGCTCCCACGCACGCTGGCAAGTTTGCGAATTTGTAATATTTGCACACCAGATTTTCAACAGTGTCATTTTACCGCACTTCCTTATGAGCAGTACAGCTACCATTTTTCACATCTCGCTCAAAATGTATTTCCGCACATGTAGTGCACAATGGTACAGTCGGTGTGCAAAACCTATGTTTGGGACAGATTAAGAAAATCACAGTGACACTGGTCATGAGCAGAGGTTTTAAAATGGCTATGTTGAAAATTGGTGACAAAACTCCATAAAATGACTGTGTTACGAGTGAGCATTGCGCAGTTTCCATGCACCCTCGTAAGTTCATGAATTTGTAATATTTTCAGTCCAGATTTTCACCAGTGGCATTTTTCCACACCTTCTTATGAACAGTACAGCTGTCATTTTCCACAACATGGCTGAAATGTGTTTTCACACTTTCAGCACAGAAATGCGTGGTCGCTGTGGGAAATCATTGTTCAGGACAGATAAAGAAAATCACACTGACACTGTTCATGATCGGAGGTCCCAAAAGGCCTGTGTTAACAATCTGCTGTAAAAAAATCCCCAAACTAGTTACATTACGGGTGTGCGTTGCACAGTTTCTACGCACGCCGTGACTTCACCAGTTTTTAAAGATTACAGCAGATTTTCAACATGCCATTTTTACACCTCCCATGAACGTACTGCTGTCATTTTCACATCCTGTTCGAATGTGTTTTGCACCTGTGGTGCCAAATGCCATAGTTGCTGTGCAAAAGCAGTTTCGTTAACAAACTGATATTGCCACCGTTCATGAGGTGGGGGTCACAAAAAAAATGTTGAAAATTTGGAGTGAAAATACTAACGAATGCCTGAGGCGTTAGGTTTCCGACTACACGCCTCACCCTGTAGAGAATGACAGGCATCAGGGTGTGACTTGGGATTCTTGCCTGTCATGCTCATACCATTCCACCCCACCCACACCCTGCAGCCAGTGAGAGGCATCAAGGTGTGCCTCGGACTCTTCGGCCCAAACCATTCTCCCATACCGCACCCATCTCACCATATTTCCTGATGGAATGGGTGTGCATAGGCTAAAGACACTAAGGCACACCGTGACACTTGTCAGTGTCTGCAGGGTAGGGTGTGGTGAAATGGCGTGGTCATTATGCCTGACGACCCAAAGGCACACCCCAATGCCTGTCACTCTCTGCAGGGTGGTGGTGGGGTTGGCTTCAGTTCAATACTTCACTGCCATTCCGATTATGCAGCTCTGTAACTTCTACACTACCAATGCCAATGCCAGCAAGCAAACATTCGACATTGACAAATGCTTGTTTTATCTGCCCTGCAGGGTAGTTCTTTGAAAAGTGACTGCATTTGTTTTTTTAGGGTTCTAACCAGGATGTTACTGTTTTTTTGTGTGTGTTTTTTTTACCGAGATGTAACAAAACAACAGAGGGTGGTTTGAGCACTGAACTATGACCCAGGAGGTCACAGGGTCAAATCCCACCACAGTCACTGGCTCACTATGTGACCTTGAGGAAGCCAGTTGACCTCCATATGCCTCACAGTCCTTCCAGTCCTTTCAGCTATACAACTGTGTGAAAGTAAGACCCAACTGAAAACGAGGTGCTGGATCCTAGCAGTAATGATGGGTATCCTAAATAAGAAAAAAAAAGATTAAGGTTATCCTAATACAAAGTCAATAACAAATAAAGCTACTGAAAGCTATGGGTTTCAAGATGCTGAAGCCCACTGTTTATTTGTACTTCAGGCACAGTGCAGGCTTCCCTGCTCTGCTGATGCATCCTTTTTTAGAAAATGCAGTTTTCTTTGAAAAGAAACAACTATATTAAGTTAAGGTAAGGCACAATTCCAGTCATTTATTTAGCACCTTTCCAAGACTGAAGACACATCACAACGTATTAGGGTTACCTGGCATATGTTTACTGAAATGCTTATTTGGAAACAGAATTGTTTTTAGCCCTTTTTTAAAGCTGTCTATGAGGGGGGCTGATTATATGCACACTACATGGTAAATGCTTTTCAGTAGACAAGGTAACTGTCGAGAATGTTCTGCCACCTGGAGTGTGTTACTGTGCTTATAAAATGAGTTTATGTTGAAAAACTGTGGCATTTATTACAAAATTGGTAAATTAAAAAAAAATGGTATTTTATTTGCAGTAGTCCCTGTGCTTTCCCTTGGGGTGCTGTTCCACTTTCTGCTGCCACTAGGGGTGCTGTGGTGTGCTGCAGGTTGCTGCCATGGGCTGCAGAAAGACTGCGGTTTCCTCACTGTCTTGCTGGCATCACGCTACCATCTTGGGTAGCATTTTTCACAAAAGTCCTGGTGGTCTCCCTCTGCTTGTGGTTTGGGAGTGACGTCATACACTGCGCAATACCTGGGGCTAAGTACAGGAAGGAAGTGGTTTGGGAGCGCCAGCAGGAGGATTTCTGAACCATAAACAACACTTTGTAAGTGTTTTGAGTATTTTTTGTTCTTCATGTGGCTTACGATTTCTCTCAATTTTTGTGGATGTTTTCTAAGCAGGTAAACAAGGTGTCGGAGTTTAAGATGTTAATCTGGTAAACAAGATGAGTAGTATGGGCATGGGACATGGGGTGGTAAACTGGGTTTGGAACTGGCTAATGGACAGAAAGCAGAGTGTGGTGGTAAATGGGATCCAGTCCAGGGAGAGGGAGGTGACCAGTGGAGCACCACAGGGATCAGTCCTTGGGCCAGTCCTGTTTAATGCCTTCATCAGTGACATTACGGCAGGACTGGAGGGAAAGATCTGCCTGTTTGCAGATAACACCAAGATTTTCAACAGGGTGGATACTCCAGAAGGGGTGGAGAGAATGAGGAGGGACCTGGGGAAGCTTGAAAATTGTCTGAGGTGTGGCAACTGAGGTTCAGTTCCAAGAAGTGCAAGATAATGCACCTGGGAAGAGGGAACCGGGGAGCTACAGGATGGGTGAAATTGCTGATGATCTACAAGGAAGAAAGGGACTGGGAGGTTATAATTTCAGATGACCTAAAGGTTTCTAAGCAGAGTACAAAGGCTGCAGGGAGGGCCAGTGGTATGCTGGGATGCATAGGCAGAGGCATTACTAGCAGAAGGTGGGAGGTGGTGATACTACTGTACAAAACACTGGTGAGGCCTCACCTGGAGTACTGTGTGAAATTCTGAAGACCACATCTTTGTAAAGACATTGACAGGGTGGAGACAGTCCAGAGAAGGGTGACTAAGATGGTACAGGCCAGGGCTTGCACCAGAAAACATATGAGGAGAGACTAAAGGACCTCAATATGTACTTGCTGGAGGAGAAGAGAGATCAGGGGGACATAATAGAAGCATTCAAGTATCTTAAGGGCATAAACTAGGTGCAGAGGGGAGACATCTTCCAATATAAGAGATGTACAAGAACGAGGGGGCGTGATATGAAATTGGAAGGTGGTAGGCTGAGGGGAAATGTGAGGAAGTTTTTCTTCACAGAGAGGGTGGTAGACTCATGGAATAGATTGTAACCAGTGGGGGTGAGCACAGTGGATGGTTTTAAACATGCATGGGACAAGCATGATGGTACCTTAGAGGTGGGAAGGTGGGGTGAAAAGCCATTGACCAGTTAGGATCAGAGGCCACAAACAAGTGTAGGGCTTTCGGGCAGACTGGATGGGCCTGGCTGTCCTTATCTGCCAACAATTTCAATGTTTTTATGTTTCTATGTTAAGGCAGGGTGGCACAAGGATATTGTTGACAAGTCGGTTGCCGTTTTTGGCACTTGTTATTTACTATGGTATAAGCAAAACAAAAGACATAGTTGGCAAGGGCAATGAGCCACTCAGATTGCTTTTCAAACTCTACAAATGTTATAAAATCATATAAATTTGTTTATATATTGGTCTTGCCTAACATTAACTAATCTCTCTCCTGGATACCAACATTTTTCTCCACATAATAACTCGCTCACTTTCCAGTATAATGATAGTAAAGATTGGGAATATGATGAGTTGTGTGTTTTTACAGGTGTTAACCTTTGTGTGACCCCTAGGTGGCACTACCCCAAGGGATACTACCCCTGCCTGCTTGGCTAGTTGCAGGTTAAGGGGCCTGAGTAATGAAACGGGTGCCTCCACCCGGAGGTCAGGGATGGTAGTGTCAAGCTAACCTGGGCACAGCCCTCTGGGACACTGTAACCCCCTCTTTCCCTTCTAGTGGCCTAAACACTGTACAATAATCACTTTCACAATACCCCTGGTAAACCATGCAAGTACCCACACTGTTTGCACTTACCACCAGGGCTGGTTTCTCTGTCTTGACCCTGGGGACACCCTGTAAAACAAAGTTAAGCACAGAAAATAACTACAGTACAATACTTTTGGCACAAACTGGAACCACAGTGAAGTTAAATGCAAACAAAGTTAAATCTGATTTATTTAGGGAACTTGAACAAGGGAGGGACACAATAAGGTTGATTTGCTTAAAGGCTATATTAATCAGACAATAATTACTGGCTACCATTTTTTTCCATAGAGAAAGCGGTTATAATTTGTCGTTATAACCAGCTGGGCTGGTTATAACGGCAAACATACGCCAGCTTTCTCTATCAGAAGCATGAGCCACAAACACCTGCAAAAGAAGCTGCTTTAGTCATTCACTCCAGTTCTGTCACCTCCATCCCTCCTCTCAGCGATTCAGTTCAAAACTGAAATAATGAGGCAGTCTCCAAAAAAATCTGTACCTGTCCAGCAAGGAAGTAGCGGGAAAAAAAAAAACTTCTTCTCGACCACTCACACGAAGATGACTAAACGTAACAAAAAACACTGCAGAGAATGTTATCATGACCCCTAAGCCACACTATCCTAATCTCCTTCAATCCTCACGCAATGCGAGATTAATGGCAACTACCTGGCAACACCATAGAAACCGGAGCACTCTCTAGCAACCCCAGACCAATCGGATTCCTCCAGACTGAACTGAAAACCGGATTTTATACTTAAAACTTTAAAAAGTATTGCTAAAAAAGTTAAAAATGTTCTTACTTAAACATTCGTTTCACATTTAACATTTCAGCAAAAAATGTCAGAACTGGGGAAAAAAACGGCAACCGCCACAACGTTACTCCACAAATGACTGTAAGTTTCAATATATCCAGGCTTTAAATAAGACATCTACTGAAAGTATTTCTTTAGAAAACAATTTTATTGTTTGAAACACAAAGTATTAAAACCACTACACTATCTCGTTACTGCACTAACAACCTTAATAAATTACCATACTACAGTTCTCTTAATCACAGCTTTTACAATCGCGGGGAGCACGAAAAAATGGAAGCAGTAATTATAAAAATAAAGAATGGGAGGTGATTATTGGCTCAAGTTTTACACCCTTGGTGTGGGGTGTTAATAAACCCCTCGGGCAACCTTAATAAACCCCTCAGGCTTCACCCTCGGGGTTTATGTGGCATCCCCACACCTCGGGTGTGTGTAAAATTCTCGTTATAACCACCTCCCCATACATTATTCTTTATGTTATGCATGCAGTTCAGAGTCCCTACACAGTCACACACTCTGGGTACCCAGATAGGAAAAGAGTGGGCTTGCCAGGAATGTTGCAGCTGGTTGGGGCCCTGTGATGGAAGAAAGCAACATGCACAGCACACACTATTTGTAATCCAGAGCTGGAGGGCTCAGTTTGTGAAAGAAAAGGCAGCAAGACAATCAGATGACAACAGTTTTAGATTTAGCTGTTGTTGCAGGGAGCTACCCTGATGTTTACTCACGATACCCAGTACTGGACACAGGCAGGATGAAATCGATACTGCAGGCTGTTGAGCTGGAGTGCCCGGAGAAGCAGGGCCCACACAGATCACCGAGGCGTCATTTCTGTACAAGGCATTGAGCAGGGGGCTGATCCCCAGGTTGGTCTCTCGTCGATGACTTTCTTTGCGTAGCAGGTATTCTGGCTGGGCCAGTGTAGCAGGGCCCAGGCAAATGGAAATGAATACGGATTTAGTCCGTGGAGCTGGATACAGCCTCCAGCAAGCAAAATACAGTTCAGACACACAGTGGGGAACCAAATCATGACCCACTATAAGCACACAGCACATTCACATGTAAAGAAATTCCACTGTACCAGGCAAATGGCTCTCTAGTCGCAATTACAGAGTCTCTGCACAATCTGGGAGTTCAGAGGTAGCTGGAAGTCCTGACAGGCCGATCGCATTCAGCAAATCTTCGATCTTCTTCAGGTTAAAGCCTGGTTACAATTCAGTGGCTTAATTCGCTCTGCAAATTCGGATTCAGTCCAAAAAAAGCACAAGTTCCCTCTCAGGAACAGCAGGCAGGCATGCAGGCCATTCTCAGGTCTTTCCACAGTTCTCCCACGTGAATCCACTATGGATTGCTGCTCGAACTATCTTGAGCTGTTACTTCTTCACTTCCTAACTCAGATCTAACTGAAACTGCAAGCAGTGTGGGACTTCCCTCAAGAACCAAAAGTTTCAGTTGGCTGATTTGTCAGTCACAACAAGAGCTCCCCCTCCAGGTTATTTTAGGCACCAAAAGCCCAAAACTGCAATTCCTACAAGTTTTGGCCCCACAAAATCCCTGTAGACAGGTTCCATTTTAGATTCCCAAATGTAACACAGAAACATAGACTTTGATGGCAGATAAGGACCACTTGGCCCACCCAGTCTGCCCATTTCCCTACCTACTGGATAAGCTGCAGATTCTAGTTAACCAACAGCCTACTTCCTGCCACCCCCCACTACAATTGCCTTATGTCTGTCCCATGCATGTTTGAATTCCTCCACTGTTTTAGACCCCACAGCCTCTCCAGGAAGGCGGTTCCATGCATCCACCACTCTCTCCGTTAAAAAAAAATTCCTCACATTACCCCTGAACCGTCCCTCCTCTACCTTTAAATTGTGCCCCCTTGTTCTTACACATCTCTTTTTCTGAAAGATGCTACCCTCCTGGACTTTGTTGATTCCCTTGAGGTACCTGAACTTTTCTATCATGTCCCCCGTCCCTCCTTTCATCAAGGGTATACATATTATGCTTTCTCAGTCTCTCTTCATATGGTTTCTGATACAGATCCTGCACCATTTTAGTTGCCCTCCTCTGGACTGCTTCCATCCTGCCCATGTCCTTGCGTAGATGAGGTCTCCAAAACTGCACACAGTGCTCCAGATGGGGTCTCACCAACTGTCTGTACAGAGGGACAACCACTTCCCTTTTTCTACTTGTGATGCCCCTTCCTATGCATCCCAGTATCCCCCTGGCTCTCCTTACTGACTTCTCACATTGCTTATCCACATTTAGATCATCTGATATGACTACCCCCAGATCCCTTCCCATTTTTGTTGTTGTGAGTACCTCCCCTGCTATTGTGCACTCTTCTCCTGGGTTTTTGTTTCCCAGGTGCATTACTTTGCACTTCTTTGCATTGAATCTAAGTTGCCATATGTCTGACCATTCCTCCAACCTTGCCAAGTTCCTTCTCATCCTTTCTACCCCCCCTTGTGTATCAACTCTGTTACAGATCTTTGTGTAATCTGCAAAGAGGCATACCTTTCCCTCCAGACCCTCTGCAATGTCACCTATAAAGATGTTAAAGAGGACTGGACCAAGTACTGAGCCCTGAGGTACTCCACTAGTGACCCCCCTTTCTTCGGAATGTGTTCCATTCACTATTACCTTCTGTGTCCTGTGAATGGCCCATTCTGCAGTCCAGGACCAAGATGATGGAAACAAACAGAACTGTCCATGCTGCAAAGAAGGCAGGTTAGAACAAACTGCAATATTATTACTACTCTAACAAATGATCAGCAAACAAGTACATCTTCTAACAGAGCTCCCTCTCAGATTAATTATGACTGCAAGCCAGGCAGCTCTTAAAGAGACAGTACATAGAGGCTATACAGGCACTCTCTGGCAATCACATGTAAACTGCTAAAATGCAGAACACCAGCCTGGCAGTGAGCATTTAGGCAAGCTCAAGAAAGACTTTTCGGGAACCCCCATTTGTAGGTGGGTTACATTTGATTGATCACAGATTACTACTACTGAATTATCCTATGATTGAATAAACTTAGGCAGCCAGTGCAGTATACCGTCACAGCTCAGGCATTATGTGTTTTGACATCCTAGGGCATGTCAAGAGTTGAGGTGGCATGTTCTGCACTATCTGCTGCTGATGGACCTGATTTGTTGATAAGCCCACAGAGAGCTGACAGGTAGCACATGACAGAGGGTTGGTTGCACACTACATACCCTTGCCTGTCTACATTTAACAATATCTTCATACACAGGTAAAACACATTCACTAGAGTCTTGAAAAGTTGTCTGCCATGAGTTCAGATCTGTTCTGGCAGTTTGTTTCACTTAAACTTCTTACACAAAATGATTCTCATTGTAGCCAATGTCTAAAATCTGTAACTGCAGGTGTTTTGTTCTTGCTTACTTGTTTGGAGACGTCCAAGCACACCACATGATACCTGCTGAACTTGTTCAAGTGCAGTGTTTGGCATTGTTTGTTCGTTAGTAGTTCAGGAGTTGGGAAATGTGCCTGGAGATGTAGAATAGCTGCCTAGGTAATCACAAAAGAACTCAACATTTCAAGTGCAGTATATGAGAGAACAGGGTTGTCATGCCAAGAGAGTTTGTAGAGTACAGACAATTAACCATTTATCAAGGAGAAAACTAAATTACATTTTTACAGTGATTCATAGACCAAAAATGCACTACTTGGATTGGCCTTGGAAGGTTTTCAGTGGGCTTAAGCATCCACATACCCCAAGAGCATGGGGTCCTAGTGTGAGACCATGTCTAGGTCAGTAGTATGAGTGGTCCAAGCAGGTTGCCCCACAGTAGGCCCTGTTTCTTTTTGTAACTCACTGTGTCCAATGGCTGAGTATTCACTGACCTTACTAGAGGGTCCAGTCCAATGGTAATTGGTGCCAGGACTTACACGATATTGACTAGCAGCACTTAGTGCCAGTTGTCTGCTTTGTGATGGGATGAAAAAGAACAAATAGCAGCGACTTTTCATTTAGATTTCAGATTCTTTATCCAAAGCAGATGAGAACCCATGAATGTAGCAGTCCATTTACCTTAGCTTTGTGCACTGGTTAGGATCCATATATTGAAGTTACTTATGCCTTGCATGACCCTGAACAAGTCTTTTAACCTCACGGTGCATAACCTCTCCATAATCTATCTCTAACTGACTTCCTTTTTTTTGTTCTTTTAAAAAAGTCACCTTCCTGCTGGCTTCATGGAACTGAATAGTAAAGGACCATTTGGCATGGTGGCAGGCAACTACAGTTTGTGACCCAGTCTGTTACATCAGGAGTGGAAGCTGGCAGTGTACTGTTCAAGTATTTATTTATTTAGTTATTGACAACTTTGGAGATTACCGTAGAGCACAAGTGCTCACTTACAAAGGTTCATGTCAAATACATAGTCACAAAAAACATTACAAGTACAATAAGCAGTTCCAGAGGAAATGCAGTCGAGTCAAGCTCAAAACACTTAAGACAAAACAATTATATATAGTTTTTAAAAAATCCATGCAGATCATTGTATAAAAAGTCTCAGGTTATGTACAGAGAGAAACCGAATAAAAAAGTTTAAGTGCTACAATTGCACTGGGCTGCCAGGGCAGATCACAAAGATCTCTACAACTGATTAATCTTGGGGAGATTCAGCAGTGTATCAGGCAGTCTGTTTAACCAGTTAGTGGCCTGACAGCATATGGCTGCTTTCCCTGCTGAGTATGCTGAAAAGGAGGCTTAAGGGTATTCCTGGCCATGTTCCTAGTGTTGTATTGGTTGGAGACGGTGTGAAAGCAGTTTGTTAAAGCAAGGGGTATTAGGACAAGGAGTGCCTTTTTGGCTAGCAAACAGGTCTGGAGCTTTATTCTGGAGGGTAAAGGTAGCCAGTTAGTGAGTGTGTAAAGGGTTCAACTATGTGCAACTATCTGCACCAAGTACAATGTGACATGTCTTATTGCAGATCAGTTTTACTCTCTTTAGCACCATGCCACAGGTAGCTGTGTAGACAGTGAGGCTATTATTTATAAGTGATAAAATGGAACTGGCCACAATAAGACATCTGGCATCTGCAGTGAGATTGTTCCGGTTATGGTACAGGGTACCCAGTCTTCTGTTAACTATGGCCATAAGACTGTGAACATGGGAGGCAAAAGATAAGGTGTCAGTGTCATCCAGAGTTACTCCAAGGTATTTGATGGTCTGCACCTCTTCAAGGTTTTGTCCCAAGCCATTTTGAATGACAAAGGGTGGAACTTTCCTCTTCACTGGAAGCAGGGCTGTAGCCAGGGATTTCAGATCTGCACACCAAGTGGACTCACTGCTACCCCGCCCCGGTGCAGCCAGACAATATACAAATGTACACCAGGACCGTGTTTGTTGCCTCATTTGGCACAATAATACAACTTTTGTATCTCATGACAATGGTTGTTGCCATGCATGGGTAAATACAAATGCCATGCATTGTTCCCTAAGGCACCCACATACCAGCCCATAGCCTATAAAGTTGTATTGTCCTTGGGATGCAAAGACAGTATTAGTGACCAGTCCTTCTAGTTTTGACTCCTATGAATAAAATTACAGAAAGGTTCAGCATTTTGTTAGTTTTCATGGAAAAAGGAAGCAGTTCAGAGCCTATTTGCTACCCCCCTTAAATAAAATTGCACACCATGGAGTACTTGGAGTATGCCTGGCTACACCCATGACTGGAAGGCTAGAGATTAGCATGGTCTTTGTTTTTTTTGTAACTGAGGATCAGTTTCCTTTTGGAGAACCAGCTTCCTAGTGTCCTGAAGTTACTTTGGAGAGCAGCAGTGAGGCTGTCAAGGTCAGAGGTTTTGGAATAGATTACAGTCTCATCGACATAGTAGAGTACATTGGCTGTCTGACAGGCATTGGGAAGTTGATTTATGAAGAGTCCAAATAGGAATGGGTTCAAGATGGAGCCCTGTGGAACACCAATAGATACTATCCTAATGTTAGACAAGGATTTATTGATCTTCACACGCTGGGAGTGATTAGTGAGATAGCTATGGAACCAGTCAACTCTGTTCTGTGACAAACCCAGGCCAAGAAGTTTGTTAAGTAGGTGCTTATAGCTGCCCATGTTGAAGGCATTGTCAGGGGCCTCATGAACATTGTGTATTCCAACAGTGCCATGTTGGTGCTGTGGAGCTTCTGGAAGCCATGTTGCTGTACACACTGGACACAATAATTTTCAAGGTATATGACAAGTTGGTCAGAGACTATTCTCTTGAGAGCCTTGGACAGGGGGGAGAGAACAGAAATGGGTCTGTAACTGGCAAGACGCACGTGGTCTCAGCTTTTGAAAACTGGTGTAACCAGTGCCGAGTTCCACTTCTTGGGAAACTGCAAGTAGCAGAGGAAAAAGCTGAAAATTCTAGTGATGTGGTGGGAAAGTTCCTTTACTGCCAGGGCAAGATGTTTCATATCAACTGAATCACTCCCACATCTAGTTTTGCCAAGTAATGTATTTTGAGGTGTGCTTGACTGAAATAGCCTTAAAGTAGAATTTTGGGTACACTGCTTCAGAACCCACCATTTGGTGGGCTTCAGCACCGGGTTCCCTGCAGGGGGTCTGGGCAGGCTCGGTGGGGATGATGAAATTGAGGTCAGTAAAGTCTGTGTTGAAGTAATTGACAATTTCAGTGGGAACAATGACCTCTCGACCCTCCACCATGAGCATCTGAGGAGAGGTTTTGATTCTGTTGCCAAGGAGCTTTGAGATGTTGTCCCAAACTCTTTTGCCATTACTCCAGTTCTGGGTCTACTGGTTCCTACAGAAGTCAGATTTGCTCTTTCTAATCATACTGGTGACCTTATTACAGGCTTCCTTGTGCATTTCAGGCACCTTCATTTTGTTTAGGACCCGGCTGTCTATGATCTGGTTTGGTGACCTTATCTGCTTAACTGCCCATGGACAACGCACCAGAGTTATCACTTAGGATATCTGGCAGAACTTTGACAGCTTTAACCCTATCAGGATGTATAACTAGTATCCAGTTGAGTACCGTCAAGGTGTCTATTTTATAATTGGTCCTAGCATGCTCAATGACCATTTATGAGAGAAACAGGTTGGACATCTTATCCCTAAGACCTGTGCTGGACTTAGCATTCCAGCTGATGTTAAAGTCACCAGTAACAATGTATTGCCATTTCTGATTGAATTGCATGAAGCAGTGAGTAAGTGACTCTATGCTGGATTCTGTTTACATGGTGGGACATGTACAGACAGGATGACAAGAGATTTGTGCCCTTGCCCTACCAAAAACTTTATTGCTAGGCATTCACAGTCCTTGGTTAGGCTTTGATAATAATTTTAGAAGCTTACAGGTCTGATCTGAGGTACTGTAGATAAGGCAGCTCCCACCTCGCTCTCCTATTCTATCCTCCCTGAAGATATTGAAGCCTGACAGTGAGGTAGTGGTATCAGGTATGTGTGGACTGAGCCAAGTTTCAGTTAGGCAAACAATGTCTTGGCTGCATAACTTGACCCAAGCTTTGAATTGGGTAAATTTAGGTAGGAGACTACTGATATTTAGGGAGACTATGTTCAGTAGTCCTTGGCTGCAGGTGCCAGACCCAGAGCTACCAGAAGGGCCTGGATTGGGGTGGACATTGCTGGACAATAGGAGTAACACTGTAAGGCCTCTGGTGGCTCTGAGATAGTGCTTCAGTCTCCAGGTTTTAGTCCTAGGAAGGAGGGCAAGCGTGTGGTCCTGGAGACACAGCCATGTTGGGCAAACACGTAGCACTCCCCATGTGCCAACAGGGTTAGGTGTCCAATGTAAGGGGCATATGGCTGGGGGCTCGGGTACTGTAGGTTTGTACAGTAGGATCAGTAGGCCTTTGTGTCAGCATGGGACCAAGGAAGACAGCATCCTTTATATCTGAGGACTCCTTTGGTTCCGGTAGCAATGCTGTGGGTAAGCACGTCAGCAGCATTGATATTGCAAGGAACATGTTTGCAGCAAGGAAGGGTGACAGCAGTTTGCAAGAAAAATAGGTAGGTCACTGACCTGTATCCCTGGGACACAATCTACCATGAGGGGTAATAGCAAAATTACAATAGCAGGTGATAGCACCAGTAATAAACACTGTTGCCATTCAAGAGCTGGTGCTAGCAGCAGCCAATTCTGGTAGGTCCTTGACCAGCTAAACTTTGGATACAATCCACCCATGGTAGAAACATAGAAACTGACGGCAGATAAGGACCACAAGGCCCATCCAGTCTGCCCATTTTTTCTACCCATGAATGTGCCATAGGCCTTTACAATGTCAATGGCCTATTTATTCATACTCATCTGTATTGCTTCCTTATGCCTATCCCAATGCTGTCTGAAGCCCTGCACTGTATTCATATCCACCACTTCCTGAGGTAGGCCGTTCTATGCATCCACCACCATTGGTTCCATGTGATAACGGTGACTGCATAATAGCGATCGCTGTTTGTGGCGAGTCTACATCGCTGAAAATGAATTTCAGCAATGTAGACTCACAGTGAACAGCAAGATGGCACCCAAGATGTTGTTTTTTGGTTTTTTATGCAGGGGGCTTTGCCCCCACCACATCCCTTACTAAAGGATTCTCAACTCCAGGGGCATGCATGTTGTGGGGTGCAAAAGTTTAGAAAAAATGAAACCTCGATCCGCGCAAAAATGAGCTCGCCAGAACCGAACCCAGCACCCACCCAACCCCAGCCTGCCACCAACCCACAAGGCCACAAGGCCAGCTTGGCAGCCCACTGCTGCACTAACCCCACAAACTCTTCCTCCCCTTCTGCCCATCGCATGGCATGGTCCCACCCATCCCCGCACATGTATACATAGTGACATCCTGTCACTATATGCACCAAACCCCCTATCTGGTCACCCTCCCTGCCAGATAGCCCTGTGTAAAAGCGCCATAATGGAGTCACCCTTTTTGAAAGCGCTCAGTTACAGTCACCTTATACATGGGATACCACCACTCTTTCTGTGAAAAAGAACTTCCTCACATTACCCCTTAATTGGCCTCTCTCTAATCTCATGCTGTGTCCTCTTGTCCTGCTATTTTTCTTACATTGAAACATGTTAGAGTCTTTCACCTTGTTGATACCCTTAAGATATTTGAATGCTTTGATCATATCCCCTCTCTCCCTCTTTTGCTCTAGGCAGGGTATACATATTGAGCTCTGTTAATCTGTCCTCCTATGTTTTCTGATGCAGACACTGCACCATTTCGGTTGCCCTTCTCTGGACTGCCTCCATTTTGTTAATGTCCTTGTGCAGGTGAGGCCTCCAGTACTACATGCAATACTCCAGATGGGGCCTAAGCAGTGTCTTGTAGAGAGGGATTATTACTTCCCTCTTACGACTGGTGATACCTCTACTAATACACCTCAACATTCCTCTAGCCTTATCTATTACCTTAGTGGTCTGCTTGGATGATTTCAGGTCATTTGTGATGATGATGCCCAAGTCTCTTTCTTCCCTTGTGATTGCCAGCAATTCCCTTCCCAACCTATATTTAGCTCCAGAGTTTCTCTTTCCTATGTGCATGATCTTACACTTCTTTACTTTAAACCCCAGTTGCCACTCTTCAGACTATTTTGCCAGTTTTTCCGTATCTCTTCTCATTCTGCCCACCCCATCTGGATCATCTACTGTACTATGTTGCAGATCTTGGTGTCACCTGGAAACAGGCAAACCTTACCATCCAGTCCATTTGCAATGTCACTGATGAAGATATTGAAGAGGACTAGCCCCAAGACTGATCCCTGAGGTACCCCACTTGTGACTTGCATCTCTTCTGACTGTATACCATTTACCACCACTCTCTGTTTTCTGCCCACTAACCAGTTTGCCACCCAGTTGACCAACTTCTGACCCATCCCGAGCTTACCCAGCTTATTAGTCAATCTTCTATATGGAACAGTACCGAAAACTTTTCTGAAGTCAAGGTAGGTGACATCAACTGCACCCCCTTGGTCCACCACTGTGGTTGCCCAGTCAAGAAAATCTATGAAATTAGTTTGACAGAACCTTCCTGTTGTAAACCCATGCTGTCTTGGATCATGTGCTCCTATGGATTCCAGGTGTTGCACTATCCTTTCCTTAAGGAGTGCCTCCATAAAAGGTGTTAGAAATGCTGCCATCGGGATAAAGGTAGCTGCAATCATTATACAGAATAAACACTATTAGCAGACAGAACTATAGCCCATACTTATATTTCGTACCCAAATACTCAGATCACTTAGATGAGGTGTTAGCAATACAACAGTAGAGGTAATAGTGCAACAACTAGTAAAGTACAGTTTTTATACTTTGAGCAGTCAGGATGTGATGGGGTGCTCAGAAGCAGCCCATGGTTGTGCTTAGTAACCCATAAAACTCAGACCACCCTGATAGGGTGCCAGCAAAACAGTTGGATTAAGGGTGGCAGCAGCTGGTAAAATACAGTTAAACACTATCAGCAGTCAGGCAGCAGCTGGAAACTTAGCAGTAGCCTGTCCTAGTACCTGGTAACCTGAAGACACAGACCACCCAGACAGGGTGTTAGCAATATAACTGTAAGGGTAGCAGCAACTGGTACAATACAGACCAGCACTACCAGCAATCAGACAGTAGCCAGGGCCACATGGATACTCTCCTCCCTGGGACAGGTGTGTGGGCTTTACAATCCAGCTATCTAAACAGTCAGTGAGCTACTACAGGGTAGCAATAGTGAGGGAGCAGCTCAAAGAAGCTTACTGACATCAGTGCTTGTTGCTGCTGAGGATAAGAAGAGGATGTTAACTAGAAAAAGGCTGGCTCGCAGGAATAGATGACTGCCACCAAAACCCTGCTCCATTCTACAGGGTCCATTCCCATCATGGTCCATCTTTTTCTGATGCCCTGCTTCCTCTAGCCAGTAAAGCATGCATCTCTCCACCTCCCCTTGGGATTCTCTAACAGTGGATAGGGTTAGAAACATTACCCTGGGGAGTGACTGGACCACTCAGCGATTCAGAGTGGAGGCAGCCCTGGTTGGGGTGATCACAGTGGGAGATGGGATGCTGGTGGATCTGAAGATGAAATCCCAAGGGGATAGTTGAAGAGGGAAAAAGTACCCATTGTTATAGTGCTGCCCTTATTTCTAATACTATCACTGTATTATCTGTTATAAGCTGACTGGTGAATGTGTTAAAAGCTCACAGGAGTTCCAGAAAGGTTTTCCTTCACCCCCCATACCAACAACTACCACCACTTTGTTTTTCCCAGTCAGGGAGAAAACATGTGGGCTGTCCAATGTGAATCACAGACAGTCTGACATTGCTTTAAAATGCTGGTTTACAGCTTAAGGAAAGCTTTGTGACTACCGCCTGTGGAGTGGCTTAAAAGGGAATGGTTAATTAACACCAGACGTTTAAATACAAAGGGTAAGCGGCATACTGAGGGTTATTTGTTAGCTATTTATATCAGGAGGGGATTTCCTGTCTGTTTCTTAAAAAGGGCATGCAACTGACTTTAGGGATTGACTGTGTTGATGACCTGACCAACACAAAAATTGTATACTGTAGCCTAGCCTCTTACTTTTCGCTTTTGAATGAGTACAGGTGCTTTGTGTGGTAAACTATGGGTGATTACTAAGGGAATAATAATCAAACTGGAGCCAGACTATATGTCACAATCATCTGGCCTAATAATAACAGCACCAGAGCACCTAGGGATGGTAAGGGGTGTTACTGTGTCATTGTGTATTAGTAAAAACTGTGTGGAAACGAGTACTAATCCATCTGCCTGTTTGTCTCTATACCATATGAGATATACATAGTAATATAAAGTAGTAATTTATGGTCAGATGGTCTATTGTGTCCTACATCTTCTTTACAAGCTGGGATGATTAGACACAATATGCAGACTTGTACTAATTTACATGGATTTTCCCCACCCACGTGACTGCCTAGGGTACCCTAACCTGTAATAGACTGTAAACCTCAGAGCTCAGGCTAGCTATAAAGAATTGAAAGGTTATTTCCTCCAAAATTGTGGGTTCCCTTATGTGCTTTGCTTGCTAGCACTTGGTGGTCTTGTTAAACAACTGAATGTATCCAATTTCATGTCAGTGCCTATAAAGGGGTAAGCTACAGGTGGCCCAATGAACTGACATGGGACCACCTCCAGACAAGCAGATCCGCACTACTGTCAGCATGCAGATTTTACCAATTAAAGGTTACTGAGGCCCTGCAGACAGTGCGGGGGGGTGGGGGGTAAGATATTGATAGGTGTAAACAGTTAAAGAGCAGCTGTCCACTACAATAAAAAGTGTAAAAACACTAGATATGCACCAGTTGTGTTTTAACTTTATTGTTTTTTAGTTATTTCATAATTATTTTTCCTATTCTTTGCTGTTCAGCAACTAAACATTGAGGTAATGCAGCACATATTTCACTGAGTCTTTCAAAAGGTATCTGAGACTCCCCTGCTAACCACATAATTGCTGTTTGTGACATCACAGTCTGTTGCCATGATGAGCAATATGATGCCATAAATGAAGACACTGTGTGGTTAACAGCGGAGAGGCAAATGTATTTTTATACAGACTTTTTAGATAGACTACCAAGATGTGCTGTAAACCTTGGAACGGAACACTGAAAAGGAAGAAATGCATTGCATTCTCTAGTAAATCAAAATAGCTGAAACGTCTTACTTATGAAAGTACAAGCTGAAGCGTGAGGTTGCTCTGTAAACCAGACTCACAGTCCTTGTGACATTATACATAGGCATGGAAATCGTACCAAGAGAATTTCGGGGTTACAGAATTAAAAATTAATCTGATGGGAACAGTAAATGGCACATTTATGGCCTTCCTGTGCCCCCCCCAAAAATATCACTATTTGGGTGGGACTTTTGGAACCATATGCCCCAAGACCCTATGGACATACAGTAATAGTCCTGTTAAGTGGGTGAATGCCTACAGGGTACAGAATCACGATCCTGTGCTAAAAATGCAGTGCAGTGTGTTTAATTATACCACGTCCTAAGCTGACCTCTATCATTTTGCAGGCATCAGTCATTCTTTGGAAAGGCAGCTTTGGAGGACCCTGCTCCTCCACATATTTCATTAACAGACACAGCTTTTTAGAGCAAGGATGTGGAGATTTGTTCTGGAGGCTTGCTTTTCTTTGGCAGTCAGACTGGACCTCATAAGTGGATTCTGTGGTTTCCTAGCACAGCAAGTCACAGAGGAAGATTTTTCCTTGTGGGGTTTACGACTCCATTGGTCCGGACTCCAGACTGTTCTTCCCAGTCTTTCTTGGCCTGAATGTGAGGCGTTCTGCTGGCCTTGCAAATACAGAGAAAAGTAAAGTGACAAATTATGAGGCATATCCAGGTTTTCATGTAATACTTTTTTTCTATGGATGTGTGATACAGACAGCATTTCCCTTTCAACCCAAGCGTGAAAGTATTGCATATATGTTTTAGGAAATAAAATTGTTCTTAGTCCACACTTTGCCATGGAAGTGGAAGCAACACAAATGTCATTACATCCATTTTTGGGGGATTATGATACTTCTAAAATTCTGTTAAAGGAGAACTGATTTGAACCTGATAGTCATTTCTTCCTGTAGAAGCTGAATTTTAAAATGCTGGTTACAGTTCTTTTACTGGTCTGTCTTTAAAGGCCTTTTCATTAATTGAGTGGCTGTTTCTGATTGACACACTGGTGTTGCACACCATTTTAGAATTGTGTGTGATGTAGTTTATGTCCTTCTCAGCCACTAAGTTCTACAGTAAAACACATAATTCTGCTGTAAGTGCCCAACAAGGACATACTGTAAACAAAATCATACAGTTCTAAAATGGTTCTGACCCCTGTGGTGTTAACCAGAAACACATACTTGAAGTTAATAAAAGGCTAGTAAAATCAGGACAATACCAGAGTGTGAACCAAAATATAAAAACATAGATTCTAAAGACAACAAGCATTTGTCAATGCCGAATGTTGTCTCACTGGCATTGGTATTGGTAGTGCAGGAGTTAGTGGGATGCATAATAGGAATCGCAATGAAGTATTGAAGTGACGCCAACCCATCCCCACCCTGCAGAGACTGACAGGCATTGGGGTGTGCCTTTGGGTCATCAGCTATATCGCTCATACCATTTTACCTCACCCTACCCTGTAGACACTGACAAGTGTCGTGGTGTGCTTTGGGGTCTTTGGGTATTAAACGTACCTCATTCCATAAGGAAATACACTGAGGAGGGTGCATAGGAGAATGGGGTGAACTTTGTGTCCGAACACTGCAAGGCACACCACTATGGCTGTCACTGGTTGCAGGTGGGGGGTGGAATGATGTGAGCATTACAGTTGATGATCCCAAGTCACTCCCCTGACGCCTGTCAGTCTCTACAGGGTGGGGTGCTACAGTTGGAAACCGTAACACCATAGGTGTGTGTTGGTATTTTCACTCCAAATGTTCAACATAGGCTTTTTGTGAGCCCACCTCATGAAGAGCGGCACTATCAGTTTGTTAGCTGAAAGGTGGTTTTGCACAGCAGCTATGCCATTTGGCGACACAGGGACGAAAACACATTTTGGGCAGTATGTGGAAAATAACAACTGTATTGTTCGTGAGGACATGTAAAAAAATTGCAACGTTGAAAATCTGGAGTGAAAATATGAAAAATGGGTGAAGTCATGAGCATGCATAGGAACTGTGCAACACACGTCCATAACCCAATTATTTTAGGGATTTTTTTAACCACATTTTTAACATAGGCATTTTGTGACCTCCCCTCATGAACAGTGGCACTGTGATTTTGTTAATCTGTCCCAAACGTTGATTTCCCACAGTGACCACGCCATTGTGCAGCACAAGTGTGAAAACACATTTAAGGCAGGATGTGAACAATGACAGCTGTACTGTTAATAAGGAGGTGTGAAAAAATGCCAGTGTTGAAAATCTGGCATGGAAATGTTGCAAACTTGTGAAGTTACAAGGCTGCGTGGAAACTGCGCAACGCACACTTGTAACACAGTCATTTTATAGAATTTCATCACCAAATTTTCAACATAGGCATTTTAGAACCTCTGCTCATGAACAGTGTCAGCGTCATTTCCTCAAACTGTCCGGAAAACTGATTTTGCACAGTGACATTGCTACTCTGCACCGGACATGCGAAAACACATTTTGGCCAGTATATGTAAAATGACAGCTGTACTGTTCATAAGAAGGCATGGAAACGTGCCAATGTTTAAAATCTGGAGTGAAAATATTACAAATTCATGAAGTTATGAACATGCGTGGAAACTGCACAACACACTCTTATAAAACAGTCATTTTTCAGATTTTTGCCACCAAATTTACAACATAGGCTTTTTGAGGGCCCCCTTCATGAACAGTGGCACTGTCATTTCGTTACTCGGTCCTGAAAGGTGATTCTGCGCAGTGACCGCAAAATCACCTTTTGGGACTGAATAACGCCATGACAGGGCCTGAATTCATGAGGAGGAGTCCCAATAACACCATGTTGAAAATTTGGTGCAAAAATTCCCCAAAATGGCTGAGATATGCACCAAAGTTGAAAAAACCCTATTTATGCCATTATACAGCTTACTGGCATTTCTTCAGTTCGTGGTCAGCTTTGAAGAGTGCAGACGAGTTCCCGGTCCACCAAAAATCATTGCGCCAGACTCCAGAGGTAAGTATTGGGTGAGGGGGGTGGGGAGGCAGGGTGTGCAGAGGGTGGGGGCAGGTTGAGGGGGAAGGGAGATGGCGAGGGACGCTTTCTTTTACAGGATTAAACAAACAAAAAAACATTGTGGGATGTTTTTTCTTTTAGGGGATTTGCCACACTGGGGTGGGCTCCCAGCGTGCCACCTAAGTGTTTTTTTTTTGGGGGATGCTTTAGCCGACGGGGGATTAGGCACCTCCGTTGGCACATACTGAAGGGGGGGAACAAGAGCCGAGGGGGATTGGGCACCCCCCTCAGCACACAACAAAAGTGAGGGGGAGACATTATGCTGACAGGGAGTGGGCTCCCCCATCGGCAAAATAAAGATGAAGGGAGATTAAAGCCGATGGGGACTGGGCCCCCCATCGGCAAAGAAAGACTGTTGAGGGGGGCGTGCATGATGCCTAGGGGGATTGGGCACCCCCACGGCATACATTTTAAATGGCAGGGGGTCATTATGCTGATGGAGAGTGGGCTCCCCATCAGCATTGTAACAGGTGGCGGCAGTCAGTGCCGCCATGTTGTGTGCACATCGGGAGGCATGTTGTGGTCCCGCTGCATGAGAGCTTCACTCTCATTGCAGCGGACCTTTTGTTAGATCTGGTGGCCACATTAGGGATGCATGATGTCAGTGCCTGCTGCTGGCTTATTGGGGAATGAGGGATGCACCTACTGATGCATGCCCTGCATTCACTGAACACTGATCACGCCTCAACTCTGCTATTATTATTAATATGTTGAGCTGCTATGCGCTGAGCCAACATAAAATGACTTGCAGGTTAAAGGTAGTTCTTCACGTGAAGTTCTGGCCACATCAACAAGAGGCATAAACTCCAATGGGAATTAGTGGTTCAGAGTGGGATAGTGAGACTGAAGGGGGAGGATGGGAGTCGCGTGGAGGATGACAACAGTAAAGCTGACATATTGAACAGGTATTTCTGCTCAGTCTTTACTGAGGAAGAGGGGGGTAATGGGTCTGAAGGGAGTACAAGGGGTGAGAATGGTGCAGAAATGGACACAAGTCCCTTTACATGAGAAAGGGTCCTGAAGGAACTGGAAGTAATAAGAGTTGACAAAGCAATGGGGCCAGATGGGTGCACCCAGGGTCCTTAAAGAACTAAGAGAGGTGGTGGCTGAACCTCTGGCTATCCTGTTTAGCCAATCACTGGAAACAGGGGAGGTACCCAAAGACTGGAGGACAGCAGATGTAGTCCCCTTATACAAAAGTGGGAACAAAGAGGAAGCAGGGAACTACAGACCAGTCAGCCTCACCTCGGTAGTGGGAAAGATCATGGAAGCACTACTGAAGGAGAGATTGGTGGAACATCTGGTTGTCAATGGACTACAGACCCAAGGCAGCATGGTTTCACCAGGGGGAGGTCATGTCAGATCAACCTCATTGAATTTTTTGACTGGGTGACTAGGGAGGTGGATCATGGGAGGGCAGTGGACATGGCCTATCTGGACTTCAGCAAGGCCTTTGACACTGTGCCACATAGAAGACTACTACACAAACTGGGGAATATGGGTGTGGGCAGGACAGTAGTGTGGTGGGTAGGTAACTGGCTGGGTGGCAGGACACAGAGGGTGGTGGTAAATGGCTGTCACTCCACAGAGGGAAGAGTGACCAGTGGGTACCACAGGGATCAGTGCTGGGACCAGTCCTATTCAACATCTTCATCAGTGACATTGCGCAGGATCTAGAAGGCAGAATTTCACTGTTCGCTGATGACACAAAGCTCTGTAACAGAGTAGATACACCAGAGGTGTAGACAGAATGAGAAGGACCTGCAGAAACTTGAAGAATGGTCAGGGGTTTGGCAGTTGAAATTCAATGCAAAGAAGTGCAAGATAATGCATATGGGCACAAAAACCCTGGCACAATATATCAGTTGGGGGTGAGGATATAGCATGCACCAAGCAGGAAAGGGATCTTGGGTTGTCATCTCTGATGACCTCAAGGTAGAAACAGTGTGACAAGACAGCAGGTAAAGCAAATAGGATGCTGGGATGTATAGGCAGGGGCATCACCAGCAGGAAAAGGGAGGTCATAATTCCGCTATACAAGACACTAGTGAGGCCCCACCCTGGAGTACAGTGTACAGTTCTGGAGACCATACCTACGTAAGGACATAGACAGGGTAGAGAAGGTTCAGAGGAGGGCAACAAAGATGGTGCATGGATTGCATCACAAGTCCTATGAAGACAGGTTGAAGGAACTGAACATGTACTCCTGGAGGAGAGGAGGAGAGAGGGATATGATAGAGACATATAAGTATCTTACAGGAGAAACAGGGTGCAGGAAAACACTATTTTTAGCGAAAAGATGTTCCAGGACTAGAGGGCATGGGATGAAGTTGGAGGAGGACGATTCAGAGGAAACATGAGAAAGAATTTCTTCACAGAACGGGTGGTGGACAAGTGGAACACCCTGCCAGAGGAAGTGGTGGGGGCTGAAACAATCACGGGATTTAAGAATGCATGGGATAGACATAAAGGAATTCTAGAGGTCAGGGGTAAGGGGAAACAGACTTCTAGGAAAACAAACTGAACTTACAAGCTCAAATGGGCAGACTGGGTGGGCCATAGGCCCTTATCTGCCGACACTGTCTATGTATCTATGTATCTATGAACAATAAGGTTTTATGTTGACACAGCATCACATCACAGAGTCTGTTATTGCTGTTAAATCCTGTCCATTTTTATTTATTTTATTTATTTCAGAATATCAGATACACCTTTGAGCCAGGCTCTTTTACAAAGGTTCCACATCAGCAAACAAGAACAGAAACACAGACAAACGACAATGAAATAACCTAAGCAAGCAGTCAGAGGGCTTTGTCAGATAAAATATTAGCAAATACTTTCCCTCCCCAAAAAAAGGAAATCATATGTACAGTGTTATAGTAGTAAGGTCACAGGATTATAAAGGGTAAGAGACAGGCGGGAAAGTCAGTAGGGCAAGAGCAAGGTGGTAGAGGTGGAGGAAGGTGGAAGAGAGCTGCTCATAGAGCATTGTCAGGGTGGAGTGGGTGGATGGGCGGGGGTGGGGAGGGGAATAGGTGGGAGAGACATTAGAGGGCTAAAATGAGGCTTATCCATGAGTATAAGAGCATTCTTTTCCTTTAATAACTTAATAACTATATACTGTTCTGTACTGCTGCTGCTTCCAATGCCCATATCCAATGCTGTCCATATTATTCATCTGAAAGCACAGCATGCCCCATACAGGGGCCAGAAGAAGTGGTAAAATGGAAGCTGTTCCACAAGCTCTGGAGTGGTAAAATGAGGGTGAGGACTGTGTCACAAATTCTGGAATGGTTAAATGGGGGATGTCCCACAAGTTCTGGAGTGGTAAAATGGGGGCTAGCTCACATGTTCTGGAGTGGTAAAATGAGGATGAGGACTGTGTCACAAATTCTGGACAGGTTAAATGGGGGATATCCCACAAGTTCTGGAATGGTAAAATGGGGTAAACCACATATGCTGGAGTGGTAAAACGAGGGTTATCCATGAGTATAAGAGCATTCTTTTCCTTTAATAACTTAATAACTATATACCGTTCTGTACTGCTGCTGCTTCCAATGTTGATATGAGGTATGTAAGCTTCATGTGCTGAACGAAAATAAAAAATAAAAATAAAGTTTAGAAATAAAAATGAGGATTATCCCACAGGTTCTCTAGTGATAAAATAAGGACAGTCCCACAAGTTTTGGAGTAGTAAAATGAGGCTGTCTCACAAGTTCAGGGGTAATAAAATTAGGGATGTCCAACAGGATCTGTAATGGTAGATAAAGACCTGTCCCACAAGTTCTGGAGTGCTAAAATGGGGACTGTTCCATATGTTCTGGAGTGGTAAAAGGAGGGCTGTGTCACAAATTCTGGACTAGTTAAATGGGGGATATCCCACAAGTTCTGGAGTGCTAAAATGGGGACTGTTCCATATGTTCTGGAATGGTAAAATGAGAGCTGTGTCACAAATTCTGGACTAGTTAAATGGGGGATATCCCACAAGTTCTGGAGTGGTAAATTGCGGGCTGCCCCACATGTTCTGCAGTGATAAAATGGTGGCTGTCTCACAAGTTCTAGAGTGGTAAAAGGGGGGCTGTACCACATATCCTGGAGAGGTAAATGGGGACTGTACCACATATTCTGGAGTGGTAAGATGAGGGCTGTCCCATGAGTTCTGGAGTAATAAAATGAATGCTGACCAACAACAAATTCTGCAGTGGTAAATAAAGGCTCATCCCTCAGGTTCTGGAGTAGTAAAATGAGGGCTGTCCCACAAGTTCTGGAATGGTAAAATGGGGGCTGTACCACATATTCTGCAGTGGTCAAATGAGCGCTACCCCACAGGTTCTGAAATGGTAAAATGGGTGCTGGCCTACATGTTCTGCAGTAATAAAATGGTGACTGTCTCATACGTTCTGGAGTGGTAAAAGGGGAAGGGCTTTTCCACAAGTTTTGGAGTGGTAAAGGGAGGTGCTGTACCATATATTCTGGAGTGGTAAACTGAGGGTTGTCCCACAAGTTTTGGAGTGGAAAAATGAGACTGTCCCACAAGTTCTGGAGTGGCAAAATGAGGACTGTCCTACATGTTCTGCAGGGGTAAAATGGGTGGTGTCCCACAAGTTCTGTAGTTGTTAATTAAGGGCTGTCCCACAAATTCAGGAGTAATAAAATGAGGAGTGTTCAACAAGCTTTGCAGTGGTAGAAAAAGGCTTGTCCCACAAGTTTTGGAATGCTAAAATGAGGGCTGTTCCACGAGTTTTGGATTGGTAAAATGATGGCTGTCTCACAAGTTCTGAACTTGTTAAATGGGGACTGTCCCACAAGTTTTACAGAGGTAAATGGGGTAGTCCCACATGTTCTGGAGTGGTAAAATGGGGGATGTCTCACAAGTTCTGCAGTGATAAAATCAGTGCTGTCCCAAAAGTTCAGGAGTACTAAAATGAGTTCTGTCCATCAAATTCTGCAGTGGTATAAAAAGGCTTGCCCCACAAATTCTGGAGTGGTAGAAAAGGCCCGTTCCACACTTTCTGGAGTGGTAAAATGAGGACTGTTCTACAAGTTTTGGATTGGCAAAATTAGGGAGGTCTCACAAGTTTTGAACTGACTAAATGGGAGCTGTCCTACAAGTTTTGGAGTGGTAAAATGGGTGCTGTCCCACATGTGCTAGAATGGAAAATGGGAGCTGTCCCATAAGTTCTGGAGTGGTAAAATAAGAGCTGTCCCTCAAGTTCTCGAGTGGCAAAATGAGGGCTGTCCCACAAGTTATGGAGTGGTAAAATGGAAGCTGTACCACAGGTTCTGGAGTGGTACACTGAGGGCTGTCCCACAAGTTCTAGAGTGTCAAAATGAGTGCTGCCTTACAGGTTTCATAATGGTAAAATGAGGGCTGTCCCACAACTTCACTGGACCAGTGGGCAAGTAAATATGATGTACTTGTATAATTTAGCTAGGATGATTAATAGATAGGATACTTGGTAGTGTAGAAAAGTTTAAGTCCCGTTGAAATGTAGACATGTTTTTTCTTTCTGTCTGTCACCTTTACAGGGACTATCACATTTTCAGAGTACCATGTAGACACAGGAACCATCCTGAGGAGGGTTCTACACCTACAGATGCCAAAGAAATTAGGTCCTATTGGACTTAAGGTACCTTAGGGACGATATCCATAAGGAAAGAAAGTATGCACCAGAAGTGGAGGATGGTGGATGGTGGAGCAAGGAAAGTCCAGATGATGTCCGTGGCATGTATACTTTTAAGCACTCAGTTGGGGTGGCACAGTTTGCCAGCTAGTCCATCAAACCCCAGCAAAAGCCTTGCAATTCAGTAGACAAGCAGACAACTTAGTATGATATGCTTATGTAATGTAGGTAAGGTGGTTGATGGGTAGGATTCTTGGTACCGTAGTGGTAGTAGTTTATTTTTTGGAAGCAACCCTCCAAAGCTAGAAGCACTTTTACAGACAAGAATACACAATAATATCACAGTGACACAACAAATGAACTAATGCAAGACAGTAAAGAACCCTAATAATATAAAGATACTTCTTACTGAATAGTAAATACTCAGTCCACCAAATTATTTCAAAGCCTGCTTCAATAGATAAAATTTTAAAAGGCACTTTTAGGAGGCCAGAAAACGGGAGGACCAGACCTCCACCAGGAGTGAGTTCCAAGGACTAGGGGAAGCCAGCACAAAAGCCAATCACCAGTGGACTAGAAATGTAAAACTTTAATAAGTTTGAGTGCTTATTCCATGTAGATATGACTGTTCTCCCTCTTTATGTATCTATTACAGAGGCTGCCATGCTGTTGGGATACCATGGAGATACCAGAACCCTCTTGAGGAAAGTTACACTGCTAGAGGTGCTACAGGGATGAGGTACCCTTAAAACTAAAGGTACCTTAGGGAAGATGCCAAAAAGGCTTGATATTCACGGTGTTGAGTAGCATGGTCAGAGCACACCATTTCCCATAAGGAGGTAGTCAATGGCAGCTGTTGATCAACATATAATTAGCAGTGGAGAATGTATAGTGATAGGCAAAGCTACCATCCAAGTTCAACTCATGGTGGAATTTATATTATTATTGGGTTATGGCCTTCAACATGGAGGGAAGGGAAAATCTCTGGTGGAGGAGACTTCTGGGGATCCAAGGCCTTAGGCTATCATCCCCCATGCTTAATATTCCTTTAATTATTAAAATCCAGCAGGATGCCACAAACATTAAAAAGAAAACCCACCAGAAACAATATGAAGGTGAGGTGAAACAGAGCAGAAAATTATAAGTAATTATTCATGAGCTGAACTAGCTCACTGATTAACTGCCATGCCAGTCTAAAATCTTTTAGAAATGCCTGGAACGACAGCAACAGTCAGTGTGCATATTGTTTTTGGTTCTAAAAACCTGAAAAAAAGTCATTATTGTGATTAGACTTATAATCTCAATAATGACCTCATGGCTGGCTGGTCATTAATCCACAGGAAATAACTGTCTGTTCAGTCATTATTGCTTAATTATGAGTCATAATTATGACATGCTGAACTGAGCTGCTAAGGAAGAAAACTGGATCAATGGAACCATGGCACACTTTTTTTGCTGATAGGGAATGTGGTCTGTCCCCTCCCTCCACCTCATGGTTGAGGTTTCCATCCTCACAGGATGCTAAGAGAGTGCATTTCTACAAGTAAAGCTGCCTCCAAGGTGTGGAGAACTAGGAAGCTAGCCAACACTGAGCCCAGGACTGAACAGTAAGTAGGAATAGCAGTGCTGTTGTGGAGGGGTGGTGGTCACGTGGCTGCTGTCATCCAATTGAGTGCCAGAAGTCCAGTATTAAAATTTCACAGGTCCAAGCAACCCAAGAGGGAGAGGAACCCTGCAGCATGAGGACCACAGACCAGGAGGATGGCATTCACAGGGGTATCTGCAAGGAGTTTGCAGGTCCATAGGAAGCTCTGCTCATTTGTCTGAGGTAAGATTCATCTGGTTTCACCCACTGAGGGCTTGTCTTTGCTAGACATTTCTACATTCTGTATAACCATGCTTGTATTTGTATTCTCTCTAGGAGCATACATGCAGGTCAGTGTGTAAAAGAAATATCAGCTAAACCCAGTATGGGTTACCTCAATGGGTAAGGCATTGTGGTAGGGGAATAGGACCATATCAGTTCCCTATCTTGGATATTTTGCGCTCAAGTTATCACAGTGTTTTTTGTTGGTTCATTGGAGTGTGCTAAACTCCTGCCTAGAGTATTTCAAAGTCTAAGAACTGGAGCAAGATTATATGCCCATAGCAAATTGCTATCTAGGGTACTTCAAACTTAGGGTATTGCAGTGGGGGGTTTTAGGAGTGTGTTGAACCCTTAACATAGTCTCTTAAAGTAAAAAAGTATTGAGCTAACTGGGGTATAGTAAGGGTATTGAAGTTAGGTATGGGTCCACAGTAAATCCCTACCTGGGGTACCTATGGTAATACAGTGCCAAAGGGAAGGAAGTAGGATGTAAACAATCATGTATGTTGGGCGGGTACAGGGACAATGGGGTAGGGATTTTGTTAGTTGCAGGAACTTTGGTGCCACATTCTTTCAGGGTACACTGTGTACATGTGGAGATGGTCCAGACTGCAGGAAGTTGGTGGGACTCTACTTGAAACTAGCTGCAGCCTACACTGATATAAGCCATGTTCCAAAGTGAGAAATACTGTGAATGTAGTCTGTGCCTCAGACCAGGAGGGAGGTGGTATGCTGTTTACCACAGGCAGCATCTGGTAGGATTTAAGGGTTTAAGGGATAGTTAAGGAAATGGATGGGAAGCCAGACCTTACTGTTCATCTAGGAAAAATGGCATGGCAGGGTGTCCATTAGGAGAAGTGAAGGCTAGTTTTAGGGAGCTGGGTTCCAGACTGAAAAGACAGACTGGTAGTGTGACCTTCTCTAAGGTCCTCCCAGTGTAAAGATGGAGGGAGGCAAGGAAGCTTAAAGTTGACTAGTTTAACAATTGGTTGAAAGTGCAATGAGCTGAAGAGGGTTTCACTTCCTGGGAGACTGAGGTGTTTTTTTTTGAGGAATAAAGGCTTATTTACACTGGACAGCCTTTGGGGGGATAAGGGCATGCCAACAGCAGTTTGAGGCATACATTTCTGGGTGTTTAAACTAGCAGGGCAGAGGCTGGGGCTTGGGGCATCCTCTGGGAGAACTTAGGTGAAGGGGACCTACAGTAGCCAGTGCTCCAGCCAACTAGTGGGAGCAATCAGGAGGGAGAGGGAAATCTAGTCAGCTTATGTAGCATTGTGGTGCACCAGGGAGCAAAAATCATAGCTGGCAGGACAGAAGAGAGGGAGAATGAATGTGGGGCAGTGGTAGTAAAAGGAGGACAGGAAAACAGCATCAGGGGATCAAAGTAAGTAGAAGACCTAAGGCAGGACTAGGGTCAGGGACAAAGAGTGGGTAGCAGCAAGCCTGGGGGTGAAAGGAATATGGGAGTCATGGAAAGCTTTTGCCTGAACATCAGCAGTCTGGGAAACAAAATGGAGGCGCTTCAGACAGTAATGATGAAGGCTTAAACAGTTGTAATCACTATAACTGCAACCTGGCCAACCAAAAATAATGACTGGGACTTGTTTCTAGCATATGGAATCCCCCCTCCCCCATTTACTGGCACCCTCTTATTTGGGGGCTATGCACTATTCTGGGCTGGGTATGTATGATTTGCCTTTACCTGGCCTGCATAGCTCTGCACCTAAGGAAAGGTGTAGGGTGCACTGTATGCACAACCACACACCCCCACAGGGTGCTTGCCCACAGCCCTGCCCCCCTAGCATGCAGCTACACTGGGTGTAGATTGAGGGACACAGGCTGGCATCCAATCAGATGCCCATCCTGGGTTCTGAAGTGGATCTCCTGCTCTGCATGAGCAGGGGATTCTGGGAAGGCACAGGATTGGACAATTGTAAAAGTATGGGTGAAAGCTCAAATGACTGCCCCCAGCCCCCCTCAGTCAGTCCAGTGGACTGGGGCAGCATGGAAGGGGGATTCTGTGTCCCACCACAGCTGGTGGGTGTCACTGGGAGGCATGCAAAAGATGCAGTAGGGTCCCTGCTGCCATATCCTGTGCCCCCCTCACCTGGAACTCCATACATTAGTACATGGTGCATAGCATGGGCACACCCCCAGACACAGCCCTGGACCACTTGCAGTGCATAGCTACATGATTGGCTGTAGACTGAGTGCACAAAGGGTGCACAAACCTTCCATGAATGCCACTAGGGGTCTGCTGGACCTCTGGTTCACTGCATTCCAACTCAGGGTATCCTATGCACTGTGTAGGCAATCCGCCCCTTAATGCAAAAGGACCATTGTGAGTAAACTGATGGAGACACTAGTCAAAGAGGATCTGATGACCTACCTGGAATGCTATGGACTCCATGATAATAAACAGCATGGGTTCTTGGTAGGGAGGTCTTGTCAGACCAACATTATAGTATTATTGACTGAGTTAGAAGGGCAGCAGATAGGGGACAAGCAGTCAACATACTCTACTTGACCTTAGTAAGGAATTTGACTCAGTGCCACACCAAAGGCTGCTGAAAAAGTCAGATGACCAGGAGCAGTAAAGAAGATGTTAAATGGGTGGGAGGTTGGCTGGGGGAGGACAACAGAGGATGGTGGCGAATGGTGTGGGGGGAGGGAGTTCAGGAGTGAGGTGCCACAAAAGTCAGTCCAGAGACTTGTCCTTTTCAATATGTTCATCAGCACCATAGGAGAGGGTATGCAGGGCAAGATATGTCTCTTTGCAGATGTCACTAAGCACTGTTGCAGACTAGACATCAAAGAGGGGGTGAAGGAGGTGTACAGGGATCTATAAAGGTTAGAGAGATGGTCCAGGGCTAGCAAAATCTGCAAGGTGGTGCACATAGGGGTTAGGAATCCTTGGATGGAATACTGGATGGGAGGGGTAGGATTAGCCACTACTTCAGAGGAAAGGGACCTGGGAATCATCACTAGTGACTCCCTTAAACAACCTAGCCAGTGTAATGAGGCCTACAGCAAGGAAACCAGAATGTTGGGGTGTATTGGGAGGGGGTTTAAGAGTAGGAAGAAAGAGGTAATAACTGCTTCTGTATAGATCACTGATGAGGGTCCATTGAGAATACTGTGCCAGGTCTGGAGTCCTCACCTGAGGAAGGACAGAGACAGATTGGAGACAGTGCAGCAAAGGGTAACCAAGATAATTCAGTGCCAACAGGGCAGATCCTATGAGGAATGCATAAGAACACTGGACAGGTACTCACTTGAGGCCAAAAGGGAGAAGGGACATGATAGATATCATCAAGGTCCTGAAAAGAATAAACGAGGAAGATTGTGAGAAGCTATTCAATAAGAATAGAGGGTCAATAACAAGGGGGCATAAATGGAAAATCATGAGGGGAGATTCAGGAGGGGTGTCAGAAAATGTTAATTCACAGAGAGAGTGATAGATCCATGGAACAGTCCACCAGCTTGGGTTCAAGCATGGATGGGACACAGTAAGGGGTCTTATAGTTACACAGGGGGTAGCAGTATGGTGGAGAACAAGGAGGGAGTTGAGGGTATTAACCTGTCTAGACAGTAGGTCACAGAGTATGGCAGGGTAACAAAATAGGGCAGACTGGATGGACTAATGGTCATTTTTTTGCCGACAATGTCTGTTTCTATGTTTTCATTCCAATATGCATTTTTATTTTAACTCATTTTAACCCTGTATTTTCTACCTGAACCAGTACAGGGATCTCCAGCTGCTGATCCTCTTCACCTGGTACCAAGTGAAGAAACCGTGCTGTTTGGGTGCCATCACTGCTGCCACTGCTGTTCCCAGGCATGGATTACTTGCTCTCTTCAGCAGCTCCCTGCAAGCTCTATCTCCTTACACCCCCAGCAGTCAAGCATACACTGGGTGAGCTCCAGGGAGTCACAAGTCATTCAGGAACTTACTTCCTCTCCTGGCCATGCAGTTCTGGACAAGCTCCTCCATGCTGAGTTGGCAGCCAGTAGATTTGCAGGGAGGGTGGCTGGGTGAGAGGAGCGAGGCATGCCCCAATATAGCATGGTGGTGGTGACCACATCATACTCCCATGCCTGCTTATTAAGGGGAAATCCCTTTCCAACTCCTATCCTCCACCACAACCTGAATACATTGTTAGTGCCACAACCCCCCTCAAAACCAATATTCCCACTCCCACTTAGGGCTCCTAATCTCTACTCTCATCTGCCAATATATCCCATAACCACATTATAAGAGTATATATATCCAGAAGTGAAGTGCTACCGCCACCTCTGATGTTGCTCTGTCAGCTTCACAAAATGACAGGACTGCATGTAAGGCACTCCCCTTGCCACATGATCTATGAGTATTTTCAGAGTTGATAGATTGGGAAGCAGGGGCAGGAATGGGAGGCAGTCCTGTTGCTTCATGATGCTGGTAGCCAGAGCACTGGTAGCAGCAGTGGGAGCACATTCCTGCTGGCAATATATACTATTTTATTGTGGTTATGGTGAGTAGTGCCAGCAAATGGGAGAGGGGATCTAGGCTGCAAAGTGAAACTTGGCTGAAACCTCATACCCCTGACTTGGTATGTTTGCTCTCTAATTTTATTTTGCTTGAGCTTGATCACCCATTCCAAAGAACAGGTGGAGGGTTATTGATTTATTATAAGCCATTTAAACCTATTTATCCTAGTCCACAACTCCTCTTTAAATTTCCTTGTGAAATATTTCACACTGTCCTTCTGATGGTTAACACGCACAAAAAATGCCATCTGATTTGCCCTCCCACTAATGATCTCTCTGGTCTATCCCACTATATTGACCATTGGCTTGCATGTTAAGGATAGTGAATTGATTTTTTTTCTTTTTTTTTTGTTTGGCTCAGAGCATGGGTATAAGAGCATTCATAAGCATCAGGTGATCAAATCCAATAGCTCTCATCATAGCCAAACATCCCTAACAATTTGTTGCCCTATTCAACAAATTAAGATAATCCTAAGGAAATCATAAACCAGTGCCAAATTTGAAAGAAAATAACTTCTTGATTTTCTAATTTATGAAAAACTCTCTCAATTTTATTCAAGTCAAACATTAAATTAAGCCACTCTATGTATCCAGGAGGCTGTATATCCCTCCAATGAAACAATATTGATTTTTAACCACAAAAAGACCTAGATTTATAAAGTTAACTTGGGATTCCAATTCAGTTTCTAACATAGATAGCCCAAACAAGGCAATTCCTGGATCGAAGGGAAAATCTTGGGCCAAAATCTTTCCAAAAAGTACAAGAACTTTTTTGCCAAAAACCGTTTTAATTTGCCACAGGATCTCAACATATTTTCCAATGTTCCTTTTTCCACATTACACCTTTGACACATCTGTGATATATTGGCACTCACCTTGTTCAATTTAACCAGCGTCAAATGTTTTCTATATAATACATTTATGTATATTTGTTTGTATATTATTTTTAATTCCTGGAGATTAACAATTTTCTGTCACACAGAATCAGGAATTATGGTTGCTCTTTCTTTTTCCCAGCCCTTCTCTACATTTGCGTGAGACATATTGAATATGTTTTGATTGACAAATTTATAAATTTCCGTAATTATATGCTAAGATATATTTAGATTAGAAAAAAAATTCTTCCAACTTAGAAAGTGGTGGATTCAAAAATTTTATTTTTTTAAATACAAAATTTCTACCCTAAAGATAAGGGAATATTGCATTGTCTGACAAATTAAATTTCTTCTGTAAAGCAGAAAAGGATAAGAAAATTTGTGAGTCAAAAAAATCAATCATCATTCAGATTCCTTTATCCAAAAGTTCCATTTTAACTAGTTATTTTTTAATGAAGGCAGAAAATGTATATTATCAATAATGGGGTGTACCTAGAAAACAAATTTGCATCCCCTAATAACTGCTTTGTTAAATTCCAAATCTGATTAGTTACTTTGGCAAAAAGGACTCCAGTGCTATATTGACCTGGAGTGTTCATATTTATTGCCAATGTTTAAACAAGACTTGAGAATGAAGTTCTTGCTAATTCTGTATCAAAACAAGCAAGATCTGTGGATTCCTTGTTGAACCAATGATGAAGACATTCCAATTGAGCAGCTAAAAAGTAGAGCCAAAAATTGGGTAAAGCCAAACTTTCTTTATCTTTAGGCAACTGCAGCTTTGAGTATGCAATTCTTGTTAATTTTTTTTTTTGTTCCAGAGAAATTTTCTTATAACTTTGTCTAAAGTAACAAAAAATGATTTTGGAACCATAATAGGCAGAGCCTGAAATAAAAACTTTACCCTTGGTAGGATATTCATTTTCACAATGTTCCCACGCCCAATAAGAACCAGTGGGAGGGTCTGCCATCTATCCAGATCTTGTTGAATTTTTTCTAATACAGGAAGATAGTTTAGGGAGTACAGTATATCTTTATTTATTGAAATCTGTACTCCCAAATACCTCATAGAAGGTTTTTGTAGTTTAAGAAGAGGATGATTTTGCAGTAAATTATTATTACTAGATATAAAAATAGTTTCACTTTTACACCCAATTAATTTTGTATCCTGAATGTCTCCCAAACTCTGCAAAAAGTTGCAGTATTATAGGGTATTCCTTCTCAGGATGCCCTAGAAACAACAACATGTTGTCTTTGTAAAGAGGTAGTTTATGGGCTCAATTACCAATTTGGACTCCTCTTAAGTCAGTATGTTCCTTAATTTTGTTCAATAAAGGTTCTAAAAAATTGCAAAAAGAAGGGGGGAGGGGAGGAAAGGGGAGAACCTTGTCTTGTACCTAGGGTCAGATTAAAGTAGCTAGAAATATTATGGTTGGATTTCACAGAAGCTTGAGGGAAATGGTATATCATTTTGATCCAATTCTGGGACTTTCCCTCGATGCCAAAAGCCAGTAGTAGTTTAAATAAAAATGGCCAATGAACTCTATCAAAGGCTTTTTCAGCATCAAGGGAAAGCACTACCAGACCAGAACCCTGCATAGAGTTCATCAAGTTCAAAACTCTCCCAATGTTATGGTGTAATCTCTTTCCCCAATGAATCCAGTTTGATCATTATGAATAACTTTTGGGATAATAACTGCTATCCTATTGGCCAACATTTTTGCAAAAATGTTATAATCATTATTTAGTAAAGTGATCGGCCTATAAGATTTACATTGTTCTGGCAGTTTGTCTTTCTTTAATAATAAAGAACTACTGTCTTCACTGAAGGAGGGGGGAAAAGTTTGTGATTCCTGAAAACTCTGAAATAATTGGAACAGAATAGGTACCAGCTCTTCTTTACATGTTTTGTAAAATTTGTCTGTAAAGCCATCTGGGCCTGGAGATTTTCCATTAGGTAGACCAGAGATCACCATTCTGGATTTCATCAAGATATATGTCCTTATGAAGAGAATCCTTCTCAGAGTCTGTAATTTGAGGACATGGTATCTTGCTGATATAATTATGTATATCAGGCATGGAAATTAAACTGTCCACCTGCTATAACTCCAAGTAATATTTTTCTAATTCTTTATTAATATCTAAAGGGTTAGTAACCATTTGTCCATCTGATGCCCTTATTCTTTCAATTCAGTTTTGATTTTCTTCTCATTTTAGTTGATAAGCAAGACGTTTACTAGGGATGTCGGCAAAAAAATAGCAAGTTGCTCTGGACCTGTACATTTGTTTTTCTGCCTTTTCGTGCATAAGTTTCTCAGTTTTTTCTTTGAGACAAAAACACTCTAAGCTTATCTTCTTCTTTTCCTGTTTGAGCATGCACTATTTCTGCCACAATAAGTTATCTTTCCATATTACTTATGATGTCCTTGTGTTTTCCCTTTTTGTTACTTTCATAAGACATAATACAACCTCATAAATAAATATTTAAAGTTTCCTAGATAGATGCCCATGGAAAATCTTGAGAATTATTTCTAAATAAAAAGAAATCAATTTAGTCTTTAAGCATATTTACAAACTGCTGCTCCTGTAATAATAGGTTATTAAATCTCCATTTCTTCAAGCTTGCTTTATCTGATTGAGAAAAATCCAGTTCCCTATAACAGGAAGCATGATCTGCTATGAAAATAGAATTATATCTTACAAATCCCACTCTATCTAATAAGGTATTAGATATTAGAAAAAAATCATTTCTTGAGAACGTACTATAAATCTTTGAATAGTGAGAATATCAGAAACAAGTTGTAACAGCAAAAGCACCCACAGGAATCAGGTCGCACAGGACTCAAAGGCTCAAATGTTAAAGTCCTTTATATTAAACGTATGCAAATCTTCACTTACACAAAGTAAGCCCCATTAATAAGATGGAAAAGCAGCTTCAAACAAAAACATTTCTCCTGAACACTATCAGGCATCATCAGAGTGAATCTAATTTCATTCAAGCACAGGCCTCATTTAAATAGTGACATCATAAAGTGCATGTGACCAAATAACCAATCATATATTAAAAACAATAAATAAGGTCCAATGACCACATTCCTAAGTGAAGAAGCACTATACCACACTAAAAACATTATAGGGCAACCATATGACCAGATCTCTTCTTTAAAAAATGGCACAAAGTGAGAAGTTTGTCAAAATCTTAATTGCACAGATATCCTATTTATAGGATGCAGAATACAACATTTTTCAAATGTTTTTTGAAACCATAGCTACTATTATAGCCAGCCATGTGAAGAACCCAAATACCTGCCCCTATGGCTTTAAATAGAGCTCCATATGATATCTGATTCGGCTATTTCTCTGCATAGCCTTCTGTTCATTGCCACCCAGAATTTACCGCCATCTCTTTGTGACAGTGTGATTAATACTTTGCTCAAAGTCCACACCCAGCTCAGTAAATCCTTCAGATATGTTAACCTTTCTCAGCCACTGTGCTACAATCCCAATTTCTGGATAGGAGGGCAGATAGTATGTCCTGGAGGAATGCTCCCTGATGCAGACATTAGGATTTGTAACCTAGTTACCCTAGGAAAAATTGACACTACCCCAGAACTGCTAGCTCGACTCCAGCTCCTGCCTAAGTCTGCTTTTAGTATTTTTCAGATTCAGCATCTACTACTTAGTTGGTTTGGTCCAGCTCCTTGGTATATTGACCAGGATGAGCTCCTCTGTATGTTTCAAGCTATAGCTTGGCAACCGCATGCTGTATCCCAATTTGCATCTACTCTATTTTCCAAATTCTACCCTGACTCGCAGGGGCAATCCTCATATAGGTCCTCCCAGTTTCCCACCACGGTATTTCAGTGGGAGCGGATATGGCAAGACCTTTATACCCACACCTCCAATGATAGGCTCTGCCTGACACAGTTTTATATATTACATAGTATCTACATCACTCCTGCTAAACTGGCAGCGATAGGGAGGCTACCTAACCCGTCATGTTTTAGGTGTGGTAAAGATACTGGCGCCCTATTTCATGTTCTCTGGAACTGTCCCAAAGTTGCCTCTCTTTGGGAGCTTATTCAGTCTAAGATGGACCCCCTTCTGGGGCTAGAGGAACTGTTTACCCCAGAGATTTGTATGGTGGGAGACTACTCACGAGTCAGGGTGAAAGAAAGGTGGTACTATATTTCTCTTATTTCCCTTTCTGTTAAGCGAGTAGTCTTACGTCACTGCCCTTGCTAGCACTGGTGATCCACAATTCTATCTGATGGTTGTGAGTTGCACTGGGGTCTTTAAAGTGATTTATGCAAGTTTTCCAAATGCCGTTTTCATATAGTATTTATTGCCAGCCATGCTTCAGATGTTGAAGCTGCAATTTTTTTTTTAAATCTGTCATAATCATTTTTTTTTGATGTTTTATCAACGCATTGTTTCTGGCTGCCCTCCAGTTTTCTCTGTGCGGCCACATCCCCAGAATGATGTCATGCAAGGAAGCTGTCAATGTTTTACATACAGCAACAATGAATTATTGGTAAATAAAGTTGACTTAAATACTCCTTACTCAGAGGTGCAGTCTTTTTTTAGGTAGTGGTGACTGCAGTATTGCATCTAATATGTAGATATACATAGCAAGGCATTGTGGGTACAATAAGAAGCTGTTTACCAATTTCCTTACTGTAAGGTGCAGCCTCATATTTCTGTAGTGGCTTCAACAATATAAGCTCTCATATGTTTATTTTCAAAACAAGGCATTGTGCATACAGTATCTAGCTGACAAGATTTCTTTACCAAGAGATGTAGTCTCCTATTTCTGCAGTAAGCACAGAAATATAATAGCCTGTGTACTAATTTACATAGTGAGGCATTGTGGGTACAGTAAATAGATGATTTTTCTATCTAAAACTGTCAGTGTCCCTTTAATAACAGTTTGGTGTTGCAGCACTGAGAAAAAAAGGAGCAGGGTCATGCAAATTAAGCAGAGCCCAGAAATGAAAGGATTTTTTTTTCATGGAAAACAGCACTTTTTGGCAGTTTGAATGGTAGGAGACTGATTCACAACCCTTAAAGGTTACTACTTCCATTTGTTATGGCAAAATTGCATAAATCACTTTAAGCTATTATCTGCACTATCCTCTAGTAATAGTGTGGGCTTATATGGTTTGGAACTGAAGCTCCTTGAACTGATGACCCCCTTTTTGGCATCTCCCCTAACTCAGATTTTCAACCCATCCCTCCTCTCTGGCTCAGTCTCTGATGTCTGGAAACTAGCTAGAACTGATCCTGCAGTATTTATAAAAATGATGACCCTAGAATTATTGACAAGTATCATATAGTGCTGTGTGGAATTTTCAAATTCTGATAGAACATAATTATGGTAAATTCCACCCAATTCCGCAGAAGGTGATTGGTAACGGAATTCTGAAATTTCAAAACTGTAATGTTTTTCTGCGGTTTACATAACCCATGGAAAATTATTCTGTGATTAACATAGAGATGCATTTTGGAATTCTGCAGAATTCAAAAACAAATTCTAAAAAAACATTTTGGAAGTGGAATTTCCATTCTACGTGAATTCTGCAGGTGGAATTCTGCAATTGGCACAGTTCTACTATTCCCAATTGCTATTTTGTTTATTAGCAAATTTTTTGAAAAACTAGTCTCTTCTCAGCATACTGGCTACATTCACAAGTACAACCTTCTGTCATAGAAACACAGAAATATACACTTTATCAGCAGAAAAAGACCTTTAGGCCCATCCAGTCTGCCCCTTGCCCCTGCCTATTCCATCACCACTGACCCTACTTGGTCATAGGAGTCACTCCCTCCCCTTTTCCTCTACCTTATATGACCCTATCCCACGCATGCTTGAAGCCCCCACAGTCTTTACCCCCACTGCCTACTCTGGCAGGTTGTTCCACTCATCCACCACCCTTTCCGTGAAGTAGTATTTCCTCACATCTCTCTTAAAGTTTCCCCCTCTAGCTTCATTGCATGCCTCCTTGCTCTAGTGCCTTCTTTTCTCTGAAATGGTCCATTCACTTCAACTTTGTTCATCCAGTGAGGTATTTGTGGATTTCAGTCATGGCCCCTTTTGCTCTCCTTTCTGCAAGGGAATTCATGTTGAGTTCCTGCATCCTTTCCTGGTATGGCTTCTCATGCAACCCTACGCCATTTTGGTTGCTCTTCCCTGTACCGCTTCCACCCTTTCAATGTCCTTGCAGAGGTGTGGCCTCCAGAACTGGAAACAGTACTCCAGGTGGTGCCTCACCAGTGAACAATACAGTGGCAGCACTACCTCCCTCCTCCTGCTAGAAATCCCTCTCCCAATGTACCCCGCTAGCCTTTCCCACTGCATTGTCACACTGTCCAGCTACTCTGAGGTCATCAAATATGATGATCTCTAGGTACCTTGCTTGCTTATTGACTATAAACTTCACTCCCCCATCTTATACACAGTCCCAACATGGTTTTAGGAAGGGTCACTGTACATCCACAGCCCATGTTAAGCTAATTAATTATACCATGGCCGACATTTCAGATGGGATAAAATGTAAGATCAGCCTCTTTGCTGACGACACTAAGATCTGTGCAGAAGTGGATGGGGGGGTGGCAAAGTACTCCAGGAGGACTTGGCAAGACTGGAGGGATGGTTGAACACACGGCAACTTGGGTTCAATGCCAAGAAGTGCCAAGTCATGCACTTGGAAACCAGGAACCCTGGAAATAGTTACTGGTTGGGAGGAGTGCAGTTATCCATGTCAACAGAGGAGAAGGGTCTGGGTGTACTGGTAACAGGAGAAATGAACCACTCAGCCCATTGCAGGAAGGCAGCAGCTAAGGCCAACAGAATGCTGGAGTGCATCACAAGAGGAATTACTTCTAGGAGAGGGGAAGTCATCCTTCCCTTGTACAGGTCCCTGGTGAAGCCACATTTGGAGTACTGCATGCAGTACTGGTGCCGCTACTTGAAGAAGATCAGGCTACTGGAAGGGATGCAGCGCAGGGCAACAAAAATGTTCCTGGGATTGGGAGATAAACCTTATGAGGAGAGGCTGCGAGAACCCAATATGTATTCCCTGGAGGATAGAAGGGAGGGGGGATATGATTGAGACCTTCAAATACCTGAAGGACATGAACAGAATAAACACCAAGAGTATTTTCAAACTAAAAGGTCGGAGGGGAAACCAGGGGACACTGTCTGAAATTGGAAGGAGGCACTAATTCACTGAAAGGGTGGTCACAGGGTGGAGCAAGCTGCTGGAGGAGGTGGTATCACTGCGGACAGTGAGCAGCTTCAAGAGAGGGTGGGACAGGATCAGAGGGACGGTTCAAACCAGGAGTGGACGGGTGGGTGTGAGGAAACAGGAGGAAAAACAGTGGTGGGGGGGCCAAGGGCAGGGGGGCAGCTGCAGTCTAACTGGCAGAAGTGCTGCACACTCAAGCAGACTAAATAGACCATAAGGCCTGTATCTGCTGGCAATTTTGTACGTTCATATGTACAGTATGTCCATATCAGTTGTGCAGTGCATAAGGGTCAGCTGATGGGTACTGTGATTGTCAACTTGACCATAGCCTTTCACTTTGTAAATCATTCCCTTTTGTACTCTAAGCGACTAGATTTATGTCTTTCACCCACTGCTGTGATTTGGTTTAGAAGCTACCCATGCAATCAGAAGCAATTTGCAAAAATTGATTACTTTCCTTCTGACTTTAATTTCAGTAATGTTGGCATCACACAAGGCTCAATCCTGGGCTCTTTGCTTTTCTCACTTTCATTAAAGGGGAACAGTCAACACAGAGGGCCCCAGCCAATTCTCAAGTTTGGGGTTGGTCCCAATGTGCACTTTGTGTCCAACAGCATTTAGGTTTACTGTTTACTGCAGTATAATAGATTGTATCAGACTAAGTTTGTTAAGCTCTGGACTGACATCTTTCATTACTACAAGTTCCAGAATCTTCTGCAACTGACATCAGGGCAGTAGGCAACAGTGGAAGATCCAATAGCCTGCAGTGCATGTTACAGCTTTTATAATCTTCGATCAGACATTTTCCAGGTCTGCTTTTCTCCCGGAGCTAGTTACAGTCCTCTGTGACTGTACTTAGCCCAGGAAGGACAGCAGGACCAGCAAACAAAAGATCAAGGCTTATATAAACTCCAACATGCACAGCAGGCTATTGAATCTCCCACTGCTGCCTACGGGATTCAGGGATTTGTAATAACAGAAGATGTCAGCCTAGAACTAAGCAAAATTAGTCTGATGCAGTCCACTATACTACAGTAAACAGCAAGTAAACCCAAATATGTTTGCACACAAAGTGCATATTGGGACCAACCACACACTTGAGTGTGGGGGCGTAGTTGGTGCTGACTGTTCCCCTTTAATAATCTTCCTCTTGTCATTATGCTTTGCACTTGCACCTAATCATCACACTCACCACTGCCTTCATACCCTGGGTTGGGCTGTTCACTGCTCTTTTGTCCTTGTTTGCTTTATTAACAAATTTGTAAGGACATTTGTCCCTTCCTCCCTGTGTGCTGTGCTTTGCTTCCCCTTGAACACCTACCTACACAGATCCAGTGAGAAGTTTCTCTTATTTATCCCAAAGTGCTCTACTAATATGGGGCTATAGGCCTTCTCCTCTTTTACTCTCACTTGCTTCTTCTGACTGAGGTTGTGTAAAGTTTCCAGTCATTTACTCTTCAGGGGGGTGAGCTATGAAACTACCTTCTTACATTACATGCCTGCATCAGGCATATATACATTGCTAGTTCTGTAACTGCTGTATCGTAGTTGTATTTTTATAATAGTTCATTTGTATTATTTAAGTTTTTTTGTGTCTAAGCTTTCAACCCTGTATTTTGTTCTTTAAATGTGTCCAGTACTTGATGCGCTGTAACTTCTCAAAGTCTGCATTTGTTCTTGTACAGCACTCTCCCTGGTCATACCTGGAAACAGGCATTGTATGTGTAGCGCACTTACCAGGTAAACAAAAGCTAAATCAATCAATAACTAAAGCATAGAAATACAGTTCCTAAAGGCTATGGGCCCTATGCCTATGCACCATGGAAACTGGTTGTGTAGGCATGGATACGTGTGAATACCACACAGCAGGGGCCCCTTGGACCCCCAGCGGTATTCATGAATGGCACACAAGTTAGTATGTACCGGATCCCCCAACCTCACAGACAGCAATGCGCTGGGTTGGGAGGCTTGCCTGCACTACATGCCATACAAAAAGGCGCATAGTGCTGCCTGCAGGAGGGCGTAGCAGTGAGCAGGTTATGGCAGGGGGGACCCTGCCATAATTGCTGTACGTGCCAGTATGCACACAGACCCCCGCCTGGTCCAGGCTGCTAGTGGCAGACACCCTGCCCCAACAGCATCCCCACCTCTGTACCATATGCCAGGGCCCCACCCACACATCAGTGCCCCATCCCCCTCTGGAAAGCTGAAGCATACCACCACCACACGTCGGTGTCCCATCCCCATAGGATGGATTGTGAGGGAGAGGCCATGGGATACCACTGTGGGGTCCAGGAGAAGCACTGTACCACAGACAGGTAAGGAGTAATGTGGCACCAAGGGATACTGAAGTGGGATTCCGACCCAAGGGGGATGAAAGGGGATACAGTACTCACAACACACCCAGGTATGAGAGTAGGACAAAGGATATATAAATAAAGCACAGTGAAACAGTTAATGCATTTACTACAGTCCAATGACAAAGAGATGTTATTGAATAGAAAACTAATGCCTCGCTGGATGTCATGAAAGTTCAAAGGCATTAACAGTGTACTTATACAATTGTGACCCATACATGTCTACAATTAGACAACCCTATGGTCTCTGAATAACTTGCAGAAGTGCATACCCACCCACATGTCTGCCCAAACCCCATTGTATGGTAAGCATACTCCCCACCCATGTATGCCCCAGCTCCGATGTAGGAGAAGCATACCCCCCAACACATGACAGCCCCATTCCCGGAGTAGAACCTGACAGCCCCCCACACAGAGGTGCGCTGGTCCTCACATCAATCCCTAACCAGGTACCCCAGCTGTAACATTGGTGGCCAGTGGATCCCCCACCCACCAGCGGCATCGACAATCCCCCCCAAGCCCTTACCTGCCAGTCAGTGCTGTGGCTCTTGATGGCCAGTGGCACAGCCCTCTGCACACCACCATGGCCACCAGTCATCCGACTGATGCAGGGAGCACATCGCCTATATATAAAGGTGTGCTCCCAGCATCAGTTGGATGGCCAGCAACCATGGTGGTGTACAGAGGGCTGTGCCACTGGCCATCAATAGCCATGGCACTGACTGGCAGGTATGGGCTTGGGGGGAGGGGGGTTGTTGGTGCCGTGGGTGTGTGGGTTGGGGGTCCACTGGCCACCAATGTTACAGCTGGGGTTCCAGGTCAGGGGCATGATGTGAGGACCAGTGAACCTCTCTGTGTGCGGGGGAGGTGGGCCTGTAGGGTTCTTCTCTAGGGATGGGGATGTCATGTGTTGGGGTGGAGTATGCTTCTCATACATCGGGGCCATGACATACGTGAGTGGGGGAGTGTGGTTACTGTACAGCAGGGTCAGGGCAGACATGTGTGTGTGTGTGTGTGTGGGTTCATAGCCTACAATGGGGTCGGGGCAGATATATGTGGCAGGTGGCCACGGTACACCAGGAGCTCGGCCAGGGGTCCTCTGGCCAACGGGGCATGGCCACATGGGTCTGGGGGTCTGTGGTTGGTAATCACTCACCTGGACCCGAGCCATAGCATGCATGTGATCCACTGTGGGACTCAGTGATGGGCATCTGATTGGATTCCTGCCTGGGTCCACTACTCCACCTCCAGCCACCCTGTGTAGTCCTGCATGCCAGGGGTGGGGCTGTGAACAGGTGTTCTGCGGGTGCATGCAGTAGTACCTACCACATACCCTGTCTGGGGCTGTGGAGCTACGTGGGTGAGGTACTTGCCTTTGACGTGTACTTTCCGCCCGTTTGTGCATCACGCCCAATATGATTATGCTGTGGTACAATGAGATTGTGGCAGGGATCAAACAGCCCTCTTGCTTTCAGGATGTGTGAAGGCAGTGAGCAGTTACAACACCAGGGAACATCTTTAAGAGCTAAAGTGGGTGACATTGCAGTGTGGTTAATGCCTTCAATTGCGACTGTGATTCAGAGTGTACTGTACATGAGGGGCATGTTCTCAAAACCTTAGCCACTGTATTCTCGAGAGGTACATCGCTTATTCATGTCACCCTCACTCCACATTAGAAACAGAAGTACCCTTACATTTTCTGACACACACACACACACACACACACACACACACACACACACCACTTCACTCACTCATTTTCTCTAACATCACCTCCCAATGCTTTTCAATCGCACTGCTGCAAACACTAATAAGGAGCCTTGCATTTGATGGTGTTAGGAAACAAAAGGCTGGTTGATAGTGTGGAATTAAAAAAAAAAATGACCTGATGAAAATATTGTTTTGCTATGAGGTGTTTAAATTTGAGCTTCTTGAAAGGAGAAAATCCGACAGTACAATAGTCACTTTGCAAAGTCCTTTGCATTATGTAAGAAATTCTCATTTGTTCACTGTCAATAAACATGAATGAAAGTGTCAGTGAAAGGTGTTACGGCAAAGCAACTGCAGACAGTATGATCAAAATGGTAAATTGCCCAGCACTGGGCTCAAGCAAAGGAAAGTTTGAAAGACTGAAAAGTAATGAAAACATATCATGATTCTTTTGTTTTAAAATACCATTGCTAGCTGGCCCGGTGGCCCTGAGGGTTGAGGTGCTGAAAGCCACACCTCGTGCCACGCCAGTGACCCTGGTTCAGGAATGGATTCAGGTCACTCAGGGGATGGCAGGGGGGAGGAAGAATTGAGTGTCGGTAGATAGCTCTCCTACCTTGGGGAGGGGGGACAATGCAGTGCACTGCTTGACTGGTGCCCAGTGGTGGCTGGGTATTGGTGCATGCACACCACCAGAAGAGGGAGGGACCCACATCCAGGGTGCAAGGCTACGTCCACAGAGACAGAGTTCTGTTGCTCTGCTCATTGCATGTTCGTGGGGCCCAGGGAGAAAATGGTGAAAATGGAGCTGGCAGGCTCCATGATGGCCCAGGTGTCTGGGACTGGAGAATGAGCCCTCACAGAGGAGCCGGAGCCACCTGCCAGCTCTGTGTAGGTGGATGCCATTTCCATAAACTGCCTTCTCCTTCTGAGATATGACAGACTGAGAGAGACTGACTGGCCTACCATGCACCATATCTTGATGTTTTTCCACAGTACGGCCCAGGTGCAGGAGGTAAAGTCCTTCAGAAGACTGCTGAATGATCTCCAGAGCTTGACTCCCTGTTTTCCATTTACCACTCATCACCCAGCAGTAGCTCTGATGCCAGCAGATTCTTTTTTTTAATTCAATATGCTTTATTAAATTTTCTTCAAACAGAACACATTATTATATAGAGGAATAACATTTTAATACAGACAACAGAGACCAACAGTATCCTCATTTTGTAACAGCAGAATAACCATACCCTCCCCCACCGAGGACCCCACCTCCCCCTTCCCCAGTACCTCCCACCTTGATAACCTTGGGGAACCCCAAAAATACAGAGAAGTGATATACTCACTATTCACTAGGGGTTGAAGATTAAATGTTCAAAATGGGGTATGTACATAGCTATGTGTCCAGTTAAATTGTTGTGAGTTAACACAGATGTATCAAACCTGGGTACAAACCAGTAGGGGAATGGGTCAAAAGGTTATCAAGATACTTGCTTCATGGGGCTGAAGAAAATGAGTACAAAGCATGGAGTTGATCTCATCTTTTATAACAGACTGACAGTCTACCCTTTAGGCTGGCCATCATTTTTTCTAAGTGAAGGCTGGCAAGAAGTTCATTCAGCCATTCTGAATATGGAATAGTTGTTTGGTCTTTCCAGTGAAGTAAGACTACTAGCTTAACAGAAAGGGAAATAAGAGACTTATAGTACCACCTTTCTTTCACCCTGACTCGTGAGTAGTCTCCCACCATACAAATCTCTGGGGTAAACAGTTCCTCTAGCCCCAGAAGGGGGCCCATCTTAGACTGAATAAGCTCCCAAAGAGGGGCAACTTTGGGACAGTTCCAGAGAACATGAAATAGGGTGCCAGTATCTTTACCACACCTAAAACATGACGGGTTAGGTAGCCTCCCTATCACTGCCAGTTTAGCAGGAGTGATGTAGATAATATGTAATATATAAAACTGTGTCAGGCAGAGCCTATCATTGGAGGTGTGGTATAAAGGTCTTGCCATATCCGCTCCCACTGAAATACCATGGTGGGAAACTGGGAGGACCAATATGAGGATTGCCCCTGCAAGTCAGGGTAGAATTTTGAAAATAGAGTAGATGCAAATTGGGATACAGCATGCGGTTGCCAAGCTATAGTTGAAATGTATGGAGGCGGTCACCCTAGTCGATATACCAAGGAGGTGAGCCTAACCAACTAAGTAGTAGATGCTGAATCTGAAAAATACTAAAAGCATACTTTGTCGGGAGATGGAGTCGAGCTAGCAGTTCTGGGGTAGTGTCAATTTTTCCTAGGATAACTAGGTTACGAATCCTAATGTCTCCATCAGGGAGCATTCCTCCAGGAGATACTATCTGCTCTCCTATCTGGAAATTGGGATTGTGGCACAGTGGCTGAGAAATGTCTTTAAGGATAACGTATCTGAGGGATTTACTGAGCTGGGTGTGGACTTTGAGCAAAGTGTTAATCACGTTGTTACAAAGAGATGATGGTAAATTCTTCCGGGCAATGAACAGAAGGCTATGTGGAGAAACAGCCAAATTGGATATCATATGGTGCTTTATTTGATGCCATAAGGGGAGGTATTTGGGTTCTTCACATGGAAGGTTGGGCTAAAATCCAGCGAAAGTATTTCGCCATATGACTAGCCAAGTAGTAATTGTAAAAGTTGGACAGTTTAAGACTACCATGGTGTTTGGGGGCTTCCAGGCATGTATAAGAATGCCTAGGGGGCTTCTTAGACCAAAAGAAACCAGATATGATACTGTGGCCTTTTTTAAATCACTTTAGAGGGAGATGAGGGTTCAGTATGTTTAGGGGATAAAACAGATGGGGAAGGACATTCATTTTAATGACACTGACCTTACCATGGAGGAAAAGGTAAAGAGGGGACCACCTATCTAAATCTTGATGAATTGCCATGAGAAGCTGAGCTTCCACAATTGGGCCAACTTTGGAGCCAAGTTAATATCAAGGTATTTGATCTGGGGAGCTCAGGCTAGATGAAATGTGCTAATGTCTGACTGAAAGAGTTGGGAGTTCAGTGGCATTGCCACTGATTTCTCTAAGCTTAGTTTGTAGTTAGAAACTTTACCAAATTCTTTGATTATGGATAACATTGCCATTATGGAGGACACTGGATCAGAGACATGGAGAAGAATATCATCAGCATATGCGGAGAGCCTGAGGTCAAAGGGGCCAACCAGAATACCTTTGAGATGGGGAGAAGTGTTAAGCTGGTGAATCAAAGGTTCAAGATATAAACTAAACAGTAATGGTGACAATGGGCACCCTTGTCTTGTGCCCAAGCAAAGTGGAAATGTAGCAGAGACACCCCATTACAGTAAACTTTAGCAGAGGGTTGCGAATATAGGACCTGAATCCATTGGATAAAGGCTGAGGGAAAACCAAATTTAGTCAAAACTTCAGACATAAAAGGCTAGTTGACTCTATCGAAAGCTTTCTCCGCATCCAGGGAGATCAACACCATGAGTTGGAGGGCTTCTCTGGACATGGAGAAGATTTGGAAAATTTTTCTTAAGTGATCATAGGAAGATTGGCCTTTTACAAACTCAGCCTGTTCTTGGCTAACTAGATCTGTCCACATGTGCGCCATACGCTTGGGTAGTATTTTGGCAAATAGCTAAATGTCATAGTTCATAAGAGAAACAGGGCGATAATACATGACGCTGTCTTTGGGTTTGCCTGGTTTTGGTAGGACCACAATAAGTGCTTTTAGAAATTCCGGGTCTGAGAGATCAGATTTGCTAAAGTAGACAAATAATTGATGAAGCAAGGGTGTCAGCTCTTTTTCAAATTCTTTATAAAAGTTGGATGAGAAGCCATCCAGCCCAGGGGCTTTATCCAGTGGGAGGGAATGAATGGCTTCAGTGACCTCCCATGAAGTAATATGACTGGTAAGAAAGGTCTGCTGTGCTTGTGTTAGAGAAGGAAGAATAATATTTGCCAGATAGGTCCTGATCTCCTCAGTGGATGGGGCTTGTTTGGGAGTACTATAGAGCTGTTGATAATAGTTTTCAAATTCCTGGATAATATTTCTCGATGCAGTAAAGATGGAGTCACCATCCAGGGAGGAGAGGGCAGTCACTATTCTAAATTCTTCCTGTTTCTTAAGCCTCAAGGCAAGAAGGTGGCTCACTTTGTCTCCTTGTTCAATGCAGTGGGCATGAGTTTTAAATAAGGCATGCTCAGCCTTCTCCCTCAGGTTCTCCGCATATTGATTCTTGAGTATAGTCAACTGCTCTAGATCTTCATCAGAAGGATTTTGCAGGAGAGAGGCCTCCAATGTCTTAATATGTGCAGGAAGAGAAGTGGAAGCTGCCTCTTGCTTTCATTTCCTAGTGGCGGCTAGCCAAAAAAACTCCCCTCTGAAGATGCATTTCAGTGAGCACCAAATTTTATCTACTGCTGATTCTAGAGAGTCAAATGAAAGCCACTGCCCATCTTTACTACTTGTAGAATTGCAGGATACCTCACCCTGTATCAGATTCCAGCAGCAATCAACTTGGATACCAATGGGTGTAAGGCCGTTCTCCATTTTCGCACAGTGAATGGAAGGTCTTGCACTATTCAGAGTCTCTTCCCTTCCCACTGAAGTTCTTTGACATCCCGAAGTCAATCAAGGGTAAATTGTTTGTCCAGAAAGTTGAGTAGCCCTAAGATAAATTGCCAAGCAGGAGAGCCCTCCCCCATCTTTTTCCTTATTTCTATCTAATTTGTAACTGCAAAGCATGTAATCCACTTAAAACTCTTTTATAAATGTTTGCATTTTGCTAATTATTTCTTTTTTTGTACGTCTTGTATTTTGCAATTACTGTATAGATCTTGTTATTGTGTCTCCCTTTGTACTCTGTAACACTGCTTGTTGTTTGTTTACTGGACGTTTTTGAAAATGGGCAATTTTGCTCACATGCCTTTCCAGTATAATAAATAAACTGAAACTGAGGTACAAGTCTCAGGAGTCATGTTGTAGGAGGTACAGATTTTTGGAGAAGTACATCTGGTATCAGTTTGGGATATGCACAGATGGGCACACATCTTGGGTGAGTAGGGATGGGGTACAAATGTTGGGGTAGAGTGGGAGTACAAATTGTGGAAGGGGTGTGAGGGGTTAGTATGCAAATACTGGGATGGGTGCATAGTAGGAGTATAAATATAAAGGGTGAGGGGGCAAATGTAGGGAGGAATGCAACATTTTTTAAGCGGTGCAGAGGTACATATTTTAGGAGGGGCATATGGGAAGTATACATTTCAGGAGGCATGTGAGAAAAGGGTATAGCTATAAGAATGTGCAATGCAGAGTTAGAAACTTTCAAGAAGTATGTGGGCACATTTTGGAATAATTTCAAGGGAGGGGCAGAGCAGAAGTGTACATTTTTGTGGGATTATACATTTGGAGAGAGGTGCTGAGGTAGTAGTACACTTATTGTGTGAGTGCTGTGGAACTGCAGCAAAGGCAGTAAGTCTGAAAAGAATAAATATGGAGGTCCCCTCAATTATAGAGTTTTTAGAAATAGTATAACAGGTTTGGGCTTTCCTGGAAATCAGACTCCCTTAGATATTTAGGATTTGAATTAACAAATTTTTAAAGCCTTCAACAGTTAAATTTGGACTCTCTCATAAACACAATTACTCAAGATCTAAATCAATGGTCCCATCTTCAAATATCCCTGCGGGGTAACATTAATCTGATTAAAATTAATGTCTTTCCCCATCTTTTTAACCCCCTTAATTTGTTGAATATTTTGGCTCCCTCTTTCTTGGTTTCGGAGAATTCACAGTCTTATTACAGATTTCATCTGGTCTAGGAAATGACCGAGAATAGCTTTCCATAAACTAGCTGCCCAAAAGTCCGGGGAGGCCTTCACCTCTCACATCTCAGTTTGTATTACTGAGCCAGCCATGCAAATAAATATCTCTGGTGGCTTTCAGAGAACCTACAAATTCCATCAATTTATATTCCAATCTGGCTCAAAATTGAAACTGCACAAATAAGAGTGCTTGGCCTCTCCCAACCAATCTCTTACATGCAAAGTTAAAATCCCTTCCCTTAACTGTCAAAACCTCCCAGATAGCTATTTCCCTTTGGGTACCTTCCCAGTTATGTTCTTTTCTTAGATATGACCATACTCTGGACTTATCCCAAACAATATATAATAACCCTAATTTTAGGAGAGACAAAATAATGATCTTCTCTAATTGGCTGCCTAACCTGGATGAATGTACAATATCTCACTTTGTAAAAGAATACAGGATTTGGCTTTCCTCTGTAGAATTGATGGCTAAATTTAATATTCCAAATCCCATGGTTTTCAAAGTGCTGTAGATGAGGCACCTTCTCTTGAGAGTTTTAGGCAGGGCCCCACCACAACCAAAAAAGGTCTTCACCTATAGAGATTTGTGTCCTGCAGTAGGATCCCCACATGCAGTGTCCAAATGATATACTTATTTATATGACTGGTTATATCCAGATAGTTTTGGTACCATTGTTTTTTGGCCGTCTTACTTCCCAGGCATGGCTATAAATTGATTAGTTTTATGGCATACATGTCATAAATTCATACTCCAAGATAGGCTATGTTTAATGCAGTTTAATATCCTGCATAATTTGTATTATTCCACACAAAAACTAGCCAAATTTGGAAGGCTTCTTACTTCACATATTCTGGTCATGCCATAAAATTGCTCCCTTGTAGTAGCTAATTCAACAGAGGGTGGATCCTTTACTAGGTCTGAATTACCTATTTACAGCAGAGATCTGCCTTCTAGGAGATTTTTCTGAGGTTTCAGTGCTTAGTCATAAATATTATATGGTTTTAATCTCAACGTCAGTTAAGAAATTAGTGCTGAAACACTGGAAAGATCAGGAGGATATCACATATACAGAATGGTTAAATGAACTGCTGTAGAATCTCAGAACGGAGAAGACAATAGCAAGTTTGCACAACAGATCAAAGAGTTTTGCCAGGATATGGGACCCCTTTTGTACTCTTTATTCTCTGTAATGATAAGATTGGTGCTCTAACAGGCATGTCATATTAGCTTACTTTGTGCCGAGAGGTAGCGAGGGCAGAGAGGGAGGGCTAGGGAAGGGGTGGGGGGAGATACCATCATTATCAGGTAACTGGAGGTTATTTTGAATGTATGTATGTTATGGAACCTTTCTCTGTGTGAAAAACATTAATAAACTTTGAATTAAAAAAAAGAATAAATATGGAGGGAGTTGTGTGCATTCAGGGCTGGAAAGGGAATGCAGGAAACAAAAATTTACATTTTGAGAGTATGAGTGTTTTTTGGGGGGCTTGATATGACGCTCAAATGTTTGGTGGTCAACCTAGGGAACTTGCCAGATGTTTACCATTTTGTTCTACTGGTAGAAGTCCAATAATAAAAACCCCTTTCAGAAAATTGGTAGCAAATAATGATTTTTGCCATATCACAATGTGATGTACTGTGTGTGCTAAGCTGACAGGATCTGGAGGAAAATTATGTCATTGTTGCTTGAATGACATCAGCACTCACCCAAGATTCTGCTGGCTGATTTGAAAAGGTCTGAGGGATTTTTGTAAAACTATCAGATAAGACAGGCAATCAAAATAGCATTTATACATGAGTAATTGCAACTTTTGAGGTTTATTTGTAACAAATGAGACCTAGTTGTCCTCATGGCAGGCAAACTGTACATTTTTAAAGCATTTGCATTGGATCTTTGATTTTGTATCTAGCCATAGTCCAAGGTACTTGGAGTCTTGGACCAACTCCAGTGGTGGGCCAGCATAGGGAAGATGTGTAGGTTATGAACAGTTTGTGTCTTCAGCAAAGTTCATAACTTCAGTTTTGACTAGGTTGTTTTTCTCCAGTAAGGTTTGTGTGGCATCAAAGACAGTCTGTAAAGCCAAGTTGAGGTTAACTCTTGACTTAAACTTTGCATATGACATTGTGAGTTTTGCGAATGGAGGGAAGAGAATTTACATGTAGGATGAACAGCAGTGGAACAGAGATAGACTGAAGTACTCCAAGGTTAAGTGATTGATGATGGGAATTTGCACCATTAATTTTGGCCACCTGTGATCTACTCATCAGGTAAGTCTTGAACCAGTTCAGAGCAAACTTGGTGAGTCCTAGATGTTGCAGTTTGTTTTATTTATTTTTATTTATTTAGCTTTTGTTGACTGGGTAAGTGCACTAGACAAATCCTGCCTATTTTCAGGCACAACCCAGGGGAGGGGATACAGATGAATGCCAACTGACCTTGAACCAGATTAAGCTGTTGGTGGTATTTTTAGTGAATGAGGGAAATTTGGCCAGGACACTGGGGAAATTCCCCTACTCTTTTCGATAAGTGCCATGGGATCTTTAACATCCACCTGAACTACCACCAATCCAGGCAGATGGGACCTCGGTTTAACATCTCATCTGAAAGACGGCACCTCAGAAGTGCAGCACCCCTCTCATGCTGCACTTCAGTGTCAGTACTGGGATATTAACGCAAGTGCCAGATGTGGGAACTGAACCCACAGCCCTCTGATCTCCCGGCCTCAGAGGCGAGTGTGCTACCTACTGAGCCACTGACACATGTTTAGTGGCATGGCATAGTTCATTGAGTGAAAGGACTTTATAAGATTAATTAAAATTGTGCTGGTGTGATGACTGGTGTCTATGGCGGCTGCTACAGTATGCCACTTGTTACTTTTGAAAGAACAGTGCATGTAGAGAGATTTGGGGGGAAGCTAGATTGTGCATCTGAAAGTAAACCATGTTTTAAGATGAAGTCCAACAGCTGTTTATGGACAAGTTTTATGGCATCTTATTGAGGACAGATAGAACAGAAGCTGGGACAGTAGTTGATTGGGTCTGCAGAAATCATATTTGAGAATATGGGGTGACTATCACCACCTTCCAGACAGCACAGGTTTGTCCTGTATGAAGGAAGAGGGTTAAGAGATGAGTAATAGTGTTACAAGTTGTGCTGCTGAGGATTTTAGGAGACATGGGTTCAGGTCATCAAATCCTGTGCTTTTTGAGGTATCAAATTCCTTCAGTAATTTCAGGATCTTATTCTTGCTGATGTCAGTAAAAAAATGAATGGGACTGGTGCCATATTGCATTGAACCTGTTTGCATAAACCCATGTTCAACCAAAGACCAGAAAATCTATATTTATAAATGAGCCATAAAAATCCTATAACTTCATTGGCTGAAGCATGTCACATGACCATTGATTTTCTGCCAACCACCTACCTAATCTGAACTACATATTCCTTTATTTATTTATTTATTTGTTTATTTATTTATTTATGTTTTTCTAATTGTTTAACCAGGAGAGACACACTAAGCTGAAAGCTTGTTTACAGGTGCAACCTGGGAACACAGGGAAGTTAAGTGACTTGCTCAGGATCACACAGTATGCAAGTGGTGACTGTAGGATTCAAATCCAGGTCTCCAGATTTGCAGCTCAGAGCTTTAAATCAATGTGCTATACTGCCTCCCTTTAACAAATAAAAGCCCATTTTATTAGTGGGATAGCACACTGCTGGGTGTGGAGTTATAAGTGACTAATGCTTACAACCATACTCATTGTCATATATTATCCCTCACATAACTAAAAACAAAATGTATAACTACTGCATAAACTGCACTTAGTGTGATAACTCCATTAATCCCCTATCAAGTATAGTGGTTATATAGTAGGAAGACTGTATGTATGGTGGCAAAGCCATTGTCTCTCTGTTATTTAACCTCCTTGTACAGTAAGATGTGTCGATTCAGACTTGAGTGTGGTTGTTCAGTGCTCCTCGGTAATGTATGCAACAGGCTGATATGCCTGGAAATTAGACAAGAGACCTAGTGACTCTCATACATTTTTAAAATGCACACAAAGTGTAGTATGCCCAACCCATTCTAGCTTAGCAGCCTCCAAACCATATGTTTCAGAATGCATCATCAACTTAGGTAACAAATCAAATAACTGTACAGATCAGGAAGAGTGGTGAGTTATATTATATCCTTACCTAGGCTATGGGTGGACATCTTGAGTACAATGAAGAAACGATATAGGTCTTAAAGAGTACATGCAGGGCTCAGGACAGAAACCAAACATCTATTATTTCAGAGGGAGCAACTGTAACCATGCAGCTAAAGGGACATTTCAGTTAGGTGGGCTGTTAGACAGAGCTCTAGTACTTCACACACTGCAATCTCAGTTTTCACCACAGGGGGAGGTAAGCATTTCATAATTACTGCTGCTGTATAAACAACCAGCAGTATAAGGATGCCACAGCTGCATCCCCTACCGAATGGAAAATCCTCTGAGATAACCTGTGGAAATAATGCTACTGTCTGATTGCCAGCTCCAACTGTGCTTACTTACTAGACTCCCATCCATTACTATTATTTCAATCCTAACCCCTCATTATTACTATTTTATCTGCTCTTGTGTAACTTACAATACACACTTTTCCATATTATAGATACATAGTTTTTGCAATGGCAGTGTAAATAAAAAGTCGAACATACAGTACTGTAACAAAGTTATTTTTGCTTGTCAGTAACTACAGTTCTACTATCCTAGTATTTTTACTTTAGGTGGAAGACAAAGCAAATATTCTCACTGTAGATACTTTAGAATAGTAGACTGACATTATTTCTTCCCAAGTCTTTATTGTACTCAGAAGGTTCATTTTACAGAACTGTAGCTGTAATGTTATTGAGACATCAAAACATCCAACCGTTTAACACAAACACATGACACTGCACAAATCAAGTAGCGCATAAACCTAATGAAAATAAGCCTGGCTTTTTACTTATGATCCATGATCCCTATGACAGCACTCATGGCTTCACCGCTCATGATGTCTTTGGGTCACGGTAAGCATGAGCTGCTGCTGAATTCAGAACTGGTGAACATGCAGAAATCAAATGTTTTGGGCACTGGCAAAGTAGGTCCAAAGAAATTCAGTTTCAGTCCAGCATTTCAACGTAATAAGGAGGCACCATTTTAAATAGGGAGCACACATGCAGCAGCCAATTGGTGCACTGGAGAACAAGAAATCATCATGCTGCACACATCTTTGTGCCATGTCCAGCTCTCTCTCACAGTAGAAAGATTTGTGTGCAGTGGCCATGAAACAAGCTCCTTTTATGTGACCTTTGATCAGAAAACTTTCCAAATCATCAGAGAATCATGCATTATCATTCCAGTTAGTTAATACTACATTTAATTATAGTTTTAGACAGGCAGGCTAGTCATATTGTGCTTCAGAGGCATGAACAGTATGAGCCTGCATGAAAACTTTGGTAACACTTAAAGTTTTCTTAACTACACTGTAGTTAACAGTGGAACTACCCTGTAACTGCATTGCAACTGCAATGCAGTTACATGCAACAAATGTGTAAGTGCAGTGTAACTGCAGTGTAATTATCTCTGCTGCACATAATTAATATTTACCTGTCCTGAAGTCACATTGAAACTGACAAGTTAAAGTGTGACCAAGACTTTTTGTTTCTTATTAAAATACTATGCATAATTAATTTTTGAAAGTCAGCTCAGATGTCTCATTAGACTGTCTTCTGCTAAACCATACAACTCTCTCAGCCATTAGAGTGAAGTATTTTTCTCATCTTTCAGGTTTAATGTTTTTGTTTGTGCATAACTTTAAGTTGAGAAAAATCTTCATATTTTTCAGCTATTTTTTTCAGTGAACTCCACATACATCTGATTTTGAAACTTTAAGACCTAAGAATGTAAAACTGAAATACACCTTTATTTTCAAACCAAAATATACATTCTTCTAGTATGAGATTTAACAAACCAGTAAGTTTCACAATTTGAATCTCTCAAGTATTTGCACTATCCAATAGCAAATAAAATGACTGAATTTGAGGATTTTATGTAATTTCACTAATTAATAACTTAACCACTGTTCACCAATTTTGCCAGATACTTAATCGTTAGGACAGGGAATATGTACAATACATTTGGCAGTCCTAGGGGCTAAGATTGCCACAATACTGTATACGCTGTCAACAACTCAATTTTTAATACAAACATTAACTCAAAGCTAACACACAGACATTACCACACCTATATGATATATTTTCATTGCAATACAACTGTTAATTTACAAGATAGGGTTTAAAGCATCAAAGTAAGGGGAAACTGTCATTAGGTTTTTTTATACCCCAACTCCACCCACCCCCTTGCACCACCCCTGTGAACTCCACTTACTTGATTGCCACAGCACAATCCAGAACCCAATCGCAAAGGGCCCCATGTAAAGCAAGTTATGAGTCAAGTCCTGTTTCACATATGAGCTGAAATCCTTACCTTTGATGTCTGCAGAACCCTATGTACTGATTTTGTTTTTTTTTGCTATGAATTTCCTTTCTTTTTGAAAATGTAGACTCATAACTTGCTTTGGGCAGGGATGTGCAGCAGGATGTACAGGGCCCTTGAGGCCCTGTACAAAAGAGTCCTAACTAGCAGGACCTGGCCTTGTGTGAAACAAGAGCTGAGTCCTAATTTGCTTTATGCAGGGGCCCATTTGGTCCTGTGGGAAGCAGGATGCACAGAGCCATTGGGCCCTGCATAAAGCAGGACCTAAGCCTTAACCTGCTTCATGCAGGTCCTCTCAGGAGTGGGATATGGAGAGGGGCTGTAGGAAGATGGTGGGCATGAGGGTTGAAAACCCTTCTTGAACATTACAACACCAATTTACCAAAACTAATGAGATTTTGACCCCCTTTTTTCATTTCTTGACTTTGTCTGCTTTCTGTTTTTGCAGCCCTAATATAAGTATTACAGTAGCTTGTTGCAATTAATTTCATTACTTTTTGATAAAATAAATCCTAATGTATTTTATGCAGGGGCCCCTACAGGATCTTTGCAAAGCACGATATCCACAAACTATGAGATACAGTAAGTCCTTACTTGTTTCACGTAGGGCTCTTTGGGACATGAAAAAGCAGGAAGTGCAGGGTCCTTCATGCCCTGTGCAAACCAAGACATGCAGGGCCCTTTGTGCAAACCAAGACATGCAGCTCCCATTGTGCAAACCAAGACATGCAGGGCCTTTTAAATCAGGAGTTAAGTCCTAGCTTGCTTCAGACAGGGACCTTCAGTGAAACAAGATGCACAGAGTCCTTTGCCCTGTAGTAATCAGGATCCTAGTCACGTGTGAAGCATGGTGAAACTGGAGATAAGTCCTAACTTGGTTTCTGCAGGGTCTCAATCATGACATGCATACTAACGTGCATGGCACAGAGCCCTTCAGGCCTTGTGCATTGCATGCATGACTCATAAGTTGCATTATGACATAGTTCATTTTTCATGACCATTTTGCTGCTTTAAATTTTTTCTTACTATTGGACTTAGAACATTCTTCAGAAGGATATTCTTTTGCCTGTAAAAAACTAAGTCCAGAAATGCTCTCAGTAAACTTGTTCACAGACTTATTTTTTTCACATTTTTTTCTCTTTTACCAATAACTTGGCCATTTCAGGCCTTGCTGACCACAAATTTTCAGGGCGGCCATATGGCAACCTCACCCTCAGGGTCCTTTACAATGCAAACTGCAGGTCTGGTGCACTGAGCTTTGCTATGCAGCTGCTTCATGAGTGGCTCACAAGGCCACTTGTGAAGAAAGCTTTAGGTCTGGCACATCACTGGAAGCTGCTTTCCACAACTCTTTCAGAAAAGTAAGGAAATTAATTGCAAAGAACTATGTTAATTATCTAATAGCATTTTGAAATGCAAAGAGTACAAATTTGGGAAATTAAAAATTAGGGTAAAAAGTCCCTGGAACTTTGGCAAATCTGTGGTGTGGTATTTCTCAATGTTTGAACAATTATGCAAGCCAGTGTTGGCATTGCCCTAATATTGGAACTCTGTGCAATGCTGCATCACTAACCTTGTGTGACAAGACAGTGCCAATATCAGAGTAAAACTGACACTGTATTATCATGATTATTCAAACATCTGTGAACCTTACATCACAACTCTGACCAGGTTTCAAGGAGCGTTTACTTAATATCTCATTTCCCTACTTTGTACGGTTTGTGCTTGAACCTAAAAGATGCATTACTAGTATAGTTTTTTTTTTGCAATGTGTGTCTATACAGTGCTCCCTCTTTTATACATCAACCTCCATACATCCTAAATGTTGCGGATAAAAGAGGGTGGCAGATAATAGTGGGTGGTGGTTAAAGGAGGAGATAACATTTCTGGAAAATGGAACAGGAGCTCACACTGGCAGTAAGCTAGGGTGGTGGATAAAAGGGGTGGATAAAGGAGGGAGTATTGTGCATATATATATATATATATATATATATATATATATATATTTACTGTATATATATTATATATATATATATATATATTTATACAACTTATGTGCTGGGATAAACATCAGTATAAAAAGTGATATCTCAAGAAGCCAGTGAAGATAACATTGATATCTTCATGTTCCTATACGTCATCATGATATCTTTAACACTCCTATACGTCATCCTGTTCTGTAGTCATCTCCAATAAATCCTATTGGCCCCTCATAAAACTCAGCTGTTGTAAAGCTCTGCCTCTCAAGCACCTGAACCCCACCACCACGACTCTTACATTTGCTATCAGTTTCACACAATCAGTAATTAAAAAACACACTTATCTGGTTGATCCAGCTGTTTTATCCTTGTCTCACCAACAGTGTTTAATTTCTGATACACTACATTTCAAGCGTGACGCGTAGCAAATACATTGACTACCTCAAAAGGCGTTTAAAATAAGATATTTGCACTGGTTTCATTCACTTTGCTGGCCTTTGTTAGAAAAAAGCTACTAAGACTAGAGAGAGAGAGGCGGCGTATCGTCAGCTTCAGAGAAGTGAAAGTAAGCATGGTAGTGTTGCTATAGCAACACTGGCTGTCATCTTTTCATTTCTCTGAAGCTGCCGACTATGTTTGTCGCTCTCTCTCTACTCTCAGTAGCTTTTTTTAACAAAAGCCAGCAAAGTCAATAAAAACAGTGCGAATATCTTATTTTAAATGTCTCTGAGGTAGTCAATGTACTCTCTTGCTAGCGCCCGGTCACATTGAAAATGTAGCACATCACAAATTAAACACTTTTGGCGAGACAAGGCTAAAACGGCAGGATCTCTCTCTTTCTACTGTCAGCAACTTCTTTCTAACAAAGACCAGCAACATCAGTAAAAACGAAGGAGATTTATAACTATTTCCACTGAGAGCACCTGATTTTAAATATCTGTGAGTTAGTCAATTTACTATATTACTCGGTCATGCTGCATTCCACGTCTAGGACATCACAAATGAAACTCTTTTGGTGAGACAAAAGGGAAACTGCAGGATCAACTAGATAACTTTTAATAACTATGTTTTTACCACTTATGGCAGGACAACAGCCATGGGGAGGGTGGGGCACTGCTAGTTCTACCTAGTAAATATCTACAGTATTGTTTTAAGTCCCAGATTTGGTACCTTGCCTTGGGATGGAAGGTGCTCCAAAACATATCTGGGGGTCATGTTGGGGGCCCAGCTCATAAGTTGTATAAACAGAACATGACATGGCCTGACTGAAGATATCATATTTATCTTCACTCGAGGCCAATGACATCAAGATATCTCACTTCATTGGCTTCCACTCGAGAGATATCATGATGTCGTGGCCTCTAGTGAATAAATATGATATCTCGACGAACATGTCTATACTATATATAATAGGTATGACCACTCTGGCGGGTGTGCGGTCGGCTCTGATGCTCACGCCGCGAGGGCCCGGGCCGAGTCAATCATTTCCTTAAGGCATGCGTATATCAGGCGCGACCGCACACCTCAAAGTGGTATCTCTCTTATAAAATAGCATAGATTTTTGGGGGGTGGGTGGAAAAAGTAGTCCCTCTGTGTAGTTGGTAAATAAATGATATGTTGGCAGAGGTTTAAAATAAAGTTGTATTGAAAAATGAGGGAGGCAAGTATGATTGGGAGCACTTTTTGGTGTGAAAAAAACTGTATCTGTAAATGACTTTCACTTTTACTAGCACTTTTTGGTGTGAAAAAAACTGTATCTGTAAATGACTTTCACTTTTACTGCCGAAATGTAGCGTGACCGAGCGGTGCACATTTCAGAAAGTGAGAAGCTGTTAAAAGCCGAAAGTAAGCCCTGCTGTGTTTAAAAAATCAGAAAAGTGACTCCCTCGTATTAGTTTGTGTTGCCTTTCGGTAATAGTAGTTCCATACTGTATGCGGAAGGAGCGAGGATAGATCGAGCGAGTCGGTAATTTTAGGAAGGTAGAAGGAAGTGAGAGCGAGTGTTGCCATAGCAACACTCGCTCTCGCTTCCGTCTACGTTCCTAAAATTACCGACTTCATCGCTCTCGTCGCCCTCCTCGCATACAACTCTATTCTGCCAAAACAAAACAAACTAAGGCGAGTCTACCTGCAAAGCACAGCAACGGCTACTGACTTTAACAGGTTTTCAGTTTCTGAGATGCGCTACCGGCTTCGATCACCTATTCGACGAAAAATAGTAGTCAGGATCGCGGTATTCTCCATGGAAATGCAGCTTTTTTACAGAAATTAAGAGAAGACAACAAAAGAATGTATGTTCTACTTTTATATATACAGTTAGGTTTCTGTTAATCAGACTGATTGGTCACAGTGGTTACAGTAATAAAAGTGGTTGTACACCGTGAGACTGTGAAAATGGCAGGCAGGATTTGATTTTAAATTAAATTTTAAGCAAACATTAATGGTAGGATGAAGAGATCAGTTTCTACAGTGTGGGGCTACTACTGGTATATTTACTTATGCCTGTGGGTGTCAGTTGCATATGTGTCAGTGTGTGGGTGTCTAGCTGCACCAGGTGTGGAGTGTGGTTCTTGCTGCTGGTGAAAAGGTTTGAGGACTGGAAAGTAGTTCAGGCGCATGGTCGTAGTGGAAGGCGGCGGTCGTTGGGAAACAATGCACAGTCATGTGACGTGTTTTGTCCAATTGTATAAGTGGGATTTCTATGATTTTACCACACCATTTTATAAATAAATAAATATATATATATATATATATATATATATACTTGTAAGCCCCCTCTCCCCATGGCTAGGGGTATCCAGATGGTAAATGTTCTTGGGAGGGGGCACTGTACAACTGCAAAAACACAGTCCAGAAATAATAACAGGAAAACAGTACCTGGATTCCCTCGGGTGGTGCAGGTGATTGATTAGCTCCATCGGGGGGTGCCCTTGGGAAGCCAAATGATGCAGGGATGGTGCACTGCTGGGAGGATGCAGACCTTCACCTGCCTGACCTTGCCAACTTTCCCACAGGCCTTTGTAGACAGTCTTCACCAGGCAGGCCTCTCAACATCCTCCTCGATAGTGTGTTGGTTCTCGGGGATCACACCCTGGAACACACTGGTGTCTGGCTGTGGAGGCAAACTTCTTTTAACAGCAAAACAGTTTCTCCAACAAACAAGCAAACACCAGAACTGCAAAAAGAGGGGATCCCATTTAATGAACAGTTGATGAAAATCAGGAACAGTCACTCCATGGAGCATGGAGCGGTGATACAATCTGTATTAGTAGAAGGTAGATTATTGTGATTGTAGTTACCTTTTGATGGTAAGGGTAAAGAGCTGAGATAGAAATGTATGTATTTTTGAATGTTATAGAAGCCAGAAGGGGAAGGAAGCATATTCAATTCAATGATTTACAGTAACTGGTAATTGCTGTTTTTCTTTTAGACTTGGATTGTGGGCTTTTGGTGACACTGTACTTTCTTTGTTGTCTTTACTTAGAATTGTTTTTGGGCTGTTGAGGATTTAAAACGTAGTGGTGGTGTATTCTTTACTGTCTTTGGTTGCTGCAAATTTTCACCCCCCCCAACTCTTAATTATATGCCCTGTTAAATCTGATTGACAGGAGCTAAACACTGGGTATAGTAAGGGGTGTGGAGTAGGAGGGGCATACCAGGAAAGGAACAGCAGCAAATGAAGAGGTGACTGCTCTCTCAGTGGAAGGGAAGTAAATGCAAATCTAGGAGCTTTCATTATTACTTCTACGCATTGATATTGCATTGGGGAAAGGAGGAGTAGGAGTTTGAAGAAGGTTGTGCAATGGCTACTTAAAGTCTGTTTTTGAGTGTGGATACAAAGGATAGGAATATAAAAAGCAGTTGCTCAATATGTCTAAACGTGTGCAACAAAGGAGGTAAGGGAAATAAAGAAAATGTTTTGCACTGATAGAGGAGAGAGTGGGGAGACTTGGGGGAGTGTTTGGTATCCTGCATCTGGAAGGGTGGGGGTCGCTGGTGGGCAATGACAGCAATGGGTAGAGTGGTAGGCTGCAACAACTGTGGTGCACCAATCTTTCTTAAAATTGCCTGGAGTGTGGGAGGATGTTTAGTGTGCAAACCACATAGAAAAACTTAGAAAGGAGATTGAGGGTCTGCAGGAGGAACTAAGACAGGCAAGGCAGATTGGGGGTGGGTTTAGCCCAATACTGGAGGGAGGAAGAAGGGGAGATGAAGGAGGGCAATTTAAGCCAACAGTGGTGAGGAGAGGGTCAGAAGAAGGGAAGCAGAGACAAAGGGGCCCAGGCCAGGAAGAACAATTGCCAGGGAAACCAGGTCAGGAGACAAAAGACAAATGGAAGGAGGAGATAGGGACTTGTGAGGGGAGGCGAAGAAGTGGCAAAAGTCATGGAGTGGAAAGGAGAGAACAGGTTGCTATGAAGAGAGAGGGAGCGGGCATTTGTGAAGGGCCTTCAGAAAATAGTTGTGCACTGCTAGACAGGAAGAAGGTGGAGGAGGGAAATGATGAAATTAGAGGAGTAATTGATAAATGCCTGGACCAAACTGGAGCGGGGGCAAGTTCTGCTGGGAGAATTGCAACAGGGGTAAAAGGGGGAAATAATGTGCAGGAGGAAGAAGAGGAGCTGGAAATGAGAGAGGGAGATGAATGGAAGCAAGCAGGGAGTAAGAGGGGTGAAATCTTAGTGCTGGGGGACTCAATACTAAGAGGAGTTAGGTGGGGTAGCAAGGGGGAGAGGCATAGTCACATTTGGGTGGAGGCCATGCCAGGAATGACAGCGGAAAAGGTGGGACAGTCTGTTCTGAAATATGCTAGAAGGGGTAGGGACAAGCCTCATTTAATTATACATCTTGGGACAAATGACCTGGCTGACAAGACAGTAGATACAGTCCAGAGGAGGTTTGAGGAACTAGCACAATTATGTGAGGGGGCAGGAAGATCAGTAACTTTTTTAGAGATACTTCCGGCGCCAAAGGCAAGCACAACAAGAAAGCTGAGAATAGAGGAATTTAATGGATGGCTAAGAACCTGGTGTTGTGCTAAAGGGTATGGGCTGTTGGGAGGGTGGGAGGAACCTGGGAGGACAGTAGTCTCTATGCCAAGGACAGACTACACTTGAGTGAGGAGGGAAAGAAAGTGTTGAAACAGAGGATGGAGGAGTACATAGAGGAAGTTGGGAATTTAAACTAGGAGTGGAGGGTGGTAGTTGGGGAAGAGATATGCAGAGACCACAGGTTGGGAAACCATATGAGCTTACCCCCCATAACAGTGACAAAGGACAAATGGCAAGTACTGTTGGTGATGCTAGGAAAGGAGGGCAGGATGGGGGGGGGAGGGTGGAAGGTGGTTACCCTTAATGCTAGGAGCCTTGGGAGGAAAGCTGCAGAGTTACAGGTTCTCATGGCACAGGTAGAGGTGGACATTGCAGCCATCACGGAAACATGGGCCACCCAATACAATGACTGGGACCTGTCTGTACCAGGGTACAGGTTATTTCGTAGGGACAGGGTGATTGGGAAAGGAGGGGGGGGTGGCACTATATGTGAAGGAAGGACTGAAGTGTGTAAGGGAGGAAGGGGAGGAGGGTAGTACGGAGTCATTTTGGATGCAAATCCAGGATTCCAAGAATAGGATTCTTAGAATGGGAGTGGTGTACAGGCCACCATCTCAGACGGAGGAGTTAGACAGGGAACTAGCGAGACAGATCAGAAGGACCTGCGAGAAGGGTAGTGTGGTGATTGTGGGAGACTTCAACATGCCAGGAGTGGACTGGAGCACCCCAACAACCAGGAACAGAAGGGAGCAGGTACTGCTGGATGCCTTCCAGGACAGCTTCCTGCTGCAAATGGTCAGTGAACCAACCAGGTTAGGGAATACCCTTGACCTTGTGCTGGCAAATGGGGACTTTGTGAGAGAACTTACAGTGAAGGAACCGCTGTCAGGGAGTGACCACCACTCAGTATGGCTCACATTGGATATGGGCAAGGAAGGAGTGGAATCTGGCACAATAGTGCTGGATTTCAGGAGGGCCAACTTTGGGAGGATGGGGGAAGTGGTAAAAGGGTACCTGGCCAGAATTCAATCTAGTATGGACACTAACCAGAGGTGGGAGCTCATAAAGCTGGGGATAGTGGAGGCAACCAAAACCTGTTGCAAAGCCCAGAGCAAGAAGGCTAGGGCTAAGAAACCAATCTGGTTGAGTAAGGAGGTCATGGAAAAGGTAAGGAGGAAAAGAGCTGCCTTTAGGAAGTACAAGAAAACAGGGAGGGGGGAGGACAGGGAGGAGTACTTGACAGAATCGAAGGAGGTGACAAGGGCAGTAAGGGGAGCCAAAGCATCTACGGAACTCAGGCTGGCACAAGGCATTAAGAAGGGGGAGAAGGACTCTTTAAGTACATCAGGGAGAAAAGGAGCTGTAAGGACCACATAGTAAGGATTAGGAAGGAGGGGGTTGGGTGGAAGCAGGGTGTGATAAGGCTGAAGCACTAAATGAGTACTTCTGCTCAGTATTTACTAAAGAGAAGAGGGGGGTGACACCCAAGGTGGGAGAAATGGCAGAAGCAGGGTGGGAAGTGGTGACAGATGGGGAAATCATGGAGAGCAGAGTTCGAGAGGGTTTGAAGGCACTGAGGGTGGACAAGGCACCAGGTCCAGATGGCATCCACCCCAGGGTACTGAAGGAGCTGGCAGAGGTCCTTGCAGGACCTTTGGCAGACCTATTTAATGCCTCACTACATTGGGTGTGTACTCAGTACTGGAGGATGGTTCATGTGGGCCCCCTCCACAAGAGTGGCCCCAAGGATGAACCGAAACTACAGACCAGTGAGCCTCACATCCATCGTGGGTAAGCTAATGGAGACTATCCTGAAGGAGAGGCTTGTGGCCCTCCTATAGGCCAAAGGACTACAGGACAGCAGACAGCATGGCCTCATATGTGGCAGATCCTGCCAAACCAACCTGGTCGAGTTCTATGACTGGGTAACTAGGCAACTGGACAGGGGCCATGCAGTGGATATCCTGTATCTGGACTTCAGTAAGGCATTCGACTCAGTGCCACATGGAAGGCTGGGAAGGAAGTTAGTAGGCACAGGGGCGGGTGCAAAGCTGGTGAGATGGGTAGGAAACTGGCTGCAGGAAGGCAACAGAGGGTGGTGGTGGGTGGGGAGCTCTCACACCAAGGGCAGTGATGAGCGGTGTTCCACAGGGCTCGTGTTGGGACCAGTGTTGTTTGGGATATTCATTGCAGACTTATCATGGGACATCAAGAGCAAGATCAGTCTGTTTGCTGATGATACCAAGGTAGGCACGGTGGTGGATGACCTAGGGGATGGCAGGGCTTGCAGGATGATCTGGCAAAGCTTGAAACCTGGTCAGACACCTGGCAACTGGGCTTTAATGTCAAAAAGTGCAAGGTGCTGCATTTTGGGATGAAGAACCCAAGGAGGAGTTACCAGCTAGGGGGAGTGCAGCTAGCCCAGACAGAGGAGGAAAAGGATCTGGGTGTGCTCATTACAGGGTCAATGAACAACTCGGCACAATGTAGGAAGGCAGCTGCAAAGGTCAACAAAATGCTGGGTTGTATTGCAAGGGGTATATCCTCGAGGAGGAGAGGTGATTCTGCCACTGTATGGGTCATTAGTAAGACCACACATGGAGTACTGCGTGCAGTACTGATGTCTGTATCTGGAGAGGGACATTAAGTTACTGGAGGGGGTGCAGCGCAGAGCGACAAAGATGATCAAGGGGCTGGGGGACTTATCATACGAGAGGAGGTTGAAGGAGTTGAACATGTACTCACTGGAGGAGAGGAGAGATGGGGTGACATGATTGAAACCTTTAAATACGTGAAAGGAATAAACAAGACAGGTACAGAGGGGCTGTTCAAAGTAAGGGAGGGGAGGGACACCAGGGGCCATGGTATGAAACTGGAGCGAGGAAGGTTCAGGAGGGAGATGAGGAGACACTTTTTACAGAGAGGGTGGTGCCTGGCTGGAATGCGTTACCTGCTGAAGTGGTATGCAGTAGAACAGTGGACTGCTTCAAATGAGGATGGAACAGGACAAGGGGGAGGGTTAATGAAGGGGAAGGGTGGAAGGAAGGGGCAGCTGCAGAATAAGGGGTGCTAGCTGCACATTCGAGCAGACTTGATAGACCTCTAGGCCTTTATCTGCTGGCAAATTTCGTATGTTCGTATGTTCGTATGAGGGTAACAGGTACGGTGGGAGCACGTCACAGTTATATACCCGTCATTGGTTCTGCAACAATCTCTTTTGCCAACAGATTGATTTACAGCCTGCAGACCTTCCCTCGAGCCAAAAAGGCTATGTTCCTGACAGCAGCATTAGATGTAGACCGAAACAGGCCTCACTTAGAAGCATTTCAAACTCAGCAGTACTCTCATTTCATATCCCTTCACTGTACTCTGTCTTCACCCAGGCACTTGCTTACTTTTCCATTCTCTGAGTCTCAGCAAGAGTTAAACTGAGGTAGCAATTGTGACAGCACAAGACGTTTCTACTGTCCCAGTCTCGTTTCTTACTTTGCCTTTCTCTAAACTTGCTACTCCGGGGGTTAACACAGGGGGCTGATTTTAAACCACATGGAGCTACTTCTTTTACAGAGGTGTCTTAAACTTCCAACGGTGTTCCTTTTAGCAAGAACAAAACCCACCGAAGACCTTCCAGATACCCAATCATTGATGCAGATTTCAGATTCTTTATTCGGTGTATAACATTTATCATTATCATATACAATACATTTGCTTAACCACACCGTTTGAAACAACATATAATTGAATACATTAGATTAGAAAACCACTAGATAAAAGATAATTAAAAGATTTGTACCACAATGCTTCTATTTAACCAAGCCACCAGTAATAATATAAAGTGCATATTTGGCAAAATTTGCCATGGCAAAAATATGACTTACTTTGTCACAATAGAGCATACACTTAATATAATTCTTCTCAGTATTAGGTCTTAAATTCCCCCATATCGGATACAACCATTTTTCTCTTATTTTAACCTATTGAGGGCATTCAAAAATCAAGTGCTTGCTTGTGACAGTAAGTGTTGAATTACAGCTGCAAGTACAGTTTAATAATTCAAAAATGGGTTCTCTCCCTTATTCTACTTTCAACAGACCCAATCTGAATTTACAGTAAACATTCCTCTGGGTACTATCTTCACTGAGTGACAAGTATTTTTTCTTCTTTGAATATTTGTTTATTCTCTACATAGAATGTGCAAAATGATAGTTCCTACAGCTTACTTATCTCATTCTGGAAGAAATTATCTGTCAGTCTGTGCTTACCTACTTTGACATAATGTTTTATATTTATATTAACTTGTTTGCCCCAAATTTGTAAAATACCTAACCTGATCATGTATTGGTTCAGTCTAAAGAACCAGCCACTGGCCCGTACTCTTCCTTTACTTTCTAACCAACATTTGGCAAGTAAACTGTCTTGAGGTGCCAACACAATTTTTTGAAGTAGTCCTAGAGCTCTAATTTGAGCCCCAAGTGCTACAGATTTCATTTGTAATTCAATTCTAAGTAAGGCAGTAGGAGTCTGCTGAGGTAGACCCAGAATCTGTTTGAAAAACATATTCTGGACCACTTCCAACTCCTTGGGATTTTTAGAGAAAGCCCAGACTTCCATGTGCAAACTGTTCTCCCCAAGGAATTCTGAGTAGTTCTGGATCTACAGAAACCCAGGGCACAATCTGCTCATGCAGTGATTCTAATTTCTGGACTGCCTTCACCCAGGGGATTGCTTGTTGTGCCACATGGAACACCTGGAAGGCCTGCCACCTCACCGGGGTCCCACTCAACCATTCCCCACATGGATCCTTTCCTGTTTTCACAGGCTGTACCCCCAATGAGCCCAAACACTGTAGTGGTCACTGGCCAGGAGAAAAAGGGGTAGACTGCCACCACTACACCCTCAGCAGTTCAGGCTGCCATCTCTGGACCACGCCCCAGGCACCACCTGCCAGAGCAGACCCACCCACAGAAATGCACACCATCTCTATGGGGTGCACTCACCCATGGGTGAGATGCCTACAAAAACAGGGCCCCCATCAGTGCTTACTCTACCATGGTGCCAGAGTTCACATGGAGGTCCTCCAATCTTCGGCTTCTCATGAGCTCTGGCTCCCAAGTGCACTGACAGGACCCAGGTTGATGCTCCACTTCTCCCCTTCTCTAACGGCCTGAACCACTGCACTTCTCCATATGCGGGTCTTTGAGGGTGGAGGGCTGGGGTGGCAAATGGCAAGTGGCTCACACCAGCCCCACCACAGCCCTCTGGCTGAACTACAGGCCCAAATCCCCAACTCCTCTCTCCCCCCCCCCCACAAAAAAAATCTCCCTCAACTCTAATCTGTCTCCTGTTTATACCCTTAGGGATGGGCCCCATCTGGTGTTAGCAGGCAGGCCCATATCCCAGACTTACTGGCACCACAAGCTCTTCCTGCCTAGCTATACCGAGCAACCAAAGTTAAGAGGATGCTTACATACTCTTTGCAAAAAACTGCATTAATGCACAAATTAGGGTTTATATTAATGCCACAAATGTAGTGAAATGTGGCATCAGGGTTTCTACCCCTAACTCTCCACCTCCACACCCTAAGCAGCAAAAGGAAAAAACATTAGGGTTTGGGGTCTCTGGAGTCTTAGCAAATCAGTGGTGGGGTCTTCCTTGGGTCGTCTACAGAAAAATGATATATGCAGAGCTCAGAAATCGCACAAACTACCATCATGAATCTTTTCACATATTTAGATCTTGCCTACTAGACAATGCGTGCAAAATTTCAGCTAATTTCATCAAATGCTGCCAGCGCTAGTAAGGTGCAAAGTTAGAGGTTTTACATATATATATATATATATATATATATATATACTGTATATATACGTGCAAGGAAGTTGCTGCCTCATGACTGGTCAAAACACCAAGAGCCATGTGTGTACATGCATAGAACTACCAGTTTAAAATGTGTTTTACCAGTCAGGACACAGAGCAGCATTAGATTCATAACCCATGCCTTCAGAATTTTCACACCTGCAGTGGCAGCCACTTTTTTTCTCATGGCAGCTGGTGAGAGACTGTCCAAAATGTTTGATATCCTACCAATACATTCTGTCTTTATCAGTGAAAACTAAATGAAACATTTACAGGAGAAGAAGATACAGAAATGTATCCTCCTATGCCACCAAAACATCCAAAATTTCAAAATGTGAGTACCACAAAGAATTTAAGTGAAGAACAATTAACTAAACTCAGAGGCCAGAAAGATGAAACAAACACAAACAAACAAATATACACTGGGCAGTCAAAATATTCAGAAAATGTGCATCTGGCAGAGACATGAACATTTCACTTCAAACTGTGTCCATTGATGAACTGGCCCAAATTATGAGAAAATGTTATATTGAAGTATGGCAAGCAGAAAACACTGAGAACTTCTTTTCCAGCTACCTTGGTCTGCAGGTGAGGCTCAATAGGTATTTAAACAGCCATGCTTTTAACCACTGTGTTAACATACTGACCAACCTCTGATTCAAGCCGTCTATCAATGTCTTTGTGGCAGTTTCCAATTGTTATTGAAAAGAATGAAAGATACTACAAGCCACCATCTACCTGTTTATAACATCAGACCTGGAAAAATTAAAATACTCACTGGCGCTCTTTCTTCTCACAGCTACTAAACTTGTGAACAAGGTTTGGCTTGATCATACCCACTCAACCTCTCAGCATTATAATTCCTAGCATTGGCCTTCAAAATTCAGAGAAGATGGCCAGAATGTGTAACACTTTCTTATTTTAAGGAATAATATGTCTGTAAATAGTGGGCCCCATATATTTAGTGCTAAGGAATGTTTCTGTCAAGTTAGTTCAATTATTTAATAATTTGTGTGCCCAGAAATAGCACTAACATTATTAAGAACATCAGTAAACCTTTGAGGAGCAAGGTTAACTTTCAGTGTAAAAATCATAGTGCTATACCAGAATCATAGCAGTTGAAAGGCATGGACTTGACATGCAACTAAACATTGCATATCAAGACCACAAATGCCTGGCAGAGCTTAAACTGGAAAAAAATCTCTGCACACTGAAGACCATGGAAAGTGCTTCCTGGCCCTGAATTTTAAGGAGGCTTCTGAAAACCACAAACAAATGCCTCAGATAAAGATCACTACAGAGGCTGTATTTATGAACAACTTAATTACACCCTATGCCCTGTAGCCTCGTTCCTGAAATACATCAGCAAACTTCCAGAAAATCCTCCAGCACTAGGCTTACATCCTCTCTGCATGAACCAGCAACACCTCGAATCCCTAGATGAATGATATTCAAAGGAACCCATGGGGATTAATTATGTGTTGGGAATGATGCCAAGGGTCAGTCAAGAGGCATAGCTTTCCACAGGATATAAAAACCACAGCATGAGGGCAACAGCAGTAAATCTGCTATCTATTGCAGGCTTGCAGGCTAGACAGACTATGACAATGGCTGGACATAGGTCAGAAGCTGAGGTCATACTGGAGCACCTCCCACTCTGACAGGGAAAAACATGGAGCAACATTTTACCCTTAAAAAAAGAGCAAACTGCAGGATCTTCAAATTCCAGAGCAGCAGCATCATCTACTGCCCAACTCATGCAACAACAGGCAACTACGACAGTTAGAGCTACTTTGTTGAGCCTTTAAGCAGACCCTTTTGTGATAAACAACTGGACATTTCCTGGTCATGTAGAGTTCATAAACGTTCAAAAATAAATTTTGTTATTTTGCCCATCCCTTTGATAGTGCATCATGTGGTTAAACAATTATGCTATTTTCCCCCCTCCAAGTTCTGGGACTATCTTCCCACAAAATTAAGAAAGTTCTAAAATAAACTTATTTTGACTTTCAGACTGTAATATTGGACTCTGTGTATTTTTTTTATTGCTACTTGACCTGTTTTATGAACATAGTAAACTATTCCAGGGACTTGATTATGTGAGCAATAAGGCACAACACAGTGTGGGCTACCGTTCTTGAACTGTATGATAATGTGCATTGTGAGGATGAAATACTTGTGTCAAGTGTTTTAAAGCACCTGGAAATGTAGTTCAGGAATAGTAACCTGGACCCTAAAGTGGCTCATTACACTTATAAAATGGGACCCTGTAATACAATTACAAACACTTGAAAAAAAAATGACAGTGTTTTATTTTGTTATATGATCATGTAGTCCTTTTATTTTAGTATCGTTTTAGTAGGTTTGCCATTGTGTACCACTAAGTGGTCTCTCTTTACATACAGCCTGTAATGTGCAGTGTACTTGTTGTGGTCTCCCCCTACCCCAACCCCCTACTTCATACACTTGCCTTTTTGTCACAATTTATATTTGGGAAATTTATTTTTTGAGCCCTTGTTGAGAGAGACAGAGAGAGAGAGAGAGAGAGAGAGAGAGAGAGAGAGAGAGAGAGAGAGAGAGAACGAACCTCTACATGTGGCACATTTAGAAAGAATGAGAGAGTGAATCCAAGCAACCATAGTAATAAAATGGAGTTTGTTGCTTTGATATGTACATGGTGAATCAGTCAGTAGATTTATGACACAGACTATCTAGACTCAGAGAGAGGCTGGTTTTCTTACATGTTATACAACTGTGAGTTTTCCTGTGTGAGGTGGTGAACATGGGATGTTTTTCATGCGTACTGTAGCAGAGCTTGCATTGTTTTTGATTGTTCTACATGAGCTCTAGAGATATCAGATGACTGGAAAACTGCTTTCATAATCCCAATCTTCAAAGGGGGTGACATCTCTGACCCGGAGTGCTACAGGCGTATATCCATGCTCTCGCCCATTATTAAAATATTCAAGATGCTAGCACATAAACAACTAACCTCATACTTTATTACAAACAGTGTATTAACTGAGTACCAATCAGGCTTCGGGAAAGGGCACAACACAATGTATGTAGTGTCCAGGGTAACAGCGTAACATCTTTAATGCCTTTGATAAAGGACTAGTTCCCTTGCAATTTTTTTAGACTTGTCAAAAGCTTTTGACACTGTCGAGAACAATATCCAACTGAACAGGCTCAAAACTTCTGGCTTGGGCATCAACAAACTACTCTGGTTCTCAGCCTATCTGGGCTCCTGACAGCAGTGTGTAAGGGCTGGGGATCACTGCTCTGATCTGGCTGCTATCAACCAAAGGGTACCCCAGGGGTCAGTCCTAGGACACCTCCTATTTCTGATATACAGTATATCAATGAGATTCCTTAACACAGCTCTGCAGATACACTGTTGTTCCTTTATGCAGATGACACTATCGAATACATGCACATTAAGGATGCCACCACCACAGTGCACACCATCCAAGGTGACTTCCATAAAATTCAGAAAATACTGTCAGAGTTAAGGCTGTTACTTAACACTAAGAAAACACAATGGATGATGTTCACCAAGAAAGCTGTTGACTCCAATCAGTTTTCCCTAAATGCAGCAGAGAGAAATGCAATTTCTAGAGTAGCCACCTATAAATACCCGGGTATTTACCTAGATGATCAACTATCATTTAGCTCCCACATCCAAATCCTGTCCACCAAACTAAAATGCCTCCTAGCCTTCTTCTATAGGAACAAGACATATTTTAGCCAAACAGTTAGAAAGAACCTGGTCACTTCATTATTTTTGTCCAAGCTGGACTACGGGACTGCATTTTAGAACCACCTCAGAAACACTCCTGGGAGCTAGCCATATAAAGACAGCTACACTGGTGCACTTTTGCATATAAATTCATGACAAACTCGGTCCCATCCTACCTACAGAGCAAGCTAAATCCTAGATCCCTAAACACCTACAATCTCAGATCAACAGCACTGACAAATTTTATGCAGCTGAGATTTCATATGAAGGCTGGGGAGCATGCTCATGCAGCAACGGTCCCACACACTTGGGAGACCATTAGAAAAACCTTACAGATGACTAACATAATACCAATCACCCAATTCAAGGCGTGTTTAAATAGATTGCTGCATAGCCACTGTGACTGTTACGGTTGATCCCTCTCCTTCTTTGTGCACCTATTGTAAAAATGTGTGATGCTACTGTATGTAATTCCTTGTAATTTTATGTAATTGTATTGTCATTTCTTACTGTTCCTCACTGTTAATGTCCTTGTATACTGGATACAATTGTAAAAGAGAGCTCCTGCTCTCAATTTGCCTTCCAATAAGTTGATTGATTGATAGAGATGTAATTGCTGATTTGCTCGACCTTTATTGAGATACTGCAGTTGTGGCCATGGCAAAAATATAAAGAAATGCTAGCTTAGACTTTCATTTTGTATGTTAGGTTGTAGCTGGAATGGGAGAAGAAGAACACCAATAACAACATGGCTGCTTTTTTAAAATGTTCTCCAAGTAGCGGGAGACAGCTGTGTGGACAGTTGGTGTGACTGGGGGCCCAATTGGGGTGGGTACAAAATGAAATGCAGAAATTATGCGATACTGCAGAGAAGAAAAACACCACTTTTAGTTCAAAAGACATGAAAAACAGAAACTTCTTAACATTTTTGGAACTTCTATTTCATCTGTCTTGATTATTTTGAGCCAGTCTGTGCTAAGTTCAATTTTAACTGTGCTGCTGTTAACAATGGCAGCTATGGCTCAGGAATAGTTCAGCGTGAGGAAGTGTTCTATCTTGTAGCAGTGACATAGTTAGTGCAGCACAACAACATTGTGATGTCACTACTGCAGCACAACAAGCTGATTCTACTAATGGAATTCCATCTACAATAATGCTCTCCCATACACTATACACTTTTTATGTATAGTTAGGGTTAAGCAGGCTGTTTAATGTTAACACCAAATCTTTGCACCTTAATAACTTTGACACTGTTTGATAAAATTGCCTGAAATTTTTCTTGAGCAGTCTGAGTGGCAAATTAGTAAGATTTGGCAAGTTTTGTGCTGAAGGTTCATCCAATTTCTGAGATCCAGAATTTTAAAAAGCCTTTAAAAATACACTTTTTTGACTGTTTGTTTGCTCACAGCAGAAACGGTTTGGGATATTGTTACAGAACTTGTAGGGTAGAAGGGGCTTGGTCAATGGGAGTGTCTTTTGAAGGTTTTGAGAAAAAAATATAAATCGGTTCTTGCATTATAAGGTTTGAAATTTGGCTTCTGAGTACGTATAGTAGGGTTATTTGACATAGCCTCTGATACGAAAGAAGAATTTTTACTTTTGCAAGAACATTTTTTACCATTATGAGACTGAGCCTTAATAACTTTGAAGCTATTCAAGAACATTTTATGAACTTTTGCATGAACTTTCAGGGTGCCAAGTGTGGCAAGTTTGCCAACTGCTGAAATATTGCTGAAATATTGCAATTTTGTATATTTTTTCTGTTTATGCTTTAAAAAAGGTTACATGCAGAGAAACTTGTTTATGTTTCAAAGTTCCACATAGGCCAGAACTGAAGGTTGCCAAAAGATGCCCATATTTTTTTAAAAGGGTTACATGCAGAGGAAATTGGTATCCTGTGATCTGAGAATGGCTTACTTGCCAGGAATCTGAAAATTACATCTCAAAGTCAGGGTATGGTAAAATGACAGGAATGGAATGTCCCTGGTTAGCTAATTCTAGGGAACCAGATGCAATACAATCTCAGGATGGGAGAAAACCATCTTACCCTATCATATACTTACACTTCAAAGGAAAAGTGCTTTAGATTTCCAGGAACTGCTATTTTTATGAGGTGGCAAGAAGGATGAGGGAAGATTAAAGGATACTGGAACTGTAAGATAATCTAACTAATCAATAATATGGTTCACTTAAAAATCTTGGGCAGAGCAAGAGAGACCCCTGCTGATCTAAAAAGATAAGGCTACAGACTGCCTGAACCCAGGGTATTAAAAGCCCTCTGAGCAGGGCATGTGGCACACTTTTTCATGGGACACTCTTCCTGTCACACACCAAGCCAGACTGAAGAACCAGTGAATGCTACAGAAGGACTGAAACTTTTGCAACCCTATTTATTCACTGGACTTCGAACATCCACAAACCAGATAGAAACTAGACAGCTAAAAGTTTACAGTATGCTTTATTTTTCTTATTCTGTAACACATTCCTAAATCTTTTGTTTGTAAAGTTTGTGTGATAATCATTTAGATTTTATTAATAGTATTTTGCTTTAAAAACTGCCTGTGAGTGATATTTGTGTGAGTAGAGGTAAAAAAGGTTTACTCAATTTTGAGACCAACCTGTAGTTGCCAAAGTGTCACCATTCACTACCAAGACTAGGATCCTAAAAAGGGAAGTCTGGGTACCTTTACATAGGGGAGCTACACAAGTCTCGGGGGAGTCTGTAAGGGGGGTATTAGTTGCTGTACACCCCATGGGAGAGGACAAAATCAGGGTTATGAAGACAAATCCCAAAGAGCTTGTAATGCCTGGGTGTTCCCCCCTCAGTACAGCAACTGAGGAGAGTTCTCAATTGGCTATAGACTTGAGACTGTACTGTATCCTTACACAGATTAGAGAGAGGAAGCCCAGGGACCTCGTGGCAGGTGTTCAGTTGTGAACTCAGCGAGTACTCTGGAAGGACATGAGGAGGGTATTCCTGTTCCTCCCATCACAGATTGCACTTAGGGGTGGGTGCTGTGAGCTCAGTGGACTTGGCCCCCAGGAGTGGGTTCATGACAGATCTGGTGTGGAGTGGTGGGATCTGAGAGATCTGGTTGCCTAGTGTTGAGATCTGAGAGATATTGGTGACACAGGCATAGAGGTTGGATTCAAGGCCAGTGTATCAGACTGATAAACTGAAAACAATACACATGCAAAATAGGGCAGAGATTTGGGGAAAAAATACAATATGGTTACAGTATAAAGTTCCCTACCCTGTTTTTTTTTTTGTGTGTACGTGTAGCAGTAGTTAGGAAAAAAGATGACTTCCAATTACAGAGAATACACTACAGACTACCTAAGGCAGTTGTGTCAGGAAAGAGGGGTCCAGTTTGAGGGGTGAACCAAAAAGAACCTCATGAAGGTTCTCATGTCAGCCGATGAGCAAGCAGTTGCCCCAAACTTTGAGTCACAGCAAGTGGTTGAAAGGGACCAGACCTCAGGGGTGGGGGTGCCAGGGGATGTCACAGTGTCCAGTCCCAGGGAGGAGGACAGCGAGATGAGAGGGAACCCAGAGCCACAGTGCCAGGGGAAAGCCACCACAGAGTTGGAGCTGGAATGGATCAGGCTACAATTTGAGCTGAGAAAATTGGAGCTGGAGCAGAGAAAGTCTGAAGCCTAGCAAGAAAGAGAGCAGAAGAGGTTCAGACTTAAGATGCAGGAACGGCACCGCCAGAGAAAGGCCAAGGAACAGCAGCACCAGTGAGAGGCTGAGAGGGAGGAAAAACAGCACCAGAGGGAGTTTGAACTGAAGAGGCGAAGACTCCAATGACCAGTGCCAGACTAGGTAAGTGGCAATGGTGGACCTGAAACTCCAGGGCTGGGGTATAAGTGAAATTTAAGTTAAATTCCAAATTAATAGCTGAGTTTAAAAAGGGGGAAGCTATGGATGCATTTTTGAATTTGTTTGAAAAGGTCTTTATCCAGGCCAAGATACCCAGGGAATCCTGGAGCTTCCAGCTATCCCCGCTGCTTACTGGTAAAGGGCGTGAGGCCCTAGGCCAAATGGACAATCAGGACAGTAGTGATCATGAGAAACTTAAAGCTGCTTTACTTAAAAAGTATGAATTAACTCCTGAGGCCTACAGTGTTAAATTCTGGAAACTCAGAAAAAGCCCTGACATGAGCTTTAAGGAACTCGCCACAAAGCAACGTCAGTTTTTGAAGTGCTGGTGAGTGGGGTTGGAAGCAGACTCTGTGGAGAAAACTAAGGAGGTTGTACTTTTAGAGCAGTTTCTTTGGGCTTGCCAAGGAGAGCTGAAAACTTGGCTAAAGGACTGAGATCCAAAAACAACACAGAAAGCTGCTGAGCTCTCGGACCGCTATGCCAGGAGCAGGCCTGCTCTGAAAGGAAGTGGGTGGGCAGGTGTGGCAGGGCAGAAAGGGAAAGGTGTGCCTTCAGGGCAGCTAAAACCCTCACTGCCTCTGCTGAAAGGGGGAATCCCCAAGTTACAAAAAAAGGGATTTCTTGGATGAAAGAAATGACTGTTGGTTTTGTAAAAAGCCAGGACATCTTGCTAGACAGTGTCCTAAAAAGGCACAGAGTGGACAAAAGTGGTGCTTGAACAGAGTTGGGTGCACTGTGTATTCCTAAAAGCATGCCTGTAAACATGAGGGAGCACACACACCCGGTTACTGTAAATGGGGTGCAGACCCATGGGTTAAGAGACACAGGGGCATCTCTCACCCTGGTAAAAGGGGATCTGGTTGGTCCTGAACAGCTTATACCTAATCAGTTTGTAAGGGTGAGGGGATTCAGTGAGGAGGAGAAAACCCTGCCGCTAGCTAGTGTTCTCCTGGACTGGGGTGAGACAGGAGAGAGGGTACAAAAAGTAGCAGTGGCAGACAACCTCACTCTGGATGTGATTATAGGGAATAATCTACAGCAGAGGTTGGTGTGTGTGGTTACCCACAGCCAGATGGCTAAGGTCACTTGTGATTTCCTGAACCCCACAGAAGCCCCTGTGGAAAAAAATAGGAGGCTGATTCCCCCTGATATGCAGAGTGGTGACATGGAGGTAGGACTTCCTCAAGTAGCTATTCATAAAACTGCTACAGAAGATTACTCTGAGGAGGAAGGGGTAACCAATGGTCAGAAGTTTAGGGATGGCAGTGACTTTGAATGCCCTGACGCTAGAGCTATGGAACTTCTTTTAGGAACTGAGGGGGACATGTGCCATACTTTGGGAAAATGTGAAGATTTTGCAGCTGCTCAGAGGACTGATCCTAGTTTGGAGAGGCTGAGGGCTTGTGCAGAATCTGATGGGACACAGGGAGGTGACATGAGACATCGGGTATTTTGGGACAATGGACTGTTGTATACACAGGACAGGAGGACAGAGGGAGGGGTGATGGGCAGGCAGCTTGTTGTTCCCCAGGGGTATTGTGAGCATTTGCTCAAGGTCACTCATGACATCCCCATGTCCGGACATCTGCACATCACATACACCATGCAGCAATTGGCCGAGAATTTCTATTGGCCCAACTTTGCCCAGCAGGTAAAGGAATACTGCAGGTCTTGTCACCAGTGCCAATAGATAGGGAAGGTGGGTAGTAAAACCAATGCTGCCACAATTCCCTTGCCCATTGTGGAGGAGCCATTCCAGAAGGTAGAAATGGATATTGTGGAACCTTTGAGTAACCCAAGCTCCTCTGGGAAAATGTTTATCCTGATGGTGGTCAATTACACCCCCTGATACCAAGAGGCAGTCGCACTCTCCTCACTTAGGGCAGAAAAAGTGGCAGATGCCTTGTTAGGGATTTTCTCCCATGTCAGGTTTCTTCAGGAGGTTATCTCTGATCAAGGGGGTAGCTTCATGTCAGACCTAATGAAGAGTTTGGGGGAGAAGTGTTAGGTGGTGCAGAGATGCACGACATCTTATCACCCACAAGTCAATGGGCTTGTTGAAAGGTTTAATGGTACCCTAAAATTGATGCTCCAAGTGTTTGCTGAACAGCATGGGAGGGACTGGGAGAAATACCTTCCCCACCTGTTGTTTGCATACAGGGAGGTGCCCCAAGAGTCAACAGGGTTCTCCCCCCCTTTGAACTCTAACATGGACATAGTGTGTGTGGGCCCCTAGACTTGATCTGGAAAGATTGGGAAGGCAAGCATGCCACCCAGGGAACTCCCATAGTGGAGTATGTCCTTAAGTTTAGGGAGAAGCTGAAGGAGCTTATGGGTGTGGCCCAAAGCAACCTGTCAGTTGCCCAATAGAAGCAAAAAGTCTGGTACGACCGCAGAGCCAGAGCTTGCTCATACAGTGCAGGTCAGGAAGTAATAGTCCTGATTCTGGTCCGGAAGGACAAGCTGCAGTGGGCGGGATCATATAAGGTGGTCCAACAGTTGAATGACATAAATTATACTATGGAACTGCCTGACAGGAGACATACCGATAGGATGTACCATGTTAACATGATGAAGCCATATTCAAATAGGGCTGACATGATATTTGCAGTGTGCAGTCCTAGGGAGGGGACAGATGAAGAAGACCCCCTCCTGGATTTGTTACAGGAAAGCAAGCAGGAGTCATCAGTGGAGACAATCAAACATTGGCCCCAGTTGCCCCCAGAACAGTACCAGGAAGTGAGGAGGTTTTAGAGGATGTTGTCCCTTTGTTTACAGCCAAGCCTGGATGAAACCCCTTAATGACACACAATGTAGACACGGGGACATACGCGCTCATACGGCTGACAGCCTACTGGGTGTCTAAGGCTATCCTAAAGGACATTAGGAGGGAGGTGATGCAAATGCTGGATTTAGGGGTAATCCAGAAATCCCACAGTCCCTGGGCCTCACCCATATTCCTCATACCTAAGCCAGATGGCTCTATTCACTTTTTTGTGGACTATTGTGGACTCAAAGCAGTCACAGGGTCTGATGCCCACCCAATGCCATGGACGGATGAACTATTAGACAAGTTAGGAGGGGTGACATACATCACCACAACTGACTTGACAAAGGGATACTGGCAGGTGGAGTTAGCTGCTAGAGCTAGAGAATGGTTGGCCTTCATCACTCCAATAGAATTATTTGAATTTCAGATAATGCCTTTTGGAATGAAGAATGCCCCTGCCACCTTCCAAAGGCTGGTCAACCAGGTGTTACAAGGTACTGAAGAGTATGCCGTGGCTTATCTGGATGATATTGCCATCTTCAGTACCAGCTGGAAGGAACACCTGTCCCACCTGAAGGAAGTGTTGGGAAGGATACAGAGGCAGGGCTCACTATAAAGGCTGAAAAGTGCTAGGTGGCTATGGTGGAGGTGGCATACCTAGGCCATGTAGTGGGGTGGGGGCAGCTTTGCCCTAATCAAGCAGAAATTGAGGCGATGGAGGCATGGCTCATGTCAGAAACCCAGAAGCAGGTAAGGAGCTTCCTAGGGACCATTGTGCCCAATTACAGTATCCTGGCAGCCCCCCATCTAACTTGCCAAAGAAAAGACTGCCAAAAAGGGTAAAGTGGGACCCAGCCTGTGAACGAGCCTTCGGACGGCTAAAAGATGCACTGTGCAGTGCCCTTGTGTTGGCTAGTCCAGATTACATTAGGCAATTTGTAGCCCAGACAGATGCCTTGGATGTAGGGATTGGAGCAGTCCTCAGCCAGACACCTAATCAGTGAAAAGACCACCTGATAGTGTACCTTAGTAAGAAGTTACTTTCCTGGGAGCAGGCATATTCCACAGTCGAAAATGAATGCCTTGTGCTGGTATGGGCCCTGAAGAAATTAGAGCCATACCTGTATGGGAGACGCTTCGAGGTGTAGACCGATCACAACCACCTGGAGTGGTTAAATCAGATGGGTAAAACAAATGGATGCCTACTCCAATGGAGTATTTCCCTACAGGCTGATGACATAACAATCATGCACTGGGCTGGGTCGGCCAACGCAAACACGGATGGCCTATATCACCAGTTACATCAGTGAACAGAATTATGGAAACTCTACCATACGATAGGGGCATGTTCCTATAAATTCAGTCTAAGGAGGGAGGAATGTGACGAGTTTGCCAACTGCTGGAATACTGCAGACAATATTGTTTTTGTATATTTTTTCTGTTTGTGTTTTAAAAGGGTTATATGCAGAGGAACTTTGGTTACATTTCAAAGTTCCACACAGGCCAGAACTAAGAGCTGCCAAAAGATGCCCATGTTTTTTAAAGGGTAACATGCAGAAGAAATTGGTATCCTGTGATATGAGAAAGGCTTTCTTGCCAGGAAGCTGAAAATTACATCTCAAAGGCAGAGTATCATAAAATGACAGGAATGGCATGTCCCTGGTTAGCTAATTATAGGGAACCAGGTGCAATACAATCTCAGGATGGAAGAAAATCATCCTGCCCTATCATATACTTACACTTCAAAGGAAAAGTTCTTTAGATTTCCAGGAATTGTCATTTTTATGAGGTGGCAGGAAGGATGAAGGAAGATCAAAGGATATTGGAACTGTAAGAGAATCTAACTAAACAATAATGTGGTTCACTTAAAAATCTTGAGCAGATCAAGACAGGCCGCTGCTGACCCAAAAAGATAAGGCTACAGACTGCCTGATCCCAGGGTATTAAAAGCCCTCAGAACAGGGCATGTGGCACACTTTTTCATGGGACAGTTTTCCTGTCACACATCGGTAGCCTGTGACAATGGTGACCGCGATTGAGCACTTTCAAAATGGTGACTCAATCACAGCACCTGTCCACAGGGCTACCAGGCAGGGAGGGCAACCGGATTGGGTGGGGTCTACAAATATAGTGACAGGATGTCACTATACATACACATGTGTGTGGAAGGAAGTGACCACACTGTGTGACGGGCGGAAGGGGAGGGAAGGTTTGTGAGGTGTAGTGTGGCGATGGGCTATTGAACTGGCCCTGAGGCGTGATGGGTGGGTGGCAGGCTAGGGCTGTTAGGGTGCCGGGTTCGGTTCCTGGTGTGCATTCATTTTGTTATGCCCAGCTTAATTTTTTTTTTCTGCTTTTGCACCCCCCATCATGCACCCCGTGAAGTTGAGAATCCTTTACTGGGGGGGGGGGCAAAGTCCCCAGCACCCTTTTGCTGTGCTCCATGAGTGTACATCGCTGAAATTGATTTTTGGTTATGTACACTTGCCCTAATGGCTATCGTCTTTCCGCGATTGCCATTATCACATGGAACCCACACATCAAGCCAGACTGAAGAACCAGTGAATGCTACAGAAGGACTGAGACTTTTGTAACCCTATTTGTTCACTGGACTTTGGTCATCCACAAACTAGGTAGACGCTAGACAACTAAAAGTTTATGGTGGTTTTTTTTTTGTGTATTTCACCTTTATTTTTGTTATTCTGTAACCACATTCCTAAATCTTTTATTTGTAAAGTTTGTATGATAGTCATTTAGATTTTAATAAAAACATTTTGCTTTTAAAACTGCCTGTGACTGATTTTTGTGTGAGTAGAGGTAAAAACAAGTTTTATTCAATTTGAGACCAACCTGTAATTGCTATAGTTCCACCCTTCACTACCAAGACTAGGATCCTAAAAAGGGAAGTCTGGGTACCTTTACATAGGGGAAATACACAGATCTCAGGAGAAATCTTTAGGGGGGAACTAGTTGCTGCACACCCCGTGGGAGAGGATGAAATCAGGGTTATGAGGGCAAATCCCAAAGAGCTCATAATGCCTGGGTCTTCCACCCTCAGTACAGCAACCGAGGAGAGTTCTTACCTGGCTACAGACTTGAGACTGTACTGTATCCTTACCCAGATTAGAGAGAGGAAGCCCTGGGACTTAGTTGCAGGTGTTCAGTTGTAAACTCAGTGAGCACTCTGAGAGGACACGAGGAGGGTATTCCTGTTCCCCTCTGTCACAGATTGCATTTAGGGGTGGGCACTGTGAGCTCAGCGGACCTGGCTCCCAGGAGTGGGTTCGAGACACCAAGTTCTTATGATTTGGCAAGTTTTGTGACAGCTGCTTTTCTGGATTTTGAGACACAGAATGAAAAATAAGGAAACAAAATGCTCTTTTTTGGCTGTTATTTTGCTCATGTCTTGAACAAAAATGGTGTGGAATTTTCAGCTGACATTTTTAGGGCTGAAGTGGCTCAGTCCAAGGAAGTGCCTTTTGAAGATTTTGTGAAAAAATATTTATTGGATCTTTAGTTACTGTATAAGGTTTTGAGCATTTTGGCTTCTAGGCATAGAGTGAGTAGGCACTTTAATGTTAAACCCCGATTTTTGCACTTTAATAACATTGGCACAGTTTAACAAAATTGCATGAAATTTTGCATGTGCAGTCAAGGTACCTTGTTCTTAGGATATGGCAAGTTTCGTGATGGCTGCTTGTTTCAATTCTGTGATCCAGGGAGTTAAAAACATTAAGAAATGCACTTGTTGGACTTTTTGTGCCCATGTCTAGTCCAAACATGGTTTGAAATCATGTTATGAAATTTTCGTGGCAGAAGGAGTTCTGCTCATAGAGGTGCCTTTAGAAGAGTTTGTGAAAAATATTATTCAGTTCCCCAGTTATAAGGTTTTAAAGGACACCTAAACCATCTTTTTACACATTTTTTTAAATGACTTCATAACCTTAGAAAGGAGAGGCTGTGGTTTACATTTATACTGAAACTACATTTATTAAAGTAGGATAAATGCAGTTTCATAGCATTTGAAAATTGTAACTATAGCCTCTCCTGATTCAAAAATCTTGCTCTAAGAATCTTAAATTGGCTGCCTTGATGATGTCAATCATGAGAGAGATGCCAGCTATTCAGATGTATTCTAGCTCTATTAACCATACCCAAATATAAATAACTTTAAAATGAAACATGATAGCATGGTACTGTGAGCACGACATTTGTTCAGCACAAAAAATCTACAAAATGGGTGGTGTTTCATTTATATATACCTTTTAGTTTTTTTTTTTATAATTAGCAAAAAACAACAGAAAATTCAGTCATTTCACTTTTTGCAACAAACAAATGCAAGTAGCTTTAAAATGAAAAATGATAGCATGGCACTTTGAGCACAAAGGTTGTTTGGCACAAAAATATCTACCAAATGAGTGGTGTTTCATTTATAGATATCTTTTAGATTTTGTTTTATAATCAGCAAGAAAATGGCAGGAAATTCAATTTTTTTTCACTTTTTTGGTGGTATGGCATAAATAGAATATGCTACCTCCCTACTGGAAATAGTGTTAATATTTTTTGATCTTACTTCAAGAGGGTTCCTGCAGTAGGTCATCACTTGTAGGACTAGCTCCACCAGGTGTCAGGACTGCAAGGCAAACTTTTCCAGCAATGCCTGGCAGGGGACCGCCCACCCAATATCACGTGATGACATCAGCGTGACCCTATATAGTGGGCAGTCCCCACGCCCGCTTCCTAGTTTTTTCCTGCCGTTGTCCTGTGCATGGTATCTCACAGCAAACTGCCCAGCCAATCACTATTAGTTTCACACTTTTTCTAGCATTTTTCCATGTCTTTCTCAGTTTTCTTCTACTCTTCTATGTCTTCTCCACCCCAGAAGAAGAAGTGTGAGGGCTGCGGAACCCAGATTACACACAAAGATGGACATTGCACGTGTGTTATCTGCCTAGGCCTGGACCATAACACCGTGACTTTCCCAGACTGCCAGTCCTTCAACCAGGGCACCCACAAACAGAGGCAACAGGCTCTGGAGGCCCACCTTTTAAAATCCTGGTTGGTCTCACTCAAAAAACAGATGGAGCGATTGAGGGATTCTGCATCTTCACCTTCTCCAGATGAGAAGACGCACAAAAAAGAGAAACACCAGGAGAGGGAGTGCCAAGAGGACAGATCCCAGGCTGTCTCCAGTGGGCCTTCCACTAGCATGGCCTCTTCCCCACCACCTCCAGTAAAGGTTTAGCCAGGCTGCATCCGGGGATGCTGGTGGGCCATCCCAGACTCTGCTCCCAACCTCTGCGGGTAAGTTGACTGCCAACTCCTCCGGCGGCCGCCTTGCCAATGTCGGTAAGTCGGCCCCCAGCTCCTCCGGGGATTGTCCGGCTGCTGATAAGTTGACTCCCCGGCCTTCAGGGACTTGCTTGGCCTCAGCTGATAAGTTGGCATGAGGTTCTGCCCCCTCCCGCCTGGTCCCTTCATCTGATAAGTTGACTGCCTCTGGCACTCGCCCAGACGTTGCTCACCAATTGGGGACTTCTGTCATTCCACCCGACACCCAGTTGAGCCCAGAGAAGACTGCCAGTCTCCCATCTTCTCCCTCTCCTGTGGTCCAGGCTTTGCTTCAGGACACCCCAAGGAGAGATGAGAGCAAGGGTTAGCTGGACATAGAAAACTTTAGCTTCTGACCATCATTCACCTGATGAGGTCTCAGGGAAGGAGGTCCCTCTGATACCATCAGTCCCAACTATGGAGGCTCCTCCTGACCCAACTGAGTGGATCATTCTGGCTCCTTCAAAGTCTCTGGTGCCGGATCCTGCTCATTCGTCGGAGCCGATGGGGCATACCCCTATGCCGGCTCCTCTGACATCTGAATCTCAGTCTTCTTCAGAACCCCCACGCCAGCACCCAACAGCAGTTACTACAGCAGACCGGGTTCCAATGGCAGAGGCCCTTTGTCTGGTCTCAATGCCAGCCCTCCAGATGCCGGATCCATTCTGATGCTGGGTCAGGCAGCACCAATTCCGATGTCTGAGGTTCCAACGTCAACTGTCCCGATGACTACCCCACCTCTGATCTACACCATGGTGGGACCTTCATGGGCACCCCTGACATCAGCTGCTCTGATGCTGAGGAACTTTTCAAGACCCTTCACTGTCCCACATTACCCCTCGGGTTACTCGTTGGACCACCCACCGATGGGTCCACCACCAGATTGGCACTCTGCGGAACACCAGTATCCAGGTTACCCCCCATATCCTTGGTATTCTTACCCTTATCCGGGGTACCATGGGTTTCATTATTCTACTTCCCATGCGGCCCCTCCTCCTCCACCTCTCCCACCTCCTCCACCACCTCTTCCTCCTTCCTCACCCCTCCAGGCTCCCCTAGAGGATTTCAGGACTCTGATATAGTCCTGGTGGAAGGAGGTTCAGACAGAGCTGGTTACTGACCTGGAGAGTCATCTACCAGCACCTGTGCATTCTCCTCCCAGGTCATTATCCCCAGTGAGCTCCATTCATTACACAATTCATGTCCTGGGGAAGTGCCCCTGTGAGTTCCCTATTCCAGGCTTTGAGACACCTAAAAGCCACCCAGATTCAGGGGAGAATTCTTTGGAGGAGTCATCTGAGCATGAGTCACCAGTCTCTAAAGGAAAGGCCTCTCCAAAATTCCCTCCCAGTGGACCCTTCCTTTTCAGATCTCTTGAGGTCAATTCAAGAATTCTACAGATGGGAGACAGAGGAACAGAATCCTATGAGGCAAAGACTTGCTAAGCACCTCAGTCTCAAGTCCTTTTCTCCTATTCCTGTTCCTCCATGGAAAGGACCTCACAAGGACCTCACCATTACTATTGGCAACTGCTCCATTCTATCCTGGCTGTTCCAAAGAAAGCGGATAGGATCTACTGGGCACCTAGCGATGCCCCTTTCTTGGATGTGCACCCCAAGGCTGACTCTGTTATCATCACTATGGCTCATGATCACTGTATGGCCCCTGAGCACATGAGCACCTCTTCTCTGGGCAAGGAGTCTAGGCAGATTGATCAGTACGGGAAAAAAGTCTACTCCTTGGCTACATTTGCCCTACACTCCCTTAACTATGTAGCCCATATGGTGTCTTATCAAAAAGCTACCCTTGCCAAGCTAGAGGCCCGCATCCAGTCCACGGATTCTTCAGACCTCAAGGAGCAGCTCACCAAGGACATTCATCTGTTCAAGATCTTCTGCAGGCATGCTCTTCAGGCTACCTATGACACTGTCGATGTGGTGGCCCGTATCTCAGCCACAGCTGTCTCCTTTCAGTGGCATGCTTGGCTATGCATTTCTGGCCTCACCAATGATGTCCAGTCTGAGGTTCAGGATGCGCCCATCTGGGGCTCGGTACTTTTTGGTGGAGACACCAAAGATATCATCACAGACCTTCAGAACCATGGTCAGGCCCTCAGGTCCGTCAGGTCCATGTATCGATCGGGTGCTCAGGGTCAGCAGTCCTTTTGGAAATGGACCTGGAGGCAGCACAAACAAGCCCAGACCCATCATCAGGGCAAGTGTAAAGCCATGGGCACTTTCTCTTCCCCACCTGCCTCCAAAAATCCATTCAGCCACCTCCCAACTCCCTGTACCCCCTCCTCAGCCACAGAGCGAGGAACCAGTGGGGGGGGAGGTTTGCTCATCATGTGCAGGAGTGGCAGGGCATCACCTCTGATGCTTGGGTCCTGCAACTACTGTCCCAAGGACACACCTTGGAGCTTCTGGAAATCCCTCTAGACTTTCCACTACAAAGGTCATCCTACTCTCCAAACAAGACCATTCTAGTAAAGGAGGAAGTTCAGACTGTATTACAAAAAGAGGCAATAGAGCATGTCCCTTTTCGGCAAAGAGGGCAGGGTTTCTACTTCCACTTTTTTCTGGTTCCAAAGAAGATGGGTGACCTGCGACCTATTCTCAACCTCAGTAGACTCGATCTGTTCATTGAGTACAAGAAATTCAGAATGTTGCCCCTCCAGAGCCTCCTGTCTTTACTTTAGGAGACCCACTGGTTGTGTGCTCTGGATATGCACGATGCCTACCTGCATATACCGATCTTTCCCAGTCACCGCTGCTTCCTGTGCTTTACTTTCATGGGGAGCACTTCCAATTTTGGGCCCTCCACTTTGGCCTTTCCTCAGCACCCAGGGTTTTTACCAAGTGCCTAGCAGTGATGGCGGCGGCCTTGAGGCACCAGGGCATCTCAGTTTTCCCCTACTCTGATGACTCCTTGATTTCAGCCCCATCCTGGGTCTCTCTTCTGGAGGCCCTTTCCTTTACCCTGGACCTGTTTTCCCATTTGGGTATCAGGGTCAATGTCCCCAAATCTCTGGACCCCTCTCAGAGGCTCCAGTTCATTGGAGTGGTGTTGGATACAGTCCAGGGCAGAGCTTTCCTTCCCTCAGACAGGGTGGAAACTCTTGTCACGCAAGCACCTTTGTGGCCTCTTCCAAGTTTCTTCCAGCCAAGGAGCTTCTCCGTCTGCTGGGTTTGATGGCAGCCTCCATTTCCATGGTTTCCCTAGCAAGGCTCCACATGAAGGTTGCTCAGTGGTCCTTGCGGGTTCAGTGGGATCAGTTCCAAGATGATCTGGATCACCCGGTCCTGATCTCCACTGCTTTCCAGAGAGATTTACAATGGTGGAGGGATCCCTTGAACCTGATCCTGGGTCTCCCATTTTGAGGCCCAGCTTTCCTCGGCGCTTTGACCACAGATGCCTTCAATTTAGGTTGGGGGCTCATATGGGGGAACACCAAGCTCAGGAACTCTGGTCTCGCTTGGAAATGTCTCGATACATCAACGTTCTGGAGATGAGGGCAGTGCTATATGCTCTTCAGACATTCCAGTCTGCCCTACCAAGGGGACTGCTGCTAGTCCTGAAAGACAAAATGTCGGTCATCTGGTACATCAACAAGCAGGAAGGCACTCAATTGTACCCCCTATGCAGGGAGGTGATGAGAGTGTGGAATTGAACAGTCCAGCATAGTCTGTCTCTCATAGCTGTGCATGTACCAGGAGTACAAAATGTTCTGGCAGACAGCCTCAGCAGAACTTACACCCTCGCTCACAAGTGGAAACAAAACCAGGATGTGTCAGATTCTCTGTTTCAACTATGGGGGCATCTGGAGCTCGACCTTTTTGCCTCCCCATCCAATGTAAAACTTCCCAGTTTTTGCTCTCTCGTTCCAGGGCATGGTGCTTTCTGGCATGATGCATTGTCACTCTCTTGGACAGAGAGATTCTTATACACTTCCCCCCATTTCCCATTCTGCAGAGGGTACTGCTCAAATTACAGATGGAGAGGGCATGAATGATTCTGATTGCACCTCTCTGGCTGAGGCAAATTTGGTTCCCGCTTCTTCAGCAGCTAGCCAGGGAACCCCCAGTTCCACTTCCTTTGATGCACAACCTTCTCACCCAGAACCAGGGCCATCTTGTACATCCGGGGCTCAGGACTCTGCATTTGCATGCATGGCTCCTGCAGACATAGTAAAATTGCGTTTTGGGGTTTCCACCTGAGTAGCACAGGTGCTGGGGGAGGCTAGGAAACCCTCCACTAGGTCCACTTACGCTATGAAGTGAAAGTGTTTCTCTATCTGGGCAGCTTCCAAGGGGTGGGACCCTTTTACTTGTTCAGCCCCACATATCATGGAATACCTGCTTCATCTTTTTGATTCCGGGTTGTCCTATTTCTCTCTCAAAGTTCATCTTTCTGCCACTTCGGTGTATCACGTGCTTGTGGATGGTAAGCCCGTGGCCCAGTTGGAGATTTCCAAGACTTTCCTGAAAGTAATTCTCCATCTGAAACCTCCTATCCACAGCCCTACACCACCTTGGGATTTAAATTTTGTGTTGGAGAAGATTACACTTCCTTCTTTAGAATCAGCGATCAACTGTGACTCGTGCTATCTGTCTTGGAAAGCGCTGTTTTTAGTTGCCATTACTTCTGCTCAAAGATTTTCCAAGCTTCAGGCCCTGGTATTTAAGGAGCCTTATTTGATTTTCCACAGGGACCTGGCGGTCCTCAGAACAAATCCTAAGTTCTTGCCCAAGGTGGTGTCGGAGTTCACGCTGAATCAGTCAGTGGAACTTCCGGTCTGTTATCCAGCTCCCATGAACAGAGGTGAGGTGCTCTTGCATACCTTAGATGTGCACTGAATCCTAAGGTGTTATACTCATTGGACTAAGGATTCCTGAAAGGATGATCAACTCTTTGTGTCTTTTGCACCTTGGGGATAGCTGTTTCTAAACAGTGCCTTTTGAAATGGTTAGCTAACTGCATCCGCTTCTCTTATCAGAAGCACAGCAAACCTTTGCTGGGGGATAACAGATGTCATTCCACAAGAGACATGGCTGCATCCACAGCTTTTCTTCTCAATGTTTCTGCAGTGGAGATCTGTGCAGCAGCAACTTTGAGTTTGATTCATACCTTTACCAAGCATTACAGTCTGGACATAGCTTCTATTCGTGGGGCCAGGTTCGGCCTCGCTGTTCTGCAGAGCTTACTGTCCTGAGCTGGTCCTCTTCTGTCCTTTCTGTTACTCCTTCTCCTCCCGTATTTTTCTCAGTCTCTCTTATGAGAGACTGCTTTGGATTCAGTCGTACAAGTGATGACCTACTGCAGGAGCCCTCTCGAAGTAAGATAGTACAGTTACGTAAGAACTTACCATAACAGTAGATCTTTGAGCAAGGTTCCTGTAGTAGGTCGTATTTTTCCCTCCCTCCTTCTTTCCCCCATTTTTAGTTTGGGACTCCAGAACCTGTTTCCTTCTCCTGTCTTTTCCTTCTGGAACTCTGGCGGGAGAACTGGAGGGTGGGCGTGGGGACTGCCCACTATATAGGGTTACACTGATGTCACATGACATCAGGTCGGCAGTCCCCCACCAGGCATTGCTGGAAAAGTTTTCCATGCGGTTCTGACGCCAGATGGCACTAGTCCTACAAGTGATGACCTACTACAGGAACCTCTCTCAAAGATCTACTCTTACAGTAAGTTCTTACGTAATTGTACTTTCTCTTTATCCCCAACATACAAAAGTGTGAACAAAGAATTCTTTGTTCATGGCATACAAATTCAGACTTTGTACCCAAAATTAACTGTTACTCATAATTCTGCCATTTTGTAACATTTTTCCACCACATTTTCAACTATCTTCTTATTTTTAAGGCCTTTAGATGAACAGAGAGTGATAATGGTCGCTTCCATCTCAAAATGTGTTTTTATGTTGCAGTGCCATAAAAAATAATAAAAAAACATTTTAAAGGTCAGATTTCAAGTCCACCACTCTTGTGGATGTCTTGCAGGCTTAAAGGAAGTTTCCGATCTAGGGCAGCTACTCACATTTTGTGGTAGCTGCCTCAGCGATAGTTATTCCAGCCAGGTTTAAAAATGTAATGCTGCCTCCTACCTTTGTATTTTCACTCGTAATTTCTGAATTAATGTAGGAAGCCCGACCGATTCAAAAAGTGCTGGCACTGGTGACATGCCCCTGTGCTCAAGCACGCAATGACATGTGACCATGGAGGGCATGGGGGCGCGCTCCATTGAAATGAATGGGGCCGGATTTCCTATTAATTTTTAAGATCAAGAATGGCCACTTACAGATTAGCGAAGGACAGCTTTCGACTAACATGACCGCGGTGAGTCGGTGAATCTTTCGTGTCATAGAGTAGCAATGTAATTTTAAAATTAATAGGCAATCAGCCCATTCATTTCAATGGATGCTCCGTGTCTCCATGGTCACACGCCATTACATGCTTGAGCGATGGTATAGTCACCGGTGCAAAACTTTAGAATCGGTCAGCTTTCAATTCATTGAAATTATGAGTGGAAATCAAAGGTAAGAGGCAGAACATTTTTAAACCTGGCTGAAATAACTATAGCTGAGGGCTACTACCACAATATGTGAGTTGTAGCTGCTCCCAGCTACATCGGAAACTCACTTTAAAATAGAACTTCAGACAATTTGGGGCAGTTTTGTACTTCTTGAAGGCTATACTTTTTGCCCTAACCACTTCTGCCACTTTTTGTGAGAGCCAAAGTGGTCTCCTCCTCTTTGATACCTGTCTAATACATAGGCTTACAGCTTCTTCTAAGGCCTTCTTAATTTTTGTCCACCTTTCCTCTACCCCCTCCCCCTTATGTATCCTTGCCAGAGCCCTGCTAACTCCCTCCCCATTTTCCTAAAATCTACCCACCTGAAATCCAGGACCTTTGTTTTGGTATGGTACACTTGCTGCCCAATACTTACTTCAAGGTGTAATGTTTTGTGATCGCTTGCCCCAAGGGGGTCTCCCACTGTGACTCTGGTCACACTGTCTCTGTTTGACAGTATCAGGTCCAATGTGGTCACCTCCCATGTAGGTTCATCTACATGGGAGGGGGTTACCACTTCTCCCTCTACTCATCACTCACCACTGCTCCCTCTACTCATCATTGTCTAACCCACCCCTCTCCCACCAGAACTCAACTTCCAGTCTATACCTGGTCTCAGTATACCACTGGGGCATGTAGTTTTAAAACTGGAGCTTTTAATAGCCGCATGTCCATAGGCAGCATATGGCATGCCCCTGGCTGCTCCCTGTATGAAACGTCATACTGAGACAGCCGCAGGTGCTTGTGGGCACACTGCACGACTGTGAAATGCCGGTGGGAAGGAGGCAGGATCAGCAAGATATGAGGGTGATAGTTCATGATTTATAAGGTAAAAAAAATGTTACTTTTCTGAAACAGCTAATCGGGCCATGCGTTACACCCAGGCATGGCCCGATTCTTCGTAGACATTTCCCTTTAAGTGACTTGCTCAGGGTCACACAATATGCAAGTGGAAGCTGATAGGATTCAAACCCAGGTCTCCAGGTTTGTAGAACAGTGCTCTTAACCATTACACTATATTGCCTCCACATGCATAAGACCTACTCACCCACTTCTGGCTGCAGCTACAATCCATAATATTCAAATTACAACACTACTTCTATTTGTGAAAGAGCAGGCCATACTGGGCCCAGTGCTTCTGCAACCACAGATACACATACACAGTACAAGACATGCAAACCCACTTCTGGCTGAAGAAGTCTAGGTCCCTCTGTGTGCAGATACAAATCCAACTGTAACACCCCCCAAGCAGCAAAAGGACAAGACCACACAAGCAACCACAGATGGCCATCATCAGGTAGGCAAATTGTTTCTAGATGACACAAAAGACATTCATCATCAGGGACCATCACTTCTGCAGTCATGGAAATACATGCACACTTTAAGACACACACCCACTGCAAACAGAAATCCATGATACTCAAATCACAACCCTTCTTCTTTCTGCAGAAGTTCAGGCCCCTGTGGGGCCAGTGCTTCATCAGATACAGATACCCCTGCATAGTGCAAGACATATACACCTACTTCTGACTGCAGAAGCACAGGCTAACATGGGGCCTGCACTTCTGCGACCACAGATACAAATCAACTATCCTCAAATTACAACACTACTTCTGCAGTCACAGATACATATGCATGGTGCAAGACATGCACACTCACTTCTGGCTGCAGAAGCACTGGCTACTGTGGGGTCTGTTCTTCTGAGCCACAGATACACATCCATGATACCCAAATTACAAAACTATTTCTTTCTGCAGAAGCACAGACCCCTGCTGGGTCATAGCATCTGCAGCCACAGATACACATGCAAGTGTAAGTCACACACACCCCTTTCTGGCTGCAGAAACATTGGCTCCTATAGGGTCTACACTTCTGCAGCTACAGGTACAAATCAACAATACCCTAATTACAGCACTACTTCTGTTTTCAGAAGCACAGGCCACTGTGGGGCCAGTGCTTTTGCAGCCATAGATGCACATGCATACTGCAAAACATATACACCCATTTCTGTAGTCCCATTGTTATGCTTCTAAGCAGCACTAAAGGATTATGTTTTTTGGGTGCAGTGTGCTATATACATATTTTCAGGGGTACTGCATTTGTGCCGTCAGGAAAAAGTTTGTACGTTGTCTGTCTTACCTATTGATGGTGATCTGTGGTTGCTTGTGTGGTTTTGTCCTCTTACTGATTGAGAGGGGCAGAGTTTTGTCTTATTCTTTGGTAACTTGGTAAGGCCCACTAGACACAAGTGCCTGTTTTCAGGGGTGACCTGGGAGCACAGAGGAGGTTAAGTGACTTGCTCAGAGTCACATAGTATGCATGTGGAGGTTGTGGGAATCAAACCCAAGTCTGCTGGATGTACCAAGCTCATTTGCAGTTCATTACTCCAAGCTCTAGGCTATACTGCCAGACCCACCGCCACATTTTCCTGCATTTGTGGCATTAAGTTGAGCCCTAACTGGTATATTAATGTAGTATTTTGCAATGAACACACACACACACACACACACACACACACACACACACACACACATATATATCCATTGCCCACCCTACACAGAACCACAGGTGGGGGGTCTGTCTTGGGGCTGTCAACTCTAACGCTCACCCCATTCCATTAGAAAATAAAGTGACATGGGTACAGCATAAGAGAATAGGGTGAGCATTTGGGTTGATGGCCTCCAGACAGATCCCCCCCCGCCTGTGGGTCTGTGCAGGGTGGGGAATGGGGTGTTGGGGTTAGAAACCCTAATGCCACATTTTTCTATGTTTGTCAGTTTAACCCTAACTGGTGCATTAACAAAGTTTTTTGCAATGTATTTTCTTACTTTTGAGCTAGTATAATCATAACCTTATTTGCCCGTGGGAGCGCAGGGCGCTCTGGGTCCTACTCTCCCATGCCTCTATAGATGTGTATATGTATCTAGCTGTGGAAGCACAGGGCTCTTCTGCCCCTGCACTTCCAGCAATAGGACAACAGTTACCAAATTTTCACCATAGTCATGTTATTACCCCACCTCATGTACCCATTGCAGAAAATCTTTCAGTACCTGCCAAAATGCAACTCCACACAAGCGCAATGCCCATCCACACCACAGGCACAAAAACACATTTTGGACAGGATTTGAAAAATGACAGCTGTGATATACATGAAGTGATGCAATAAGAAGGCTATGTTGAAAATTTGGGCTCAAAATATTTAAAGTTCACAAAGTTATGAGCATGCACAGCGAAATTGCAACAAATAGTCATAACTCCACCATTTTTAATAATTTTGACCCCAAATTTCAACATAGCCTTCTTATGACCTCACCCCATGTACCTAGTACAGATATGTTTCAAATCGCCACCAAAACGTAATTCCGTGCAACTGCAGCAACATTCTGCACCACAGGTGTGAAAACACATTTTGGCCAGGATTTGAAAAATGACAGATATGACATACATGAGGCGGTGTAATAAGAAGGCTATATTGAAAATATGGAGTGAAAATATTGAAAATGTCCAAAATTATGAGCGTGTGTAGCAAAGTTGTAAGGAATGTCATAACGGAGGCATTTTTTTAAATTTTGTCCCCAGAATTTCACCATAGTTGTCTTATGACGCCACCCCATGAACAATATGAATGTCATTACACAAATCCCACCAGAATGGTGATTTCACCAATCGACCACAAAATCACCTTTCTGACAGTAGTTGCCAAATGACAGTCATATTGTTCATGATGTGGGGTCCCCAAAAAGACCATGTTGAAAATTTGGGGTCAAAATCTCAAAAAATGGCTGAGTTATGCATAAAAGTTGAACCCCCATTGAAATACATTGAAACACGTTTACCTTAGTTTCTCATATTTTAGTCACCAGTTGCAGCAGCAAGACGTGTCTTCAATTGGGAGAGCAGATATCAAACCTGGGACCTCTGCGGGTAGGTGACAGTCTGTGGGGGTGTCAAGGGGGGTGTGGGGAGGTGGGTGCACAGTGGGTGGTCAGGTGGAGAGTGTGGGAGTGATCTGCAATGGACCTTTTTTTTACAGGTTAAAAAAAAAGACAACAAGGGATTTTTTTTTTATTTGCAGGTTAAAATACACCTGGGAGGGTGGTGGGATGCCACTAACCACCAATAACGAAACAAGGAAAAAATCAGAGGATGGGAAGGGGTACTACCATTAGACACCAGGGATAGGATCATAGTGGCAGAATGCCACGATTCAAAAAAAAATTATAAAAAAGAGAAATAAAAAGTAAACAATTAAACAAAACTATATATATATATATATATTTATACAATAGGGGTGAGCTGATTACATATGAAATAAAAACACATATCACTCACCCCCATTGTATAACTACTCAGTGATATATGCACTGTGATACCTGCTTACAGATATACACATTGGGCGGGATATTCAGAAGGGTTGCGCATGGCGCAACACAGTTGTGCCATGCACAACCCACAGATACACCCGACACGATATTCAAGGGGAATGTGCCTGGCACAAACTCGGTGCACTGGAGCACATCATATTGTGTGCGAGTGCAGGCAAGCCTGCCATACCGCACATCCCGATATTTAGCCCGGATGTGCTGAGCCCATGCATGCACAACCCCTACCTGCGCTGCACACAGGTGAGCCAAATTAAAAAGGAGCAACAGCTGGCCGCCCACAGGTGAGTTGCCATGTTGCAGGGTGCAACACGGCAGCTGCCACCTGTGGGTGGCCACCCAAGCTCCGGCGGCATCATCATGGTGGCGCCCCCCCATGCCCAATCGTAGGCATATGTAGTAAAAATAGTCCTATATCCCTGGTGGTCCAGTGGACCGCTCGCAGCTCGATCATGGGCATTTGTAGAAAAAAAAAGTCCTATATCCCTGGTGGTCCAGTGGAATGCTCTTAGTCCGATCGTGGGCATTTGTAGAAAATAAAAGTCCTCTATCCCTGGTGGTCCAGTGGACCACTCACAGCCCGATTGTGGGCATGTGTAGAAAATGAAAGTGCTATATTCCTGGTGGTCCAGTGGACCACTCGCAGCCAGATCGCAGGCATCAGTAATTGATAATGACACCCCAATCCAACCCTGGTGGTCAGCGGTACTCCCTCCCACCGCCCTGAGACCCACCGCTACACTCCCCCTGGTCAGCGGTGGGCAGCAGCTCCCCTCCTGCCTGCTGCCCTGCTGCCCGCCGACTGACTCCGTGCGGTAGGGCTGTACACCCATTGCTCCACAGCGTGAAGCCAATGGGCATATGCAGCATGTACCGTACTACACAATCAGATATGTAATGGATCCATTCACATATCTGGACTATGTAATGGTATGGGCTGCATGCCCAGTGTCACGCTGGCGCTGTCAGTTTAACCACAGTCTACCGGCGGAGTCGATCGCGAGGTGAGGGAGGAGAGGCTGCTACCGCCCATGACCGGGGGTGGGGCAGTGGTCTCGGTGGTACTCGGGCCACCGAACGGTTGGTCTATCAGTACTGATGCCGGTCGAGGCTGTGGCGAAATCACTGAAGTGATTTTATTCTATATATGCCCGCGATCAGGCTGCGAGCAGTCTACTGGACCACCAGGGATATGGGACTAAGATTTATTCTACATATGCCGCAATTGGGCTGCGAGCAGTCTGCTGGACCACCAGGGATATGGGACTATAACATGTCATGAATGCCCGCGATCAGGCTGCGAGTGGTCCACTGGACCACCAGGGATATGGGACTAATATTTATTCTACATATGCCCGTGATTGGGCTGCAGGCGGTCCACTGGACCACCAGGGATATTGGACGTGTTCTTACTTTTACACATGCCTGCGATCGGCATTGGGGCATTTTGCTGCGATGTGCCGGGGGTGTCAGTCCCCAACGGCTGCAGCCTGGCAGGGCGCCAGGCACAAGTCACCAGGGATCGATGCACCTGCATGCAAATGGGGCCATAATGACATGCAAATGAACCCATTTGCACCTTGCATACATTATGGCCCCATTTGCATGTGCACTTTTGAATATCGCGGTGGTTGTGCCTATCACAATGGCACTTGCGCTTGCTCATCCCCCTGCTCCACTCTGGCCACTTGCGCTGGTGCAGTGCCACTGCGCCATACACACTGTGGGTGGCCAAGGAGCGATATTCAATGATGCTGTGCCATGGCACTGCTCCGTTGAATATCACCCAGTCAATGCCCCTGCGCATCCAAGTTGCGCTGCTCCCAGGCTTGCGCCACAGCCTGGTGCAGTCTGAATATCCGGCCCAGAGTGCATACGTCAGCAGGTGATATTATCACACTCATTTCGTAGTAACAATCTCACTACAATACACCTGCCTGACTGACCTTTTTTTAGAGCTGTGACACACCAGACAAAGCACTTGATTCAGAAGGCACATGACACATAAACTAGAAAGTACTCGTACTAAGTATCAGAATGGAAATTGCAGTTACCGAGAGGAAACGCTGTGTACAGCTTGAAAATGACAGAAACAACAAACTATCCCAAAATGCACTGACTGCAGCAGTACATCTCTTTCAAACCTCTGTTACACATGAGCACAAATAAATAACACGTAAATAAAAATAATTGTACTACCTAAAATACATACAGCAAACCACAGTGCATGTAAAAGCGGACTGCATGGAAAAGTGAAACTAAGTGAAACACAGCTCCGCTGAAGTAAACTGGAGCGACTCGTCAAAACAAAATCATTAGCACACATGAACAAGTACATACCACCAAAACTAAATGTGAGAAGTCTAAATAAATGTAGGAAATGTCCCATAAACTACTTCACATCACTGTAAAGATAAAATAAATCCAAGTCATCATGAACTTCTGACGCGGACACCATAAGAAACTCCCGCCCACTACTAGAACACAACCAATTGCATTACAAGCTGAACAACCCAGCAACCAGTCACAACACAGAATTACAAGCCATTCATGGAAGTACCCAATCAAACAGTAAATAAGCTAGTCATGCACAAAACTGAAAGAAAAAAATAAAGGACAACCAATACAAAAAGAAAATGAACTGCAGGAGCAAAACATGGAACATGTAAACATCACTGAAAAACATCACACACGCAACATACCGAGGCCCTATTGTATAAATCACACACATGATGTGCAGATCATGAGATATGTGAAAATATTCACACTTCTGCATTGTGAGCTCTGGATATCTCACTCGTGAGATATCCAGAGTTCACTCTGCAGGAGTGTGAATATTTCACATATCCACCCTGCCCATCATGTATCCCAGATATATATAAATAAATAAATATATATATATATTATGGTAGCACAGTAGTATTACCATAGTTAGGGTTGAGGAGCCATTTACATGTTAAACCTAAAATTTTGCACCTTAATAACTTTGCAACTGTTCAACAGATTTGCCTGAAATTTGGAATACATGATCAAGAACCATACGTCTTGGGACCTGCCAACTTTCATACTGTTCAGATATACGGCTGCGGAGTTATTAAGCGTGATATTCGTGCGCGTTTATGCTTTTTTGCAATTCTTTGATCATTTCTACAGGTCTCATGGTTTGTGCAACTGGTCCGAAATCTTCAGGGAACATGCGGCCAGGGTTCCTGATGTGCCTTTTGAAGATTTCATGAAAAAATATTAAACAGTTCAAAAGTTATTCAAAAAACAGTTTCCAATTATAAGTCAATGAGAAAAGTTAACAAAAAGTTCAACACTTTTGCAAATGCAGTTTTTACTTTCACAAATGGCCCTTTTACTTTCGCAGATCCACCATTTTGTTTTCAGTTGTTGATCAGAAAAATGCTTGGCATTTAAATTTGGGACCCTCTAGCAACACAATTCTTTTTGTGTTTAACTAGTCGGACCCTGAGGATGCTAGGCATGTCTTTATTTTGAGGTTAAACACCCTAGAAATATGTTTTTCAAGTTTCTGGAAAAAGTGCTTTCACAAAGTAGTGTCGCACTCACGAAAGTGTCGCAAATTTTTGTGAAAGCTTTCTCAAATTGCGACACTACTTTTCCAGGCTATGGCAAAATGACAGCAATTCTTTGCCACCCTGCTGCAAAAGAACGGTTTGGTCTTTTGGGCTGAAATTGGGAAAGAACGCAGCCAACATCTCACAGATGTGCCTTTCAGTGTTTCAATGAAAAAATATTACAGGGCGGCAAAGTTATGGCACTCTAAAGTTGATGCTTTTTCCCATAGGATAACATGACGGCGTCTGCCACATGACAGGAATCCTTTGCCGCTCTGCTGCCAAATAACGGTTTGGTCTTTTGGGCTGAAATTTGGAGAGAAGAAAGCCAACATCCCACATATGTGCCTTTCAGTGGTTTGGTGAAGAAATATTACAGTGAGTCAAAGTTATCATATTCCGAACGTCTCCATTTTTCCCATGGGATAACATTACGGCATTCGCCGCGCCTTTCAGGGCCCATATCTCGGGAAACAGTGCAAGATACAGACTTTTTGTCAGAAAATGCTTAGCCCCTTAATAGGGCCTAAGTATAAAACTAACCGAGAAAGTCATACATCATATGACTTTTAAATTTTTTTCCCTACGTCGTACGGTTCCTGAGATATAAGAAATTTAGTATTCCAACTCCTCATTTTCTGCTCTGAGACCCTTATTATGCATACATTCTTTGTACTCACTGTCTTTCTCTATGCAGCTTTTGGGGAAAACCAGCCTGTGTGCTTACATTACTGTTACCCTTACCGCTTCTGCTTGCGGTTCCATACCTGTTTCACTTACCGTTCCCATCTATGGCACTATGTGCATTACCCTTTGCGTTTTCATTTGCACTTGTGTTTGCATTATTTTAACCATTTGTGTCTACAGTACTGTTTATCATTCTGTTTCACTTTGCGTCACCATGTGCATTACCATTTGCGTTTGCGGGCACCGTGCTACTAAGTGACAAGACGTCATGTGGTTCGGGCCCCGCGCTCCCGCCACCACATTACATTCACTATTTCTCATTATCATTCTCAAAAAGAAGGGAAATTAGAGTCAAAAAACTCAGTTTAATGCATTAGTTAAGGTTATTCCACGGCGACAAAAGTGAGGAAATTCAGTGTTAGGGTTGAAAGCTCCCCTTTGACCCCGTCCACACCCCAACCGGCATCGGGGTGCGATGGGGTTGTCGGTCCAACTCTCACCCCATTCTCCTATACTCTGCTTCTTTACACATCTGATGGGGTGAGAGTTAGGCCGACAACCCAATGTACACCCTGATGCCGGTTAGTGGACGGGCAGTCAAAGGGTCTTTCAACCCTAACAATGAATTTCCTCACTTTTGTCACTGTGGAACAACCCTAACTAATGCATTAAACTGAGTTTTGTGCCTCTAATGTGTGTATATATATATATATATATAAATATTAAAAAACATATGGGGATTGAGGTTGGGGGTGCCACTAGACACCAGGGATATTTAAACAGCCATTCAAAGGAAATGACAACCAGATGGCTGTATTTTTCAGGACCAGATGGTATCCAAACCTATTTTCATGATCAGATAGCCATGCTGACAATCCTTTTTCACCATCTGATGTCCTTTTTTGCCATCCTTATTAGTCATGACGAAAAAGGAAATCGGCTGGTGAAAAAGAATTAGGGGCATGGCCATCTGGTCGTGAAAAGGGGAAATCCTTTTTTGCCAGCTGATTTCCTTTTTTACAATGACAAAAAAGGACTGACAAAATAGGAAGTTAGCAAGTGGCAAAAAGGAATATAAAAGTAAAGAAAAAAAACATATCTAGGGGCATACAAAAGTCAGAAACCACAAAGAACACTAATATTTTGACACTAAAACCTAAAAGCGAGACAGGTAGAATAGCAAAGATAAGGAAGAATGGGAGTAAAAACAGGAGAGGAAGGTAAGGGAAGACATGGGAACAGGAGGGAAGCTACTAGAAGTGGAGGTTGCAAAACTTGGAAGGCCATGTGCACAAATACCTGCTGCTTGTGAAATAAAATCCCAGACCTAATGGCCTTGATGGCAGAGGCAGACCCGGACATTGTTGGTATTACTGAGACATGGTACATGGGGAACCATGAATGGGATATAGCCATACCAGGTTACATTCTATTTAGAAGAGACAGGGTGGAAAAAAAGGGTGGAGGGGTGGCTATGTACATCAGAGAGAGAATTAAAACAGCTGAAGTTCAGGGAATGCAGGAGGGAGCAGAAGCACTGTGGGTCACCCTGCAAATAGGAAATGGCACTGTCATTCACACAGATATGATCTACAGACCTCCAGCACAAGGGGAGGAGATGGATGGGGTACTAGTGGAAGCCATTGACAAAATGACAGCCAAAGGTGAAGTGTTGCTGGTGGGAGACTTCAATTTGCCTGATGTGGATTGGAGTACCCAGGCTGCAGCCACAGCCAGGAGCAGAGGCATCCTGGATGCCCTGCAGGGGGCGTGCCTCAAGCAGCTTGTGGCGGAACCCACCAGAGAAGGAGCAATACTAGACCTGGTACTCACCAATAGGGACAGAGTCACTGATGTAATGGTGGGCAGCCACCTGGGGTCCAGTGATCACTGTACAGTGTGGTTCAATGTGAGAACAGTGGAGGAGTCAAACCACATGAAAGTAAGGGTCCTGGATTTTAGACGAGTTGACTTTGCAAAAATGGGGGAATGCCTCAAGGAAGCCCTAGAGGGAAAAAAGAAGTGGGGGGTGGTGTAGCAACAATGGGCTAACCTTAAGGGAACCATAACAGAGGCAACAAGCCTTTGTGTTAGGCAAGGAAAAAAAAACAAAGAGAAAGGAAAAAACACTATGGTTCTCTAAGGACATGGCTGGGAAGGTAAGAGAGAAAAGACTAGCTTTCAGGAGGTACAAGGAAACACAGAGGGAGGAAGACAGGGAGCTGTATCTGGAAAAGCAGAGGGAGATGGGGAAAGCAGTCTAGAGTGCAAAGACACAAATGGAGGAAAAAATAGCCCAGGCAATTAAGAAAGGAGACAAGACCTTTTTCAGGTACATTAGTGATAGAAAGAAGACCAGGGGTGGGATTACGAGGTTAAAAAAAGGAGGAAAAAGGAGGAAGGGTGTATGTGCGGAGGGGGTCCTAGAAAAAACAACAATCCTGAACAAATATATATATATTTTTTATTCAAATTTTATTAGTAAATTTTCATTACAAAAACAGATCCACATCATTCATGAAGTACAACAAGTAGTCTTAAATTCTGGAAGATCCAACTGCCCTCCATCCTCCCCCTCACCTTCTCCCTAAGTCCTCTCCTCCTACACCCCCCTCTCCCATCTCCCTCCCTCCCAATAACTCCAGCATAATGAAAAGCACATTCTGATGAAGAAAAAGACAATTATAAGTGGACGGCAACTTCAGGTGGGTTGCAGGGAGTACAGGGAATATAGGGGGCCCCAAATCTTATAGAATCTTGTTTGCTTATTATAGAGACTTGCAATTGTCTTTCCTGTTCTAAGATTGGCAAGTAACTTATGCAACCATTCTGTATAAGTAACTACTTCCATGTCCTTCCAATGTTTAAGTACAAGCTTTTTAACAGACATTGAGATTGGGGCCATATGGTATTTACGGTTACGTACAGCAACCCCAGTAAAATTGCCCAGCAGGCAGATTTCTGGTGTGAATAAGTCCTCAAGGCCCAATAAGGGGTCTACCCTTTGCTTGATAAGGATCCATAGTGAGGCTACTTTGGGGCACTCCCAGAATATATGCAGCAATGAACCTTCTGCCTATGCACATCGTGTACAGATAGAGGAGGCTGCCAGACCAAGCCTGGCCAATCTTTGTGGGGAATAATACAGATTGTGAAGGATGTGGAATTGCATAAGATGACGTCTGTCCTGAATGACAAACTTGTGATAACCCTGCCATAATGTAGGCCAGTCTATAGTTATGTCTGGGAAGAGAGTAGACCAGTAGGAAGAAGGGCCTAGGTATTCTGGATAGACCTGGTCATATAATATTCCAAACATTTTGGACACTGCTTGAGGGAAACCCACAAGGGGGCCCAACTCCGAGTGAAAGGGCACTCCTGAGGGTTGTAGGGGCATGGGTCCAAATACTTTCACCAGTAGGTGTCGTAGTTGAAAGACTTTAAAATATGAGAATTCAGAGTACCTGCTTTGCTCATAATTTCAGGGGAAGTGAGCCATGTCCCATCTTCCTTCATAAAATATGTGAGCAAACAGTTGCCCAATTGGGGAAACCAAAATTGAGGAAGAACCCTGCCTTCTATTTTAAGATTAGGATTACCTCTCAGGGGTTGGGTCAGATCTTGAGTATTGTTATATCTGAGGAATGTGCAAAGCTAGGAATGAACTTTGATAGAGCTAGCTATTGGGGAAGTACGAATTTGTGCAGGGAGAGCTTTAAGATTTGTATATAAGAGCCAGAGGAGAAAGTCCATGTGATCTGATTTGGGCCAGTTCTAGTTTAAGCCAAACAGGCATGTAAAGGAGAGAGTTATGGGAAGTCTCACTAATCAACCACCTAAGATATTTATTGGCCTGGCTGGCCCAGTAATATAGGATGATGTGAGAAAGATGTAGGCCCCCCTTAGCCTTCAGAGTGGCTAATTTGTGAAATGCCATCCGTGGCTTTTCGCCCGACCATATAAAATCTGTAATAAGACTATGAACCTTTCTAAACCAGAAGAGGGGAAGCCAAATATTGAAGAGGTTAAGTGGGTAAAATAGATGAGGGAAAACATTCATTTTAATCAGGTTAATATTACCCCAAAGAGAGATTGGGAGGAGAGACAATCTGCCCAAGTCTTGACTCAGTGTTTGGAGGAGAGAATCCAGATTCGCTTTTTGGAGATGGGCCTGATTTCTCGTGAGTTCAATTTCAAGGTATCTTAAGGATTCAGGTTCCCAAGAGAGACCCAGATCTATAATTGTGTTCTTTAAAATGTTATGGTTAAGGGGGAAAACCACTGACTTGTCTACATTCAGCTTGTAGTTGGACAGGACACTAAAGTCTTTAATAATATTTAGCATGGGGGGGGGATGGAGGCACCTGGGTAGGATAATTGGAGAAGCAGGTCATCTGCATAGGCAGAGATTTTAACCTCATGACCCTGTATGTTGATACTTTGAATCAGTTGACAGTTTGTTATTCTGCATATAAGGGGTTCTAAGTAAAAGTTGAAAAGCAATGGGGAAAGGGGCAGCCTTGCCTTGTTCCTGATTGTAGTGGAAACAAGGCAGAGATTGCTCCATTACTAGAAACACGAGCAGTTGGGGTTTTATAAAGAGCTTGTATCCACTTCTGAAATTCCAGAGGGAAGCCAAAAGCATGCAGGGTTCGAAACAGGAAATTCCAGTTGACCTCATCGAATGCCTTCTCGGCATCCAAGGAGACTAGTGCTGCTGAAAAGTTCATATCCCTGGATACTGAGAAGACATGAGCCAAGGTACGTAGATGGTCTGCAGAAGACCTACCCTTCATGAACCCCACCTGCTCTGGACCTATGAGTTCTGGAAGAACTACACTAATATGGTCAGCTAATTATTTGGTCAGGATTTTAATGTCCTGATTGAGGAGGGAAATTGGTCTGTAGCTTGTAAGTAAGTCAGACCATTTACCCAGTTTAGGTAGAAGAACAATTAGGGCTTCAAAAAGAGATTTGTCAGACTCTAATCCTGAGAGAATATGCTGGTACAAAGGTTGCAACAGAGGGATTAGTTGCTCTGCAAAAGCCTTGTAGAAATTGTGGGTGAAGCCGTCAGGTCCCGGGGTTTTTTCCGTAGGAAGATCTTTAATTATTCTAAGCAGTTCAGTACTTGAGATATGAGAGATCAGTGAAAGCCTTTGAGCTTCTGAGAGGGAAGGCAGATGGGAATTGCTGAGGTAGTTATCGAGAGTCTGTTCTGAAGGGGGATTTGGCATAAAACCGTACAGTTGTTTATAATAGCTACCAAATTCGGCTACAATGTCATCTGCGGAGGTCTTTAAAGAGTCTCCTTCAGAAGAGTGAATGGCTGTAATGAGCCTAGAGGTATCTTGTTGTTTAATTCTTAAAACAAGCAATCTACCAGCCTTTTCCCCTTGGTCCGTATAACAGGCTGTGGCTTTCAAGATGGCAATTTCCGCTTTTTTTCTCAGGAGCTCAGGGTAGTCTTCCTTCAGTTTAATGAGGTCTTGGTGAGCTGATCTGGGGAATAGGGGGATAATTTGGCTTCTATGTCCCTAATTTGAGAGAGGATAGACAGTAATTGTTGTTCCCTCTTCTTCTTCCGCTGCAAGGCCAAACCAATTAGTAATCCCCTTAGACAGGCCTTTAGTGCATACCATTCCACATCAGTCTTACCCGTGGAGTTGTGATTGACAGAGACAAATTGGGTAATATGATCCAAAATATACTTGATTACACCTGGGTCTTTTCGAAGCTGATTGTTTAATTTCCAATGCCTTCCGTACCTGGGGAGAGATGAAAATGAAAGCCTGCAAGTGACCAGGGCATGGTCCGATGGAGGACCTGGTGTATGGAAGAGTCAAGCATCCCCAGGAGAAGTGATTGAGAAATGAGAATGTAATCAATAAGGGAAGAGGTCCCGTGTACCAGAGAGGTAAAAGTATAGCTTTTATCTGTAGGGTTCAGAACTCTCCAGACATCACACAGTCCCATCTGGTCCATTAGGTCTCTAAATGCCATCTGGGCTTGGGAAAGGCCTTTACAAGGGTTGCCTGTGCGGTCTATACTTGAGTCAAATGGTAAATTTAGATCCCTCCTAGGATTATCGGGAGTGATAAGAAGGGAGACAATGTGTTGAGTCACTGCATGAAAAACCCAGGCAAATCTATATTTGGACCATATATGCTGCCCAATAATATTTCTGTGGTGTGTAGTTTACCTTTGACAAACAGAAATCTACCTAGAGGGTCCCCAATAACTTGAGTAGAAATAAAAGGAAAGACCTAGCTATCAGGAGTATTACTCCACAACTCTGTGTACTTCCCCCCGCAGAGAAGACGTGCCCAATCTGCTGCTGCTGCAGCTTCAGTGCTTCAGAATTGAGCAGGTGAGATTCTTTTATAAAGACAATATCTGCTTTCAATAAACTCAAATGTTTTAATAACTTATATTGTTTTAATTTGTGCCTTGCCCCTTTAATGTTCCAAGTGGCAAAGGTCAGGTCCCTAACCATCTGCCTGGAAAAAATCTAAACTACGTAACAGCCCATATAGAAATATGCATCCCTGTCTAGGTTGCCCAGATATTGCCTCCATCCTTGCTATACTCCCCCCTCCCAACCAATTCCCACAACCCTGAGTCCCATAAATCCCCCTAAATAACCCAGCACACCTCTCCTCCCCCTACTAGTAATATCTCAAAGTTGAACACCATCCTCCTTCTCCCCACCCCTCCTTTTCTCGATCCTCGTTCTGCATTACACCACAGCACAGCTCATCTCCCTCCAGCCACCGCTACCAGACCTAACTACAATCAATATTAAATTTTAAATTTCCCAAATACCAACACTGTCAATGTAGAATATCAAGAAAGTAAAACTAGACATCTTGACCTGATACACCGAAGGCTAACTTGCTAAAATTAGGAAACTTTCAGCCCTCTTACTAAATATACTGGAGGCCTTAATGGCTTCCTGCCATGAAAAGAAAAATAAAACATCAAAGTGTATATAACAAGCTGTCTTACTAAGGAAATCTGTTTAAAGCATCTTAAATTCAAGCAAGCTAAAGTTGCTAAAAGCAACGCTAGAAAAGATTAACAAGGAAAACAGCCCCTGAATGGCAAACAACAAATCAGGCTCTCCAATAGTACATGTGCTGCAGTCCATTTGTTTACATCTACAATTGGTATAGCGATCCCTTAAATAAGGAATGTCTGATATTACTATTTAAACAGTCTGATATTACTAATTAAACAGATGCCAGAAATAATGTCTGAGCGGTCTTACGCATACTCGTGAAGGGAGAAATCCGCCGTAGGCTTTGTAATCCCTCTAGCGGCGATAGTCCCTCACAACAGTCTGACAAGAAATAGCACTTAAACAATCGTGCGCACATCCAAGGAGAAAGGGACCTAGTGGAATGCCACAACCCCAGCTCAGTAACTGCTCTCCCTTCCTGGTTTGAGGTGTTGAAAGGCAGACATCCTCGCTACATTGATCCCAGAGTTATTACCATACTATTTAGGATCCCCGGTTCGGAAGTTGCTGGACTAACCCTCAGTTAGGAGGATAGGCACATCTGAGGAAACCACAGCTGGTTAGATACAGCTTAATCTGAGGGTTATAATATATAGAATATTCATTGTTGCACCTGTTCAAAATGTCCAAAAAGAAAATCACGTAGATTCAGATGCAAAATTACTCAGCAGATAATCGATTCAGATCAGGGATCCCCAAAAATGTCTGGGAATGTGATTTTGAGACCTGTCATCACAGATTCATACTCTTCGTAGGTAACCCAGTTGCCGGTCACCAAAACCTGAAGCCGCGCCGGGTAGTTCATTCTAAATTTTATACCCGGGGCAATAAGCTTTGTCACTAGAGGATGAAAACTAGCTCTTCTTTGTCTCACCGTTGCAGGTAGGTCTTGGGCAATTCTGATCTTAGTTCTCTCCCATCTTAAATCCTGAATCTCTTGTACTTTTAGTAGAAAATGCTGCCTCTCCAAAAAATTAAGGAACGGAAAGATGAGAGGACATGGTGGGGCTCCTGGTGAAGACATTGGGCGAAGGGTCCGATGTGCCCGTTCAGTTACGTATTTGGGCCCAAAGGGTGAGGGGCCAGCAATATTCTCCTCAAACTTCTGAATAAACAATACCAGATCCAATCCTTCTTCCTTTTCTGGGAGACCTATGAGGACCACGTTGTTCATCCGACTGTGGCCCTCAAGGTCTTCTACTTAGGATTCCAGTTTGGCCATTCTCTGTCTGGTTGCTACTAGTTCAGGGGCAATCTTGTCTGCTCGCTTCTCTAAGGTGCAGATTCTGACTTCACTATCCGAAGTGCGCTGTGAGATGTCTTCCATGGCCTGCATGAGTGATCTTAATTCAGAAGTAATGGTTTTGAGTTCGTCCTTGAACGGTTTAAATTCCTCAAGGAAGTGGGTTAAAGTGAGAGGCTCTTGATCCATCGCAGGGTGGGAGGCGGTCGGCGTATCTGTGGAACTATAGGTCTTGGATTTCTTGTAGGCCTTTTCAGGTGTATTAGGAGGTGTATGGTGCGGTGGAGCTTTTCTCATTTCTACCTCCATCTAGCAAGACAATTATCACGAACCAACCACAGGTAAGGTTAGTTATTTGCAGCAGCTGTTTAATCACATTTTTGTGCCAGAAACATGCCGAAAATAAACTTTAATCAAAGCCGGTGGCTGGAGAGAAGCGGGAGAGCTGTTAACAGGTGCTCTGCATTACCGGAAGTCCCCCTGAACAAATATCTTTGTTCAGTATTCACAGAAGAAGGGGAAGGAGAAGGACCACTATTTGGGGATAGAAGCACCAGTGGGAGAGAGGTGGACACCAGCCCATTTACAGAAGAAAGAGTCCTAAAGGAACTTGATAATCTAAAAGGGTACAAGGCTATGGGGGTCAGATGAGATACATTCCAGAATACTGCCCTAGCCCTATTCACCAATCATATCCTCATGGACATGGACCATGGGTGAACAACTGGTGCAGTATTTGTGGACCTGTCTAAAGCCTTTGATCTTGTTAACCACCCTCTCCTCCTCTCAAAGTTACACTCTATTGGATGCTCCTTGGGGACTACCAACTGGATCCAGAGCTACCTGTTTGATCGATTCTAGTCGGTGTGCATCATCTCTGCCACTTCTCCCCCACTGCCTGTCTCCTCCAGGGTTTGCCAAGGCTTCATCTTGAGCCCCCTGCTCTTCACGATATTTGTTAATACCCTTGCCTCTGACTGCCTATCCTGTGAGTCCCTCCTTTATGCAGATGACCTAGTCATCTTCCACAGTGCCAAATCCCACCCACACATCTCCTCTGTCCTTACGCAGAATTAATGTGCTGCCCAAAACTGGTTCTCTTCCACTCTGATGCTGGTTAATGCCAAGAAAACGAAGGCTATGCTGTTCGGGTCTAATCCTTACCTAGCCAGCATCCAGACAGCTAGCTCCTCTCTCCACATCCTCCTGCCTGATGGTCCCCCCAGAAGTGGTCCCTTCCTACAAGTACTTGGGAGTCACACTTGATCCCACCCTCTCCTTCACCGAACACGTTAATCTTGTAGTCCAGAGGATAAACCAGAAACTCGGCACTGTCCATCATGTCAAACCCTACCTGACTGCTGAGGCTCACATGGCCATAGCTCTAGGCAACCTACTCCCTATCCTGGACTACTGCTCTCCTATCTACTCTCGTACGTCCTCTGCGCTCAGGGCCAGACTCTCGGCCGTCTACAACAGTGTATGTAGTTTTGCCTTGTCTGACCCCTGTTCCATGCACCATTGCAACCTATATAGCTCTCTTGACTGACTCCTCCTGCAAGGCCGGTTTAATTTTACCCTTAGTTGCCTCACTGACACTATCATTCATAGTGGCCCCACTTCCCCCCTTTTCCCCTTTTGTGAGCATCGCACCTCACTGAAATATCTTTGGTCCTTTGCTGTCCCACCCCTGGTGATTCCGAGAACTTCCACTAAATTGGGTGCCAATGCCCTTCCAGTTGCAGCCCCCTCACTATGGAATACATTTCCTGCACCCCTTAGGTCGACCAATACACATCATAGTTTTAAGCTGAACCTGAAATCCTGGCTCCTTGCCTGTGACACCTACACTTGCTTCCACTGGTAGCTCCCCCTCTTGTTTGTTCCCATACTTCTCCCCCTTCCCTCACCCACCTCCTCCTTTCCATCTCCCACGTTGGGTCACAGGCTAATCAGGGCTCATCTCCTGGGGGGGGAGTTAGAGTCTTGGGTTTTGTGTTACCCTAGCTATCCTCTTGATGTTGACTTACTCCTGCCTGTTATTATTGTTGTTTGCATACCCTATCTGGAGCCATTTTTCTATGTTTTCACCTACTTCCCTTCTTCTGTTTACCTTAGCTGCTTTGTCCCATTATTTTACTAATACTATATGTAACTGCTGTGTTACTTGCAATGTGCTATACCTGTACCTGCACTGTGTACATTGCCTATATTGTACTATTGTCTAGTTGTTATTGCTGTTTTGTTACACTGTATTTCTAACTGTACCTACACTGTGATTCTTGTATGTATTTGTGCCTTCTGGCCCGGGTCGTGCCTGTAAAAGGTCCTTTGGACCAGCGCACCTACCCAGTAAACAAAGTCATAGATAAATAAATAAAAATAAATTAAAAGAACTTAGAGAGATGCTGGCAGCACCACTAACAACCCTATTCAACAAATTAATAGAGACAGGGGTGGTTCCAGGGGACTGGAGGAGGGCAAATGTAGTCCCGCTCCACAAAAGTGGAAACAGCGAGGAGGCTGGCAACTACAGGCCAGTCAGCCTGACCTCAGTTGTGGGAAAATTAATGGAGTCACTGCTAAAAGAAATAATTGTGATATATCTTGAATCCAGCAGAGCACAGGATCCAAGGCAGCATGGATTCACAAAGGGAAGGTCTTGTCAAACAAATCTGATAGATTTCTCTGACTGGGTGACCAGGGGGGTAGATAGGGGAGGGGTGGTGGATCTGGCCTACCTAGATTTCAGCAAAGCCTTCAACACCATCCCACGTAGGAAGTTGATAAATAAGTTGGGCAGCCTGGGAGTGGGCCCTAAGGTGGTAAAGTGGATAACAAACTGGTTTAAGTGACAGGACACAAAGGGTGGTGGTAAATGGCATTCAATCTGAGGAGAGGGGGTGACCAGCGGGGTGCCACAGGGATCCATGCTGGGGACAGTCAAATTAATGTTTTCATAAGCAACATTGCAGAATGGCTTGAGGGGAAGGTATGCCTCTTTGCAGATGACACTAAGATCTACAACAGGGTTAACACTCCGGGGGGTGGGGGTGGTGGTGGAAAAAATGAGAAAGGACCTAAACATGCTTGAGGATTGGTTGAGAGTGTGGCAGCTAAGATTCAATTCGAAGAAGTGTAAAATCATGTACTTGGGGCACAGAAATCCAAGGGAGGAGTGCAAGATGGGGGGAGATACTGGCAGCCACCAGTCAAGAAAGGGACCAGGGGGTAATCATATCTGATGACCTAAAGGTAACCAAACAATGTGAGAAGGCTGTGGGGAGGTCCAGTGGGATGCTAGGTTGCATAAGGAGCGGTATCACCAACAGCAAAAAAGAGGTGTTTATGCCACTGTACAGGTCACTAGTGAGACCTCATCTGGAGTACTGTATCCAGTTCTGGAGGACGCATCTCCGGAAGGGCATAGACAAAATAGAGGCAGTCCAGAGAAGGGCAACAAAAATGGTGCAAGGACTGCACCAAAAGTCATATGAGGAAAGACTAGGGGGGGATATGATAGAGACATTCAATACATCAGGAGTATGAAAAAGGTGCAGGAGGGTAGCGTCCCTCAGAAAAGAAGGTGTACAAGAACAAGATGGCATGATATGAGGCTAGAGGGGGTAGTCTCAGGGGCAATGTAAGGAAGTACTTTTTCACAGGAAGAGTAGTGGATGCTTGGAACAGCCTTCCTGTGGAGGAGGTGGTGGGGGAAAAAACAGTAGGGGAATACAAGAATACATGGGATAGACATAAGAGTACTCTAGCAATAGGGAAGAGAAGGTAAGTCTCGGATCGACTAGGGTCTTCAATACTGCATAATGCAAGGAAAAGGGGCAGACTAAGTGGGCCATACGGTCCTTATCTGCCGTCACCTTCTGTGTAAGAACAGCTCATCAACTCCTGATGAGCAAGATACATAATTCGATGTCTGTAACACAAAATTCCTGGGCACAATTATTCTGACCAAAAATAAAAAACAATATGGTAGCTCACAAAAAAAGATTTTTTTCTGGTGAACAAGGACAGGCCCCTCAAAAAAAAGGATCCTTGTTCATCAGGGCAAAATCCTTTTTTGTTCCAGGAATCTATCCTGGAAAGCAAAAGTCCCATTGAAAATAATGGGACCTTGAAATGCAATATGTTTGGAACGGATTAATATTTTTCCATCAAATAAATGTGGGACGGTTCTGTGACCCAAGCTCTTTCTACCATAAAAATTGCAGACCACAATTCAACACCATCTGTGCTCAGAGCAATGAGAAATAAAACTGCAAAAAGTGGCAAATATTAAAGTTTTTGCACTATCCAGATCTCAAAATCTGCACATCCAACCAGAGTGAAACTTGACACGTCAAGAGATCTACCCCAGAAGACCATGCATGCATGCATGCAAACTTTCGTGCAAATCCGTTGAACAGTTGTTAAAGTTAAAAATTTGAGGCTTAACACAGAGACCCCTGATTAACCCTAACTATGGAGGTGCTATTGTGTCACTATTATATATATATGTACATATCTTATTAGGGAGTGGTAGCACCTGTAACCCGTATAGTTAGGGTCATACCCAGGGAAGTAACAAGCCTAAAGAAAAGTGCATGCACAAGAAATGTAAACCATAGGCTGTTGGTCTGGGGGCTACCTAGGCCCCCAGAAAATTTTTGTTTTTTGGTGCATTCTGGTGCATTTTATGGGGCATTTAAAACAGAATTTGCTACCCTGCTACCTCCTCCACAAGCCTAGTAAGTTGCACCATAGTCCCATCCCCAGAGTCCCCCAAGTCCAGCGTGTTGCCTGAATCCTCCTCCCAATAGTCCAACCAGCTGCTTAAGTGCGAGGCCCCTGACCATCCCCAGTCCAACAAGTTTCACCCACGCCCAGCTCCCAAGAATCCCAAGCCATTAAGCACAGCCAGCAAGTTGCATCCTAGCCCTCTCCCTTGAGTCCCTGGCTAAGCATGTTGCCCTTCCCTCCAGACCAACTTCCTATCTCAACCCAGTCCAACAGGTTTCTCCCAGAACCCTCAACCAGACCACCTTAAAATGCACAACAGGTAGTCAACTCATGAACTAAATAACATAACACTTTTAAACAGCTGCTGAAATTCTAAGATTACCAGTGCAGACTGCAGCTGCAAACAGGTGGCAGCACTGTGTGGTTTAGGCCTGTGCCCTATCTCTAAATGGCTTTTTGGGTTAATGCAATTAAACCCCCCCCCCCTCAATATGGTGCTTATTTTAGAACAACACTAGAAGCCCTTTGGCAAAAAATAGAAGATCCACATGATCAGGCCGCAAACCATGCCTCAGATTTAGCACATATTCTGCAGAGGATACAGTAACAGCATAACTGTCTCACCTCAGCACAAATCTCTCCCCACCACACCTCTCAACTGTTCCTGATTACAAGGGACGTCCCTCATCTTATCCCTCACAATTGCTCTGTCCCTCATCCATACCTCATGGAAAAGGTTCTGCCCACAAAGAGAATGTGCTATAAATTATTATATTATAAGCGGTTTCAGAGAAATGGCATGACGAAGAAATTGACAAAAAAGTGGTACTTTTCACATTTTTTGACATTCCGTAGCTCTGCACCTGTACATCTGACTGGAACAAAACTTAGCAAATCCCAGAGAGCTATGGTACCTGACAGCACATGCAAAATTTCAGGTGACTTGATCAAATTATTTAAAAGTTATTAAAGCGCAACATTTTGGGTCTAACATAGACGTGAGGTCTGAACCCTAACTATAGTATAAGATATATTATAGGGGTGCAGTTGCGCCCCTATAGTTAGGGTTGAGTAGGCACTTCAATGTTCAACTCAAAAATTTGCCCTTTAATAACTTTGCAACTGTTCAATGGATTTGCATGAAAATTGGCATGCACTGTCAACCATGGTAGATCTCTGGATTTAGCAAGTTACGTTCTGGTCGGATGTGAGCTTTCTGAGTTATGGATAGACGAAAAAAGCATTCTGTCGCTCATTGACTTTGCTGGGATTTTTCTTTGAACTTGCCTACAGCTAAGACAGTTTGGAATCTTGGTCTGAAAATTTCAGAACAGAAAGGGATTATCACACAGATGTGCCTTTTGTTAGCCTTGTGAAAGAATAATAAGCCGTTTTCTAGTTATTGCATTTTAACATTTTGAAAAAAATAGTTTCTGAGCATGCTCAGTAAACACTAATGAGCATTAGGGCAGACAACCCAAATGACGCCCCCCAATGCCTCTTCATCTGTGCAGGGTGGGTGTTAGGGTTAGAAACCTTAACACCACATTTCCCTACTTTAGTCGCTTTAACCCTAACTGATGAATATATATATATATATAGATATAGATATATATTGCAAAAAACTTCATTAATGCATCAGTTAGGGTTGATAGCACACACACCAACAGATGCTGGGGTGTGCCATAGGTTCGTCAGGCCCAACTCTCACCCCATTCCATGTGTAAACAAGCTGACATGCTATAGTATAGGAGAATGGGCTGAGAGTTAGCCTGATGACATCATGGCACCCCCGATGTCTGTTGATGTGTGGAGGGTGGGGGTGGGGATGGGGTGGTAGGGGGTAACCCTAACATCATGTTTCCATACTTTTGTCACTGTGCTATCAACCCTAACTGATGCATTAACAAAGTTTTTGCAATGAATTTCCCTTCTTTTTGAGAAAGTGTAATGTAACTGGTATGTGTTTGCGCTCCCCTCAAGTTGCCCAAATTTTGCATAATGGTATGAATAGTACGGAGCAATTCAGCGGCCCCATAGTACTGAAAAGGAACCCTTGTAACACTTATTTGGCAATATCTCAGTAACCATAACAACTTAGAAAAAAATTCCACTGCAGTTGTAATCATGACTTCAAAACCTCCACGCAAGCTTAGTCCACCAAAAGGTGGACTAAGCTGCAGAGAATGAAAAATCTGTATCTCGCATCGTTTCTGAGATACAGGCATTGAAAGTCGCGGTGGGTGCCGCAATGCTAGCCTATAGGAAATTTCTCAACTTCAGAGCACTGTAACTAAGGGTCTGTTGAATGTTTTGGGACCAAACCATCAAAAGGCACATCTGTGGTACCAGGGCTTGCCACCCTGCAAATTTCAGACCAAAAGCCCCACCATTTTGATGCAATGGTGTGGCAAAGAATTGCTATTTTTGGGTGCTGTTCTGTTGCAAATTGTGACACTTTTGCAAAAATTTGCAACAGAATGGGCACGACACTTACGTGATTTGTGAAAGTGTTTCATCTATCCTGTTGCAATTTACGATATTACGGGGGGTCCGATTGCCAAAAAAAGCATTTCTGGGGGGGGTTCCCCCCAAAAAAGATAGTGCTGTGATCCTCAGGGCCCAACTAGGTAAATACAGCTGTCAGTGTTAACCAAGGGCATCCCAGATTTAAACAATAAGCATTTTTCTCTCTCCCTAACTGAAAACAAGATGGCTGCCACATGACGGTAAAAGGGCCATTTGCGACAGTAAAATGTAGTGGCGGCAGCTTTTAAGAGGCGCGTATATTTTTTTCCCACTGACTATAATGGGAAACTTGTTTTTTGAATAACATTTGAACGGTTTAATATGTTTTCACCAAATCTTCAAAAGGTAAAATCAATGACCCAAACTGCACCTTCCCTGACGATTTCAGACCAAACGGACAAATTGTGTGGGTTATAGCCACGAGCAAAGAAACACACAAAAACCCTGTTTTTCTGCTTTTATTGGTGCTCTGCAGCTCCACAGCTTCTCATCTGACCATAACACAACTTGCCATATCCAGAGATATATGGAGCCCCACCGCACATGCAAAATTCCAGGCAAATCCGTTGTACAGTGGCAAAGTTATTAAAGTGCAAAATTTGGAGTTTAACATAGAAGTGGCCAGGCAATTGGCAGTATAGTATATACACACACACATATATATATGTAATCTATGGAGATGGCCTAATAATACCATCTCATCCCATACATAAATTTTCTTGTAATAGCACAGTACTGAAAGTGATAATACCATCATTCCAAACTGATAATACTATCGTTCAGAGCTGATAATACTACAGTTTCAGCTCTCAACGATAGTATTATCACTACAATCACAGAGCGCATGTCCAGATCTTCCTGCCAACAAACCACGTTGCCATGGTCACACGTCTCTTCCTGCACAACCGCATTGGACGGCATGCATCTCCATTGGCGGCTTTTCTTTAGTAGGCGGGCATAACAGCATGAAAACATGATGTTTTTCCCCGCTTTAGCGAGAGGAATTGTTCAATTTCTACTTTCATTTTTTGAACAAATAATGACTATGTCACTCATCCTGCGTTCCCGAATGACAAAAAGCTGAAAGGTAGGACTGCCTACTAAATTAAGGAAACCAATTTTTTTTGAAAGGAGCGATGGGACACTTGTTAGTGCTGTGGGCAGTTCAGAGACAGCGCGTGCTGAGTGCGTGGCGGGGCCAGCCCGTTTAACAAAAAGCACATCAGAAAAAGAAATTTCCGCAATGGGGTCCATATATTACAAAAAATAACAAATAAAGGACTATGTATTATAAGGCAGTCAGACCATCTCAAGGTTTTGGGGACTTTAGGAACCTCTCGATGTTCTTACTGCCTTATAATACATAGTCCTCTATCTATTATTCTATTTATATATATATATATATATATATATATATATATATATATATCATACTGGTGGTAGCGTCAGTATAATTATGGTTGAGTGCACAGCTCTATGTTAAAGCCAAATGTTTCAACCTCAATAACTTTGCAGCCCTTCACTGGATGTGCATAAAATTTGGCACAAATAATCTCTTGGGGTAGCTCCCTTTATATGCAATTGCATGGGAATTCGTTGTGTGGTTTCTGAGATACAGAGTGTTAAAAATCCCTAAATGTATGAGTTTTTTGTCATCTTTTTGTCCACCTGTATTTTAGAAACCGTTTTAGGTTGTGGTCTGAAATTAACAGGGTAGAAAACCTTTGCATCACAGATGTGTCTTTTGATGGTTTGGTGAAACAATATTAATCTGTTCAAAAGTTAATAAATGTAAAATTTTCCCATGATTTCCTATGGGAAAAGTTAGATGTTCCGCACAAAAATATGTTTGTTTTTGCAGGAGATACTGTATTTTCACATGGAGTGTCACATAGAGCCTAGTTTGTTTTCACAGAACTCTCTTGTTTTTGCAGGAGCTACTGTCTTTTCACACGTAGGGTCACATAGCATCGCAGGGAGCTTACTGTAGTTTCGCAGAGCTCTGTTGTGTCCGCCATCTTGTTTTCTCATTAGCAAGAGATAGAAAATTAAGAAAACTTGTAAAAATGAATGTAATATAAAAAAGAAATATCAGAACGTAGCTAAACTAGACCCGTTGGCTGCATTCTGATTTTGTTTTTAAATTGTGGCCAGAAACACCTTTTGCGGACACCCGAAACCCCAGATATAGAGGTTAGCTAGAGGACCGCTTCTGCCGCTTTCTTTGTACGAAAACAGTGGGATTTTCTTGACTTCTGCAGCTGCAGCTGGAACTCATGCTGCCAGCTGCAGATTTAGCTTTCACCCACTCTTTTCCTGGTGCCTAGTGGCACCCCCTCACCTGCTGATCACTGTACCTAGTTGCACCTCCCTCCCATATGTTTCCCTGTGTGTAGTGGCACTTGCTCTTCTGCCATATGTTTCCCTGGTGTCTAGCAGCACCCCGCCACCCTCTGATTCCTGTTATTCATTTATTATTTATTTAATTTGACACTAAGATGCCCACCCCCGGTGTCAGATGTCCCCTCCAGTCCCTTGTTTTATTTACCAACATTGGGGAGCCCAATCCCCCATTTCAGCATTAGAAGCCCTCCGAGAAGTGTGGAACACTGGGGAGCCCAGTCCCAGTGTCCTGAAAGATTTATACTTTTAACCTGTAATGAAAAAGACCATCCCTCAATGTCTTTTTTTAACCTGAAAAAAAGAAAACAGTCCCTTGTTGTCCCAGCCATCCCCCTCCACCATCTCAATCCTCCCTTTGAGCACCCAACACCTCACACCTTCCTTACCCTATACTTATCTCATGAGGTCGTCCGCTGTCATCTTCTGGGGGCTGCAACATGTCTGCACTCTTCAAAGCTGAACCATAAACTGGGGAATCAAGGTAAGTGCCATATAATGTATTTCAGTGATGTTTTGAATTTATGTTGATATCTTCATCAATGGGCCAGGAAGGTGATTTCACAGTCACTGCACAAAATCAACTTTTGGGACTGACTAATGAAATGACAGTGCCAGTATTCATGAGGTGGGGTCCCATAAAGCCCATGTTGAAAATTTGGTGAAAACATTCCTAAAAATTGCTGACTTATGAGTGGTCATTTAAGTGTTTCTATGCACGCGCATAAACTTAGTCATTTTTAATATTCTGACTCCAAATTTTTAACATAGCCATTTTTTCACACCACCTCATCAAGAGTACAGCTGTCATTTTTCACATCCTACCCAAAACATGTTTTTGCACCTGTGGTGGGGAATGGTGTTTTGGCACAGATTTGAAAATTTTCACCTATGGGGTTTATGAGGTGGGGTCATAAGAAGACTATGTTCAAAATTTGAGGTCAAAATGTGAAACAACGCCTAAATTATAACCATTCATTGTAATTTCGGTAAGCCTGCTCGTAACTTCGGAAATTTTAAATATTTTGACCTCAGATTTTCAACATAGCCTTCTTATTACCCAACCTCATGTATGTCAAAGCTGTCATTTTTCAAATCCTGCCCAAAATGTATTTTTGCACCTGTGGCACGGAATGGCATTCCAGTTGCAAAGAATTATGTTTTGGTGTGGATTTGAAAATTTTATGTACTGGGGTACATGAGGTAGGGTAATAAGATGGCTATGCTGACAATTTGGTCACTGTTGTCCTATAAATCAAAGCACAGGGCCCCCATGGCTACGTACATATATGCATGTATGGAGGGATGGGAGCGCAGGGACCAGAGGACCCTGCGCTCCCACAGATAAAAAAAGGATATGATTATATTATCTGAAAAAGTAAGGAAAGTCATTGCAAAAAACATTGTTAATGCATCAGTTAAGGTTGTTACTAAAGTGACAAAAGCAGGGAAATGTGGTGTTAGGGTTTCCAACCCTAACACACCACCCCCACCCTGCAGACACTGACAGGCATCAGGGGTGTGCCTTGGGGTCATCAGCCCTACCTCTCACTCCATTCTCCTATACTGTACCCATCTCAGTTTATTTACTTATGGAATGGGGTGAGCATTAGGGCTGATGACCTCAAGGCACACCCCCGATGCCTGTCAGTGTCTGCAGAGTGGGAATAAAAGCAGGCGGGCCTGCAGGTACAGCTGTAGGGCTAGCGCTTGTGGCACTAATGACTGGAGGTCTGGAGTGACCTCTGAAGTCAGAGGGTCAGCCAGGGGGAGAAGGATCAAGCATCCCAAGGACTGCTTTCCTCCTCTGGGGAGAGAGGGGATCAGTGGTCAGTGTTAGCATGGCCACTAGTGGAGGCTAGGGGGCTGGCATACCGACACTGCAGATGGGGGGAGTGGAGGTGTGGCAGATGCCCAGGGTGCTGTCATTGGGAGCATGTGCAGCACTACCATTGGCATCATTACACATCACCTCCTCCGTGCTGGGGGAAAAAAGTAGGAAAAAGGCTGCTGGCCAGTAGGATGAAACAGATCCCTCGCACGCTCCACACCCGGCCAGCTGGGCACCTCCGGAGAACTGGATCTTTTCTTGGTGGGGGCTGTAGGGGGGCCCCACCAACCCCGCTGGGGAGGAGCAAGCCCTGGGGAAGATCCAGAGAAGGTATATCCCAGTGGATGCTGGGGTGACGGGGTTGAGGGGACTGGTGGATGGGGGCCGGTCAGCAAGGGGCGGATAAAGGAATTAACAAAAAAAGATAAATACAGAGTTTGTTTCATTATTTAAATTACTTTATGAAAGTTAAAGAGATGTAATAGAAGTTAATAACTACTTGCCCTATATTAAAACTCCCCAAACCATCTGACCCAGTCAATAATATTCTAACGGGGGGCGTGGCTGGCTCTGTAACATGACGGAAGCAGAATAGCTGGGTTCCCTAAGGCACTAAATTTTTTTAGGTGTTCACGAGACCCCCGCTGCTAAATTTGATTGCTAACTGGGTGCGAAGTATCCGAGAATTGGATGGTGTCCGCGCGGAAGAAAGACAAACAGGCGAGATTACTGTTTGGATCAGGGGACAAGCCGATTTGCTCAAATTCAAGGCCTGATTTGAATACATGAGGCCAGAGCCTGATAATCACATCGGAGGCATGACTGACCTGCAACGATCCCTCGCAGCTGTACCAGCAACCCTAATACAGATCCAGCATGATATGAAGGCTGGATTTGCAAATACAGCAGCGCAGATTACCCATATGCAATCGGTAGTCACCAGCCTGTCTGGAACCACCGCCGCCCACACTGATCAAATTGCCCAGCTGGAGCAAAGGGTAGGCACCCTGGAAGACACCCTAGCAGTATCCACTCGGGACAAGGCCTCCTTGCAAAATACTGTGAGGGAGCTGTTAGCTCAGGTAGATGATCAGGAGAACCACTCAAGGAAGTCGAACCTAAGAATCATGGGACTGCCTGAGGGCCTTGAAGGGGAACAGCCTGAATCATACTTTCATAAATGGTTGGTGGATCACCTCGACCTGCCTCCTAACCTGGTGCAATGTGAAATCGAGTGGGCTCTTAGAGTGGGGCCTCCTCCTAAAGCGGGTGACAGACCTAGACACTGCTTGATAAAATATCTAAGATTTACTGAGAAAGAAGCAATACTCAAGCAGGCCAGAGTGAAGGGACCGATTGAGGTACAGAATGGCAGGGTCATAATTTTTCAGGACTACAGTAGGGAACTCCAGTACAAGCGGCAGCAATTTACTGAGATTAAATCCAAGCTGTTTAAAATGGGGTGGAGATTTACCTTTCTGTCCCCTTGAAGCATCACATCAATCAACCTGGGAACGCTCCAAGGGTGTTCTCCTGTCCTAAGGAGGCTGCATGATGGGTGGAGGAGGAGCTGAAAAGGCGAAGGAAGGAAGGCCCGGGTGAAAATGCAGACTCAGCTAAGTGAATTCTCTATCCTTTAATTTGTTCTCGCTTGATACCTCACGTGAGTGGCCTAGATACGGGACCTTAATATACTTAACATACTGTACTTCTGATTTCTTTTCTCGGCGTAGCTACGCAGCAAAAATACTTTTAGTTTTGTCTTTTCATCACTTTCCAGTGGTAATTATGAGTTTTCCTTAAGTTGACTAGTTGCAGAGGTAGTGATTTGCGCCCACCACTTGAGCTTAAGGGATTCTCAGCCCTCACACCCCTGACCTGGTCTAGGGATAAGGGTATCAGTGGGGCCCTAGAAGTACTGTCTGGAGAGCTGTGGCTTCTACCTGATCTGAATTTGTCGCCTACTTGGACCACTGGGGTTGTCTTTTTATTTGTTCCACAGAATCCACATTGACTAATATGCTGGGACATGTTTCTGTTTCTTCCCCCCCTCCTAATTTTCTCTTTTTAGAGTGATCGTCCCCAGGTTCTCGATATTTTATTTTAGTACGTAAAATGCCTGTTGCTGGAATCTGGAACGGCTATAGTGCTCAGCCTTAATAATCACTTCGGGGGTTGGGGGATTTCATCTCTTACAGTTTGGGAGAAATGCATTATTTTGGTTAGCTATTTGGGCATTTAGCCACAATATGGGGGTCTCACGGGGACTGAACTGTGTACATGTGCCTTCGAATATGATCATATATTGTACCTAAGTTTTAAAGTCCATTATTTGTTTGGAAGGGAGTTAAGGATGGACCTTAGATCCGTCAATGGGGGGTGGTTGGGTTTTATGTTTATGGTTGTTGGATTGTTGGGGGGGAGGACTGAGGGGCACCGTTGGGCTCCACTTTGGATCCGTCTTGGAGTCAGGGTTCCCCTTCACCTCCGAATGTTATGGGATTGTTTTATTGTGTTCCATAAAAAATGCTTGGGTGACACTGTCAGACTACAGATTGAAGTAAGCCTAGGTAGGCGATTCTTCTTATGCCTTACCTTAGAGTGGGATTATGGCTGATACTATCAGAATTACCTCTTTGAACATTAATGGCCTGAAATCGGTCATTAAAAGGAAGAAACTTCAGGCAGAGGTTAGGAGATCTAAATGGCAAGTGGTGATGCTTCAGGAGACCCACATGTCTCCTGCTGAGGCAGTTAAAACTGCAGGGGCTCTTGGAGGGTCCTGGGTGTCCTCGACGTTCTCTACTAAATCAAGAGGGTCAGCACTATGATTCGCTAGAAGGATGGGGGTTAAAATCATTGAGCAGACCATTGACCAATATGGTAGATTCGCTCTGGCCCATGTGGCTCTCCCCGAGACTGGTCTGCTCTCCTTGGGGTCCATTTATGCCCCAAGTGTAGAACAACCCGAGTTTTTTCAGCAGCTGGCTCTTGAGCTGGCTCGATGGCTGGGGCCATGGGTGCTGGGTGGTGATTTTAATTGTGTCCTTGATGGGGTGCTGGACAGGTCCAACACATCCCCTTGTGCTCCATTCAAAAATGCCCTTGCACTGGCGGCACTGGAGAGGGACCTCGGCCAGGTCGACATTGAGAGGCACATACACCCCACCGGGAGAGACTATAGTTTTTTTTTGCACACCCACAGATCCAGTGTCTGGCTGGATAGAATCCTGGTGTCCCACTCTTTGATCCCAGTCTCAAAATCAGCAGCCTATTCCCCTATGCTATTGTCTGACCATGCCCCCCTAACTTTGGAGTTGGCGGTGGGCGACTCGCCCCCAGTGGTTCGGCAATGGAAACTAGACCCCCTACTACTCAAAGATGGAGATTACAGGTCTGGCATTTCCACCATGATGAAGGAGTTCCTAGTTTTCAACAGGAGTGGAGATACTTCGCATGAGGCAAGATAGGTTGCGTTAAAAGCATCCATAAGGGGTTACTCAATTGCTTACGCGACCCACAAAGCCAGGGGATCTCAATGAGACTTACATAAGTTAAGGATTAAAATCAAGGCCTGTGAGGTGGCGCATAAAAACAGACCCTCGGCCGCTGTATACGGGGTCTTACAAAAACTAAAATGGCAATACAACACCCTGAGCAGCACCAACCTGGAGAGAGCTATTTTGTTATCTCAGGCAGGTGCATATTTCGATGGGGACGGGGGGGCAAATACCCCACTTGGCAGCTCAGCAGGTGGGAGGGGGACAGGATGGTGGATTCTATTCAGGATGAGGGGGGTGTAGTTGGGGGGACACCCCAGGCATTGGCCAGGCATTTGGAGCATTTTATAAACTGCTCTACACCTCGCAAGGCAACTCAAACCTGGCGGCCCTTGACAGGTTCTTTGCACAAGCCCCACTACCGAAGTTCTCGGCTGACCAGGTCGCAGATCTGGAAATGCCTCTAGCAGAGACCGAGATTTCAGGTGCGATCAGAGGACTTTGGGGGGCAAAGCTCCAGGACCGGATGGGCTTCCCATCAATTTCTTTAAGGCCTTTCAGGACCTGCTCCTCAAGCCTCTGCATAATATGTTGGTAGAGTGTTTGGAGAGAGGAATTTTGCCCCCCTCTATGTGGTCAGCAGTAATTACAGTGCTCCGCAAGCCCGGTAAAGACCCCCCTCTCTCTGTGCGTCTTATAGGCCAATATCCTTCTCACTGCAGACTATAAGATCCTGGCCAAGGCCATGGCAACAGACTGGAGGGTTTGCTTCCCCATCTGATCCATATGGAACAGGCTGGTTTCATCAAGGGGTGACAGGGGAAGCACAATATTAGACGCACCCTGAATGTTATACATCGGTGGAGACTCAGGGCCAGCTCCCATGGCGCAACAATCCTTTCCATTGACGCCGAGAAGGCTTTCGACCATGTGGAGTGGGGCTACCTCTTTGACACACTCCAGAGGTTTGGTTTTGGCCCTATCTTTGGCTCCTGGATAAGCACACTCTATCACCATCCTACCACCCAAATTGCGGTTAACGGGGCCCTGTCCCTGAGCTTTGAATTGGAGTGGGGTACGAAGCAGGGATACCCCCTCTCGCCCCTCCTCTATGTGCTGTCATTGGAGCCATTGGCGGCCAGGATCCAGGTGAATTACAGTATTCATGGGTTGCAGGGTGGGGGCTACCATCATAAGCTGGCACTATATGCCGACGATCTTTTATCTACACTCTCCTGCTAGTGACCTGCCAGAGGTGTTTAGAGTTATGGGAGAATATGGTGACTTATCCGGCCACATGGTAAACTGGACAAAGAATAAATTACTTCCTGTTGGACTTAGGGACAGGGCCAGTCTGACTGCTAACTTGGGGGGCGTGCAAATGGTGGAGAAATTGAGATATTTGGGTGTTCTCATCTCAATGCATACATATGTGCTTTACGCTCTAAATTTTAAACCTCTATTGCACAAGATCTCGGGGGATTGTGACAGATGGAATGGATTACCACTTTCATTAATCGGAAGAGTGGGGGTGGTGAAGATGATGATCCTTCCCAGGTGCCTGTACCTGTACCAGGTCTGGCCCAGTGCCCTCCCCTCTCGCATTTTAAACAGATTAACGCACTAATTCACAAATTCTTATGGAGAGGTAAGCCAACCCGTATTAAAAGAACTACCTTGATTATGCTGACTGCAAGGGGTGGTTTGGGCCTCCCTAATTTTCATTGGTACTATTTGGCAGTGCATCTGACCTATATAGTTAATGTTGGAGGTGTTCAATCCCCACAGTGGTGGGGCCTTGAGGAGAAGCAGCTCCGGGCCCCTTTGTGGGAGGGACTTTTGGCCGGGGACTTGTGGCCGGGTAATGATGTATCAACATCTAACCCATTTACAGCAACAACCCTATGCTGCTGGATTAAAGCACACAAACTTTGTGAGCAGAAGTTTTCCCCCTCCCCTAATATGGACTTGGTCATGGCAATGCAGCTCAAAAGCCCGTGCTCCATCTCTCTAATTCAACGGTTGATGGCCTGGCATAAATAAGGGTTAAGAATGGTGAATCAGTTATATATGGGAGGTACATTTTTAACCTTCCCATGCTTGCGTAAAAATTGGGGAATCACTGCGGCTGACTTCTTCGTATACTTAAAAGTCAAAGATAAGTTGGGTGCTGCTCTGGGACCTGAATATGGGTGGGGTACTATGTCATCCCTCGAGGAGGAGGTCTTCCTTCCCCAGCCACTATCTAAACCGCTAACCATATTCTATAAACTGTTTGCAGGAAGTAGTGGGGAAACAGTGGAGGGGACATGTAGGGACTGGCAGACTGACATGGGCCTGGACTGTGGTGGGGAGATCAGGCTATGTGCTATTCGACATTTTAACACTTGCTCCAGAAGCAATAAATTATGACAAATTCAATTTAATTTTATGTACCGAGCATTTATTACCCCAATGCGCCTCCATGCCGTGGACTCATCTAAGCCAGACGCCTGCCCTAAATATCTGGTACACCCAGGAGATTTCTTGCATATGGCACTGACCTGCCCAAAGATAGCACCTTTCTGGTTGGAGGTACACCGTATTATGGAAAAAGTGCTGGGTTGTACACTTCCCTGTGCCCCCTTGGAATTCATGCTTGGGGCTGACCCACTCAGACCAAAGAGTGGGCCGGCTGAGATGCTGTAGTCACTGGCACTGATTAACACCAGGAAAACGGTTGCTCAGTGTTGGCTGACCCCTTCTTCCCCTTCCGTTCAACTATGGGTTAACAATGTGTGCCTATGTATGAAGCTAGAGAGGGTGCAGTGGAATGCCATGGGCATGGGGCACCGGTTTAACTCTGTGTGGGATCCCCTGCAGCTGGCAATAGAAGATGGTCATTTCCCCACCTAGGGCTTTTGCTCGGGGTGTTAACAGCTATGTTGCCAGATGCTGGTTATCTTCGGACTGATACTTACAACTGTTATTGCACTCCCTGTAGCCTCGATGTTGATTCTATGTTAAGGATTAGAACTACCTATGTATTCTCCTGTTGTGAATTGACTCCTGCCTGTACTGTACTTTTGTCTGTATATATGTCTGTACTTTTGTCTGTACATTTGATTGATTATCGCTTGTGTGTCTGACTTTGGTATCACCCAATCACCCAATAAAATATTTTGAAAAAAAAAATTAATATTCTAACGATATCTCTGGAAGAAATACAAAATGCATAACAAAATTCTCTAAAGGAAAGACACCTAGGACATACGTAATCCTCTCAGAATTCTATCAGACTTTTCCCACAGTAATCAGAAAACATTTGCTTGAAGTTTTTACTCTGAGTCTGAGTCTGAGTACACAAACTCTCTACTGCTTAATATGCAGGAAGCTCTTATTGTGCTTATGCCAAAGAAAGGAAAGGATCAGAATGAATGCTCTAATTACAGGCCTTTCTCACTTTTAAATGTGGATTACAAGGTACTCACCAAAATACTTAGTAATAGACTACAAAACACTGTCATAGAATTGACTAGGCCAGAGGAAGTAGGTTTTATTCTTGGATGCCAGGGTTCGAATATTATTAGAAGAATCCTTTCTATGCTTTGGACAGCACAAAAAACCCTCAAACAACTAGCCTTGATCTCTCTTGATGCTGCCAAGGCATTTGATTCCACTGAATGGAATTATCTTTATAAGGTTTTGGAACAATATGGCATTCCGAATTATATTATGAACTGGGTGAAAATGACATATAAAAATCCAAGAGCAGCAGTTCTAACCAATGGAACAAAATCCAGTTTATTTGCTCTCCATAGAGGAACCAGACAGGGATGCCCCTGTCACCTGGACTCTTTGCCCTTGCAATTAAACCTCTCATAAGAAATCTGGAAAATGATAGCAAAACAGAAAGAATACATGTAAAAACTAAAATATCCAAATTTATCACATTTGCAAATTACTTATTATTAGCAGTCCCAAATGGCATGGGGTCATAATGTCGCAAGACATTATGCCGCATAGCAAAATTGCACTGACAATACAAGCAATTTCTGCCATGAGGCATAAATCTTTTTTGGGGAGAGCTCCGCCACCCACACTAAATTTTATCTCAGAGAGAAAGATGTTTGTTGGAGATGCAATAAGGAAAATGTCAGCTTATCCTATACATTATGGTTCTGCAACAAAATACAAGCAGTACAGGAGAATATTTTACAGTTCTGCTCCGAATACTTAAAGCAAAAAAAATAGTTTCAAATCCAATGCTATGCATTTTAGGAGACCGCTCTGAGGTTAGTTTCTTACCCAGATATATTCAAATATGGTTGCTTTCAGCTTTTTGGGACTTCAAAAGACTTATATTTTTATTTTGGAAAGAATGGATCCTACAGGAGACTTTTTAGAGTCTGATGTGATGTCACTACTGCAGCACAACAAGATAGAATGCTGCCACACAGTTGCTTTCCTCTATCCAGTCGAGCTGGAAGCTGTTATTTTTAAACTTGAACTTACAGGAAATGCTGCAGCACAGTGAATTAGTAAGTTGAGCCTGCCACCAACCCTCAGATGCCTTCTCCCAACCCCTAGTTCACTGAAAGGAAGCAAAATGTCTAAAATTGGCTGGATGCCCATGTACTATAAAAGATAATGTATGGACATCCATACACAGACAAGCCTGTGTCTTCATCTTCATCTTGTGGCTTTTATGGCAACCAGTGAACCTCTTGAGCTTCGCCCTTGAGGTTCCTGGAAGTCATAAAAGCCTCTCGATGCACACACAGGCTTGTTGTGTATGGCTACCCATACTGTACATCATCCTCCATGTGATTCCACCTCGGGATTCTGATGGTGTCAAGCCACTCAAGCGCTTGTGGTTTGTGATGTCATCAGAATCCCTTGATAGAATCAACAGCCTGTTGCGCATTGTTGCTCATCAGCTGTTCTGCATATTGTGGATTATAAAATTGGAACTGGAAATTCCACATCCTGACCGGCTGGGACCCATGTGAATTCCACATGGCATTCACATAGGTTGCTCACACACTAACATTACGTGAAGCATGGCATGCAAAAAAGAGACTTTAAGTGTGATTTTTTATTTTATTTTTGATTGGGAAAGAAATACAAATAGCTTACTATGTTTTATAATAGCAGTAAGGTGACACCAGGAGGAGGATTATGGATTGGCAAACCCACCTCTATAGTGGACAGCACTTTCCTTTGGCTTGTGCTGTTTGGTATGCGAGGGGCAAAATGACCTGATAACAACCCTCTCTTGTACCTTACTGCCTACTTATAAAATGGTTTGGCTAAATCAAGGAGTTATGCTTGGCTAATGAGGGTCCAGATTCACGGGGTTATTAGATTACAACTGCACAGACCAGAATTTAACTGTTCCCCCCCCATAATATCTGTCTTCCTGTTAAAGAATACTGTATTTCTCATTATCTATCATACTAATACATCCATCATATGAATCTAGTGTGTACATTAGAAAGGTCACTTCAGTGGAAGAGATAGTTTAAAATTGCTAGCTGCAGCCATCTTTAATGGCTTGCATCATTACACAAGCATGGTTGTGCCTGTATATTAGGGTTCAACGGTCACTTCTATTTGAAACTCCAAAATTATGAATGTCAATGACTTCATAACTGTTTGACTGATTCACATGCAACTTTGCTTGCTCTTTCAGGGACCAAAGATCTCTTGGGGTGGCAAGTTTAGTTTCAGTTGGATATTTGGGTGTGGAGATATGCAGTGTCAACAAATGTGAAAATGACCACTTTTTGTCACATGTTTTGTCACACCACTGTGCAAAAACGGCTTGAGGTTTGGTCTGAAATTTTCATTGTATATAGGTCTTGGGTCACATATGTGCCTTTTGAAGGTTTGGTGAAAAAATATTAATCCATTCAAAAGTTATGACATTTTACATTTCCCATTATTTCTTGTTGGAAAAGTTAGATGTGCCATGCAAACAGGATTTCTTGATCGTGAAATAGGATTCTTTGATCTCAAAACAGGATTTGATCACACTTTGCACTTTAATGACTTGACAGCTGTTCTTGAAACTTGCATGCAATTTGGCAAGTGCCATCAGGGGCCAAAGAATCTCTTGATGTGGCAAATTAATTTTAGTTGGATGTGTGGGTGTGGAGCTATGGAGTCCCAAAATGTGTGCATCTTTATTTATTTATTTATCTATTCAGTCTTGGATTTACACACCGTTGAGCTAGAAGCTCATTTACAAAGGTTCTACGTCTAATGAGAAAAAACAGAACTACAATACAAGACATAACCATACATACAGTATCTAGGAAGTCTTAGTTACATGGTTATACACAGGTTATGCAAACATGTTAGAAAACAGTTTTTGTCTAAGTGCAGTACATGCGATTCAGGTGTAGTTATGGCTGTTGGCTGAGCAGAGCGGACATTTACAGGTGAAGAGACGGATTAGCTTGGTGGGGCTAGGAGATATATCATCATTGTACTTGTACCTTTTGGCACTTTTAACACTTGGTACTTAATTCCAGTCCTACCCTCAAGCCTTTTCCCCTCCACCCCTGCTTCTTCCCTGCTCGTGCATCTTTGAGCTCTTCCCCTGCTCCTCCTCATCTTTCCTCTTCCACTCCCCCACCCATTCTCTTATTTCATGCCACCTCTTTTGCAACTTCTTCCCCTCCTTCCCCCTACATTCCTCTCTTACCTCTCTCCCACCCATATTACTCTCTCTCTCTCTCTTGGATTTTCGACAAGGCTTGCTAGGCTACCCCCCTCCACTGGCTAAACACCACCTGTTCTCCCTCTACTATTAATTTGTCTTCCTCCCTCTCACTTTGCCGGCACTCTCCCTTCTCTCTGCAATCACCCCATTTCTCTCCATCCACCTCCCCTTCCCCTCATCTCTCTATCCCCATTACCTCCTTTGCAACTCTGCTCTGCCTCCTGTGCAACTCATCTCCTTCTCCCTCTTGTTTCTTCCATTCCCCATCTTACACCCCATTACTTTCTCACCTAGATTTTGACAAGGCCCCCCAGGCTGCCCTCTCTTGTAGCCCACTCTGCTGTATATTGAGTAACATTCAGTGCTATTTTGATTGCTTTCAATGTATTAGTTTTTTGTAAGTATTTTCTTGATGTCCGCTATTTACTTATCCATTGTTTACCTTGTTTTGTATTTGTACTACTGACGTGGAACCTTTGCAACTGAGTTGTATTGCTCAAAAGTGTTGTAATCCAAGACTCATAAAATGAAAATAAAAAAATAAATAAATAACTAAAGGATAGGACAGAGGACATTCGGATGGACAGAGATGAGAGGCCGGTTGCAGTTTCAATGACTATGTGCTGAAGTTGAAGGGGGGATAGGATCATGTGCTGGTATGGTCCTTGGGAGGTGGAGTGAAGTGAGGAAAGGAAGTCTACAGGTGGTAGTGAGGTGGGGGTAGGTGTTGAGTTGGGGGGGTGAAGTTCCAGTTGGTAGGTCGTGGGAGGAGTAAAGTGCGAAACAGTGAGTGTAAAAGTAGAACATGGTTTTCAGGCCAAGCTGGTACAATTAGGCTTTACAGTCACAACTATTGTGTGATGCGTGATGGGCATGAAGTTTTAATTTAAACAGACCTAGTTTAGTTTCTGACAAAAGGTTGTCACTGAGTATATTTAGCCAGTAGGGTGCACAATACTCAAAGGACCGTTGCCCTTGGGTCATCTGCTGGAAAGGGAAATGAAGTGGCTGGCTGTTTGTTCCTCTGGTACGCCTAGTTTTGTTGGCCAAGCTGAGGAAATTCTGCACACCCGGCGGTTTTAATCCAAGGGTGGATTTCTCTACAAGTAGGCATACCTGGTACTACTGTATATACGGCAGTACAGGTTTAGTCAACTGGAGTGTGCATAAAGCTTGCAAGTGTGCATTAGGCAGTGTACACCCAGAATAAGCCTACAGGCCTTATTGAGGGTTGTTTTTACCCATTTGAGAACTGCCAGTCGCAACACTGTATACCACTAGTCCATAGTCAATTATAGACAACACAGAACTAATTACTGCTAGTTTTAGTGCTTCTTACGTAAGGCAGTGTTTGTTTTTGTGTAACAAGCCTAGACTAGCATTTGCTGATTTAGCTACAAGATCTACAGTATGTGTGGTGTGAAAGAGAGGGAACTGTCTAGCATTACACCTAAGTACTTAAAGGTTTGAACCATTTCTAGGGGTGTATTTTAACTGTTTTGTATTTTTAGTTTGTGGGACCAATGCCTGTTGGGAGTGCAGGTAAACAACATTGTTTTAGTTTTTTCAGAATTTAGCAGTAATTTTGATTTTATGAACCATGCCTCAATAGCTGCGAAATTAGTCTGCAACTGTTTTTCTCATGGCCTGACTGCCTGGTGTATAGCACCTCATCGTCTGCATAAAGTAGGACTTTACCTTGGGTTGCTAGTGGAAGTTGATTTAAAAACAGACTAAAAAGAAGGGGGCCCAAGACTGATCCTTGGGGTACCCCTGTATTTACACTCTGATTTTCTGAGAGAGTATCCAGGATTTTTACCCATTGTTCTCTACCAGTGAGGTAGCTCCTAAACCTAGACACCAATTCAGGGGATAGTCCTGCAGAGGATAGCTAGTTCAGGAGGAGCTCATGATTTACAGTGCCGAAGGCCTTGGTGAGGTCAATGTAGGTTGCCCCCATCATGGGCTCTCGATCTAACACATCGTGTATATTTCCAGTGAATTCAAGTAAGGCAGTAGTGGTGCTATGCTGCTTTCAGAATCCATGCTGTTGTGGACATTGAAGCTGATGCTTTTCAAGGTAGTTGACAATTTGATCATACACAATGTGTTCCAGTGCTTTTGAGAGCGGGAGGAGTATAGCGATAGGTCAGTAATTTGAATGACTAGACCTATCACCACTTTTGTATACAGGAGTTACCACCACAGATTTCCAGAGCCTGGGGAATTTACCGGATACAAGTAACAGATTTAGGATACTTGTAAGGGGTTGGAGAATCACGTCAAGAGTGAGCTCAACAAGTTTGAGGTCCAACGTATCACTGCTAGCTCTGGATTTTCCAAGAACTTATGTGAGGTATTTTTTAGCCTCTATTAGGGTGATGATTTTGAGGTAGAGAGGGGTGTTGGGCCAAACTGGGTATCTGCTTTATGTGCAAGATTACTGTCATTCGGAGGTTCAAAGAAGTCTGGGGGTAGTACACCAGTTAGATCAGTGAAGACCTTGTTGAAGGTATTGGCAATAACACTAGGGTCCTGGATTGGAATTCCTTTGACATTTATCAAAGTTGGTGGTGACTTATTGGGTTTTCCAGTCAGGGATTTAATGTTGTCCCAGAACTTACAACTGTCACCCCAGGAGTTAGTCAGTTCCCTATTGTAGTGGCGGCTTTTGGTCGTGTGAATGGCCTAGATACACATGTTCTGAGCTGTTTTGTAGCTTTTTAAGTCAATTTGAGAACCCGTGCTTCTTGCTTTGTGCTACAGGTTGTCCCTGTGCTTCATCCGCTCAATGAGTTGAGGTGTGATCCATGATTTACATGAGCCCCTGATTTTGTGTTTGGTGTAGGGGGCAATGATGTTGCAAGGCTTATTGAATCTTTGGCTGAAACTTTCAAGCACTGAGTCCACATCTTCTGCAGTATAGATAGCCCTGTTAAAGACTAAAGATCTCCTGATGTGGCAAGTTTTGTTCCAGTTGGGTTTGTGGGTGTGGAGATACGGAGTCCCAAAATGTGTAAATAACTTTTTTTTTTTGTCCAATTCTTTCTTCATGTCTTTGTTAATTTGAATATTTTGTGCTTTAATAACTTTGCAACCCCAGGTGTTTTGTATGACATTTGGCATGCCCCATCAGGGACCAAGGATCTTTTGATGTGGCAAGTTTTGTTTCAGTTGGATGTGCGAATGGGGAGGCGTGGAGTCCCAAAATGTGTAAGTCATGTTTTTGTCAAATCCTTTCTTCACTGCTATGTTAAACTGAATATTTTGTGCTTTAATAACTTTGCAACCCTTAAGGTCATTTGCGTGAAATGTATTATGCCCCATTAAAGACCAAAGATTTCCTGATGTTGCAAGTCTCGTTCCAGTTGGGTTTGTGGGTGTGGAGATATGGAGTTCTAAAATGTGTAAATAACTTTTTTTGTCAAATTCTTTCTTCACTTCTGTGTTAAACTGAAAATGTTGTGCTTTAATAACTTTGCAGCCATGCAGGCGATTTGCATGAAATTTGGCATGCCTCATTAAGGACTACGGATATCTAGATATGGCAAGTTTCATTGTCATTTCATGTGCGAGTGTAGAGATATGGAGTCCCAAATTGTGTAAATCACAATTCTTTTTGTCAAATTCTTTCTTCATTTCTATGTTAAACTAAATATTGTGTGCTTTAATAACTTTGCAACCATTCAAACGATTGGCATGAAATTTGGCATGCAACATCAGAGACCTAAGATATCTAGCTGTGGAAAGTTTTGTTTCAATTGGATGTGCAGGCATGTACATATGGAGGCCCAAAGAATGTGTAAATTACCATTTTTTGTCAAATTTGTTGTCATGTTGCACAAAAATGATGTGGAATTTTGGTCTGAAATTTTTAGGGTATATAGGTTTTAGGTTACAATTTTGCTTGATTTTCCATAGGATAAAATTGTACTGGGAGGTTTATAAAGCCATTTCTTTGTCACTACGGTGTTATGAAATGGTTTGCAATGTTGCTCTGAAATTTTCAGGATTCTGAGGGCTTGCCTCACAGATGTGCCTTTTGCTGGTTTGGTGAAAATATATTACTTTGCTCTGAAGTTCTGTCGCTTTATATGTTGCTTAATTTCCCATAGAATAATATTGTAATGTACGGTGTACGCAAGCAGTTCTTTGTCACTTCATGCATGGGAGTGCAGGGCCTTCCCACGCACAAATACAACTATTATTAAGGAATAATGCATGGATGGCAGTGCAGAGAGAGTCCTGCACTCCCAAAGAGAAATATGGATAGTACTAGGGACTGATGGATGGATAGCAACACAGGGCCTAGAGGACCCTGCGCTCCCATACAAAAATACACATATGTATGGAGTGATGGGAGAGTAGGGCCCTGTGCTTCCACAGGGAAATAAAGCTACAATTATAATCTCTTACAAAGATTATGGAGGGTTACAGAAAATGTGTACATTTAGGAAAGATTTTGTGCAGCTTGACATGCAGAGTAACATATACTGTATGTTGACTGACACTTAACTCCTGGTAGTTTAGGAATTAGGGTTAGGGTTACTGTTATAGTTAAAGGAAATGTGTACATTCAGGAAAGGGTAGGAGGAGGGCTTTGACCCTCCAGTCTATGGGGCGTACCCCAGAGAGTAACATAAATTTAGGTTTACACTTAACTCCCAGTGGTTTAGGAATTATGGGTACAAATCTGGTGTTGGGTGTTTAGGACACAACTCTGTCAATTTTCAAGGGAGTTCTCTGAACCTTAGTGAGCTTCTAGTCCAGGAGGGGATACACATGTGTGTGAAGTTTGGTGAAGAGTGGCCTCAACATCTGCATTTGGTGCCATGTTTAATTTTGGTAGAAATATTGGGGTGCTGTGGGTACCTTGTGATGACTGTCTTTGATATGATGCTTTAATCTTGTAGTACTCAGTGAGATCTTTCATTTCGTATATAGCATTACAGTTAACCAAATATTGAGTAAGCTATGGTCTGTGAAAGTTCTAATGTTATTTTATAGGAATGTTTTTGTTCAACGCAGGTTCGAGTTAGGGTTAGATTATATATCCGTTGGAGTTGATGGGGGGCACATATCTGATATGGTTCATGGTGCCGAGGTACACCTTCTGTTGTGTGTGTGCCCCCCATTAAATATAACTTGTTCCGGAGTTAGGTTAGGGTTAGGTTATTTATCTGCTGGAGTTAATTGTGGGCACATATATGATATTTTTCAAGGTGCCGAGGTAAACTTTCTGTCATGTGTTCCACCCATTAAATATTACTTTTTCTAGAGTTAGTGTTAGGGTTCGGGTTCAGGTGTGAGTTAGGTTATATGTCTGTTGGAGTTAAGTGGGGGGGTCACATATCTGATATTGTTCAGGGTGTCAAGGTGCATCTTCTGTCATGTGTACCCCCCATTAAATATTACTTGTTCCAGAGTTAGTTAGGGTTAGGTTATGTGTCTGTTGGAGTTAATGGGGAACATATATCTGTTATTGTTCAAAGTGGTGAGTTATGCTTTCTGTCATGTGTGCCTCTCATTAAATATTACTTGTTGTGGAGTTAGAATTAGACAGAGCTGTTCGGGTTAGTATTACAAAGATGTTTGTGACTTAGGGTATGAATGCTACTAAGGACTGATGCATGGATTGGAGTGCAGGACCTTCTGGGCCCTGTGCTTCCAAAGAGGAATATGGATACTACTAGAGACTGATGCATGGATAGCAATGCAGGGCCCAGAGGGCCCTCCACTCCCACACACAAATATGCAGAGAAGTATGGAGTGATCAGGCCCTGTGCTCCTACAGAGAAATAAGGATACAATTACAATCTCTTAAAAAAATTATGGAGGGTTGGGAGTGCAGTGCCTAGAGGGCCCTGCACTCCCACAAGCAAATACGCCTTTGCTTATACAGTATTTTCTCAAAAAGCAAGGAAATTCTCTGCAAAAAGCTTCATTAATGCACCATTAGGGTTCTTATGATTATACTTTCTCAAAACGTAGGGGCATTCTCTGCAAAAAAACTTCATTAATGGACCATTAGGGTTCCAGTGTCAAAAGCAGGGAAATGACATCTCAGGGTTCCCAACCCTAAGACCCCACCCTTAGTTTCCAACCCAAACACCCCAACCCCCACCCTGCATGCAGGAACAGGTTTGAGGGGTGTGTCTTGGGGTTGTGAACCCTAATGCTCACCCCATTCTTTTATTCTGTACCCATCTTAGCTTACTTACTCTTGGAATGGGGTGAGCATTGGGGTTCACACCCCCAAGCACACCCGTCACACCTGTTTCTGCATGCAGGGTGGGGGTGAGGTGTTAGGGTTGGAAACTGAGGGTGGGGGTGGGGTCTTAGGGTTGGGAACTCTAAGATGTAATTTCCCTACTTTTGACACTGGAACCCTAATGGTCCATTAACAATGTTTTTTTGCAGAGAATGAATTATAAAAGTAGTTATAAAAGCTGTTTAGAAAATATGGAAGGAATTAAAGCTACAGTGATAATGACTCTGAGGATGTCAGAAAAACATCTTTCTAAAAAAACAAAAACGATAACTTTTTTGCAAACGAACAAATACTGCTGCTTTAAATAGATTTAATAATTGCTATACTTTAAAGAGTTCCTTCTGGTAGGTGGCCTTCTACAAACTTACTATAAAAGTCAATGTTTTAGGGGTGCTGGACTTTGATTGCAGGTTTGTAGAAAGATGCCTACTATACCAGCTGCCCCCATGAAGTAAAAGAAAAGTGCTGTCAAACATATCAAAAACTTAGTGAATGAGACTATTACATTAAAATTTGTTTGAATCATGTGTATTGTCTCAGAATATGTACCCTCCTGCTGCAATCCCGAAATTTGCACTTTGCATCTATACTGATATTTGCACTCCTCCTTTCTCCAAAATGTGGGCCATACAGCCCATCAAACATGTGCACTTCTCCTAAAAATTTGCCCCCATCATACCCAAACTGGGGCCCCCACATCACACCCAAATTGTGGGGGGCATTATCCCTGTGAAAAGTGGTGCCCTGTTCCTAGTTCAAAAATCTATGCATCTCACCCTTCAGGAAATGTGTGACCTGCACCTCTTCTATAATGTGCACCCTTGAACCACTCTCAAAGTTTGCACCCTGAATTCCTCCTGAAAGTTGTGCCCCTCCATCACTCTATGTGGTTTTACTCCTTCACCCAGTTCCTTCACAGCTGCATCTCTCCTGAAAAATGTTCAATGCTTTTCACAAAGGGTGGTGAAGCTGTGGAATAAACAATTTGTTTAAATTATATATATAGAGAGAGAAAAAGATTGTAGACAGGTACAGTAATACAATGCAATATCATTGTCATGACAGTTTAATATGAATTGTACTATAAATAGGAATTTTGTAGTTTGCAAACCAATATGCTTTTTCCTCATGCCCTTATCACACTGTCAACATTTCCTCCCCCTTCAAGTAACCCCTAATCTTTCTTACTTCTGCAGGCTTTGCCTGCAAAAGCACCAGAAAATAACCATAGATCAGACACCATCAATATCAAAACAGCAGTTCCGTTAAGAGGTCCTTATTGACTTATACCACCAGTGCCCTGAGACAGAATCTGTCAGCCTTTCTGATAGCTTTTTTAAGTTGCTATTTTTTATAGTACAGTATAAAAGAACAGTGATTTTTATTTTTGCTTGCACACATGTGCAAGAAACATAGTGCCACCTTGCGGGTTTTCGTAGGTGTGGCATCCCCGCATCCAATGCCCGGATCTGTTTTGCAGGCATGGTCGCATCGCACCAGTGAATGTCCAAGCTGTCTATGACAGCATTTCAGATGCAGTGGCATACAGTTGAAAGAGAAAGACTGCTTCAATCAGTAGTTGTAATGTGTAAGCAATTTACATACTGCAGTGCGTCAGCAGTATGCAAATTGCTTACAGTCATCACCGCCGATTGTAGGTGTCAAACTGTACACCACTGCATCTCCCACCGGCATGATATAGCCCACCCCCCCCATTTTTTGTGTGCTGAGGGGTTGCCCAATCCCCTTTCGGCCCATGCAGTCCCCCCCCAAGCACACTGTATGTCTGACAGGGTGCCCAATCCCTGTCGGCTCCAGTGCCCCCCAAAAAACAAACTTTCAGGTGCCAAGCTGGGAGCCCACCCCAGCATGGCAAAAGTCCAGTGTCCTCATGTGCTCCCCCCCATATGGCCAATGGGGGTGCCCAATCCCCCATTGGCTCCAGTATTCTCCCCAAACAAACTTCCAGGTGCCACTTTTGGAGCCCACCCCAGCATGGCAAAAGTCCCACATTGTCATGTGCTCCCCCCATAATGTATGGCCAACCGGGGAACCCAATCCCCAGTTGGCTCCACTGCCCCTCCAAACAAACTCCAGGTCCACAGTGGGAGCCCACCCCAGCATGGCAAAAGTCCCGCATCATCATGTGCTCCCCCCACAATGTATGGCCAATGGGGGAACCCAATCCCCGGTTAGCTCCACTGCCCCTCCAAACAAACTCCAGGTCCACACTGGGAGCTCACCCCAGTGTGGCAAAAGTCCCACATCATCTTTGTTAAAAAAAAAACCTGTAACAAAAAAAAACGGTCCCTCGTTGACTCTCTTGCCCCCTCACCCAACCCGCACCTACACTCTGCATACTCCACCTCCCCACACCCTCCCTCACCCCATACTTACCTCTGGAGGCTGGCACGATGATCTTCGGTGGACCGGGAACACGTCTGCACTTCTCAAAGCCAACCGTGAACTGAATAAATGTCGGTAAGCTGTATAATGACATACATAGGGTTTTTTTCAGCTTTGGTGCATATCTCAGTCATTGTTTTTAATTTTTGCACCAAATTTTTAACATGGGGTTCTTGGGGCCCCATCTCATGAATTCAGTGACTGTCATCTGGTTATTTTGTCCTGAAAGGGGATTTCACTGTCACTGTCCAGAATCACCATTTTTGGGACTGATTAATGAAAGGCCAGTGTCACAGTTCATGAGGTAGGCCCCCAAAAACCCTATGTTGAAAATTTGGTGAAAAAATTCCCCAAAATGACTGTTTTACGAGTGTGTGCTTGCACAGTTCCTATGCATGCTCGTAACCTTGAGAATTTTTTATATTTTCACTCCAGATTTTCAACATTGACATTTTTTCACACCTCCTTATGAACAGTACAGCTGTCATTTTTCACATTCTGGCCGAAATATGAATTCGCACTTCTGGCGCAGAATAGCGCGGTCGCTGTGGGAAATCTATGTTTGGGACAGATTAAGAAAATAACAGTGACACTGTTCATGAGCAGAGGTTCTAAAATGCCTATATTGAAAATTTGGTGACAAAAGTCTATAAAATGACTGTATTACGAGCGTGCATTGTGCAGTTTCTACGCACCTTTGTAGCTTCACGAATTTGTAATATTTTCATTCCAGACTTTCAACATTGGCATTTTTTCACACCTCCTTATGAAAGTACAGCTGTCATTTTTCACATCTTGGCTGAAATGTGTTTTTGCACTTCTGGCACAGAATAGCGAGGTAGCTGTGGGAAATCAGTGTTCAGGACAGATTAAGAAAATCACAGTAACACTGTTCATGAGCGGAGGTCCCAAAATGCCTATATTGAAAATCTGGTGCAAAAAATCCCCAAAATAATTGCGTTATGGGTGTGCATTGCACAGTTTCTATGCACGCGTGTGACTTCACCAGTTTTTTTTTTCACTCCAGATTTTCAACATTACCATTTTTTACACCTCCTCATGAACAGTACAGCTGTCATTTTTCACATTGTGTTCAAAATGTCTTTTCACACCTGTGGCGCCAAATGGCGCAGTCACTGTGCAAAATCACCTTCCGGCTAACAAACTGATAGTGTCACTGTTCATGCAATGGGATCACAAAAAGCCCATGTTGAAGACTTGGAGTAGAAATACCAAGAAAAGCCCAGGGCATTAGGGTTTCCGACCATTATGCCTTACCCTGTAGGGGCTGACAGGCATCAGGTGTGTGACTTGGGATTGTTGACAGTAATGTTCATGCCATTGCACCCCCACCACCACCCTGCAGCCAGTGACAGGCATTGAGGTGCACCTTGGACTCTTTTGCCCCAGAGTTCACCCCATTCTGTTATACTGCACCTATTTCAGCGTATTTCCTTATGGAATGAGGTGAGTGTAAAGCCCAAACACCCCAAGGCACACCTCGGCACTTGTAAGTGTCTGCAGGGTAGGGTGAGGTGAAATGTCATGACTGTTATGGGCAATGATCCAAAGGCACACCCCAATGCCTGTCCACCTCTGCAGGAAGGGGGTGGAGTTGGCATCAGTTCAATACATCACTGCCATTTCTATATTGCATCTGTCTAACTCCTGCACTTCCACTGCTAATGCCAGCAAGCAAACATTCGGCATTGACAAATGCTTGTTTTCAACATGTCAACCTGTTTTGTTGGAACCTGATTCCTAATTCTTCATTGTTATACTACTAAAGTTGACTCCGTGGCACTGAGCACTGAGGCACCGCTCTGACACATTGGTGACCCAGGTTTGCACTCTGAGCCTGGGACGTCAGGAGCGGAGGAAGGCAGGGAGGGTACAGAGCATCTGATGTATACTCTCCTGTAGGGGTGGGCTCAGTGTATCACCACTCACTGAGCAAAACCCAGTGGGGGCAGAGTGGAGGTGCCACCTGTAACATGAGGGAGCTGCTTGGTATCCTTCCTTCAGGAGCATTGTAAGCATGCTTGTGGGAAGTGGGCAGATTCAGTGGGGGAGAAAATGTCACTGGCAGCAGGATGACATGGGAGGCTGTCCCACCCACATCTGTCAGGCACTCTGAGACTGGGAGAAGACTCGGGACAGGAGATGATGGCAGGTCCCCCGAGGCAAGCACAATGGAAATAAACAATGTCTTATTAAAACAATACATTGTTACACTACTGATGTGACATCTGTGTGATAGTACAGAAACCTTGTGATAGCATCGTAATAAAAGAAAATTCAGATATCATTCTTTCTTTGTGGGAAGAAAAGGACCATCCACATGTTACTGCATTTGTCTCATAAATAAACTACAGTGTTAACTGTGGTATTATAGGGAAACAAACAATACCCCACAGTGCAACAGTAACCCTCAATCTACACAATACTGGGATGATATAAATGACATCATGTACTCTCTAATAAATGACTTGTCTTTGATGGGAGGCGCCTGAGTTCTGACTTTCCTCTCACTGAGCCCAAGGCAGCCTATTTTCCAGGCCTGGACAGTGTCACATTACAATACTTGGGGCCTAAACTAGGTCACTGAAACTGGACAGTCACTTGAAAGATATTTTCAACTCAATATTATCTTTCAGAAACCATCTAATAAATTTAACAGCCCTGTTGTCATAACATCATATTTCATAACCCACGCAGGAGTGCAATTTCAAGAAATTAATGACTTTGTTTTTAATTTTTTTTAATGTCCCACCATGTGATGCAAATTTAAGACTGATGAATTTTCTGCTGGTAAAAGGGTCCCTTCATAAGTAAGATTCAGCTGACCACATAAAACTCTCAATACCAGCTTTATGTGTACCATCAGGTTATACTGTTTATGTCAAGAGGGCAGACAATGGAGCATTGAATTGGAGCAAGACGCTGGTGTTCAAGAAACCTGTTCACTGCTAGAGGGTTTAACAAATTAGCTGGTTGATGGTTGAATTGCTTGTGTGTCTTGGCAGCTTTTTAGATTTTGGTGGGCAGCGGTGTGAAGCAGCAGGGGGGTCAAATCACAGCCGCCTAGGGACCAGCGAAGCATGAATGCTCTGAATACCCTCTGCTGTGCGGGGGTACAGGCTGCCAGATGCCTGTCACTATTATAAACATCTGTGACTGCTCCTCCTGCCTTTGGATGAGGGGAAAGCTGACTGTTGGTGGGGGCAGGGGAGAGGGTTCAATTGTGGGGGGGGGGCAAAGTGAGAATCTTAAATGAAAATGAATCTATTAATCGAAAGCAAATTGAGAAATTGTCCGTCTGGGAATAACACCTTTGGTGAGTAAGCTGGAATTTCTTTGCTTAGGCAGCTACTTGGAGAAGCTCCTAATTACATATCAGTGTTGAGCAGAGATTTTCTTGGCATACATTGTTCAGCAGTGCATATTATGAAGCTATCCCCTGGGCTATAATTGGAAAATTAAATATGTGGCGGGAAATGGATGTTTGTTATCCCCCTTCCCCCCAACTGACCTATCATCAGTTTTCTGGCTCAGGAATAATTCTGGTCAATAGACGTGTACTGGTTACTGTTTTTTTTCTGAGGGGCTGCCTGTCCAGCCTTCTGCATACCTGCAAGATCAGCTAAAGACGCCACACTGAGCCAGAATTATTTTGCTCACCTGGCTCTTACTGGTCTAGATGATTTGATCTGGCTCAGCACTTTGGCTCTGGATTATCTTACATGTCACCTTCAGATGCCTTGCATAGAGCAAGCACTGTGCCTGTTTAGTGCCTATTGTTCCACCTCACTAAACTGAAAACCTACATTGGCGCCATTTAAGTGGTTCAGAGGGTCTCCAAGAACCCCGCTATAAAAAAGGCTTTATTTTAAGGCCACTTCAGTCTTAATGAATGCCATTGACATTTCTAGGAAGACTTTTGAAAGCATTATTACTTACGGTAAGGCAGAATTAAGCTTGTGTTTCAATTCTTTATGTGTTTTTTATTCCCTATTCATTATTGGCAAGTGTTCTGGTATGAAAATAGGACTTTCTGCCCCAGCTGATTATTCCCCACCTGAGGTCCAAGTTCTCTGCTTGTGACATCACATGATGGTGCTGTGGAAATGTTACTGTCATTAAGGGTTGCACAGCATGGGGAGAGACAGCATTCCAGCTGGTAAGCTTAGATATATGGTATGCCCCTACTCAATCTTCGTATAAGCTACAAAAATGAAAATGGTGCACTCACCAGTATAATGCAGAGAAAATAGGTAATTTATTACCCCAGCTATTTTAGTGCAAGAACAAACACGTGCCAAATACAGGACAGACGGTCACACAGCATCTCTAAGTATTGCATTTTGGCTTCATAAGAGCTCGTATTGGGTATAGTCCCCACTGTGAAGCAAGAAAGGCAGACAAGATGGACTCAGTCCCTTGTATTTTACTACAAAATTATTTTGATGTATTAAGTATAGCGTTCCAATATCAGGTGAGGAATCTGGAACAGAAACAGTTGAACTCTGGGGTTAACAGCTTGTTTGCATGTAACTTTCCTGAATAATAAAACAGCATGGAGGACAGATTGGTATTAAATATATGAAATACATGCCAGATGGTGTCTAAATATTATGTTTCTCTATGTTTTTGCTGAGGTGCCACGCACTGCTTGCTAAAGAACACTAGTGTAGGTTCCTGAAAGAATATACCATTGACCCTTGGAGAGAAAAAAAAGAAAAAGATTTCCCAGGGAGATTTAACAATACTTGTGGAACACAGGTGTAGGTACTTTGCACTGGGTGTCTTGTACTAAAAGGTGCTGGTGGTGGCGGGCTGTTCTACAGTATTTCCAGTCAAAGTAAACCCCTCTAAAAATAAGAAGATCCATCTCAGATAGTCCTGGGTAAACTGTTGTAGCATAAAAATTAAGCATAGAGGTTAACAAGGGCTTCTAGAAAACATTCAAGTGCACAGCCATAATTAACACTCTGTTTATAGCAGCACTTCACTACAAATTAAAAGTCAGTCAACAGCCATGACATAAAAAAAGGAACAACCAAATCTAAGGTCCATTGGTGGACTGAGAAGCATAGAAACACAGATTTTGAAAGCAGATAAGGACTGCTTGGCCCACCTAGTCTGCCCAGTTTCCCTACCTACTGTAACACCGCAGACCCTACTTGATCTCCAGCTTTACCCCCCCTTTCCTTACCACTAACATTCCCTTATGCCTATCCCATGTATTTTGAGTTCTGTTACTGTGTTTGTCCTCACCACCTCTGCTGGGAGGCTGCTCCAGGGATCCACCACTCTTTCTGTGAAGAAGTACTTCCTCACATCTCCCCTGAGTCTACCCCCTTCCAGTTTCATTTTCATAGCATGTTCCTTTGTTCTTGAGCATCTTTTTTTCTAAAAATGCTTCCCTCTTGAACTTTATTTGTACCCATGAGGTATCTGAAAGTCTCTATCATATTCCCACTCTTCTTCCTTTCCTCCAGGGTGTACATATTGAGGTCCTTTAGTCTGTCCTTATAGGGCTTGTGATTCAGACCCTGCACCATTTTAGTTGCCTTTGTCTGTACCACCTTTACTCTGTCTATGTCCTTTTGGAGCTGTGGTCACTAGAACTGGACACAGCACTCTAGGTGAGGACTTACCTTTGAGCTACACAGGGATAACAGAACCTCTCTCTTTCTTCTGGTGATACCCCTACTTATGCACCCTAGCATCCCACTAGCTCTCCTCACTGCCTTGACACACTGTCTGTCCACATTTAGGTAATCAGATATGATGACCCCCATGTCTCTTTCCTGTTTGGTGGTTATTAATTCCACTCATCCCATTTTGTTCTCTACCCCAGGGTTTCTGTGTCCCAAGTGCATGATTTTGCAATTCTTCACATTGAAATTTAACTACCACACCCTTGATCACTCCTCTAGCTTTCTTAGCTCACTATTCATTCGCCCCCCCCCCAAAGTGTCTACCCTATTGCAAATGTTAGTGTCATCTGCAAAAAGTACATAGATACATAGACACTGTTGGCAGATAAGGGCCTATGACCCACCCAATCTGCTCATTTGAGATTGTAAGTTCACTTTATGTTTTCCTAGACATCTGTTGCTCCTTACCCTGACCTCCAGAATTCCCTTATGTCTATCCCATGCATTCTTAAATCCTGTGATTGTTTCAGCCCCACCATTTCCTCTGGCAGCTTGTTCCACTTGTCCATCTCCTGTTCTGTGAAGAAATTCTTCCTCACATTTCCTCTGAATCGCCCTCCCTCCAACTTCATCTCATGCCCTCTAGTCCTGGAACATCTTTTTCAATGGAAAATAGTGTATTCCTGCACCCTGTTCCTCCCTGTAAGGTACTTGTATGTCTCTGTCATATCCCCTCTCTCCCTCCTCTCCTCCAGGGAGTACATATTCAAGTCCTTCAACCTGTCCTCATAGGACCTGTGATGCAATCCCTGTACCGTCTTTGTTGCCATCCTCTGAACCTTCTCTACCCAGTCTATGTCCTTATGTAGGTAAGGTCTCCAGAACTGTACACTGTACTCCAGGTGGGGACTCACTAGTGTCTTGTATAGTGGAACTATGACCTCCCTTTTCCGGCTGGTGATGCCTCTGCCTATGCATCAGAGCATCCTATTTGCTTTACCTGCTGCCTTGTCACACTGTTTCCCTACCATGAGGTCATCAGAGATGATAGCCCCAAAGTCCCTTTCCTGCTTGGTGCATGCTGTATCCTCACCCCCCAACTGATATGTTGTTCCAAGGTTTTTGTGCCCCATATGCATTATCTTGCACTTCTTTGCATTTAATTTCAACTGCCAAACTCTTGATCAGTCTTCAAGCTTCTGCAGGTCCCTCTTCATTCTGTCTACACCCTCTGGTGTGTCCACTCTGTTACAGAGCTTTGTGTCATCATCGAATAGGGAAATTCTGCCTTCTAGGTCCTGCACAATGTCACTGATGAAGACGTTGAATAGGACCATTCCCAGCACTGATCCCTGTGGTACCCCCACTGGTCACTCTTCCCTCTGTGGAGTGGCAGCCATTTACCATCACCCTCTGCATCCTGCCTCCCAGCCAATTACCTATCCACCACATTACTGTCCTGCCCACTCCCATATTCCCCAGTTTGTTTAATAGCCTTCTATGTGGCACAGCATCAAAGGCCTTGCTGAAGTCCAGATATGCCGCATCCACTGCCCTCCCCAGATCCACCTCCCTTGTTACCCAGTCAAAAAATTAAATGAGGTTGGTTTGACATGACCTTCCCCCCAGTGAAACCATGCTGATTTGGGTCCTGTAGTCTGTTGGCAACCAGATGTTCCACCAATCTCTCCTTCAGTACTTCCATGATCTTCCCCACTACCGAGGTCGGGCTGACTGGTCTGTAGTTTTCCGCTTCCTCTTTGTTCCCGCTTTCATTTATTTATTTGTACAAATCGGATTTACAACCTTTGAGTCAAACACTCGTTTACAAAGGCACCTCATCACAGAGAGGACCAAACAGTAATACAAAGTATTTTTATATAAGGGGACTACATCTGCTGTCCTCCAGTCTTTGGGTACCTCCCCTGTTTCCAGTGATCGTCTAAACAGGATTGCCAGAGGTTCAGCCACCACCTCTCATAGTTCCTTTAGGACCCTGGGGTGCACCCCATCTGGCCCCATTGCTTTATTTGTTTGTTTATTTGAGAAAATCAGAATTACAACACTTTGAATCATAGACTCATTTTCAAAGGCTCCACATCAGATAATAGTAACAATAATATACAATAAAAGTGCAGGAGTATACAAGCAGGTAAAGAGAAGCTGTGAACTTACAGGTAATGGAGGGATGCCTATATGAGCAGCAGCTAAGCAGTGGAAAATGACACAGTCAGTGAACAGGCATATTGTAACATTAGTGCAAATGGTAGGACAGGCAGTTTAACTCTTATGAACTCTTATTCCTTCCAGTTCCTTCAGGACCCTTTCCCATGTAAAGGGACTTGTGTCCATTTCTGCACCTTTCCAACCCCTTGTACTCCAATCAGGCCCACTGCTCTCCTCTTCCTCAGTAATGACTGAGTAGAAATGCCTGTTCAGTATGTCAGCTTTACTGTTGTCATCCTCCACGCAGCCCCCATCCTCCCCCTTCAGTCTCACTATATCTCCCTTTGCCTTCCTTTTTTCACTTATCTACCTGTAAAAGGTTTTGTTCCCTCTACCCACTGATTTTGCGATGCGCTCTTCTGTCTGAGTTTTGGCTTCCTTTACTGACCTCCCTACCTCCCTTTGCTTCTCCTGGCACTTCTTCCTATGCCCTTCTGCCTGTGTCTTTTTATATTGCCTGAATGCAATCTTTTTGACTTTGACTTTCTCTGCTACCTCCTTGGAAAACCATAATGGCCTCTTCCTTTTCCCCTTGCTAACCTGCATAATGCATAATTCTGTTGCTCTTGTAATCCCCATTTTAAATATTGCCCACTGTTCCTCAACCATTCCCATTAATGCCTCTTTCAAGCATCTCCCCATTTTCCCAAAGTCTGCCCCCCGAAAGTCCAGCATACGTGTTTTTGTGCGGTTTAGTTCTGCTCTTTCTGTGAATTCAAACCACAGTGACTGGTGGTCATGTTCCCCAGCTGCTCCCCCACTGTTACCCTCATCACACTGTCCTCGTTTGTGGGCACAAGGCCCAGTATTACCTTCTGCCGAGTTGGTTCCATGACCAGTTGCTTGAGGAAGGCACCTTGAAGGGAGTCCAGGATAAATCTGCTCCTGGTTGATGCTGCTGCTGAGAGGTTCCAGTCCATGTCTGAAATATTGAAGTCTCCAACCAGCACCACCTCACCCTTGTCTGCCATTCTTTGGATGGCTAGCATCAGCTCCCTATTTATTTCTTCCTCCTGGGCTGGTGGTCTGTAGACCACCCTGTGCGGATGGCTGACCCCATTTTCCTTTCCAGCTTAATCCACAGTATCTCTCCCCCATATTGTTCCTTCTGGATCTTTGTGGCCTTTATGCCATATTTCACATAAAATGCCACTCCTCCTCCTCCTCCCTTCCTGCATGCCCTGTCTCTTCTGAATATGTTGTAGCCAGGTATGGCCATCTCCCAATCATGGTTATCATTACACCAGGTCTCTGTGATGGCCACAATGTCCAGGTCCAACTGCACCATGACAGCCTCCAGATACTTCATCTTGTTGCCAAGGCTCCTGGCATTGGCATACATGGCTTTCCATGATTTGAACTCCCTGGACTGTTTAGCTGTTCCACTCTAGCCCCCTCCCTGGTTGTCCTTTATCCCTGGTTCTCCCTGCTGTCTGCCCTTCTGTTGAATTTTGCCCCTTTTCTGCCTATCCATCTCTTGGGTGCTTATCGCCATCTTTTGCACACTGCTTTGTAGAGATAGTCACTCCTCCTGTTCATTGATTCCACTTTTAGCTGTGGGGGTGGGCAATCAGGTACCCTTCTTGCTGGCCTGCCACCCCCCCTTGGCTAGTTTAAATACTTGTTTATGTAGCATTTAAACTTATCACTGAGTACTTGGATTCCCCTCCAGGATGGATGCAGGCCATCAGGCTTGAACAAGCCTCCATCCCCCCAGGTGGGCCCCTAGTCACCAATGAATCCAAACCCTTCCTCATAGCACCAGTTCTTCAATCATGAGTTAAAGTTCCTGGTGCAAGCACCCCATGCTCTCTCATGCCTCTAACAGATAGTTTATTTATTTATTTTTATTTATTGAAATGTTTCACCAGTTAAAAAATATCATAAATAATCAGAAAGTCGCATTTGTGACATAACATACAATTAAATATATCATACCTGTGAAATATGCATTTAATTACAAGTGGCATATCAGAGGAACATAGTACATAGCGGTGAAGGGAGAGCAGAGCATACTGAGAAGTAGGCTCAGGGGGATGGAAAGTTTAATAGGTGATGTGAGTCATGGAGAGGAGTAGTGGCATAAGAGGACAGTTAGGAAGGGTTTAAGCAGGAGCAGTTAGATGAGAGAAAGTTATGTAAGGCAGTAGGAGGAGGAGGAGTGATGTATTTGAAGGGGGGGAGGGAGCTCCAGATTTGTCAGAAATGATGGGTAAAGCCTGACTAACTGATGAGAGTGGTTCGATGGGGGACCAACAAAGTGCGAGTGTCAGAGGATCTGACGGAGTGGGAGGGGGGAATAGAGTGAGCATGAGAGGTAGGAGGGAAGTTCTCCTAACCAACATTTAGAAGTCAGTTTGGCGCAATGAGTGAGGTGCCTGTTGGCAAGCAGGGAAAGAGACATGGTCTGGTAGAGGTCACAGTGATGAGTGCGTGATGGAGCATCAAGGGCAAATCGACAGAAAGAGTCGATTCTGGTTAGGTAATCTGGTTAGGGGGGATGTGGGAACGGCACCATATACTATAGCACAGTAGTCGAAAATGGGGAGGATCATCTTCTGGACTAGTTCAAGCTGCACTGTAGGAGGGATGCAACTATGGTTCCTGAATAAGGCACCAAGCTTGGGGCACAATTTTTTCAGGATGGCATCAATGTGGCCAGAGAAACTGAGGTGTTGGTCCAACCAACTTTCAAGAAGATGACAGAAGTAGCTACTTGCTTGAGACCCTTCCCCAGTTTCCTAAACTCTTCCTGAACTTCCTTAGGCTTCCTGTTTGCCAGGTCATTAGTACCTAGGTGGATAATGGCATCCAGCTCACCCTCCCGTCTTGCCTTCCCTGTGATCCCCCAGGATCGTCCTCCTATCCCTCCATGCTGTGGCACCTGATAGGCACCTCAGCTCCCTGTCCTCCTCCTCCTGTGTTCCTAGCTGGATCCCTCTTATGATAGAGTCCCCCACCAGGATTCACTTCCTCCTCCTCTGGAGTCTGCTGCTCTCCCCACTGAGGTCACCTCCTTGGTTGATCTCCACATCCTTCCCTTCCACTTCTCTGGGTACCTCTGTTTGGTTGTCCCTGTTTGCCAGTGTGGCATATGAGTTCTGGAGTGGAATAGGATTTGGGATGTGTCTCTCCCTGACCACCCTAACCCTCCTTGATCTCACCGTCATCCAAGTGCTCCTCGTTCTTGGCATCCTTTGAGGCAGTGGCGTTGGACTAGGTGGTCTCTGGATAGGGGTGAAGGTACTCCTGATCCAGTTTACTTCTGCTGTGAGTCTGGCTACCTCATCCCACAGTCCAGAAAGATGCCTGCAGATAGGGCAGCACCTCAGTGTCCAGAAGGCTTGCCTGAATATGGCTGCCCCGCATCCACTGCATTGCACCACTCCCCACATTATACTGCACTTATACTATTCCAGTACTTGTCTGTTACTGAGACTCTCCTAGTTCCCTCCCTCATACCTTCCCTTCTAGCCCCTCTGCAATGTTGCTAATAAAGACATTAAAGAGGACCAATCCTAGTACTGATCCTTCTGGTACCCAGCTGGTCACCCTCCTCCTCCCTCCCTGGAATGAACTCTGTTTACCACCACCCTCTGTCTCCTGTCCCCTAACCAACTCCTTACCCAGTTTACCACCTTTAGATCCCCCTCCAAGGCTGCCTAACTTATTTACGAGTCTCCTGCATGGAATGATGTTGAAGGCCTTATTGAAATCTAGGTAGGCCACATCCACTGCTCCACCCTGACCTAATTCCCTGGTCACCCAGTCAAAGAAATCTATCAGATTTGTTTGACATGACCTCCCCCAAGTGAATCCAAGCTGCCTCAGATCTTGTAAGCCACTTGATTCAAGATATTCTACAATCTTTTCCTTCATTATTGATTCTAATAATTTCCCCACCACCGAAGTCAGGCTGACTGGCCTGTAATTGACGGCCTCCTCCCTGCTACCACTTTTGTGAAGTGGGACTACATCTGCCCTCCTCCAGTCCTCCGGAACCACTCCCGTCTCAAGTGAGAGGTTGAACAGGGCTGTCAGAGGTGCGGCCAGCACCTCTCTGAGTTTCCCCAACATGCTTAGATGCACCCCCGTCTGGCCCCCTTGCCTTATCCACTTTCAGATTTGTGAGTCCCTTCAGGACTCTCTCCTCTGTAAATGGACTACAGTCCACCTCCCTTCCTTCGATGCTCCTGGCACTTGTCTGTAGTCTCTGGCCTTCCTCTTCTTCGGAGAACACTGAACAAAGGTATTAGTTCAGGATGTCCAGTTTTTCCTGGTTCTCCTTCACATACTCCTCCCTTCCCTGCTAAGCCTTACTTTCTCTTTCCTGGACTTTCTTTTTTCACTTATGTACCTGAAAAAATGTCTTTGGTAACTTGGTAGTGTGCAGACAGTAGCAGGCGTTAGCCCATTGAGACTGTCTCCCACTCAGTGTGGCTCATATTTACCCTAACTCCTCCATTCTCTGCTAAGCCTTACTTTCCCTTCCCTGGTCTTTCTTTTTTTACTTACATATCTGAAAAATGTCTTTGGTAACATGGTAACTTGGTAGTGTGCAGACAGAAGCAGCTGTTAACCATCGAGACTGTCTCCCACTCAGTGTGGCTCATATTTACGCTAGTACCCCATGAATCTGTCTATTTCCATTTTAAATGTATCAGGATTTGTAATATATTTGCTATGTGGTGTGGCAGTTTGTTCCATTGTGGGACCCTAACTGTGAAATAGTTGTCCCTCTTTTTTGTATTGGTACATGGCACTTTGAATTGTTTGCTGTGGGACCTTAGATTTAGTGACGTTCAAAAGAGGCATTCCCACAACCATTTCTAAACTCATTGTTATTAATTACATTTTAAAACTGTAGATATTTCCCCAGTCCTTCTGTCCTATAGGAATATTAGATGTAATTCCTCTAATCTTTTTGGATAGGGTAAGTTTTCAGCCTTGGGATCAATTTAGTGGCCCTTCTCTGCACTCCCCTCTAATAGCTTCAGATCTTGTTTATGATGAGGTGACCAGAATGGTGACCCATAGTCAAGATGTGGGTGAACATAGTTCCTATGTAACTCCCAGGTGGCGCTGTCCCAAGGGCTACTACTCCTGCCTACTTGACTACTGACAGGTTGAGGGGGCCTAGGTTCTACGGCGGGTGCCTCCACCCAGAGGTCAGGGTTTGTAGTGATTAGACTAGCTTGGTCACAGCCCTCTGGGACACAGAGACCCCCTGTTATTCCCTCTAGTGGCTCACACAGTACACAGGAGCCCCAATACCCCACGTATACACACTGTTCACTCATAAAGTACCACTTACCTTCAAGACTGATTCTGCAGCACGTCTCTGAGGACCCCTTGTAAAATAAAGTTAAACAACATACACAGCAAAATACAATACTGTTTCCATAAGTACCAACACCACAGACAGTATATAGTATAATAACAACAAATCTGATTTATTTAGGGCACTGTAACACAGGAGGGGCAATCAGGTTAATTGGCAGAATTAAATCACAGTACTGTGCACACATACGGGGTCTGAAAAGTCACACTCTGGGTACCCAGGTTGGGGGGGACTAGCCAGGTCTGTTGCCTGGGGTTGGCCAGCAGGTGCAGATAGACAGGGCCCCGTAGAAGAAAAATATATGGACAACACCCAATTGTAATCCGAAGCCAGATAGCTCAGTCCATGAAGAAGTGAAACAACATTAATTAGATGACACACTTGTAATTGAAAACAGGCTGCAGGGTAATACTGTGATTTGTACTCACAATACCCAAGCTGAGAACCGGATGGTGGATGTACTTCTGGGTTGCCAGAACAACAGGGCATGGAGACAAGGTCCTTGTGACTGGACCCCACTGCAGTAGATAGCAAACAGATTTAGTCTGAGATAAGCTGGGGTTTGCTTCCAGCTTCAACACACAGCACACAGCACACAGCACAGGGGATTGGAAATAGCGATTCTCCACAAGCACTACGCACATTCATATGTAAAAGGAAAGTACTATACCAGGCAGACTGCTCCTCGATCCCAATCGCAATTACTGCAAAACACCCGGGAGCACACACAGTAGCTTCAGTTCCTGACAGACCGAGCGCAATTCAGCAATTTCTCCAGTCTTCTACAGGGTGAGCCTGGTTTCCACTCTTCAGACTTCCTTCTTTCTCCTCACAAATCAGATTCAGTCCGAACTGGCACTTAGAACGGCTGCAGGCTGAACCTCAAGGCCTCACATGCGCTTCCCGCGCGAAACTATACACCGCAGAAGCACAGAGCTCCTTCTCTCTTCACTGCCACAACTGATTTCAGCTTTCCAGTCACAAAGCAGGGCATTTCCTTTAGCTCCACACCATTCTGTTGGTTGGTTCAGCTGTCACTCACAATAAGACTCCCTCTGTTGGTGGAAACAGGTGCCAAGGTCAAAACTACATTTCCCAGAGTCACTGCCCATACAATCCCCTTGTGGCTGGCTCAAAATTAAGAGTCCAAGTTCTAATTCATCCACAGGCTCCATTTTAGGGCTCCCTTAACCCAATTGGCCCAGCACAGCAGTTCAGGACAAAAATGAAAGAGCTACACTGAAACAGTTCGTGATAAAATAAAGACAGGTTAGACAAACTACATTTTCTCAGTCACTCTAAATGATTTCTGGCAAACAGTTATATCTTTCAACAGAGCTCCCTCTGCACATGTAACTTAGCGGCAGAAAGCGAATGATGTAGCAGCTCGGGTGGGATACGAGCATTAATTACACAGTCCCCCCATACAAACTAATTAAATCTGCAAGCAGACAGCTCTTAAAGAGACAGTATGTGGAGGCTCAAATAGCACTCACTTAGAACCACATTTAAACAGCTCAGATGCCGAATGCCGCCCAGACTTGGAGCATTCAGGCAAGCTCCTGGAAGACTTTTGGGAACCCCCATTTGCAGGGGGGGTTACACTTTATACAAAGATATAATACTGTATTCATCCCTAGTGACAAAAGCTTTTTTATAATGTTGATATATCTGTTTGCTGTTAAAGCAGCTTTTCTTGTCTGTGTGTGCATATTGAGTTGATTCTCTTGTCCCCTTTCTTTACTGCCTGAGCTATTTTCCCCTCCAGTTGCATCTTTGCTCTCCTAATTGCTTTCCCTGCCTCCCTCTGTCTCTCCTGATACACTTCCCTATCTTCCTCTCTCCTTGTCTTCTTATACCTCCTGAATGCAATTTTTTTTCCCTTACCTTTCCAGCCACCTGTTTTAAGAACCATAGTGGTCTCTTTTTTTCTCTTGCTTTTTCTTCCTTGCCTGACGTAGAGGTTTGTTGGCTTTGCTAGCCCCCCTTTTTTAGTTTAGGTGTAATGAGTGTTTTACCCCCTTTTCCTTTTTGCTAACTGCAGTCATTACTTTACTGTTCTTGAAGAAGAGCAATGGTTGTCCTTTTACTGTATCCTGCCCATCTGAAGAGAGCTACTGTACTTTTGCTACCCATGGATTGTGGCTCCAGATGAGGCGATGTTCCATTTGAGCATCTCTACTTCAAGTTACACAAAATATCACCAGATAACTTTTAAAAAAAAACCTTAACAATCAGATACAAGCAGGCCTTATAAGTTGTACTCCCAGATGCAACGTATCACTTTCAGTGGGGTTCTTCAGTTCTCCTTTTTATAGCTGAAGGTACTGGAGCACCAGGAAGCTAAATGACTTGCATAGCCTGAGCTTTGATAACTAGGTGACAGGTTATTGAAGGGGTTAACTTTTAACAGTCTGGATAGTAAACTGAATGCATCAGATTAATATCGTCATGCACCCATTCCAGATTTGTTTAAGGGTTGGAACAGATATCAGGTTTTCCCTGTAGATGCCGTGGTTTGTTGCCTATCCAAATCTCTCAATATCCTGGCACATCTTCTAATTTGGCCATCTAGTTATTTATTTAGTTATGTGTTTTTGTACATTTTTTTGTCCTCCTTAACCACCAGCCAGAACCATATTCCACCACAGTAGCGGACACCTACCCGAACTTTGTAGCCGCACCACTCACTTGTCCTCTGGAACCCTAGGGCACTCACGAGACACAGTGATGGTTTTCTCAGTTTGGCCCTTAAGGTGCAGCATGCCTGCAGCTCCTTGGCAGTGAATCCCACTGTATTTGGTCACCATGGTGGAGGTCCTCCTGAGGCCATCTCTGAGTACAGTGTGGATGCAAGCGTGGTCCGGTCATGGGGGGCTGGCGAGCTTCATCTGGCATGTGGCACCAATTCACATTTTCACTCCTCCCATTTGAGAACACATGATGTTGTTGCAGCTAGCATGCCTGATGTACCAGGGTACATACTCTTCCCTTTCCATATGTGTGTAGGTTCCAAAACTGTATTGCCACCTATGGTCATCCAGGTGGCTGTATTGCAACAAGCCAAGGCAAGGCAAAGCAAGGCAAACTTTATTTATAAAACACCTAATCCCGGAGGCTCTGAGCACTGTACACAAACCATGAAAGCTGAGACAGCAAAGAAGTAAATAAGAAATATCAAAACAAATAAAACCATACATCTAGCAATGAAGATAACCAGATTAATTAAATAAAATCTATGTTCTATAAAATCCATTAACAAACAGATTACATTTTTTCAGGAATGCCAGTGCAAAAAGATGTGCCTTTAAACACTCTTTAAAAACCTTGACTGATGGGGCCTTCCAGAGCGAAGGTGGTAAGGCATTCCACAGGACCAGGACAGCGACACTAAAAGCCCTGTCACCAGAAGTTTTCAGCCTGGTCCTAGGAACCTCAAGGATGCCCCTGTTTGAGGAGAAGAGGGGGTGCACTGAGGAGCTAGGTGTCAAGAGTTCTGTCAGGTAGCCAGGGCCTAGGCTGTGTAGGGCCATATAGGTGAGAAGATTCACCTTGAAGATTACCCTCCACCTGACAGGCAACCAGTGTAATGACCGTAATACCGGGGTTAAATGGCTGGGTCTCAGAAGGCCAGTCAATAACCTGGTGGCAGCATTTTGAACTAGTTGCATTCAGTGGAGGGTACCTCCAGTGATCCTGAGGTAGAAAGTGTTACAGTAGTCAATCCTGGTGGTCACAAAAGTGTGTACAAGGACTGGCAGGTCATCCGGTGGAATCAGTGGTTTGATCCTGGCAATGTTCCTGAGGTGGTAGAAATCACTTTGGATGACAGCTGACACCTTGGCTTCCAGTGTCAGTCTGTCATTGAGGATCATGCCAAGATCTTGGACTCAGCGGGAGGCCATCAATGTCGCCAGACCCAGATGTAAACCCAGCATCCCAGCAGCAGTGGCACTCCCAGGACCTGGCTCAATCACAAGTACCTCCGTCTTGTCTGGATTAGGTCATAGTCAGCTGGAGGCCATCCAGTCATTGATTTCAACTAGACAATCATTGAGCACCTCCACAGTCACAGATGTACCAGGGGCAAAGGACAGGTACAGCTGGGTATCATCTGCATAGCAGTGAAAACCCACACTGTACCACCTAATGACCTCACCCAGGGGCAGCATGCACACTGCAAACAACATGGGAGACAAGATCGACCCCTGAGGAACTCCACAGGGCAGGGGCTTAAGGGTGGAGGAAAAATTACCCATAACCACCTGTTGCTTCCTGCCTGAGAGAAAGGACTCAAATCTGTGCATGACAGTGCCGGTGAGTCCACAAAACTCTCTAAGGTGATCAAGGAGCACCATGTGGTCTACAGTGTCAAAAACCGATGAAAGATCAAGGAGAATGAGAATTGACCATTCACCTCTATCCCTCACCCTGAGGAGATTGTTCTACACCCTGATTAGTGCCATTTCAGTGCTATGCTTAGATCTGAAACCAGACTGTAGATGTCATGAGGTGCTCCTCGAGTTGTAGCACCACAATTTTTTCAACAACCTTACCCAAGAAGGGAAGGTTGGAGAAAGGACGGGAGTTCGCTAAAACGTCAGGGTCAAGGCATGAATTTTTCAGAAGGGGCCTCACCACAGCCTCTTTCAAGCCATTGGGGTATACCCCTTCTGACAATGAACACCTGAAAATTTCAGTGAACACCGGGCCAGTGGCATCAACACGTCTCATCAAGAAATGTGTTGGTGCCAGGTCCAGTTCACAATATGTGTGCCTTAGCCAGGAGATAACCTCAATGACCATGACCACCTCCACTGGTTCAAACTTCTCCTAGACAGACAGAGCATCATGGTGACCCACAGGAGGACCTCTGCAGATTGTAGTGTGGCTGGTTGGTGGAATTTCCTGCTGGATAGAGGACACCCTATCAGAGAAGAACCGAGTAAACTCCTCGCATAATGTGACAGAAAAAGCTTTCTGCGGCTGGAGACAGACTGGATGTAAAATTCTGTCAACAGTCCAGCAAAGCTGAGCAGGTCAGTTCTTCCCTGCGGCAATCTCCCTTGACAGGAACTTTGCCTTCTTATGGGTGATTGCCCCTTGGAACTCCAAATAATGAGCATGCAGGACTAGTTTGTCTTCATCTGACCGGGATCTCTGCCAGCGATGCTCTAACCTCTGACCCCTGGTCTTCATTGCATTGAGGTCTCCACCAAACCAAGGGGGTCTCAAGTGAGAGGACCTGGGTCATACATGGACTGGTGCTATGGCATGGAGCACCTTGGAAATTGCCTCATTATACACGGTGGCTGCCTCACCCGTGCCAATAGTATATGCAGCGGCCACCTTAGATAGGTCAGCTGCCACCAGTAGTCCATCCGGGACAATCCCCTTAAAAGGAGGTAGCTGATCATCTCCATCAGAGAAGGGCTATCGGGGGGCCCTGAAAGAGAACTCCACGCTGTAATGATCAGACCAAATGACCTGATCAATCTTGAACACCTCAAGTCCCAGGGAGAACACTAGATCCAGCGTGTGCCCATGCTGGTGGGTCGCAGAAGTAACAACTTGTGACAGGTCCAGTGGTGACATTAATTGGAGGAGGTCTGAACCCAATTGTGAGGATTCCCTGAGGAGGAGGAGGGCATCCCCTAATTCTTCTAGCTGGCCAGCCATCAGACAACCATGGGTTCATTCCTGAGCTCTTGTCCCTGGTTCTGCAAGTAGCAGTATTGCAATGGTGCCAATAGGCCAACACTACTTATTTATTAAAAATGTTGCCCACCAGGATAGAACATAGAAACATAGACAAAGATGTAGAAAAAGACCAAAGGTCCATCTAGTCTGACCAGAGTGCCCTATCTGCCTTAGGACCTACTGTCCATACAGGGTTTTATCCTTCCCATTCCTTCCCTGCTCCCCTCCCTTCTGCTACTGACCTGAGCAACCACAAAACCTTTCAGTCTGTCCCAGCCATGCTTGAAACCATTTACATTCTTGATGTCCACCACCTTCGCTGGCAGACTGTTCCATGGCACTACCACCCTTTCCATAAAATAGAACTTCCTCACATCCCTCTTAAACCTTCCACCACCAGTTTCCACTCATGACCCTGGTTCTTGATGCTGTACTCCTGCTATATAGTACCCACAGTTCACTTTGTTTAGTCTCTTCAGGAACTTGAAGGTCTCTATCATGTTCCCTCTCTCTTGCCTGTTCCCTAGTGAATATGTGGTCAGTGCCTTGAGATAATCTTTGTAAGATCAGTCCTTTTGGCCCAGAATCATCTTGGTCACCCTGTGTTGCTCTGTCTCCAGCTTGTACCTGTCCTTTCATAGGTGAGAATTCCAGAACTGAGTGCAGTATTCCAGGTGCGGCCTCACTAGTGACCTACAGTATATAGAGGTAATAGTACCGGCTTTTTCCTGCTGTCAGTACCCCTTCCAATACACCCCAACATCTTATTAGCCTTACTATAGACCTCATAACACTGACTTGATTGTTTGAGGAAATAACTAATGATGACCCCAGGTCCCTTACCTCTGCTGTAGTGTTTAGTTTAACCCCTTCCATCCAGTACTTGGTTCTGTTTTTTTCTCTAGGTGCACAACCTTGCTTTGGAATTATAGTGCCATTTGAACAAATTTCTGTGGACCTTTCAAAATTGCTTTTCCTTGATGTGACTGTTTAGAATCTTCCTTTTGGTGCTGAATTTCAACAGCCACACCTTAGGCAACCTCTCTGACCTTTATAGATCCCTCTGCATCTCCCTGGCCATTTTGTTATGATTTACTGTACTGCAGAGCTTTGTGTCATCTGTGAAGAGACACAGCCTGCCCTGAATGCTTTCCAATGGTACTGATCAACATATTGAAGAGGACAGGACCCAGGACAGATTCCTGGGGTACTACATTCATGATCTCCCTCTGTTCCAATTTCACCCTGTTTACCACCACCCTCAGCTGTCTCTCCTTCTACCAGTTTTTTACCCGTATAACTATATCCATAGCCATGACCAGGTCCCCCAGCTTCTTCAGCAATCTTCTGTGTGGCACCAAGTCAAAAGCCTTGCTAATATCAAAGTAGAGTAAATCTACAGCATGACCCTTATCTACTAAATTTGTCACCCAGGCAAAGAAAACTATTAGGTTTGTCTAACAAGACCTCCCCACCACGAACCCATGCTGTTTACTATCTTGTAGATCATTGCTGTCTAGGTAGTCTACAAGGTCCTCTTTGATCAGCAGCTCCATCAGTTTACCCACTACAGATATAAGGCTGCCAGGTCTGTAATTCCCCAGTTGCTCCTTGCCCCCCCTTGTGTAGTGGTACTATGTTCATTACCCTCCAGTCTTTCAGAACTACCCCTGTCTGAATTGAGCTGTTCAATAGCCTACTAGGGTTTCAGCCTATTCTGCAGCCAGTCTTTTTGAGTACCCTCGGGTGCATCCGATCCAGCCCAGGGGCTTTATCTACCTTTAGAGATTTAAGCCCTTTCTGGACCCTCTCTCAGCTAAATACTGACTGCCTCATTTCAGGAATGCTCCTGACAGCTGTCTTGATACCACTTCCAGGCAGAGTCCCACTGGCTTCTCTTGTGAAGATAGAGCAGAAGTAATCATTACTTGAATGCTTAATTTATGTATGGGTTCCATTTTCCAAAAAACAACAGCAGTATCATGCCTAAAAAATTAGTTTGAATGCATTTCACACACAAGATTAAAATACTCATCATAGGTAGAAATAGTGCAAATATGGGCAAAATTATTTTTACACCAAATATTAGGCCCTCTGTTATCACTTACCAGTGACATACTGGCTCTTGGAGTGCTTGCTGATGACACAGCAGGACTCTGCTCCTTTTGGACAGATAATATAGTTTTTGAGTAGCCTCAGTCAATGCAAAAGCATTCTCTATAACACCGAAAATCGTAAACTAATACTTTGCAATAAAAATATTTTACAAAAAAAAAAAAAAGACACAAGTTTATTAATGCAGCAGTGCATGAGATTGCTGACAAAAAGCGGCCATCATGATTTACTGGCTTTTCCTTTGTTTAGATCCCCCCCCCCCCCAGTTAATGTAAACCAGGGTGTTGTTTCTGTAGAATTTTCTCATTAGGAAACTAGTTCAATGAGTTATTAAAATAATCCTTCTGGGTCAACCATATAAATTGGGTTTACTACTTGGGTTATTAACAGATGATCAAAAACTAAACAAACAAACAGGATGGAGCACAACAGTTAAAGCTGTGCCTCCTTCCTATGCCGTCCCTCTGCAGCTAGAGCAATTCTGAGGACTCACACCTATAGAAATGGGATGGGTCCAACTGTAGCATGGTGGCCCTATGGATGAGAAAGAGTGTAATGTAATTTTTATAGTTTATATAATTTTTATACTGTCTCCAATGTTTTTTTTGTTTATTTACCAAGTACAGTATGGCATGGCGCTTCTCAGATTGGCATTTACACTTAAACATAGAAATACAGAAACATAGAAGTTGATGGCAGATAAGGACCGCAAGGCCCATCCAGTCTGCCCATTTCTTTTTCTACCTTATAAATGTGCCATCGGCCTTTGCTCTGTCAATGGCCTATCTATTCATACTTATCTGTATTACTCCCTTATGCCTATCCCATGCCTGTTTAAAGCCCTGCACTGTACTCATATCCACCACTTTCTGAGGTAGGCCGTTCCATGCATCCACCACCCTTTCTGTGAAAAAGAACTTCCTCACATTACCCCTTAATCGGCCTCCCTCTAATCTCATGCTGTGTCCTCTTGTCCTGCTATTTTTCTTATATTGAAACATGTTAGACTCTTTCACCTTGTTAATGCCCTTAAGATGTTTGAATGTTTTGATCATATCACCTCTCTCCCTCCTTTGCTCTAGGTTATACATATTGAGCTCCGTTAATCTGTCCTCATATGTTCTCTGATGCAGTCCCTGCACCATTTTGGTTGACCTTCTCTGTACTGCCTCAATTTGGTTAATGTCCTTGTCAAGGTGCGGCCTCCAGTACTAGACACAGTACTCCAGATGGGGCCTAACCAGTGTCTTGTAAAGAGGGGATTATTACCTCCCTCTTGCGACTTGTAATACCCCTACTAATACACCCTAACATCTCCCTAGCCTTACCTACTGCTTTAGTGGTCTGCTTGGATGATTTCAGGTCATTGGTGATGATGATGCCCAAGTCTCTTTCTTCCCTTGTGACTGCCAGCAACTCCCCTCCCAGCCTACAGGTGGCTTCAGGGTTTCTCTTCCCTATATGCATGATCTTGCACTTCTTTGCATTAAACCCCAGTTGCCACTTTTCCAACCATTTTGCTAGTTTATCCAGATCTCTTCTCATTCTGCCCACCCCATCTGGATCATCTACTCTGTTGTAGATCTTGGTGTCATCTGCAAACAGACAAACCTTACCCCTCCAGTCCATCTGCAATGTCACTGATGAAGATATTGAAGAGGACTGGCCCCAGGACTGATCCCTGAGGTACCCCACTTGTGACTTGCATCTCTTCTGACTGTATACCGTTTACCACCACTCTCTGTTTTCTGCCTGTCAACCAGTTTGCCACACAGTTGACCAACTTCTGACCCACCCCGAGCCTACCCAGCTTATTAATCAATCTTCTGTGTGGAACAGTATCGAAAGCTTTTCTGAAGTCAAGGTAGGTGACATCAACTGCTCCCCCTTGGTCCACCACTCTGGTTACCCAGTCAAAGAAATCTATGAGATTAGTTTGACAGGATCTTCCTTTTGTAAACCCATGCTGTCTTGGATCCTGTGGTCCTATGGATTTCAGGTGTCACACTATCCTTTCCTTAAGGAGTGCCTCCATAATCTTGCCCACTACTGAGGTAAGACTGACTGATTTGTAATTCCCTGCCTCCTCCCTGCTACCACTCTTGTGCAGCGGGATCACATGAGCCCGTCTCCAGTCTTCTGGGACCTCTCCTCTGCTCAGAGACTCACTAAACAGTTCTGATAATGACTCTGCTAGTTCCACCCTTAGCTCCTTTAGTACCCTGAGATGCATGCCATCAGGTCCCATTGCCTTGTCGACCCTGAGTTTATCGAGTTCTTGTAGGACCCTTTCTTTTGTGAATGGACTAGTGCTCACCTCCCTCCCCCCGTATCCATGATGCTGAGCTGTGGGCCCAGACCTACCTTCTCTTCAGTAAATACTGAGCAGAAGTATCTATTTAAGATAGATACTTTTACATGGTCCTCCTCCTCACACACCCCCTTATCGCCTTGGATCTTAGCAATACCCCTTCCGGACTTTCTCCTTTCACTAATGTATCTATAGAAAGTCTTGTCACCTTCTTTTACTGTTTGTGCTAGTGTTTCCTCAGTTTGGGCCTTTGCCTGCCTTACTGCCTTCTCTGCTTCCCTTAGGGAAGTTTGGTATGCCTCCCTATCTTCATCCCACTGTGTTCCCTTATATTTCCTGAAGGCCGGCCTTTTGGCTCTGACCTTTTCTGCTACTGTTTTTGAGAACCAATGTGGTTTCCTTCTTCTTTTGCGCTTCCTTGCTTCAAGTACTGCATCCTTAATGGTTGCCCACTTTGCCTGTACCCCCTCACCTGTATTTCCTTTTGCCAGGGCTAGCTTAACTGTGTTGGCCATCTTAACAAAGTCAGCTCCTCTGAAGTCCCATATTGTTGTCTTGGAATGGGATAATTTAGTTGTTGTGGCCAAATTGAACCATACCATGTGATTTCACCACCACTAGTATGAGTTGTACCAAAGAGCTAGAGCAGCAGACTTCCCTCTCCGGCCTATAAACTTTAGGCTTCCTTCATGTGCACCCTCCTGAATAATGGCTCACCTCTGCTGAGGCTGCCCAAAGTGGTCCAACAGATACTTCTTGTTGTAAGTATTTGGAATGGTACATAGCTGTGCATTCAGACGTGATTGCAACTGCGCGCCATATAAACCTGTATGAACCTCAGTCAACACACACACGGTAATAAACCAAAATAAGAATATATGTTTTCCTGGTGAATATTTTCTGGCCAGTTTAAATGCATAAACTGATGTTTTTAAGACAGAGCACCAAATTGTGTTTCTAAAGCCTGTGCTCTCTCTCTCTCTCTCTCTCTCTCTCTCTCTCTCCCTCTCCCTCTCTCTCTCTCTCTCTCTCCCCTTCTCTCCAATGTTGCCTGTTATTTATTATGGCCTCTCTCCATAAAGGTGTCAAAAGAATTCATTTGACTCTTAAACTTCAAAGGAAATGGTTCATTTCACAGTTAGCCTTAGTGCAGGGCAGAAACTGCAAATTCTGATTTCATGAACATTTTGCGAAATGACAGAAATTTTGCAAAATTTTTAGTGAATTCTGAATTTTCAAAAAGTGTTCCAAGAATTTTGCCTCATTCCATGTTTTTTCAGAATGTATTGCAAAATAATAAATGTGACCTGCAGAATAAAAGTGCACAGTACTTAAATTTCACTGTTCACTGTAGTTATTCGACAGTTTTGAACCAATTCTGCAAAATGTTATTTCACAAGCAGTTTTGTAATCTTGGGGTCTTCTCATAGGTGATACTGGAAGGTTCAAAGGAGTATTAACAATAGAACCCCCATCTCCTTTAAAAAGAAACTGCAGCTCCTACCTAACTTTAGTAATCAGGGTGTTTTGGGGGAGTCTTTTAATTTGGCTGTTTGTGCTTAAATTTCATAGTTTGCCCATTAAATTGTGTTGAAACCAAAATATCCTATTGACTGTGTCACTGTCATATAATCTAAGCTAAGCAATAAACCACGACCAAGGGTTACGTTAATGGTCTGTTAATCAGTCTCTAGGGGTGTAATGTGACATGAGATATAGCCAGGTACCACATACCCCTAGAGGGCGATTAACTGACCACTAACATAACCTCTGGGAGTGTATGTTGAGTATGCTGCAGAGACCACTCTTGGAGCTATGGGAGTCATCTCACACACAGTCTTGGGATATGAGGACTGCATACGAAAGTTAAATGGTTCTAATCCCCTAGGATTGTGGGTTTGACCACTCTTGCAGCCATGACAGTGGTCTCCGTAGCAGTATTAGTATACTTTTGATCAAGGATGATAAATTGTATATTAAAAATTAAAACAACAGTACCCCAACTATGCCTGTTTCCAGAAAATCTGCACATGAGACACTCTTGACAATATAAGGAGACATTCTTTACAGTTTAAGAGTGTCTCACATGCAGAGCAAGCAAGCGCTCTCATTGGTCAAGAGTGCATCCTCAGTGTACAGCATCTTTTACAGATTTCTCCTGGCTCTTTGTATTGATGAGCTTTGCTGAAACCAAGCTCTAAATCCCTTGGAGTTTACACATCAATAGATTATTCACTACTTGAAGTCATAGTCCTCTATTGTGGCATCACAGTTGATTGCCATGGGAATTACTGTGGCATCACGATCAGAGTATTGTGGAGTATTGTGGAGTCAAGTGCAGAATAGTCAAATAGAAGCTAATGAACTCTGAATGAACCAAGATCCTATTCTATTTTATTTATTTATTGAAATGTTTTGCCAAGAAGGCACGCTGAGCAGCAAGTTGCTCATCTCCCGGTGCGACCTGGAGAGTAGGGAGCAATGGCATAGAATACAGAGAAGTGTTACAATGTTGGAATACAATTTGCCTACTTGCATACAATGAGAGCAGGAGGTACAGGTGGATAACATTAGCTAACAATGCAACAGTTAAGTATATTAGATATGAAGGCACATATAGCAAATTGGCAACAATTGGTCACAGTTGGTAACATTGGAACACATATAATAACTTGACAACAGTATGTAGCACTAGATGGTAAGGTGACCCAATAGTAAGTGGTAGCCATTAATGTAACATAGGTAGTCAAGATTTACAGTGATTGGAGTAAAGAGAGGAAGAATGGAAGAAGGGAAAGAAAAAATGCAGAGGGTAGAATGGAAGAAGGGAAAGGAAATTTACAGAGAGATGCAGACAGAACACAATTTTTGAGGCAAACAGAGATGACAGCGTGGACTAAAGTGCATATAAGAGGGGTATGGGGTAGGTTATAAGTGCTAGGGGTAGGCCAGTGTTAGGCTATGTTAACTGGAAGGGGTGTAGGAGGAGAGGAGAGGTAGAGTGTGGCAGGGTGATGAGAAAGGGGCCAGGTGGGGGTATCCGGGGGAAGGGGGGGTTGAAATTCAACAGTGTCTTGTTATCTCATCTGGGAATGGTGGTGGACAGCCCTACCGGTAGGACACTGGTTATAGGTGATGAGCGTTATTTATATATAGTGATGCGAGACAGGGGTGTTGGAGGAGGGATGTTGTGGGAGGGGGTAGCAGAGGTCAACTATAGTAGGGGGGGTAGTACCCTTCCAGTGTGTTGGGTGACCCTGCCTGCACAAGGCAGTGATCTAGCAGTGACTGCGGGTGTGCAGTAAAATAAGAAATAGGGGAAAGGGGGTAAAGTAGTTGCCCACCATGTGCTATGGATTCTGCCTGCACAAGGCAACAATCAAGCTCATAGGAGGGAGATTGATTAAGGGTAGAGAAAGAAGGAGGAAAACTTTAGGAGGAGGGAGAGTAGGGGACAAGGAGGAGCACTATCAGAGGGAAATAGGAGTGGTGGGGAGTAGGCATATGGTAATATGGGCTTAGGGGAGATGGCGGGGGGATTAGGGAGGGTCATGGCAGGCACAGCAAAGGACAAGGATTTTAGTGTGTATGACCTCAGAGCTAACTAAAGGGGAGGAGAAACATAGAAGTAATGTGAAATGTAGGAGGAATACTGTCTGCCTCTTAGGCTTTTTTTAAGATTGTCCTGGACTTGTCCTCTGCACTTTAGGGTACTTGGTTGCTACTAGTCAGATGAATGCGGCTTTTCCAATCAATATCGTGTTGTGTCACGCCACAGCCTGCAATGTAACTATGCATGGCAATAGCTTCCACTGTGTGCTACTGTCCCTACAAAAACATGTCTGACAAGATTATTGGACTAAACGTCTAACAAACCGAACTGAAAATCTGATAAATTGTGATCATGTAAATCATTTCATAAACAAAGAATACTGTTTAAATTAAAATAGAAAAAGTGAGCAAGTGTTTATACTGCCACTAAAAAGAGTGCACTGTTTAATTCCTGCAGTGCTCGCTCATCTTTCCTTGCTAGTAGAAACGGGGTTGCCTTTTTGGCAGTATTGGTCTGAGTGCATAGCTGTTCCTCAAGAGAGCACTGGAGTTTGGATGGTGTATGTGAGCAGGATGTTTTTTTTGCTGTGTTTTAAAGATATAGGAGATTTGCAATGGGCTTACACAGTATATGTAGTTTATCTTCATGTGCAATGGGACAGGACCATAACTCACTGGTGACAGAGCCCTACATAAATTATGAAAGTCCTGCCTCCTCACAAGAGATAATAAAGTTTATATTTTAAGTGAGACCATTGTGTATTCAGTTTATACATCAGTTTAATAGTTATAGCTTTTAAATCATCTGTGTGTATGAAGATTTAATGTTTTTTCTTTGATTTTAACTGCTGGGTTTAGTGCTTCAAATGGGTACTGTGATGGGATACATAGATACTCACAACTTCAGTAGGAAGTCCGGCATCACGGTCACCAACCCTGCATATCAAACCACATGGATAGCAGCTTGAATAAGTTAAAGTCCTTTATTAAATTCACAATCGATAAAAGTTCACCGAAGCTCACACAGTTCTTACAACAGGTAACCAGGTAAGGAGACACCCCCTCCCCGATGTCAGCCAAAGGTTTTTGCATCAGAACGCTTTCTCAAGGCTGAATGGAGACTATGACGGTACATATTTAAATGCAGCCCTTAAAGTGACAATACATAAAGTTAAATTGTACTCTGGTACTAATAAATACATCCCTATGCTCCCGTGAATTTCATATAAATATTTTTTAAAAATATACATATAAACTAGAGTGTAGTTCGTACTTCTAAAACTACATATGACTATTAATTTATTATATTGTCTATATACATATACTTATAAATACCAAAGTATTATAGATCGATATCTCCTATACCTATACTACCTCTAATATGTGGCTAAAATTAAAATTGAAATATATTCCCAACACCTACCCAGATCGCAGCGCATAAAGTTACAAATTCCCAATACCCTTTTTACCCTTTAAATTTTTTGTTATAGACTATAACATATGGATTACATTTATTTAAACTAAATAGGATGGAGGGTGGGTTACACTGATGGGATTGAGGCGTGCTTATATTACTTAGAAAGGGATCCACTTAATGATATGATCCCAGTACAACTGGTTGAAGAGAGACTTAAACTTGTATTGAAACATAATTTTGTTGAATTCAACACAGAATATTATTTACAGTGCTGTGGTACTGCCCCCTCATTTGCAAATTTATTTTTGGGTAGGTGGGAGAAGCAATTTATTTTTAATCAATTTAACAATCCATTCCAGATCACATCATACACTGGTATAATTTCATTGAAGATGTATTATGTGTATGGAAGGGCACGTTTGAAGAAGTGGGGCAGTTCATACAATGGATAAATCAAAATGGCAGGAATTTAAAGTGTACATAAAATATACATGCATGGTCTATTGAGTTCCTAGATCTCACATTCAATGTGACTGAAGAAAACACTATTACTACTAAAGGATTTAGGAAAGAAACTACAATCAACAGTTTTTCATTGGCTACGAGTGCATACCTCAAGAAATTAAAGGAAGCGATACCATACAGCCAGTTCCTTCATCTACAAAGTAACTGTTCAGACATGGATGAGTTTTGCAAACAGGCAGAGGAAATTAAACAAATGCTTCTTGAAAGAGGGTATGAGATTAGTTTAGTGGAGGTTGCCTTGATGAAAGCACAGAATACTGAAAGAAACAATCTACTTCAGCCAAAGCAGCGAGACCCTGCAGTAAAAGAGACAGTTTGTTTCTCCACTGATTACAATTACCTTGCAGTAAAATAGGAGGAGTAGTGACCAAATTTTGGCCTATTTTGTCAAGTGACAATTCTCTATCAGTAGTCATTGGCAATAAGCCTAGGGTTACTTTTAGAAAAGGTCTCAATTTGAGAGACCAGTTTATCAGAAGCTAACTTCCCAGAAACTCCTCAGTAACGTCCTGGATACCCCAGAAACCACATGGTAACTTCAAATGAGGTAATTGTATCTCCTGCTCCCTTAGCAAACAGGGCAATACCTTCATATCACCCATTAATGGATGAACAGTATCCATTCGCCAATTTATCTCCTGCACCATGACATTTGTCATGTATGTCCATACATGTCCCTGCATGCTAATTTATGTGGGTATGACCACCAGACAGCTCAAAACTTGTGTGCAGGAGCACGTATGGGACATAAAGAATTTCAACATGGACAATCCAGTAGCTGCACTTTTGTTTCACACCCACAACAGTGATGCAACAACACCAAGATTGATGGGTCTAGAAAATGTTAAAATTGGACCCAGAGGAGGTGAAAAAATGTTGAAGTTGCAACAGAGAGAAACATTTTGGATTTTTTCCCTAGGTACAATGCATCCAACAGGGTTAAATCTAGAAATTGACTTCAAACCCTATCTGCGATTGGCATATGATGTGTAATGTGGCTGAATAACATGAAAGATTTTTGTATTTGTTTTGAATTAAAAGTTTGGAACTTTATCAGCTTAGGAGATTTGTTGGTTATTTGCTGTATTAACCTCCCTACTACCTCTTAAATATAATTCAGCCCCCCCACTTACCCTTTTATTTACTGACCATAAATGTATCCTCTTTCTGACTTTAACTACTATTAAAGTTGCATATAACTAATGCTTCTTTGACTTTGTTATAGCTAGGCAACTAGATGAGCCCAGTTATTTGTTGCTTATAAGCCTTTTTTAAATTGATAGCCCTTCATAATGCCTCTGTTTTGATTGCTTCCCAGCTCTGTATTTTGGCAGAGTACAATTTATTACAATTTATTACTTTATATTAATTGACATTAAGAATGGTCTGCCTCAATAATAATATGTGTAATTTAAACTCTTGTACCTTTAGGAGATACACAAATAGTAATTTTCTATAGTTCATGGTGAAAAACTCCTCCCCCCCTTTTTTTTTGAGGCAGTGGGCCAATATTCAAAACTTTGCCCAGGGGTTAAATTAGCACTGCCCGGTGGGCAAACCTAGCCCAGAGCAAAAAATAAGCTATATTCAAAAGGAATAGCCCCGTGCAACACCAACTGAATATAGCAAAGCAAAGGAAGCCGGGCAAACAGGACCAGTAGTGCAGGGCAAAAATAGCCGAGGAATAAGACAGCATTGAATATAGCAACGGGGAAGTGCACTCTGCTACTGCAGCTCATTAGACCCTGGAGAAAGCCAGTGTTGCAGGTGGAGAACATTGTGTGTGATTGCACAGAGATGTCTCACATCTACTTCAAACAACAATGTAAACCACACACTGCAGAACTGTGGTATGCTGAAGTGAGGTTTGCCCGACGCTAACGTGATTGCCCAGTGCTGACACATTAACCTGGTGCAAACTGGCTAGCCTGGGGCAAACGGGAGCTATATTCAAAGCTCCCATGCAAATGAGCCTACTTAGGTAATCTGTGGGCAAAGAGGTACATTTGCATCTCATTAAGTGCTGCTTAGCATATATTACCATGCAGTTTGTCTGTTGCTACTGCATGGAGCACAAAGCTCCCTCTTTTAGTCGGAATGGAAGTACAGACTGGATGCTGCAGGCCAAGACATGCCTACATCATCCCCTGTTGGTTGGAATAGAAGTACAGGCTGGAAGCAGCAGGAACTGTGTTCTGGCAGGCACAATTGGTGCATACAATGCACCCATGCATATGTATGCCTCTTACACACTGGTAACCCTGGTAGTCCAGTGGTCCCCCCACCTCCCAGCACGAATCCCGACTCCCACTCCACTGTAATAATGTATCCCTGGTAGTCTAGTGTTAGTGTTTAAGTAACTTACATCATTACATGCAGCACATTACTTAATTTTAAAGTACATTAAATTAACTACGTAATTGCCATTAGTGTCATTCAGTTTGCAGTTTATAGTTGCTTAATGTACCAGCCAGCAGCCCAGCACAACACTGCAGGAAATAGCACCAGTGGGTCCACCGAAACGAATGTGAACAGGAAAGCAGCAGAATCGGGAAAAAGGTAACTTAAAAACATACAGTTGTTTCTTGGCAAAGTAATAGCCGCCTAGCATCCTATTTTGCAAGTAGCAAGCAACAGTGGTAGCCAGTGGCATCATGCCCATAGGGCCCGAGGGGGCATGTGCCTCCCCAATATTGTTGTGAGGACTATAAAAAAATAATTTAAGTATTTCATTTTTTAATGGTACCGTGGGCTGCAAAAAAAATATGGTGTTTTTCAGTGTCTTTTTGGTGGGTGCTGGGGGGTGGGGGTCACTATTCTTCCGAATCGATTGCTGTGGAAGATTGACTGAGAACTTCAGAACAGTTTTAAAAAAAATGCTTTTGCTCACGTTGTGTTGGCGACTGGCTTTGGGACTGAGCAGGGAGAAAGAGAGAAAGGGTGCTGTGATTGGTTGCTGCCCGGCAGTTATCACCAATCAAGTGTCTGCACATCGGAGGCGCGAAGAAATAGCTTGCTCAGCAAATTGGTTTGTCCGTGATCCTTCCTCCACTGAGCGGCAAGCGACATTTTCAGTCTGACTTCCCTCACCTGACAATTGGATTCGAGAGACACGTGCAGACCCGTTATCAGTCGGCTGTCAGCATTAAGAGAGCCCGGTCGGTCGGTGACTGTGTGTCCCTCTGAGACCACAGTGAAGTTTCTGGCTGCCTGCTTCCTACTTTAAAAAGGTCAGTAGCATGCTCTCGAATGAAACCTACCAAAATCGCTTTCTTCTCAACCTTTTGTTTTTGTTTTGCCATTTACTGCCAGCTCCTGGTATATTTTCTGGAATTGTCCAAACTAGTGAGGACTAGGATTCACTAATGTGGTGCAGGGCCGAGGTCCCCCAAAACATTGCCACTTTCTTTTTTTAGTACAAAACATTTATTTATTTTGATTTCTTTTTTTGATAACCTTTCCGTTAGAAAACAGTGGTTGCTACTACAAAAGTCTAGCAGCAGCTGCCAAGGATAAGTCAAACAAACAAGAAAACAAAGAAAAAAGATCAGCTAAAAGACGTATGTGGTGATTCACGTTATGTCCGTTCTGACTGTATGTGCATTTGGTACTGTAGATCCATCTTCATTCATTCTGAAAAGTTAGCTTGTTTTACGATTTAAATGTAATCGGTCTTTGCAAAATGCTAAAATTGATGTAACTAAAACACACAAACACAGTCTGTCTACCTACATACCTACTTCTGTCTTATCTAGGCGTTGCTTTTAGGGCTCCAGGTTAGTCCGTTTTAATGATATTTTAGTAAGTGAATGAAGTCTACTTTATCTTGTGGAAGAAGCTGTCTCCAGACTGAGGCTACTGTTTCCCGGTCAGTCTTGCTGAACCAAGGAATGAATAGGATCAGTATTTATCAGTCTTTATTCTTTGCTACAGATGCACCCTTAGTGACACCTCTGCACATCTATCCACTTTCATAAGGAAGTCGGACAAAAGAAACTACGAGGAGACAAAGAACAGTTGGATTCTGAATCCTTTATTTTCTGGTACTATTTAGACAGTGCATTTTTTTTTTGTAACTTCCTTCTGTCTTGAGTTATGCACATCAGATATTTTCCAACAACAAGTTGTTTTTTTTGCCTATAAAATAATGTATTACTGTGGGATATTTAGGGGATACACTATGGCCTGACTCAGAATGTGTAATTTATTTTCATGAGTTAGGTGACAGGGCCATAACTCACAAGTGGCAGAGCCAGCAGAGAGTTATGAAAGTCCTGCCACCACGCAAATGGAGATAAAGTGTATACTTTGACTCACTCAACCTATTGTGTACTCCATCTGTACAACATCAATTTATAAGTTATACCTTTTAATTTATCTAGTAATGTAAAGACCAAACTGGTTCTCTTTGAATTCGGCAGCTGGCTTCATGACAAAGCAAGGCTATTGGGATGCCACCAGCATTGTGAAAGTTGCCCTCCTCTGAACTGCTTCCATCCTGTCTATGTCCTTGCAGAAATGGGGTCCTCCAGAACTGGACACAGTACTCCAGATGGGGTCTCACCAACTGTCTGTACAGGGGGATAACAACTTCCTGTTTTCTGCTGGTGATGCCTCTCCCTATAATCCCAGTATCCCCCCAGCCCTCCTACTGCCTTCTCACATTGCTTGCCAACCTTAAGGTCATCTTATATGATTACCACCAGGTCCCTTTCCATTTTTGTTGTTGTTACCACCCCCCCCCCAATTGTGTAATCTTCCCTTGGGTTTTTGTTTCCCAGGTGCAGGATTTTGCACTTCTTTGCATTGAATCCAAGCTGCCGTACTGTGAAAGGACTGGGATTGACCCCCCCATCCAGAGTGCTTCTGTTAATTGGATCAGCTGTGATGTCTCAAGCAGGGTATTGTGACATCATGTGGGGAATAAGCAATTGCAGCCGATGAACGCTTGAGGAGCAGAGATTCCGTTTTCATGCAAATGACCTCAGTAGTGAATAACAGAGGGAAACAATACAAAGCTAATGTGAAATTTAAGCTAAACCGTCCAAATATTATGTTTCCCAAAGTTCTCCTGGAGGTGTCGACTGATCTAGTAATGAATCTGATCTAAGTTGTGTGGTGTGGTGCATTAATTGTTGAAAGGTATTGGATGGAGAGCTCTTCCCAGTCTGATGTTCACAGTTAGTCAAGATAACAAGCAAAGCAATGTGTTCTTTTTAATACTGTGCATTCATTAACTTAAAGTATAACTTTGGAAAGCAAATCTTTTTCTTTAGCGAATTTTTGTTAGTGCAGTACAAGGCATCAGTCCACCAATAACTTGGTTTTTTACTACATTTTTTTTTATTTTAGTTGTTTAACCAGGTGAGACACACTAAGCTGAAAGCTTTTTTACAGGTGCAACCTTGGAGCACAGGGAAGTTAAGTGACTTGCTCAGGGTCACACAGTATGCAAGTGGAAGCTGTGGGATTCAAACCCAGGTCTGGTCTGCTGGATATCACCAGATTTGCAGCTCAGAGCCTTAAACCACTGCGCTATACTGCCTCCCATTTCATTACATTTCATTCATTACATTACATTTCATGCTTTGAAAAAAGGAGCTTAAAGAGCTGACTGTAATATCAGTATTTGCCATGGAATATATATAGACAATAAACAAATATCGACCAGTGAAACCAGTATGATGCATTAGTGACCCTAGACGTACAATGCTGACAGAGGCTAACTGAATTAGCTGTTTACATTTAAGATCACGTGGGCCAGATAATCAAAGATCCCTGGATGTGCTTGGAAAAAGTTTGCTTCAAACAAAAATTAGTGCCTGGAGCAAATCAGTGGTATATTTGAACATGCCTGAAGCTCATAGCGAGCGCATGGTGGTCCCAATACACCCCAGCAACTGAGCCACAGGCTGTATCCTGAGTGCTCCCAGAACCACAACCCTACTGGCCACAGGAGGAATGTGGCTCTAGCTATGGCACTTGCAGTGGTAAATAGGTGGTTAAGGCTTGTAAATGGGGATTGCTCCTGTGAAGCTGTCGACCATATTCATACATCCCCATGCAAATGACCCCATGATACTGACAAGGTGCTATGGGGTTATTGGTTTCCTGTTAAGGCCTCATTGCAGGTCTGGAGCAAATGTGGATTGCAGCCCCACCTGCCATCCCCCATTCTTTATGAGTTATTATAATCCCTGTGGTCTAGTGATCCCCCTATTGCTCATCATGTATGATTTATTTAATTCCCTGGTGTCTAGTGACCCCCCCACCCCTGATTGCTCATCCTGTTAGAAATATTATATTGTCTGGCATCCCATTGTCTGCTCACCCCCAACTGTTACTATTTCTGATGGTCATATATGCCCCACCCCAGATCACCCATCCATGCCGGCAACCTACCTCTGGTAGTCTCAATGCCTTCTGACCCCCAGCCAGCATGTCAACACCCCTTCTCCCTCCAATTGTGACTAGTAATCACCCACTGCTCACTGCTCACCACCACTGGCAGCATTTTGCCTTGCACATCCAGTGTTTATAATAAATCTTACAGGATGGGTGATCAGGGAAGAGGTGGGACCACTAAATGCCAGGAAATGTAATAAATCATACAGGATGGGTGACAGGGGGACCATTAGATGCCAGGAAATGTAATAAATCATACAGGATGGGTGACTGGGAATATGAGATGCTAGGGAATGTAATAAATCATACAGGATGGATAACAGGGGGACCATTAGATACTGGGGAATGTAATAAATCATACAGAATGGATGACAGGGGGACCATTAGGTACCGGGGAATGTAATAAATCATACAGGGTGGGCAACAGGGGGACCATTAGATGCTGAGGAATGTAATAAATCATACATGATGGGTGACAGGGGAACCATTAGATGTCAGGGAATGTAATAAATCATACAGGGTGGGCGACAGGGGGACCATTAGATGCCAGGAAATGTAATACATCATACAGAATGAGCAATCAGAAGAGTGGGGGGGACCAATGGATGCCAGGAAATTTACTAAATCATATAGGACACACAATGGGGGGATGAGGAAGGTGCACCAACCATAAGACCAGGTATGGTGAGGCGGTAAATAGTCTGGTACTAATAGCTATTTTCCACCTCTCCAGACCTTTGAATATGCAGTGCGCCTGTGTGCTACCATAGTCAACTGCGTTACATAGGCACACTATCATGAGCTAGTGCCACTTGCAACTGGGTAAATGCCTCACTAAGTGTGCTTTCCAACATGGGACATTTAGGGAGCCCCTGCTTTTGAGGTGTTGATCACAGTTTGCAAGTCACTAACCCATTTTGTATGCTCAGAATGGCATTCAATATTCTGGCCTTTGGCTACTAAAAATAAAGACTTAACACTTTTATGTTTACAAAGTTATGTTTATTATTTTTTTTTATTTACAGTCTTTTCCCCCAAAAGTCAGCAGTGTGCCACATTTTGCGAGTCAGTAGTGTGCCGCATTTGGGTTAAGAAAGGTTGAGCGGTATGACATGTTGCTGAGTGCATAAAGATAGCTTCATTTATCGCCACACATTCATTGCACTACCAGTTTAAACCTTGTTGCTTTGTAAAACCTTTGGAGGTAATTTTTTGGTATTAGATACTAAATAAAACTGGGTTCTGTTTTGTCTTGTCCTATCCTATCCTGTTCTGTCCTGTCCAATCCTATCTGCTAGTACAGTTACTCTGAGGGCTGATCATCTGACCACTTGGTTTGGTACATAGTCTTGTTTGTATAAGCGGTATGTTTACTTGCTGCCTTATCTAATTGAGCAGACAGTAGCCATGGCCTAAAGTCTGTAATTAAATCCTATTTTCCAAAAATGTTCTTTGTACAAAAGTTTAGCAGTACCATGAGATTATTTTGAACTATGGTGGCATAGTTTACAGTACTGCTACAAGTGGACTAAGTAGTTGTGTGATTTATATATGGTAAAACTGAACTTGTGCATTTTGTGAGTCTTTTATGATAAGACTCACAACATGCACAAGTTCTTACTAATTCTTAAAAAATAATTTATACAAAAGGTAACACTGCAAGTAGAATGATCAAAGGACAAAAACAATTGCTCATTCCTCTAACCTACATCAGTATTATGGCACTTACAGTAGCTAGTTGGGGAACAGCTTTCTGGACTGCTAAAGTCACCAAAATGCACCATTTGGCCTCCTTTTCAAAATTTTCGGGGGCATGCCTCAGACCCCTAGAGAGGTCGAGATTTTGTGCCCCTCCAGAATTTCTGACTACATGGCGCCCCTGGTGGTAGCGGGCGAACAGTTGGACTGGAGGGGCAGGCTGGTGGCAATTCATTCCAGACCTGCAAAATGGGTAGATACACAGACTAGTGGACAAAATAAACATTATGAATTAAATAAAGTCCAAAATGAATTGAAGGTCCGGTTGGAGTGAGTGGAGTTGAATCGTGACTCGTGTGGAGACAGCTCAAGTCGGACTGGAGTCGGCAACAATAGCAACCAACTAAACCATAACCTACTAGAATAGCTAGCTGGCCCAGCCCAGAAGAAAGAAATGGCTGTGACTTGATCCCATGCCACATACTTATACCTGGATGATGGCATGCCATGGTTAAGGAGAGGTGGCTGGCTTCTTCAGCTTGTTTTCCCAGCTGATCCCTTATTCAAATGAAATTGCAGCAGACAGACAGCTGCTGTTGATGGAGATGCCAACACAGGAACATCAAAGACCCCGACGGTCCCCAACCGGTTGTTCACCAAGTCCCTCTGCCATTAGTGCCTTATCAAAGGTATAACTTTAAAAAGGTGCTAAATGGTAATGGCTTAGCAGGATGTGTGACTGAACTGTGATCTTAGAGGAGGTGACAACTACTTGTTGTTGTACACAAGGGCCGAGCAGACAGGCAGGAAGTGAATAGCGGGACTGATTCTTCTCTCTGACTTTCTTTTATTTAATGTGGCAGCTGCAGTGAGCCCCCCCCCCCAAGGCACTGTCTTGGGTTGGGACAAAACATGTGACAGTGCAAGCGCTACCTTCACGGAGAAATTCTGCTGCACATAAGGTCCGGTTTATTTGCCCCCCAAACCAGTGGCCCTACACCATGGCTTCATTGGCTTATGGGTTAATCCAGCCTTGAGTGGTCCCCCACCTGGCAGTGATGCTCCGCTCATCCAAATAACATCCAGGAACAGGAGCCAGCAACGGCTCAGCTATCCTCACACCACCAGCCGCCGCCGACTGAGGTATGATGAGCGGTACTGTAATGAATCCATTCATTACAGTACCGCTCATTTATACCTCAGTCAGCGGCCGGCCATGGTGGTGAGAGGAGGGCTGCGCCAGTTGCCGGCTCTGTTCCTGGGATGTTATTTGGGGCATCACTGCTGGGTGGGGGGACCACTAGACTACCAGGGAACAATTAATTATTACAGTGGAACTGGGGTCGGGATTCATGCTGGGGGGTGGAGGGACCACTGGACTACCAAGAAAACTTTGGTTACATTACTTCTAAGGATAGGTCGTGATTCATGCTGGAGGGGGCACCACTGCTGCATTACCACCAGCTTTCTCTCAGCGGCATTTAGCGCCGCACTACAGGTCGCACTAATGCCTGTAGCACAGCGTTGAATGTTTGAATATGCCACATGGTCGGCATTTCTGGGTCCTCCCCTTACCCCTGCCCCTGCATACCATTATCTTTTAGCATTGGTGCTACCACACAGCACCAGCATTAATAGGGCTTTTGAATATTGCAGCCTTGCACAAATCCAGTGCTATTCCAGCACTATGGATTTGCGCTAGGTGCAAAACTTTGAATATCTGGTCCAGTATCTCTTGTTATCCTTATTATCCAGCAAAGAATTATTTGTTTTCTTTGATCCTTTATATCAAACTATAATTATTTACTTTTAAGAAAACGTGTTTGATTTTATAAGTACATGTAAATCTAGGGTACAAGAAACCTATTCACATACTATAGTTCATGATTGTTATTTTGCACTCAGTTGGGGAGACAATTATTCATGACTGCTTTACATTTTTGCTTTGTAATAATTACGTGTTAATTGTTTGCACTATATATAGTATGTGTTTCAAGCCCAGCAGTTAGCCTCCTGACGGAGCTGATTGAAGCAAAGCACCGAAGCGGCTGGGTAATGGTGCCCACATTATTGTAATCCTTCCTGGAGCTGCAGTAAATTAAACTAGAATTTATATTTGCTGCTACAATTGCAGTGCTGTTATTCATTTCACCTCAGGAGTGCATGGCGATATTCATTTGTCTAACTGCATCGTTTTTATATATACCTATTGTTCCCTTGAATCTCTGTGAAAAAAAACTATAAATAAATATTGAAGTATTTCTAAAAATGTATATTATCCTCGCCATGCATGTTTTCATCCTGAGTGAGTTGGGGACTGTTCTGGTATATTTAGTATGCACTGTTAGGCACTGACTTGGTTACTTACTGTGTTTTGCACTAACAGAAGAGTTTACACCACTGTACTGTCACCAGAATAAGGTAAATCATGTCTTCACTTCTAAGTAATGTATTAATACAAGGTTATCAAATCGGTGTAAAAAGGAAGAAATAATGTTTATAGACACCTGGGAGGAATTTGAAGGTAACCAAGGCTTGTATGCATGAGATGGCCTCCATTTGAATGAACAAGGGTCCGACAAGCTTGGAAGTATTATTAAAACAAGGATGGATTACATTTATTTAAACTATATAGGACAGAGAGTGGGTCAGGTTCAAACTTAAACCTCACTTTGTCTACCAAAAATATAACTAAATACCATATGAAAACTACTGGGAGCAAAGTACATACAGTACCCTTAAAAAACTTAAATGCATGATTATGCAATGCAAGGAGCCTATCAAACAAAGAGGAAAATTCAGACGTAATATTATCTTCGAATCATTTTGATCTGATCTTTACAACAGAGACATGGTGGAAACCAGATGATAGTTGGGAAAGGCCCCAGAAGGGTATGATCTGCTAAGGCAAGACCGTATGCACAAAAGAGGAGGCAGATTTGCAATATATATTGCAATTAATTTTACAGTTACAGATATAACACCTAAATAAAGAACATGGGCTCAATTTTCAAAGCCCCATGAATGCCGCAAGACACTGGTGCACCAGTCGTTTCGTGCATGGGACTTGCAGCATTCTCTTGGCTGGCGATCAGGATTTTCAATCCAGAGTGCCAAATGCTGCAAGTTAGATTAGCTTTTCCCTGGTCTATCTTGCGCCATTTGGGGGACCCTTTTTATGGGGCTTGCACCAAAGTTTTGGCATAAGCTGCAGTAAATTGAGGAAACTGTCACAACTGCACCTGAGGGACAGGGGGAATATGACTAAGACCTTCAAATACATGAAAGGGATAATCAAAATGGAAACAGAGGGTCTATTCAGGAGGAGGGTGGGGAGAGAGACACTAGGGTCCATGACATGAGATTGGAGGGTAATAGATTCAGGAGGGAGGTGAGGAGGCATTTCTTTATGGAGAGGGTTGTTGCAAAGTGGAATGTACTACCAGCTGAAGTGGTGGCATGTACCACAGTGGAATGCTTCAAGAAGGGGTGGGACAGGGCAAAGGGGAGGGTAAAGGGAGGTAAGGGGAGGGGGTGGGGCAGCTGCTGAATAGGGAGCTAGCTGCATTCATGAGCAGCCTAGATAGACCATGATGGCCTTTTGCTGCTGGCAATTTTCATATGTTCGTATGTACTAAAATCAGGTGCAGTTGCATCAAAGGAGTTTAGTGCAACTGCACCAAAAACAGGTTTGACCCAGAGCTTGATGCAAGCTCTACATCACCCTTTGAAAATCGAGCCCCACGTCTGCAGATTGAGAAGTAGTATGGTTTAAATTAACAAATAAAAATACTAACTGTCACATATTTGGATTATACTACTGACATCCTTAATGGTAAAGGGACAGGGGAAAAGAAAGCAGGAATGTGGATTAATTGGAAATGGAAATAGTGAATGGAGTGAGGTCATATCTTTACCCTTTACCTTGTGTTCCAGCTGTCGCTTAATCTCACATAGTTGAACTGTTTGTACTACCTACAGACTATTGTATAACTGACCATCGTTCACAACCCTATGTAACCCCCTTCCCCCAGGTCGCACCATGAGATGAGTAACTTGTTGCTCAGTGCGCCTTCCTGATGAAACATTTCAATAAATAAATAAATAAATATCGGTAAAATGGAAGTGCAGAGGAAGAAGCCCGCCAATACCAGTGTCTGACAACCTTGTAAGAGACGAGGGAATTGACAATAACGCAATGAGTTCACTGGGATCGATCAGAAGTGATCAGAGGCAGGGAGAACATAGGGAAAAGGATAGTAGGACTACTTTTGTGATCCCTCTATCGAATAGTTATAGTCCTCAAGAACAATCGCAGCATTCCCATATGGAGGAGTCAGAAAACAATTCTGGTATGGTTCCTCAGGAACATCTAAGAGCTCAAGACCCAAGACAAGCTATATTAAGCAGGGACTCTATTATTAAGTATACAGATCGATATATTTGTAAGGGGGACAACGAGAATAATATGGTCAGCAGTTTTTCTGGTGCAAGAGTCTTGGATTTGTATTATATGGTAGATAATATATTTGTTGGATTTGTATTATATGATAGATGATACATTTGCTGGATTTGTATTATATGGTAGATAATACATTTGCTGGATTTGTACTATATGGTAGATAATATATTTTTTGGATTTGTATTATATGGTAGATAATATATTTGTTGGATTTGTATTATATGATAGATAATATATTTGTTGGATTTGTATTATATGATAGATAATACATTTGCTGGATTTGTACTATATGGTAGATAATATATTTTTTGGATTTGTATTATATGGTAGATAATATATTTGTTGGATTTGTATTATATGGTAGATAATATATTTGCTGGAGAAGGATCACATCCCCAGCAGTAGTACATGTGGGTATTAATGATCTAGCTAGGAAATCACTGCCTGAGATACAGAAGGATTTCTCAAAACAATTGAGAACTGGGGGAGCCACGTAGATGGCAGTGCCAGAGGGTTGTGTTTTCCGCGAGTCTGCCACCGAACCCGATTTCAGTATCACCACCCATTTACCAGCCGCTTTTTGGGTGCTTCAAGTGGATACAGTGGTCACGAGCTTTGGTGAGCGGTTTGATTTGGCGATGAGGAAGAAATGAAGAAAGCGCCCAGACATACCCTCCTACTTACCCCCGAGAAGGCCGCAAAATCCAAGGCCTCGCTCTAAGGTCGCAATAGGGCACAGGAGAGGTGTTGAAGGAGGAGCCTAACACTGGCGAAGTTTTAGCAGAATTTCGCCATTTAGAGCTACCCTGACGCACATGGCTTATGTAAATCAAGTCCCTCTCCACAACGATGGAGGATTTCAATCGAAGATATCCGACAATTTTGCTAGAATTAAGTCTTTAGACTACTAGAGAACAGATGGAAGCCACTATAAATGCTTTGCAACAGAAAATCAACAGGATGGACTCTAAGCTTGAAGATTTGGAAGGAGAAGCCAGTCGCAACAATGTTGTGATAATTGGCTTGCTTGAGAAGGCAAGGTCTGGATTCAGTCAAGTTTATACAAAACTGATTATGAAGGTGGCAGGGCCTTCGCTTTCAGCGCTTCGTATAATTGAGCGAGCACAAGAGCCTACGCCCTCTGCCACCTCGGGGGCCCCGAGACCATTCATTTTCCGCTTCTGAATTTTCAGGAACGCCAGTTGTTTGTGTCCAAGGTCAAGGATAACAAAGAGCTATATTGGGAGGGGGCAAAGCTGAGAGTGGTGCAAGACCTTCCATTTACAGTAAGGCAAAGAAGGGCTGTGTTTCGCATGGTGGTCAAGAAGCTGATCGCGGCTGAGGTGAAATTCCGCATGGCATACCCTGCAAGGCTTCAGGTGAAAATTCAAGAAGAGTGGAAGACATTCGAATCACCGGAATTAGCGAAAGAAGCTCTGCAGAGGACCCTACCTGCTCTATTCAAGGACCCATGAACATGTGCACCACTATAGTGCTTTCAGTATTTTCAAGGGGGCTACAAGTGTTTCTGGGACTGATTAGGTTATTTGATAGTTTGAAAACCTAAGGGATCTTCTGATGAACATGGACTCTTATGGGACTGCAGTTTGGAGTCATCATTCTGGAGAGGTTTGCTGTTCATGCGGCCTAGTCCTGTTCCGTGCTGGGGCCTTATGGCTTGATAATACGACTAGCCGCTGCTGTTCTACTATACCAGGGGATGTAAACCCTGTTAGTGGGCTAGTTGGCATAGGCTTAGCACGCATACAGTGACTGTCACATGCCATTCGGTTTTCTTTCTTTCTCAGTGTAATGATGCAAGATCACTTTCAAAAGGGAGAGGACTGTACTACGCCAAACTGGTAGCAGCATGGTGACATATTTCATAGGCTGGGGTCATATCTTGGTTATGGTGGTCAGTATTCGGGGGCGGACGTGTTCGGAGAATGAGACAGTGTCCTGGGATCATGGACCAAGTAGTGTATGTGTGGGGAAGGGGTTTGGGGTTACTGGGTTTTGGGATACCTTCATTTGGGGTACGGGATTGGGGGGGCAATGGGGGGTTATTTCTATTAGTGGCACTACGCATTTAGGAACTTGGGTTGCTGTTTTTGGCTCCTTATTGTATAGTTGGCAAAGAAGATTTAATAATTGTGTTGTATTTTTGAGGTTGATATGGGTACTCTGATATGTGCTAAGTTTCTCACTTGGAATGTTAAAGGAGCTCGACTTAGTGATAAGCAATACAGAATTCTTAAGCACATAGATCTTACTGAGGCGGAAGTGGTGTTTCTCCAAGAAACACATTTGTTGATATCTGAGGCTAATGCTATGAGGAAATTGCAGATGGGCCAGGTTTTTGCTTCTCAAGGCAGTATGCAGAGTAGGGGAGTTATGCTGCTCCTGCACAGATCTTTGCCGTTTAGACCGTTACAGATCATTCAGGATAAAGAAGGGAGGTATGTCCTAGTTAGAAGAAAATTATCAAACATGGAGATGCTATTGGGATCCATTTATGGTCCCAACCTGGATACTCAGGATTTTTTTGTGAGCCTGCTCAAGGTTCTGCTGCCCTTTGTCCATCTTCCAGTAATTTTGGGTGGTGATTTTAATCTGACTTTGGACCCCCTTTTGGATAGGTCTAGTAAATCTCAGGTTTATTTAACCCCTGCAACCCGAGCACTGTCAGAGTTGCTAGACCAGCTTGGGCTGGTTGATATTTGGCGGGTTCTCCACCCGGACTCTAGGGAATTTACTTTTACGTCCCCTGTCCATGGGACTTCTTCCCGTCTGGACTATGTTTTCATTCCTAGGTCCCTTCTTAGTGGGGTTCTTAAGTCTGAAATTTTACCTGGGCCTATCTCTGACCATGCGGCCTTAATAGTTGCTATTTCAATGGCGTCTCTAGTGAGGAAGGGAAACAGGTGGAAATTTAACAATCAAATACTTAGGGCACCAAAGATGGTTAAATTTATATCTGAACAGATCGAAGAATTTACTCGGAATAACTTAAATAATGAGGTTCGTCCAGATATTTTCTGGGGGGCCCTTAAGTCTTATCTAAGGAGGGTGTTAATTAGTTTAACAGCGAGTAGGAAAAGGGAAAGGAACAGAGTTATGAGGGAGTTGCTTGTACGCATTAGGGCTCTGGAGGTGGATTGTGCCAACCATTTCAGTAGGGAAAAGGAATAAGAGATAATTAAGACCAGAGATGCATATCTCAGGCTGCTTGGGGAACAACCAGAGTTGGCCTTAGTTAAGACAAAAGCTAATTACATTGATCAGGGTGAAAAGCCTGGGAAGTTGTTAGCGAGACGTCTCTCTCAGTTGGAATCTTCTAGACTGATTGAGGGAATTGTCTCCGGGGAGGACGGAATGGTTAAAACATCTCCAGTTGAAATTGCTCAAATTTCTGTCATTATTTTGGGAACCTATACAGGGAAATGACGACCCCACCCTTGGAATGCCATATATCTAATTTTTTTAAAGGTCTCGACCTGCCCGTCCTTACGGAGCGGGATGGTGGTGCTCTAGTGGAAGATATTACTTTGACCAAGGTCGAATCGGCTATCAAGAGCTTGGCTTTAGACAAGACCCCGGGACCAGATGGCTTTTCGTCCAACTTTTATAGGAAATTTTCTGACCTGTTGGCTCCCCACCTTCTCAGATTGTTTCATCACATATGTGCCGGAAACGAGGTGGAGAAAATGTTTTATGAGGCTTTCATTGTTTTACTCCCTAAACCTAACAGGCCAACTACCGACCCGTCTAGTTATAGACCTATATCATTGTTAAATTGTGATTTAAAGGTTTTAGCCAAGTTATTGGCAGACCGTGATTAATAAAGTGCTGCCCAAACTAATAGGGAGTGTGCAGGTAGGTTTTATGAAGGGCAGGTCATCGATTGACCATTTTAGAACTCTGGCTCATGTCTTCTCGACCTCCGAGGAGGCCAACCATCCAATGGCGTTGGTCTCCTTGGATGCCGAGAAGGCCTTCGACAGGGTCTATTGGGAGTTTTTATTCGAGGCTATGCGCAGGTTTGGGTTCCCTGAGAAATTTTTAGGGTGGCTAAGAGCCCTATATTCTAATCCATCTGCTAGGATTAGCTGCAACGGAGTTATCTCTAACTCTTTTCCGTCATGTGTGGGTACAAGGCAGGGCTGCCCGCTGTCTCCCTTATTATTTAATTTGTATTTAGAACCTCTGATAAGGAAGATACTTCATGAGCAAGAGATAGAACCTATCGAGATTATGGGATTTCCTATTAAGGTCACTGCCTATGCAGATGACCTTCTGATTTATGTGTCGAGGCCTGGCAAGTCTATTCCCAAATTATTAGATTTGCTTAAGCAATTTGGCCAAATTTCCAATTATAAGGTTAATCCAGACAAAACTGTTGTTTATCCTCTCTCAATTCCAGATTGTTTAAGAGAGAAATAACAGATCTTGGGCTAAAATGGAATCTGGACTCCTTAAATACCTGGGTTTGGTCTTAACTCATGAGGCGGGAGCCTCCGACAGCTAAACCTGGATTCTCTCATCCATACTATCAAACTTGATCTCAAAAGATGGACTCAATTTCCTTTGTCCCTTTGGGGAAGAATTAGTGTAGTGAAAATGAACATTTTTCCCAGGCTTTTTTACCCAATCAGTAGGTTGGACATTTTATTCTCGCTATCCTGGTTTAAAAACCTTCATGCCATAATTGCAGATTTTATATGGAAGCATAAAAAGTCAAGAATGGCCTACCATAAATTGGCTGCTCTCAAACAGCTTGGGGGCTTAAGGTTACCCCATTTTGGCCTATATTGGTGGGCAGCACAATTGAGTAAGTATAGTAGGTGGGCTCATTTTGATAATATGTCTAGCCTGGAATATGCCCCGCTGTGGTTGGAATTGGAAAAAGCTCTAATTACTAAATTCGGGATTAATCCTATTGCTCTTTTCTTCATATCTCCTAAAACATTGCCATTAGCCCTGAAAAGATCTCCTGTCGGTGTGGCAGTTAGGTCCCATTATCAATTATGTAGATTTCTTAAATATAATCATTTGGGGACAGGGAACAGCCTGTATGGGGAATCCACGTTTCTTGATCGGTAATAAAGTAATTAAACCTGGATGGCTGGAGAAGTTAAGGGATTGTTCCTTGGGGGACTTTTTTGATGCTAATGGTGGCATAATTCCAGCTCAGACTCTAATTGAGAAGTTTAACTTGACTAACAAGGACATTTTCAAGGTGTTGCAGCTTAGACATGTTCTACTACGGCAAGTGGGCAAGGGCAGGGAGCAAATACCCTCTATTGGATTTCTGGAAGTGGTACGTCCACTGGTTGGTGTGCCGCAGGTTGTATCTAAGATGTATGCGGTACTGTTTCACTGGGCCTACTCAGTGAATTTTGCACCGTGTGCTTATTGGAATGAAATGTTTCCAGAGCATATATTAGATTGGACGGGAATTTGGACAGCATGTCATAAATACCTGAAGCATGACCAACTAAGGCTTTTACAATTCAAGGTTATACATAATATGTATTATTCGCCTCAGAAGTTGCAGGGTCTAGGATTATTAGAGGACTCAAAATGTTACAGATGCGAAGCGGGTTCAGGTGACTTGCTGCATATTTTCTGGAACTGCCCTTCGGTAGCTCCTTTATGGGATGAGATTCAGAACAATCTGAATCCGCTTCTGGGTCTGGAGGATATGTTTAGGCCCAAAATTTGTGTATTGGGTGAAATGTCCGCCTTTCCTGTCAAGAAAAGGAAATTTTATATTTCCTTGATTGCTGTCTCAGTTAAGAAGCTTGTGCTTAGGCATTGGAAGGACAAGTTTTGTCCTTCTTATAACGAGTGGCTAAGCGAGAATGATTGCCATTATTCATAATAATCTACGTCATTTTGAAAGGATCTGGGGGCTGTTTGAAATGTGTTATTCTAAATAGTTCCTAATTCCACTGTTTTAATACTAAATCTACTGTGTGTGCCTTGGGTGGGGTGGGGATCTTGGGAGTTGGGTGGACTGTGTTTTTGTGGGGGGAGGAGGGAGTAGTGGGAGTGGGTTATGGGTAGGTGTATTAAGGGGGATTAGGTTGGGGGGTAAGGGCAGAGTAAATTTCAATTGTATGTGACGGGACATTTATTAATGGCTGTGTATATCTATTGTGTAAGTCCTGATTTTATTTGCTCTGCTGAAAATTAATAAAGTTTAAATGGAAAAAAAAAATTAACTGAGAAACTAACAGAGAAGGGCTGTGAGATCATGATCTCAGAAATATTATCTGAACCAAGAGCATCAGTGTACAAGCAAAAAAGAATAGCATTAACAAATGAGTGGCTGAATAAATGGACAAAGGCAAATGGGTATCTATTCATTAAACATTGGGGTACATTTTATAATAGAAATTAATTATTTTGTAAGGATGGGCTACGCTTAAATTTCAGGGAAAGTAGAATTTTGGGAATAAGGTTGCGCCATGAAATTGATAGATGTTTAAACTAAATAGACAGGGGATGAACGAAGCAAGTAAAAAAGCAAGTTCACATAGTTATGTAAAAAGGAACAAGAATACATCAACCAAGGTGATGTTTTTTAATGCCAGGAGTTTGAACAAAGAGAATATGGCTGAACTTGAGATATTATTGGAAAAAGATGAAATAGGGATTATAGGGGTAGTAGAAACATGGTGGAGCATGGATACTACTTGGAACCAGCATGTCCCTGGATATTGTCTAATAAATAAAAATAGGTCAGACAGAAGAGGTGGGGGGTTACTCTGTTTATTAGGGAGGGGATAGAATATTTAGTCAGTAGTGATAGTAATGATTTTGGTAGTATTGAGGCCATTAGTGTAGATTTGCTGGTGTTGAAGGGGGAGAAATTTAAGTCGATGATATTCTATAGGCCACCTGATACTAATATGAGGGAGACAGAAGTATTCACTGAACATGTTGCTAATCTAGCTGAGGATTCTGACATTTTGTTAATAGCAGATTTAAACATTCCAGAGATTGACTGGGGTAAGAAAAACACAAATAACTCCTTAGCAGTCAGGATTCAAGAAGAAACAATATCAGCAGGAATTCAGCAGTGTATATATGAGGCCACTAGAGGAGAAAATGTTTTGGACTTGGTGCTTATTAACATCCCTGATGACATCCAACATGCAAACATTGGTCCCCCAAAAGGTACAAGTGATCATAGCTCTACTACATTTATAATAAACAAGACAAATAAATAAATCAAGGGCAATACAATCCAAGTCCTGTATAATAGGGGTAATTATGGTGCAATAAGGGAAAGGCTGGATGGATTAAATTGGAATAATATAATGAATGGGTTATCAATCAGAGAATCCTGGGAGTTGTTTATCAAAATCATAAATGAGCTGGTAGACAGTCATATTCCAAAAAGGCATGCATATAATTGTAGGGGGAAAAGCCACCTTGGATTAACAATAAGATAATCAAATTATGCAATAAGAAGATTGTTGTTTGGGAAAATGAAAAGATTGAAAACTAGGACTAGTGGGAATAGATATAAGCAGATATTAAGGCATCTAAAAAGAGAAATAAAAAAAGCTAAAAAACACCTAGAATTTAGACCAGCTATGTCAAAAAATGATATTAAAAGTTTTTATGCATATGTCAACGATAAAAAGGGGAGAAATAACACTGTGGGTCCCTTAAATATTGATGGATCAATGAGCTCTAAAGCAGAAGAAATGGCTAGTGAAGTCAATAGATCTTTTAGTAGAGTGTTTACCAAGCAAGATCATAGTATGGAAAACTGCTTGTCTGAAATAGGAAACCTAGATTTAAATCGATTAATGACAGTGGATAAAGTGCTTAAAAGAATAAGGTTACTTAAAGCTGATAAGGCGGCTAGACCGGCTGGAATCCATCCAAGATTTATTAAGGAACTTGAAGAAGATCTTGCATCAGTAATCACCCTATTAGGACAAAAATCATTGAATGAAGGCTATGTACCAAGTGAGTGAAGAACTGCATATGTGGTGCCAGTATTTAAGAAGGGGAATAAGAATGAGGCGGCTAATTATCAGCCAGTGAGTTTGACCTTGATAATTGGTAAAATAATTGAGGGGGTCCTTAGTGAAGAGATTGTAAACTGTTTTGCAGAAAAAGGGTTAATAGATAAAACCCAACATGTTTTTTTAAGAATAGATCATGTGACACTAATCTAGTTAGCTTTTATAACCATGTCGGTAAATGTATTGATGAAGGTAGAAATGTGGACATGGTGATGTTAGATTTTAGTAGGGCTTTTGATACAGTCCCACATGGGGATAGTAATCTCTAAACTCACAAGTATAAGAATTGATGTTAGCATCATTAGATGGATTAAACACTGGCTGATGGATAGAACGCCGCAGATGATGATACAAGGCCATTTGTCGGGAAAGGTGAGGATGACAAGTGGCGTACTGCAGGGGTCAGTGTTGGGACCCCTGTTGTTTAACATTTTTATTAGTGACCTAAACATAACAAGTGGAAATAAGTTAGTTAAATTTGCAGATGATGTTAAGCTGGGAGGGGTGGTGGACACCTTTGAGGATAGGCTCACTTTCGGTCAGGATTTGACATATACATCTCTGAACGGTCAGTAAATAATAAAATAAGTTTTAACTTGGAAAAGTGTATTATAATGCATTTGGGGAGAGATAACATCCAGCAAGATTACTATATTCAAGGATCAAGGTTAAAAGTCTTGGATTGTGAGAGGGACTTGGGTATATATATCTGGAATGATATGAAAAGTGGGACCCACAGTAAATTTGCTGCAAACAAAGCAGTGCATTTGGTAAATTGTATTAGAAGGGTGGTTCAATCAAGAAATGAAGGAATGCTTCTTCCACTTTTTAAATCATATATTAGACAATGCTTGGATTATTACTCTACCATTTGGAGTCCTTACTTGAGGAAGGACATAACCATGGTTAAGAAACCGCAATGCTTTTATTTATTTTTTTATTTTAGTCTTTGGTAACTGGGTAAGGCCCACTAGGCACAAGTGCCTGTTTTCAGGGGCGACCTGGGAGCACTGGGCGGTTAAGTGACTTGCTGAGAGTTACACAGTATGCAAGTGGAGGTTGTGAGAATCAAACTCATGTATGGTCTGCTGGATGTATCAAGCTCGTTCACACATCGTTCCTCTAACCTCTAGGCTATACTGCCAGCCCAAAGTACCAAAATGATATCTGGGTATAGGGAAAAACCACATGAAGATAGGTTAAAAATGCTGGGATTGTGGTCACTGGATATTAGACATGCTTGGAGTGATCTATTGTTGTTGTACAAACTACTGAAACAGGAAGACTTTATGAGGGATTTAGGATTAGTATTTAAAGAATGTAAGTATGATTTAAGAGGGCACAGTCAGCAGTTGAAAAGAGAGAAGTGCAGGACAGATATAAGGAAGTATAGTTTTAAGTGTAGAGTGATAAAGCTGTGGAGCAAATTACTGACAAATGTTGTGGAGGCAGTTAACTTTAATATGTTCAAAACAAGTTTGGATCAGTATATTATGGTTGGTAACCAAGGTTACCTCCACTGAAATGGTGGGGACAGCCTACATGGGCTTTGCCTCCTGGCTGTGTTAAAATCTCCAGCATGAACTCCAGTATACAGACTAACAAACAGACTTCAATATACTACAAGGAACTGAAAAAGCAACAGACATTGAAGATACTGTACTTATTGGTGATTTAAATTTTTCAGCTATAAATTGGGATAAAAATAATGCACAAAGCAACAGAGGAAGAAATTTTATTCACACCTGTAATCAACTAAACCTGATGCAAAAGGTAAAAAAACAAGAACTAGAAAAGACAATATATTGGACCGGGTATTAAAATCTGAAAATAGTAATATCCTAGAATGTAATGTTAGTACACCACTAACTGATTGAGACTATAATATCATCACTTTCTGAATCCAATCATTGGTCACACGTACAACAGGAATCACTGATGTATACCTTTATCACCCTGCCAATATTCGCGAAATACACTAAAATCATAGTAAAAGTAGCTGGGAAGAAGAATTAAAGGCTGCATGTGTGGATAAATCATGGCAGAAAATTAGGCATGTCACTAAATCCATCTGTGACAAATACATTGATAACATAGAAACATAGAAAATGTCGGCAGATAAGGACTGCAAGACTCATCTAGTCTGCCCGTAAGCCCTACACTAGTTTGTGGCCTCTGACCCTACCTGGTCAATGGTTTTTCACCCCTCCTTCCCACCTCTAAGGTTCCCTTATATCTGTCCCAGGCATGTTGAAATCCCTCCACCGTGCTTGCTCCCACTATGTCCTGTGGCAGACCATTCCATGCATCCACCACCCTTTCCATGAAGAAAAACTTCCTCACATTTTCCCTCAACCTGCCACCCTCTAACCTCATATCATGCCCCCTCGTTCTTGTACTCTTCCTGTATTGGAAGATGCCCCCCTGCACCTTGTTTATGCCCTTAAGGTACTTGAATGTTTTTATCATGTCCCCCAATACCTCCTCTCCTCCAGCAAATACATATTGAGATCCTTTAATCTCTTCTCATATGTCTTCCAGTACAAGCCCTATACCATCTTAGTCACCCTTCTCTGGACTGCCTCCATGCTATCAATGTCCTTGCGAAGATGCAGCCTCCAGAATTGCACACAGTACTCTAGGTGAGGCCTCACCAATGTTTTATACAATGGTATCACTGCCTCCCACCTTCTGCTAGTAATACCCCTGCCTATGCACCCCAGCATGCCACTGGCCCTCCCTGTAGGCTTTGTACTCTGCTTAGACACATTTAGATCATCTGAAATGATAACCCCAGGTCTCTTTCTTCCTTGGTGATCATAGCAACTCCCCTCCTATCCTATACCTCTCCCCAGGGTCCCCTCATCCCAGGTGCATTATTTTGCACTTCTTTAAACTAAATCTCAGTTGCCACACCTCAGACCATTTTTTAAGCTTCCCCAGGTCCCTCCTTATTCTCTCCACCCTATCTGGAGTATCCATCCTGTTGCAGATCTTGGTGTCATCTGTTGACAGGCAGACTGTTCCCTCTAGCCCTACTGCAATATCACTAATGAAGACATTAAACAGGACTGGTCCAAGGACTGATCCCTGAGGTACCTCACTGGTCACCCCATCCTCCCTGGATTGGATCCCATTCACTACCACCCTCTGCTTCTTGTTCATTAGCCAGTTTCTGACCCAGTTTATCACCATGTGCCCCATGCCCAGACTACCCATCTTGTTAACCAGCCTTTTATGTGGGACACTGTCAAAGGCCTTGCTGAAATCAAGGTAGGCAATGTCCACCCCCCTCATTTACTTTGTTCATCACCCAGTCAAAATAAATCTATTAGATTCATCTGACATGACCTTCCTGCTGTGAATCCATGTTGCCTCAGATCCTGGGCACCGTTGGATTCTAGGTGTGCCACTATTCTTTCTTTAAGCAATGCCTCCATGATCTTACCCACTACTGTGCTGAGGCTGGCTGGTCTATAGTTCCCTGCCTCCTCCCTACTACCCTTTTTGTGTAGAGGGACTACATGTGCCCTCCTCCAGTCCTCTGGAACCACACCTATGTTGAGTGACTTGGAGAACATGGCTGTCAGAGGTGCTGCTAGCTCTCTTTGCAGCTCCCTTAATATCCTTGGGTGTACGCCATCTGGTCCCATTGCCTTGTCCACCTTCAGTTTTGTGAGCTCCTCCTGGACTCTCACCACTGTGAATGGACTTGCATTTATCTCCCTTTTGTGTCCATTACCCAGCTGTGGTCCCTGACCCTCACCCTCTTCTGTGAATACTGAACAGAAGCATTTGTTCAGTATGTCCGCCTTCTTCAGGTCTCCCTCCTTACACTCCCCTATATCCACTCTGAGCCTTACAATCCCCCCCGATTGTCTTCCTTCGCTGATGTACCTATAAAATATTTTATCCCCTTTTTTCACTGTCTATGCTAATCTTTCCTCAGCCTGTTTCCCTGCTTCTTTTAGATTCCTTAGGTACACCTTCCTGTCTTCCTCCCTTTGAGTTTCCTTATATTTCCTGAAACCTGCCATTTTGGCCCTTATTTTGTCTGCCACCTCTCTCTCTCTCTCTTGAGAACCATAGTGGTTTCCTCCTCTTCCCTTTGTGTACCATCCTGATGCATTGGTTTGTCACATCCTCTATGGTGCCCTTCAGGTGTTCCCACTGCTCCTCAACTCCCCCTCCTATCTCCCTCCTTGCCAGGGCCTCCTTGATACAACTTCCCATTTTAGCAAAATCCACTCTCCTGAAATCTAAGACCTTTGTCTTTGTTTTTTCAAAATCATTTTTATTTGTATTTGATATCACATATTACATATAGACTTATATTGTTACATCTTGAAATAATAGGATAGATACATAGAACTGACTAATCAAGGATATAAAATTGTTGCCACCCACCCACTACCCCCCATTCCCTATAACCACTAGAACAAAGTCAGCGATACCTGTAGTTACCTGGAATAATAATACATAAGAATATTTCCAAATACAAACAAGAATCAAAGCTACTGTTTATGTCAGGAGGATTTGTATAAAATACAGTGAGTCAAGGATGGGGGTGCAGGGATGTCCATCTTCAAATTTTAAATAAAGGAGGACTATTTTTAATAATTTCCTTCCAAGAAGAACTGGATGGATCATCTATTTCTGGATCAACTGAAAAAATTAATTCTTCATATTTCAAAGTTTCAGAGAACAAATACCACCATTTATGATAATTGAAAGTAGGACGATTATCTGATTTCCAATTCTCTAAGATTAAACGTTTGAGGGCAATAGTAGCTAGTACAAAAATTATTAAAGTAGAAATATCCTTTATAATGGGACAAACATTATTAAACAAGAAAAGGCCCTTTTCCACAGGGATGTCAATTCCTATTAATGTCACTAGGATTTGTTTAGAGTTAGCCCACCAGTTATTTATTTTTGGGCAAAACCATAAGCAATGTATAAGAGTGGCACACTCTCCACATTTATGCTAGCATAAAGATGAATAGTCTGGATTGATTTTAGCTATCTGTACTAGAGTCATATATGCTGTGTTCATTATTTTAGCTTGTATAGCTTTATTCTTGGCTGATCCAAAGCCTCAAGATCTTTGCCTTTGTGTGACCAGACAGAATGTGTCTTGGTTCCTATGCTAGTCTTGGTTCCTATGCTAAACCTTATAATGTGGTGGTCGCTGGTTCCTAGTTGACCTTCCACCTGGATGTCTGTAATTCTGTCCCTGTTGGTAGGTACTAGGGCCAGAATTGTCCTGTCTGGTGGGATCAGTCACTAACTTTCTGAGGCCTGCCCCCTGTAGGGAAGCTAGGATGTCTCGGCTCCTGGTTGAAGCAGCTGCTGGGATGGTCCAATCCATGTCTGGGATATTGAAATCACTCAGCAGTACTTCTACCTTTCTGCCCTGCTGCTACGGCAAGCACCATGTCAGTCCACCCTCTCCTACTATGCCTCCCCCTTTTACTTACCCTGGTACCTATAACCCAGCTACCAGGCAGCCCATCCAGTACGCTGGCCCTAGCATCAATTCCCCCTGATATAATAAGATCCCACCCTACAATGACCATGTGCCCCTACCCACAGCACCCATCTCCAGGTTACCTCCCCTCCACTTACCCTGGTGCCCATTGGAGACTAATCACCCCTGCCCTCCCAACCGTGCTGACCCTACCCATCCCCTCCTCCCTGAAGGCCCCCGAATACCCACCGAAAGATCGCTAGACTCCATCCCCTAGCTAGAGCCATGATCCTCTTACTACTCCTCACAGGCAATATACATCCCAACCCAGGCCCCACCCAGATCAGCCCCACAACTGGGACCACCGGTCTCCGTATAGCCTCCATGAATATATGCAGCATACTAAAAAAATGTTATTCCCTCCAATGCTGGGTCATGCTGCATAAACCAGATGTCATAGCTCTGGTAGAAACCTGGCTGTTAAAATCCACTCCCGACCACTTTGTCTCACTACCTGGATACACCCTATACCGAGAGGATCGTGTTGGCAAATGTGGGGGAGGCTGTGTTGTCTATACCAGGGACTCACTTACTGGGCTAGCACTCCATGCCCCAGTTCTTGTAAATGGGGCTCAGGCCCTCACCCTTAAACTTGCTCCTGACCCCACCAGGGGCCCCCTATATCTCACTACGGCATACATTCCACCAAAGCACCAAACTCCGGCGATGTTATCCTTTACGGATTATCTCGCTACCCTCCAACACAAGGTTGATCACATCCTTGTGGGGGACCTAAACGTGAACTGGCTCAGTGCCTCCTCTTCCACCACCCTAGATACCTTCATGGCTATGGATCTGATGCAACTCATTTCCCAACCCACAAGAGTAAACTCCAAGAGAGGTACCAGTACCCTTCTAGATGTAATCATCACAAACCGCCCCCAAAAAATCCAAGATATCCAGGTCCTCCCAGACTCATTCAGTGATCACTCCCTGATGCTATTCCGCTGGTCGACCCCCACCCCCTACTTAAAACCCAACCCACACTCCGCAGGCACCTCAGACCTGGTGGGCTAAAAAGTCTCAAACGACTTCTTGCCCAGATTAACTGGTTACCCATACAGCATGCTCCTGACATAGACACAGCTCTCACCTTCTTTTCCCAGACTTACAACAAAGCCTGTGACCTCTATGCACCCCTTACCAGAACACGTACCAGAAAGCTCAGTGCGCCCTGGGTTACCCCTGCCCTACATCAACTGCTCAAGCACAGGGATAACTTATGGCACCTTGCCACTGAAACAGGCCTGGTAGCTGACAGGCAGGCTTATAATGCAGCACGGAACAAGTGCACCTGGGCTATCTGTAAAGCAAAGGCCGACCATAAACAGGCCACACTCACTTCCTCCTGGGGGTGTGCACAAACCTTCTGGGACAATGTTAAACAATTGAATGGGAGTGACCGCACCCCCATCAGCCCAGATCACCATGGACGGGACTACCTTGACTGACCCGGCCTGCATAGCCAAATTCCTAAACACTACCTTCACGGACCTTAGCTCAGTCCTCCCCAGTAATTTCTTCGACCCTTTCCCCTCCCGGATGGCCCCTGTCATCCAACGCCCTTGTTTCCATCTACGCAGGGTAACCGACCAGGAAGCCAGACTGCACCTGCCCAAAGCTTTAAAGAGCAATAGTCCCGGCAGTGACTCCCTGGACCCCAGCATACTCCGTCAGGTGCTGGACCGGGTACTTGCTCCGCTCACCACCCTACTCAACAAATCCCTCTGCCTGGGGCAATTCCCAACTGCATGGAAAATGGCCATAGTTACGCCCATCCACAAAGGCTGTGACAGGTCTAATGCAGGGAACTACAGACCTATCTCCATCCTCCCACCCCTCTCCAAAGCTCTTGAAAAGCTGGTGGCCTCTCAAATCACTGAGTACCTAACCAAGTACAACATCCTCTGTCCAGAACAGCACAGCTTCTGGGCAGGGCTCAGTACCGGGATGGCTCTAACTGAGTTTTCAAATTTCATACACTCCTCCCTGGATGCTGGCGCCCTAGCTGGTGCAGTGTTTGTAGATCTCTCAAAGGCTTTTGACACTGTCTCCCACCCCCTCCTACTGGAAGTCCTCTCCCATACTGGCCTATCTACTGGGCTGATCTCTTGGTGCACAAGCTACCTATCTGACTGCCTCCAACATGTCAAAATCAATGGGACACTTTCTACAACCTTTCCCATCCACTCAAGTGTCCCCCAGGGCTCCATCCTGGGACCGCTACTCTTCTCAATCTACCTAAACACCCTACCCAGTGCTTGCACTGGTAGAATTCTGTTATATGCAGATGATGCCATCCTCTTTGCCACCCACCGCAACCCCAACGTACCCCAGGACTCCCTACAACTCACCTTCAATGATGCAGAAACCTGGTTCAAAGGCACCGACTTGTCATCAATCTCAAAAAAAACAAATCAATGCTCTTTCCCCACCCTCAAAACAAAGCCAGTAACTTCCCACTACACATCCTCCCCAGCTCCAAGCAACCCCTTGAACTAGTCTGCTCGTACAAGTACCTTGAGATCAGCTTCGACACTGCCCTCTCCTTCCACACCCATATTGAGGCACTTGCCTCTGCTACTAATGTGCGGCTAGGTATCCTCTACTGCCATAAAAACTGTCTCCCCCCCATTGCCCTCCGACTAGCAGTTACATCCTTGATACTGTCCCTGGTGGACTACAGCCTACCTGTTTACAGTGCGGCTGACTCGACTGCCCTCAACAAAATCCACGTTGTCCTGAATAAGGCATGTAGGCTTATTACAGGGGCCCCCAGGCTCACTCACACATGTCAGCTATATGACTTGGCAAGGCTACTAAATCTGGACGAGCGACTTCAATACCAAACCAGCCTCATTATGAAGAAAACCCTTCTCGGGGCTATCTCCTCCTGGGCTGACAGCCTCCATCCGCCAAGCCAAACCCTTGATTAATACCTGAACCTCCTGCAAAATCACCCTTCTGATCCCTAGAACCAGGACAAGCCACGGACAGAGATCTTTCTGTTATAGAGCCCCAGCCTGGTTTAACACGCTCCCACCAGCCATCTCTGACACCACTACCATCTCCACCTTCAAAACTGCACTGCGGAACCAGCTATTTAATGCACGTGATTGCACCTGTCACTAGTCGTGACTTAGTCCACCACATACTGACAATGCTCGCATGAGCGGCACCACTGTAACTAGAATGGTTCCTTCTCTCTACAAATATTTGTAAATAAATATGGCTGTCAATTTAATTGGTTGTCATTTTATTACAACTTGAAACTCTGTGATGTAACAATGAGCCTGTAATATAATGTATTTGTCCTCAATGTGACGGGGTACCTTTGGAAATGAGCCTCTGGCTCAAAGGTTGTAAATTGATGCTCAAATAAATAAATGCCTCACCTTTTGTTGCCATCTTGTGAATCTGACCCCCCAGCTCCCTATCCACCTCTCCTCCCCCCGTGCTGGAGGCCTGTAGATCACTCCTATGTGGATTGCTGTGCAATTGTCTGGCTCAAGGGTGACCCACAGTGCCTCATCCTCCCCCTGTCTACCCAGTACTTCTGTTGCCTTAATACCTTCCCTGATGTACATGGCCACCTCCCCCTTTTTACCTCCCCTATCTCTCCTGAATAGAGTACACCCTAGTACATTAATGTCCCAGTCATAATTAGTGGTGTACCAAGCCTCCGTTATTGCTGCTATGTCCAGGTCTGCCTCTACTAACAATGCCTCCAGGTCTGGGATTTTATTCCCCAGGCTGTGAGCATTTGTAACCATGGCCTTCCATGTTCTTCTACTTATCTGCTCCCTACCTATAACTTTGCACCTGTTCTTCTTTCCCTCTCCCAAATTACCTCATTATGCAGCCTTCCTTCTTCTGCCTTTCCCTCTATGTCGGATTTAGGTGCTGCTGTTAGCATGTTGCCTTTCTGCCCCTCATTTCTGTCTTCCCCGTCTTGTGAGGGTGGGATGCTTGAGTCTCCCTTTACCCGTTGGCCTTCCCCGGCTAGTTTATATGCCTGGCAATGAAGCAATTAAACCATTCATTTAGGACTGCTTTCCCCTTCTGGATAGATGCAGCCCATCACTTGAGTATAGGGCCACATCGTTCCAGTTGGGTCCCCAGTCCCCTGTGAAGCCATACCTCTTCTCACTGCAGCAGCCCTTCAGCCATGTGTTGAAGCTTCTGATATGGAGATTCCCATACTCCCCCTTGCTGTGGACCGGCAGCACCTCCAAGAATGTCACAGAGCTTACTACCTTCCCCAGTTGCCCTCCCAACTCTCTGAATTCCTCCTGCACCTGCTCCATGCTTGCCCTGTCCTTGGATAGATCATTTGTTCCCAGGTGGACAATGACCTCCAGACTCTCTCTCTTTGCCACTGCCTTAGCGATCCCCTGGATCCACTCCCCCTCCTTCTGAGCTGTGCCTCCTGGGAGGCACTTAATCTCCCTTTCCTCCCTGTTGTCCATGCCTTGATCCATTCCCCAGACAACTGAGTCCCCCATCAGGAATAACGTCTTCTTCCCATGGGGTCCTCTTCCTCCCCTCAATGGGTCTCCTTGGGTGGACCCTCACACCTTCCCTGGCCACAGCCTTAGGTTCCTTTGCAGGACTCTCCCACTCCTCCAAGACAGTGTACGAGTTCGCATGCTGGACTGGGTGGTGGATGTGTCTGTGCCCCTCCCCTCCTTGAACCTCCCTGAGCCCACCATAGTTCACCGCGCCTTCTGCCTGGGCAGCCATTGTGGCAGTGGCTGGTGACATGGTGGCCTCTGGGTGGGGATGAAGGTCCCCAGTACTCCTGCCAGCTTGGCCCAGAGTCTGGCCACCTCTGCCCTCAGCCCAGAGAGGTGCATGCATATGGGTCAGCACCGCAGTACCCAGAACGTCCTCCTGAAGACTGCTGCTCCGTACACAGTGCACTGCACCAGTTCCTGCATCCTCTCCTCTTGATCTGTTTGTATCCCCTCCTTTAATACTTTCTAAATCCTCCTGCTGTTAGTATGCAACTCCCAATTTTATTGCCTGGTTGCTGCCAGGTAGAGGTCACAGTGGTGTGTATACCTGGGGAGGTCAATGAGAAACCGAATTATGCTGTGGTAGGTGACTGTCAGCCTACTAAGGTTTTTAAGGGAGAGCGAGGGTATGTATATCAGGGATCCATAGTCAAGAACAGGGAGCAGGAAGCTGTTGACCAGAAGGGCCCTGGTGCCTGGAATAAGGTATTGGTTTATCGAGAATAGGGTGCCAAGCCTCTGATGAACTTTCTTAATTAGCAGGTTAGTGTGGCGTTTGAATGTAAGGTGGCAGTTGAGGTAAATGCCTAGGTATTTAAACTCAGAGACCTACTCAGTTAGGGTGCCATGGTTATCCTTGAGGTGGAAGGCAAAATCTGTAGCTTTTTTGGTGCTGAGAAAAACATTGCCTTTTTTTTTTAGAACTGAGGATAAGGCCGTGTAAGGTGAACCAGGAGTGCAGCCTACTAAAATTTGATTGGAGTTTATCTAAGAGGATAGAAGGATTTCTATCCATGCAAAAAAGGGCAACATTGTCTGTGTAAAGGATGAGATCAGTGGACTGGCAAATTTCTGGTAGGGAGTAAATGGCCAGGGGAAGAGCAGGGAAATTTTAATGACATCTACTCTATTTGCTTCTTAGCTATGGTAACAAAAAATCTCATTCTGAAATATTGGATTGAAGACATCCAAATGCCTTTTTCTCAGTGAGGGCAAAGTCTTCTAGAAGTTCTTAAATTAGAAAAGATGGCACACTGTTTTTACTCTTAATTTACAATATTTGAAAAGAAATGTGATGTCCTTGAGATGGGCAATGGCACTGCCATTCGCACGGGCATGATATACAGACCTCCAGCACAGAGGGAGGAGGTGGACAGGGTTCTAGTTGAATCCATCCACACAATGGCAGCTTAAGGGGAGATGCTGCTGTTAGGTGATTACAATCTGCCAGATGTGGATTGAAGCATCCCAGCTGCTGCCTCGCACAGGAGCAGGAACATCCTGCACTCTGGACAAGGGGCAGGCCTCAGGCAGCTAGTGCTAGGGCCCACCAGGGAGGGTATAATTTTGGATCTGGTTCTCACCAATGGTGACAGAATTGAGGATGTCAGAGTGGGCGAACACCTGGGATCCAGTGATCATCGTACAGTGTGGTTTAACGTGAGTACAGTGGCAGAGTCGATCCACACAAAGGTGAGGGTCCTGGATTTCAGGAGGGCGGACTTTACTAAGATGGGGATATGTCTCAAGCATGCCCTGGAAGGGAGGGACAAGAGAGGGGGAGTGGAGGAGCAGTGGGCCCATCTGAAAGGAGCCATAGTGGAGGTGACAAACCTTTGCAATAGGCAAATAAACAAGGGCAAGAGAAAGGCAAAGAAACTATGGCTGTCAAAGGTAGTGGCTGGGAAGGTAAGATCAAAAAAGATGGCTTTCAGGAAATACAAGGAAACACAGTGGGAGGAGGATGTGGTAGTGTATCTTGATTAACAGAGGGAGGCAGGCAAAGCAGTCAGGAGTGCAAAGGCACAAACGAAGGGAAAAATAGCACAGGAGGTAAAGAAAGGAGACAAGACTTTTTATAGGTACATTAGTGAAAGGAGCAAAACCAGGAGTGAGATAATAGGGCTTAAAGGGGAAGAAGGAGAGTGTGTGGAAGGGGACCTGGAAAAAGCATCACTACTGAACAATTATTTTTGTTCTGTATTCACAGAAGAAGAAGGTGAGGGACCACAGTTAAGCAATATGAACAAATATGGGAGGGAGATGGACATAAGTCCATTTACAGAAGAGAGAGTCCTAAAAGAACTCACAGAATTGAAAGTGGACAAGATGGGACCGGAAGGAATACATCTTAGAATATTAAGGGAACTACAGGAGGTGCTGGTGCCAGCAAAGGCAGCACTGTTCAATGAGTCACTCAATATGGGAGTGGTTCTGGAGGACTGGAGGAGGACAGATATAGTCCCTCTTCATAAAAGTGGCAGTAGGGAGGATACTGGAAACTACAGACCAGTCAGCCTCATCTCAATAGTGAGGAATTTTATGGGATCACTATTTAAACAAAGGATTGTGGAACATCTTGAAGCCAGCAAAGCACAGGATACAAGACAGCATGGATTCATAGTGAGAAGGTCACGTCAAACAAGTCTAATTGATTTCTTTGACTGGGTGACTAAGGTAGTGGATCATGTGGAGCAGTGGATGTAGCCTACCTGGATTTCAGTAAGGCCTTCAATACTGTTCCACATTAAAGACTTGTGAACATGCTTGGCAGCCTGGGAGTGGGTCACAATGTGGTAAACTGGGTTAGAAACTGGTTGGGTGATAGAAGACAGAGGGCCATGGTAAATGGTGCTCAATATGAAGGAAGGAGGGTGACCAGCGGGGTGCCACAGGGATCAGTCCTGGGCTGAGTCCTGTTTAATATCTTCATAAGTGACATTACAGAGGGGCTGGAGGGGAAGGTGTGCCTCTTTGTGGATGACACTAAGATATGCAACAGGGTGGACACTCCAGGAGGGGTGGAAAAAATGAGGAGATACCTAGGTAAACTGGAGGAATGGTCCAGAGTATGGCAGCTGAGATTTAATGTGAAAAAGTGCAAAAGCATGCATTTGGGGTGCAGGAACCCAGGGAAGGATTACATGATTGGGGCGGGGCCAGACTGATGGTCACCAAACAGGAAAGGGATTTGGAGGTAATCATATTTGATGACCTAAAGGTAGCCACACTATATGCCAAGGCTGTGGTGGAGAGCCAATGGGAAGCTGGGGTGTATAGGGAGAGGTATCACCAGCACAAGGAAGGAGGTGGTTGTCACAAACCCACTCAGCAGGTCAGTCCTCTACTCCCAAAGTGCCAACCTCTGAGCGCAGTCTTGTGAACAGTTAACAGAAACAGGGTAACCCTCCTGTTTGTTTTTGTGGGTTCAAATCAACCTTTGGTCTCAAGTCTTGGAGGGATTCAAACTGTGAACCTCTTGCTAGCGTACCCAATTCACAGGCTCAGATAATTCTGTCTTGGGGGCAGATGTCTTTACCTATGGGCACCTAACCAGGTGTACAGAAATGAACCCTTAAAAACTCTAATAAAAGACCTCAGCTTAAAACTCTTACATTTTTCCAGTTTGGTATCACCATTCAAATGTATGCACAGTGTCTGCTTTAACCTCATATTTCACTTGTTAAAGAAAAGAAATTCAAAGACTGACCAAGTAGGCTCTAAAAATAGAGTTTTTACTAAAATAGATAAAAGTATGTAAAACATAAAATACAGAACTATATATCACAAGAACCATACAATCTTTTAAAAGAACAAGATTTTAACAGTGCAATTCCTACTACAGTACTTAGATTTTGTCTCTGTCTACCTGTATACTTGATTAAAGTGCTCAAAGATGTTTCTTTGTCAGAGTGTAGATAAAAGTCTCTGAAGGAAAACAGAATTTGTTTAAAAGCTGGCTTTGTCCACCTCTTTGCATGAGGTCACCTAGCTCCTCCTCTGTTTATGAAAATAATACACCCAGGATATTTTATCATATTAGAAGGTAAGATAATTAAGGTTACATCAGCAGAAACTCCTTTCCCCATGTGACTTCCCCAATCACGTCTGTAAATTTCCTTTCATCTATAAGCAGTATCCTCTCTCACACAGACATCAAAGCATTTTTGATTTTGCACCAGGGTGCCATATAACCTAGACTCTTCCCCTAAATGTCATAAAAGTTTATGATTTCCCTCTTAGCAACTACAGCTATAATTAACTTAGATAAATAGGAGATCCTTGATTAAGGCCTGTTCTAGCCTGTAATTAGCTTCTGGCCTTCCAGGTAACACCTTTTATCTAAAACCTGTGTGTGTGATCTATCATGCTGTCTCAGCATCTCTTATGAGAGACAGTCCATACACATTTTTATATTACAAAAAATGATACAGTGATCAGAACCAGCTGTCCAAGTGCCACAGTGGTGATGCCACTGTACAGATCATTGGTGAGGCTTTATTTGGAATATGGTGTCCAGTTCTGGAGGCCACATCTCTGTAAGGATGTAGACAGAGTGGAGGCAGTTCAAAGAAGAGCAACAAAGATGGTGCAGGGCCTGCAACAAAAATCATATGAGGAGAGATTGGGAGACCTCAATATGCATACCCTGGAGGAGAGAAAAGACAGGTGAGATATGATAGAAACCTTCAAATATCTAAAAGGCATAAATAGGGTACTGGAGGGTAGCATCTTTCTGAAAAGGAGATGTCTAGGAATGAGGGGGCATGACATGAGGTTGGAAGGGGTAGACTAAGGGGTAGTGTGAGGAAGTATTTATTGACAGAAAGGGTGGCAGATGCATGGAATAGACTCCCAGTGGAGGTGGTGGGAGAAAACACAGTGGGGGGGATTCAAGCATGTATGGGACAGGCATAGAGGATCCCTAGCAATAATAACAAGGAGGTAAAGCTGGAGATCAAGTAGGGTCTGCAGCTTTTACAGTAAGTTGAGAAAACAGGCAGACTAGATGGGCCTAACGGTCCTTATCTGCCATCAATTTCTATGTTTTGGTGTCTTATTAAAATGTCTTACTGTTCAGAACTGACCCAACTCCAATGGACAGTGATCTTTGGAAACTGAAAAGAAGGCAAGAACACTTTTCCTCTAACTCTGTTTTTGAACTTGGCTGTTTCTTTTCTTCCCCCAGAAGCTTTCAATTTTCTGTCTGCTTTTTCCTTTCTTTCATTGCTTTTTCTAACCTTTTCAGTCTGCATCTTTTTGATTTCATCTTTAGTTGTTTTTGTTTTGTTTTTTAATACAATGCCATTTAGAATTATCAACCAGTTATAACATAGAGAATAATATATGGGGTGGTGTGTGTAATGAGATTTTACACACACCAGAGTTGTGGGATGCTACATAAACCCCGAGGGCGAAGCTTGAGGGGTTTATAAAATGCATCCCACAATGAGGGTGTGTGTAAAATCGAGTTTTAGACACACCACCTCTTATTTGATTTTTTTTATAATTGCTGGCATGTGCTTTTTTGCCTCAGCAATCATAGAAAATAAAATGATCCATTTTCAGGCAACCATGGACCAGTCAAAAGTCTTAGCGTTCTGCAGTCTGACAAGTTATAGTACTCCGCTTATGTGAGGTAACAAGAAGTGAAGAAAGTAAAGGTAGCTGTGTCTATATTTTTTCTGTTTGTTTCCGGTATTCTTACTTACCGGCAAACAGCGGTTGCGGAGCTGCGGTGTTCTTCAGTATGATGAGGAGAGACCCGCCAGCTCTCGTGTGTGGAGAGGGAAACCAGATGGTGTGTTCCTTTTCTGCTGGTTTTTTTCACTAGAATGTCCATTTTCTTTTCAAATACAAAAACAAAACGCAGACAGAGAGCGACGTTGCTTCTTGGAACAATGAACATCGCCTGTTAAAGGAATATTATGACTGGCGCCTACTTGATCCAAGGGAAACCTGGCATGTGTTTGCCGTTATAATCAGCCGAGCTGGTTATAATGGCAAATTATAACCGGGTTTCCCTATGGGAAAAAGCGCTAGCCAGTAATTATTTTCCTTTTATTCTTATTCTATATTTATAATAGTAATTACACTTATACTGATGCAGTATATAAGTTTGTTCTGTGAATGTTGATTTTTTGTTGCTGCCTGTACAAGATATTCATTACCATTTTATTGGTATTTTGGATTCTTCTGTTTTAATGTATTACTGTGTACATTAATCCTGTTGATTTAATTGTTATTTGTTCATCTTTTAGGTAAAAAAATATAATCACAAGGGATTAAAACCAAAATGGTTAACCAAATCAGTCATGAGTTTATTTAAGGAAAACAAAAACAGACAAAACAATACATTTCTTAAATCAAAGTCAGCTGAAGAGTGGAGGAAATATAAATCTATCCTTAAACAATATAAGCATAAGATAAAGAGAAAAAACAAACAAAAAGCCGAACTGGATTTGACAAAATATGCTGATAAACATAACAGTAAGCAGTTTTTAGGCTACATAACCTCATTAAAAAAATGATGCAACAACAGCACCACTAGTAAAAAGACGAGTATTACTATTACATGTCCAAAACCAATTGCAAATGAATTTAATGATTACTTGTGTTCTGTCTTTCCAAACAACACTGGTTATAACCCAGATATTAATGTGATTACAAATTCTACCATTAAGATTCATCCAGGGGATATTATAGAGAAGATTAGAAAACTGACGTATTAGAGTTCTCCAGGTCCTGATATAATAACACCAAAAATACTAAATCTCATGGGAAAAGAAATTCTTACACCACTAGCCATACCTTATAATAAATCATTGAAGACATGTATTGTTCCAAATGACTAGAAAAGGGCAGAAGTCATCCCAGTATTCAAAAAGGTAAAAAAATGCCACCAACAACTATTGTCCAATTAGCTTAATGTCTGTCCCAGGGGAAAAGTTTAGAAGCAATCCTAGTAGATCAAATTAAACAACATTTAGATAATACAAGCAATATTGATACTAAACAACATGGCTTTACACTGGTTAAATCTTGTGTGACAAATCTATTGTGTTTTTATGAAAAAGTAAATAAAGTACTCATATGAACATATGAACATACGAAAGAAAGCCAGCAGATACAGGCCAAAAAGGTCTATCTCTTCTGCTCGATTTTTCAGCTCATGGTTTACACTTGTGCTGCCACCCCCCCATGTCACTCCATTACCTTCATTCCCCTTTACTGTACTCGACCATTGAGAAAAGTCAGCTCGAAGTTTAACTCTGCCCTTCACCCTATCCCACCCCCTTTTAAAGCTCTCCAGTGATCTCTGTAAGACCAGCTTCTCTGGGAGTTTGTTCCATGTTACCACCACTCTTTCCATAAAATAGTGCCTTCTCAGTTCCTTCCCGAATCTTCCTCCCTCCAGCTTCATACTGTGGCCCCTAGTGATTTCCCCCTCTTTTCAGTTGAAACATGCCCCCAGTGCTCACCCTATTTATGCCCTTCAGGTACTAGAAGGTCTCAATCACATTCCCCTGTCCCTTCCCTCCTCCAGGGAGTACATATTCCGCTCCTTCAGTCTTTCTTCGTAGGGCTTATCTCTCATGCCCCTGATCAGTTTGGTCACCCTCATCTGGACCCCCTCCAAGAGCCTGATGTCCCTCTTCAAGTAGGGATGCCAGAACTGTACACAGAAATCCAGGTGTGGCCTCACCAGGGATCTGTACAGTGGCAGGATCACCTCTCCATTCCTTGAGGAGATCCCTCTGGCCATACACCCTAGCATCCTGTTGGCCTTGGCTGCCACCAACCTGCATTATTCTGAGTGTTTCATGTTCCCTGTGATCACTACCCCAGGTCCCCTTCCTCCTCTGTGACCTTTAACCTCTCCCCCAATACGGTAGGTGTTCCTTGGGTTCTTTGCCCTGAAGTGCATGACCTTGCACTTGGCAACATTGAACCTCAGCACCATGTTCTTGACCAGCTCTCGAGTGTCTCCAGATCCTAGCAGAGCACACTCTCCTCCTCCCCAGTATCCACCACTACACCAGTTTTAGTGTCGTCAGCAAACAGGCTTGTCTCGCTCTCAACCCCTTCTACTATATCCGCTATGTAGATGTTGAATAGGATAGGTCCCAGGACTGAGTCCTACGGGACACCACTGATGACTGCCCAGGATGTCGAGAGTCCCCACCACCACCCTTTGTTTCCTGTTTCTTAAACAACTCTCCACCCACCTGACTAGCATTTGTCATGCCCCTGTGCCCTTGAGTTTACTTATCAGTCTGCCATGTGGCCCTGAATCAAAGGCTTTGCCAAAATCCAGGTACAGGATATCAACTGCCTTTCCCCCGTCCAGCGACCTAGTCACCCTGTCAAAGAATTCAACCAGGATTTTTTGGCAGGACCTCCTGTTGATGGATCAGTGTTGTCGGTCATCCACCAGCCCATGCTCCTGCATGACTTCCACCAACCTTTCTTTTAGGATGGTCTCCATTCATTTCCCCACCAAGGATGGGAGGTTGACTGGCCTGTAGTTTACCGGCTTGTCCCTGGGGCTGCTCTTGTGTATGGGTACCACGTGCGCTATTCTCCAGTAAAGTGGCACACAATCTGTCCGCAGGCAGGTGTTGAATTCCTCCATCAGGGGTGCTGCTAGCACCTATGCCAATTCCCTCAGCACTCTCAAATGTATCCCATCCAGACTTGGAGCCTTGTCCACCCTGAGATATCTGAGGCCTTCCAACACCCTCTTTTCTGGGATATCAATACCTGTTATCCCCTCCTGTCTGCCCATCCTCCCCCTATCCTTCGCCTGTGGGATGGGCCCGTCCTTCTCCTTTATGAATACTGAGCAGAAGTACTCATTTAGTACATCTGCCTGTTCTGTCCCCTTTACTGCCCATCCTCCATTGCTGTTCTTAATCCTGGCAAACTGTTCCTTAGTTTTAATTTTTTCCTTAACATATTTAAAACAGTCTGTCTCATCCCTCTTAATCCCCTGCAACAGCCTAAGCTCCTTTGTGGCCTTGGCTACCCTCACTACCCTGGTCACCTCCCTGTATTTTGTGGTGTAAATCTCCTTGTCTATCACCCTGCTTGTCCTTTTAAAGGCTTTGAAGGCTGCCCTTTTTTCCCCCTCACACCTTTTTTCCCCCTCACACACTTCTGCACCCCTATCATCCATCATCTAGGCTTCCTGGATCATGAATTCTTACTAACCTGCTTTGCTCATGGATTTGTTGCCTCCAGCAGTCCATTCTTTATGATCACCCACCTTTGGTTAGTGTCCACCCCTGGTCTGATGGTGGTCACATGCCTTTCTACTATGGCTACCATTTTGCTGAAGTCAGCCCTCCTAAAATCTACCACCTTGGTTTTACTAACCCTCCCCACCCATGACTACAGAGAACCACACTGTGTTGTGGTCACTCCTAGCCAGGAAGGCATCAGCCTTAACATCTCACAGCAGGTCACCATCTGCCAGGACCAGGTCCAAGATATTCCCCTCCCTAGTAGGTTCTGTCACTTGCTGAGTGAGGAAGATGTTCAGTAACAAGGAAGAAATAAGTATTCAACAACAGAACTCCAGTCGATAATATATACATTGATTTCTGCAAGGCGTTTGATAATGTACCACATTGGGGCATCATGGATAAACTGATAAATTTACAGATCAACCCGTACATAATTAACTTGGTCAAAAACTGGTTGCAGAATAGGTCTCAGATAGTATGCATTAATGGTCACATCTTAGAAAAAAGGTAACGTGTCTAGTGGTGTACTGTACCTCAGGGCTCGGTGTTGGAACCTATTATATTTTCCCTGTTAATTTCTGACTTGAACACAGATGTGTGCATTTGGCCATTAAAATATGTTGATGACAGTAAATTAGCTGGTCCATGCAGTAACAAGGAAGAAATGAGTACCATCCAGTCAGACCTTGATAAGATCTCTAGATGGGCCTATAGATGGGGTATGAGTAACAATATGGACAAATGCCATGTTATGCATCTAGGAAAGAATAATCCACAACAAAAATATATATTAGACAACAAAACATTACAAGTTGTCACAGCAGAGAAAGATCTATGTGCTATAATTACAAATTCATTAAAGCGTGATATAGTAGTAGTAGTAACAATTTTAATTTTATACAGTATAACATGTCATTTAGGTTAGATGACCCAGTTTGCAAGACAGTCCTGTTACTTACAATGTTACCTATACAGAACATTTTACAGGGTAAGACATACTTGACAATACAAAAACATTTAATAAAGTAGATAACAATAACCAGGACATGTTAGTAACCTTACACAAAATTTTTATACTGAATACAGCACAAAGACATGACTACTAAAAATCTAAAATCTAATGAAGGCCTAAAGGACAGGAAATAGTATAATTCTAACAGTACTATAATTCTTAGGTATTATCTATAACATGAGCAACTAAGTATATTTAACCTTTCTATTTCCTGGGAAAACAGTGCACATGATGGAAAAATCCAAGCTGTATGAGGCAAAATACTCCAGTGCTTAGCAGCTTGATAACATAGTGTCACTGATAACCAATGCACTTCAATAATAGCTAAAGCAAATGAAATGTTATGGTTAATCAAAAAACATACTAAAAGTAGAGAACAAAATGTTATTCTACCAATCTATAGATCTTATCTAAGGTCACTCTTAGACTACGCAAGCCAATTATGTAGCCCACATCTCATTGAAAATATTTCAAAAACAGAAAAAAATCAAAGTAGGTTTATAAAATCTATTAAAGGACTTCAAGATCAATCATATGCGTCCTGTCTTATTTCAACAAAATTGATGTCTCTTGAAACCAGAAGATTAAGGGGTGTCTTAATGTTACTATTTGATATTATCCAGGACCCTTACTTGATGAGGGAAATTAATCTGGCCTTTAAGGATACAAATATTTGCACACACGATCACCCATTACAGCTCAGAAGCATGACATTCAGGGCAACGTTAAGGAGAAGTTTTTTTCACTCAATGTGTAATCGTTCCATGGAATAATATTGCATAGTTGGTAGTTATTAGTAAAAATAAATGGAATTGAAAACAGGATTGGACAGATCCCTGATGGAAAACCATACGGGAATAGGTTGATAACAATACAGAAAGCTAATAATGAGCTTTGGCCTTCTAAGCTTCTACACTTCCTAATATGACTCCTAGTACTGCTGCTTCATTAAATGCACGTGATGGTATGGCCAGTGCTGGATGTTTATTCTATATGCTACATTTTGATTGTGAACCTTAACATCACCATCCCTGGAAGTGGCTTTTTTTTGTTGCACTTTTTGAACATAAATGTTTTTGAAGTTTTTAAAAGATCCTGGGCTCGATTTTCAGAGCCCCAAGAATGCCACAAGCCCCTGGTGTGTCGATCATTTGGTGCACAGGACTTGCGGCATTCTCCCAGCCAGCGATTGGGATTTTCAATCCCGAGCACCAAAAGCCGCAAGTTATACCAGCTGTTTCCTGATCTTACTTGTGCCATTTGGGGGACCCTTACTATGGAGCTTGCACCAAATATTTGGCGCATGCTGATGAAAAGTGTGGACAGTGTCGCAACTGCTCCCGATGTACTAAAATCAGGTGCAGTTGCATCAAAAGGGTTGATGAGGTTGATGCAGGGCATGATGTAAGCCCTGCATCACTTTTGAAAATTGAGCCCCCTGCTTCCATGCGTGGCCCACCTTAGTAGAACTAAATTGGTTGGGGCAGCACTCTGCTGCCAACCATCACGAACATTTCCCCATTCCGGTTGCTCTTACAATTCAACATACAGTGCTGGGGCTACCACCTCCAGGAGTGGAGGGCACTGACTCACTCTATTTATGGAACATTCTGACAAGAGCTACTTACAAGGCAATCACATGCCCCTGGTTGCAGGAAACCCCTCCAGATTTCAAAGAGTGGGCCAACATTGTAAAAGATCTCCAACATATGGAAGAGCTAACATACAAAGTCAATCTCAGTACCCCTATATTCATTCAGAGATGGCCTCACGGGACTCTTTACTGGGATACCATGTTGACTTCTCTCTCTCTCAATCTTAAAGATGCTGAATATGATCACTCAGGTGAACATACACCTTCCACCGGGCTGCTCAACCATAAACACCCAGGAATTATCAATTGACTGTCTATGGAAACTTACTCTTTCTACTTAAAACTGACTGTACACAAAAGGGTTGTGTACTGATATGTGTAATGTACCCATGTTCTTCAACAAACACGAATTAAAAAAAAATCATCATAAGCATGTTCTTATTCCAATTAGACATACAGTACCTGCAATCCAAATACAGTTTTTACAGACAGAGGAAGACCTTAGCAAAGAAGATTTTTTTTTAAACTTGTGGGAATGCCATAGTTTAAGAATCTGCACTAATAAAAAAAATAATGAATGCAATTTTAAAAATGGTTGAATGGACAAAACATATAGAGCACCTGCTCAGTTGAGACGATCATGAGCCATTCACAAATGTCAATGAGTTATCCATGAATAGTTTATGAATTCAGCCCATGAACATTCATCAAATTGTCCATAAATATTCATGAATTGTGCATGAACATTAAATGGGACTCCTATGTTAATGAATGTTCATCAGCATAAAGCGTCAGAAAGGTCAATAGAAGTTTATGAAACTCCTCCACTGAACTTTTTCTATCAATATGTATGAAGACTAGAAATCCCCTGCTTTTATAAAATTGGTTAATTCATCATGCAACCCTGTTTTAGCCCTATACTCAAAAGAGTTTTGCCCTACGTACAAATCAGATGCAGACTCATGCAACCCTTGGAAGTTTTATCAGACAACTAAACACACTATTACCCAAGCAAGGGAGCATTAAAATTCCATTTGTTTGTGTAGACTTACATAATGTCTCAGTGAACTTATGGGACATTTATTATAATATTTATTACCTGTCTTTTACTGTACATTTTATTGTTTATCAGGCACCCTGACCCTGTAGGACAGAGTGCTGTGTAAATAAAATGGCCTTTTCCCACTATGACTAGAGGGCTAGGTGGTGGCCTCCCTGTTTGTCCGATGAACATCAGGGTAAGTTAAGGGAGAAAAAACTGCATATGATAAGTGAAACGATTGCAGAGAGAGGGCTGGGGGGGGGGATGCAGAGTATCCTGGAGATGTGCGGGCCAAGCAAAAAGCAGTAGTGATCATGCCAGAATCAATAAGTAATTATCTAGATGGTGCTAATCCAGAATCATCCTGAGCTTCGCATGGTAGTCACCTGACCTGGGGCCAGATTTTCAGATGGCTCTGAATGCTGCAAACCGCGGGTGTACTGAACATATGGCACACGGGGTTTGTGGCATTCTCCCAGCTGGCGATTGGGATTTTCTATCCCATGCACAGATTGGTGCAAGAAAGACCAGCTTTTGTCTGGTCTAGCTTGCGGCAATCCCAGGCACCCTTTTTATGGGCCTTGCACCAAATATTTGGTGGAAGCTGCCATAAATCATGTAAAGTGTTGCAACTGCACCTGACCTACTAAAATTGGGCACTGTTGTGGCAAAGGTGTTTGGCACAGCTGTGCCAAGAAACAGGTTAAATGCAATGCTTAATGCAAGCCCTGTACCATCCTTTGAAAATCAGACCCCATATGTTCACTTGCAATAAAACGACAATTGGCTTTTATTTTTAATTATTGTATTTTAATGTGTAAGTAATGACTTTTCTATTAAACAGTCAAATATTTGCTTGTGCAATGAAGCTAGTGTATTTTTGCCAATTACTTTTCAAACTGCTAGTAAAAAAGAATTCAACATAATTCCAGCATTATCATATAAGAAAATCTCAACTACTGAGGAGCCCTATGTATTTCAAGAGAAACTGTAGATTTCTTTATTTCATTTTTAAAAAAAGAGACACTTCTGTCAGCACAAATGTTGCATTTTATTTGTTTGAAAATATTGTGGTCCTACTGTAAGATTTTACAATTTTAAGCAAAGTAAACAGCTTCTGTTTCTTCTTTAAATGGAGAATCTTGTTAGGAAGAAAGTATCGCCAGTTGAATCATAAAAAAGCTCACAGATTATCACATATTTGAATTAAATCTATTACATTTTAGAGGGGAACAAAGCTTTAGCTTTATTTATCTAAAATAAACTGCAAACAGAGTTGAGTTGCCCTATTCAAATACACTGCCTGCTTTGTCAATAAAGATTTTCTGACTTCATGATATTATCTGTTGATTCTTTTTTACTAGTAATTGGTAGAAAAAAGAATATAAATTAAAAGGTAAGCAAATGAACACAAAATGTATAAACATTATTAACAAGACATCAAAAGGCCAAAGCTTCATTTTGTAAGATAAATACCGTTACTAAGCACATGCTCTTTAAAGGAGTTCTGGTTTGGCTCCTTGATAATATCTTTCAGAAATCCTTGCAGTAAGAATAGTGCTAGAGAACTGAAATATGGCCAATGAGTTCCCCACTCTTCAAGAAGGGGTACAGTAGGCTGGCCCATTGGTGCAGCTGTAGCGTTACCACTCATGACATCAATGACCTGAGTTCTGGAGCAAGTTTGGGTCATTGGGGCTGGACAGGGGAGGAGGATTGAGTGCCCCAGGGATGCTCTCCTCCTCCTCCGGGAAGGGTGGGCTACCATCTTTGCTGCAGTACTGTCACCTGGGTGACCACAGGTGTCAGTACAGTTGAGGGTGCTGTGAGAAGGCAGTCACAGGCTATGGGTTCAGTGTGGCAACATGCTTGCATGCAAATGCACCTAGGACCTCCCTTGCATGCCTGTGTCCTTGTGGAATGGGCAAAAAATAAAGGAAAATCCCAACCAACTGATGGATGACGGACCCCAGTGGACCAGAGGAGACTGGACCTGCATGCCCCAGCTGACCTACCAGATGCAGAAAAGTATTTTAGAAGGGGCTCTTCCCCTCTTCCCCACCCAAGGGGAGAGCTGTGGCAGTATGGAGGTATTGCAGTTGTCAGTGTCAGGGGTCGGTGAAACTGAGGCATCTAGGGGCACTCAGAAGGAAGGTGTGATGGTGGTGTAGGAGGGGCATAATCAGAGAATTAAAAAAAAAGAAGGGGATGCAGACATATCCATGTAATTACACTTTTGTGAGCCTTACTTCACTGCTTGGTAAAGTGTTTGAGTCAATCATAAAAAATGTGGCCATGGGAGACTTTCGGTTACGTTACCACCAATACAGCAGTGCACTGATTGATCTCCACTCATGGCCCTCCTAAAATCTTTCCTAATTCTTCCTTAAAACTTGATCAAATTGCAGAAGACAAGCCAATTCCAGCAAATTAGAATGGCAACTCACAATCGCCTACAAGTTCATCACTGAGAGCCCGAAAACACAGTGGACCTTCTGACTTCGGAGTGACGGTATCTCCTCCTCTCGGACTGGTGGCTTGCCTGAGCACTCTACAGAACACTGTGAGGAAGAAGAGAACTTTATTATAACTATAACAGCATGATTGTTCATATGCGAATTAAAAAAATACCAGTACCCCTCTGTCAAAGCTTGATGAAACTCTTTCATTGACCTGGACAAAGATTACAGCTATCCAGGCCTGCACAGTCAAACCAGAATGGAGCCTCACCGAAGCCACTGCTCAGACAAACAGTCACAATTACTCCTTGCTCTACCTTTACTGCTGGGAGTGGTAGATGTCAGAGAAGTTGGAGGCTCTCTAGTCCCACTCCTGGCACAACAATCTGCATATGTATGGCCTGCCAAGGGACAGTCAATCAAGGGACATGACAGAGTTCATGGGTTCTTTGCTCTGGGAGCTTCTGGACATCCCTCAAGATACACCCCCAGTCAAAATACAAAACTGAGGTCTCTTGTCATGACATTCTTGGACTATAGGTTAAGATGTTTGTATTAAGAAAGGTCTGGGAGAAAAAGAAGTAATTTTCAGTGACGCCAGGCTATTCTTAGACCATGACTTCACACCAGTAGCCAGGAGCAAAGACAGAGAATTTTAGTGACTGTGAAAACCCTTAAAGACAAAAGAGTACAGGCACACCTGATTGCGCCAGCCCAACTCAAGATTTTCATCAAGTCAGGGCACAAGTTCTTCCACTGCCTGGTGGATGCCAGGCCTTTCCTAACTGAACTGGGCTTGAAAGCAACATCCCCACTTGAATCAGTCACAGAGAAAGAACTGAGACTGAACACATGACAAACTCAGGGCCAACAACATAAATGGAGACAATCTGGAGAAGTGGGAGCTGCCTGAAAAAAAATCTGGCAACACTTTAAGTCAGAGGAGCAGGTGCAGCATGGCAAAGGAACTTCATCATGATGAAGAGACTCTGCATGTCACAGACATGTTTAATGTGGTTTATTGTCTTCTTTTCTGCAGGTACTCCTGCCCAATGATGCCTCTCCGATTTGGGGACATATGCTGTTGGACTTGTGATCAAACCTCCACAGTGGCATATTCCTGCCACTGAGACCTACAAAATTCCATGCAGCAATTGTGTAATCTAACTACCGTGGATGCTTTCTTTTTGAATTGATCATGTTTCTCAATGTTGCTATTTGCCATGTTTAAAACAGTTGTTATTATGGAAGAACTTCGGTTTTCTGTTGTTATAGTTGGGGGGGGGTCTGGTACCTCCATAGATATTTTGTTTGCTAAAGACCTGTGGGCCATCCTGCTCTGCTGACCAGTTGTATAATAGCACTTACATTTTATTCTGAACTGGAGCAATATGGCCTAGGACCTGAGCCACTGTCGAGAGGATGTGAGTGACACGTCTCAGTAATAAGTTGCTGGGAACATGGTAGAGCGGATGTTTGGGGACTGTGTACCTGGTGATGCAGATAGAGGTTGAGGTGATTAACCCAATACTGCAAGGGCTCTGCAATAGTAGCTTGGCTTTCTGTTTTGCAAGGGATGGCATTCGCCGAAAATGGGCAGGAAGTTACTGGTTATATGTCTCCTGCTGCTGCAACTTGCTGTATATCAGCACAACAAATTCTCTGTAGCATTCAGCAATTGGGAAACCTGGATGGGTACTTTTCCTCTGTCTTTATTTATTTTATTTATTTATTAGGTCTAGGATTACAATACCTTTGAGCCAGGGCTCTTTTACAAAGGTTCCACGTCAGGTTACAATTTAAAACATAAGACATGTAAGTCAGATTACAAATTCAAGAGTGACAAAGCATCTGAGAAACAAAACAAGTTTTGGAGGCTTGGTTACAAGGAGATAGCAAATGAGGTGTAGAGAGGATAGAGGACAAGAGAGAGGAAGAGTAGAGGGGGCAGAGAGCTATAGAGGAGAAGTGCAGCCAGAGGCATTGTTGTAGACATAATATGGAGAAGTGCGTACTAAGGGGTAACCAGGTACCAATAGGAGAGAGAACTGCATAAGGTTAGGGAAATATTCATGGGGTCAGCTAGTGGAGGCAGTCACGGGAGCTAGGGGCAGTGAGAGGAGGCATAGCCTTGATTTAAATGCATCAAGTGTAGGAGTGGAGGAGATGTAACAGTTTAGACCATTTAGCCAGCTGGGCACTCTGTAGGCAAAAGATATTTGACCTTGTGAGGCATGACAATGTGGAACCTGCAGGAGCTGTGATTCAGACCCCCAGTTGAGCGGGGGTTATTGTTAGGGTGCAGGAGTGCACACACTCCAGGAGGCGCAAGGCTCATAGTTTTTTTCCTCGCCATGGTGCAGGTTAGGTACTTTATCTGATTGGTGAGTTGCAGCTATCCAGTTTGTGCATGGAGGTCGCGTGTATGTGTGAGGTGGTGGGATCCAGTGAGAAACCGGCAGGCCTTATTGAGGGAGGTGGATATGCATCTAAGGGCGGTAGCGGGGGCAGAGCCATAGATGATAAGCCCATAGTCAATAATGGAGATAACAGAACTCTGAACGGTGACAGTCAGGGCTTCTGGGGTAAGATGTTGCCTATGCTGGAAGAGAAGGCCAAGGCAAGTATTTGCTGCTTTGGCTACAGAGTCAATGTGGACACTATAAGTTAGATGAGTGTCTAGAGTGATCCCAAGGTACTTAAAAGCTTGAACCTGTTCCAGGGTGACTCCTTGACTATTTTTGATGGATAAGGGGCGTGGCTTATGCTTCTTATGAGAGCTGCTGAACATCATAGACTTTGTTTTCTTATTATTGAGGACCAGATTGTGATTTGAGAATCAACTGTCAACAGATGTGAAGCCAAGCTGAAGGTTGTCTTGTAGAGGCTTAGGATCCTTGTGGGAGGCAAGAATTACAGTATCATCTGCATAGAGGATGATTGTTTCGGAGCAAGAATTTGGAAGGGAGTTGAGGAACAAGTTGAATAGTAGGGGGCCCAGAATGGATCCCTGGGGGACACCTGAGCGAACAGGCTTGGTATCAGAGAGGACATCTGCAATTTTTACTTTTTGAGACTGGTTCTCCAAGTAGCTTTTGAACCAGACAGTGCAGTTGGGAAAGAGACCAGCTTTCAGAAGTTGCACAAGCAGTAGGCGGTGATGGACAGTGTAAAAAGCCTTAGTCAGTTCGATAACGATGGACCTAATTAACTGACCATTGTTCAGTGAGCTGTGAAGAATGCCAGAGATCAGGTAATTTCGGGGCTGACCGGCAAGTAGCTGTAACAAGGAGAAAAATGGTCCTAGCCAGGACACATCAGCCACACAAAAAAGTCACTTTTTCATCACTAGATAAAGTGTTTATTAGACAACATCATCAGCCTATATAACCTTATCCAATGTTTTGACTCCTTGACTTCTCCAGGGAAAATGGGCCTGCACAAAAATTAATGACATTATTGTCACCAATTTCATCTGTACAGGATTACACAGTATACTGCACATTAATTTACATTCTGCCTTTGGATACAATGATTACATCACCATCTGCATCATGTGATTCAGCAGAATTACTATGCACTGAATCACTTATTATAATAACAAATCATTTATATGCTCTTACTGCTTCCATACTGCATTAAATTTATATTTACCCAACATTTTTCCACTGTGTCTCAGTTCCCTCCTTTCATTTCTGCTGCATGTAGTGTTTCTGAGTTTTTAAGAATTCAAGGGAAAAAGCTCCCAACTTACAAACAAATAAAAATGGTTTACGTCTCAACCCCAAGCTTGTGTTACATGCAGAGAAGGTATAACTCCAAGTGCAATATTTTTGTTGTAGTTACCCACAAATGCTACAATTTTATTATAATTTGTTGTTTGAATTAGTTTAATATATGATTGTATGATTTATTGATTAGTATGTTTTTTTGCTATTGCTTTTTTAATGTGACTTTGTACTGTATTTTAGCTCTATCATGTAAGAGTTGGGTGTATGTATGTAGGGGTGTCATTCAAATGAGCCTCAGCTCAATAATCTATCCTTAATAAAACATGAAGCTTGAACTTGGATTTGGTCATGTATTTTTAACTACAGAGTTTTCTTTCCAGTAAAATACTATGGCAGTACTATATCTAAATTAGTCTGTTCATTATGCCTAATTAGTTCCAATAAGTAATAATATGTAGGTTCATAAGGAGGTGTCATTGGAATACAATATCTTTATAACAATCAGACTTTTTTCTGCTCTTCCCCATCCACACAAAGTTGAAATTTACCCTCACAGTGGGGGTTCATATAATTAAATGTCAGCTCCTCTGGACAGTCGTGTCTTGTTTGGCTCAGTTTACTTGTTGAGGAAGGGGACCCTGGGAGATAGCTGCCTCCTAAAGAAACCTTCACTCGACCCAGACATCCTAGCGAATTACCATCCTATCTCCAAACTGCATTTTTTGAGCAAGGTTGTGGAGAAACTGGTAGCACAGAAGCTGGAGGATGAGCTCATGTCCTTCAACATCTATGAGCCATTTTTGTCAGATTTTCAGGCTAGACATGGCACAGAAACTGCACTAGTCAGGGTACATGATAACTTACTCAGAGCTAGAGATAGAGGAGACAGGTCAGTTTTTGTGCTCCTCAATCTCTCTTCGGTTTTCGACACCGTGGACCACATTGTGCTTCTTGATTGGCTCTGTGAATTTTGTGGACTCGAAGGTATTGTCATCAGGTGGTTTGAGTCCTATCTCTCAGACAGGGTGCAGCAGGGTAGTGATGGGGAATTTCTCCTCCTCTCCAATGCCTCTGTCCTCTGGAGTTCCACAGGGTTTGATCTTGTCACCGATGCTGTTCGTGGTATATATGCTGCCCCTGGGTGAGATCATTTAACAGTACAGCATGGAGTTTCACTGCTATGCAGATGACACCTGTGCAGTTGGTGTGCTTAACACCTGTCTAGCTAAAGTCAATGACTGGATGGCTTCCAGCTGGCTGCGACTCAACCCAGACAAGACTGAGGTGCTGGTGGTTAAGCCAGGTTGCGGGTATGATGGGTTGCTACCTGGAGCAGACACAAGTCTTTTCCTAGGGTCTGCTCTGTTGGTTGCTTCCCTGAGGGTGTGAAACCTAGGTGTGATCCTGGAAGCAGACTGACCTTTGAAAATCAGGTGTTATCTGTTGTGAAGAGTGTTTTTTACCACTTACGGAACATCGACAGGATCAAGCCCATCATTCCATCTGAAGATCTGCTGACCCTGGTACATGCCTTTGTGACCTCCAAACTCAACAACTGTAATACTCTTTACTTTGGGGTCATGGGAGGGACCTTCTTCAGGCTGCAGCTGGTGCAGAATGTGGCAGCCCAGTTACTGGCGGGACTATCTCTGTTAAGCTATGTAAACCCAGACCTGTGTGCTCTGCACTGGCTGCCGGTCAGGTGGAGGGTCCTTTTCAAGGTGGGCTAGCTGATCTATAAGGCCATACACTTGCTGGGTCCAGGCCACCTGTCTGAGCTCCTGTGACCTGCGACCTCTGCCCAGTCCCTCTGCTCCTCTTCGAAAGGCCTCCTTGATGTTCCCAGGGTTTGGCTCAAGGCCTCTGGCGATTGAGCATTTAGTGTCTCTGAGCCGATCCTGTGAAACATGCTTCCAGCTGCAGTCTGGGAGGCCCCCTGGATTGGTGTCTTTAAGCAGAAGCTTAAAGTCCATCTCTTCTGCCAGGCTTTTGGGGATTAAACCATCTCCTCCATACTCTACTCTCAGCTACTATATATTTTATATTTATTCTTTTCAGAATATCGTTTTAATATTCAGCTACTGCACTAATGTTTTACTGTATTTTGTATTCTGTTTTTATTGTGTATGGCACCCAGAGCCTCCGGGATTGGATGCCTTAAAAATAAAGTTGCCTTGCCTCCCCTGAGACATCCTTTACCATCCCAACATTTAAAGTCTCCCACTCCTAACCTCAGAGCCCTCCCAACAGATCTAGGTTCACAGATCCCTATTAACCGTGCCAGTTCTTATTACTGTGCTTTACAGGGTGAATTTCCTTTGAGGCTGGATGTGAGTGGAGGGGGCGAGCAATGTGGGACTTGGATTGAGCAGATTAAAGGATTTTGAATGCTGTTTGTTTGTGGGGGCTGGTTAATGAGGCAGTCAGGAATTTTTGCTGAAGCTGGATATGGGGAGAGGGGCCGAGTGATGTGGGCCTGGCTTGGATTGAGCAGATCAAAGGGTTTGGATGCTGTTTGTTTGTGGGGGTTGGCTAATGATGCAGTTAGGAGCAGGAGTATGTGGGGACTGTAGCTGAGGGGCAAGCTGGTGGTGTGCCTCATGTACAACACCTATTCAGAAGTTGAGATGCCGCCTCTTCTTGATCTCTGACTCTTACACATTGACAGTATTAATGAGTTCTGTCAAGTTGAAAGTGTGTTTTGTTGAAGGTTTCTGTTTATTGTTTGTGTCACAATTGCTGAAACTGTTAGAATGTGTAGAAGTGGGCCCAGGTCCCCTGATATCTCTAAGGTTAACATCTCATAATGGCACCCTTGAGTGATCTTAAAGTAGTCACATACAATGTTAATGGTTTAGGAAGCTCAGTGAAACACAGTCACCTGGTGCAGGAACTTAATAGACTGCATACTTCTCTGGACTTCATTCAAGTAGCCCACCTTACCCACATGGAACATAAGATGTTAGTACTGGTAGGGGTGGGGGCATGCTGCACTTCCTTATATGATGCTCATCCCCACAGGAGGTGGGTGATCATTCTGATATATAGGGCAGTCCCACTGCAGATCATGCAGATAAAATGAAGATTCGTATTTCTTGAAGGGCAGTACAGGAACACCCAGGTGGCTCTCCTTAATATTTATGCCCTCAATGAGGGAAGGGAGAGGAGGCACTTTTCCAGATAGTATGCCCCTTGGTCACTAGAGACCTGTCTAGACTTCACTGACTAGGAGATGAATCAATGTGATAATGCACTCGGGAGTGCAACACTGGTACTTGTGGGGTCCCAACTTGGGGCATGGCAGAGGTAGTTCTTCCTTTGTTGATTAGTTTGGGAATTGGCTCCAGAGGGGTTGTGGCATTTTCTGCGCCCAAGGGACAATGACTTTATTTTTTGCTGCCCTGCAGAAGTCATATTCCTACTTGGACATGTTTTTCCTATGCATGGAGTGTCTATATGTAGCCCAGGAGTGTCACATAGGTGCAGCCATGCTCTTGGACCATGTTACGATGCAGCTGGGGATAAACACCACCCCACATTGCAAACAATCACACTACTAGAAGCTGAATGTCTGCCTCCCTCACATGCCTTCTTTCCAGAAGGTGGTCTGAAAGGCAATCTCAGCCTATCTCCAGAATAACCTGGGGAATGACACCTCTCTGGCATGCCAGTGGAACGGTCTAAAAGCCACAATAACTGAGGCAATTATCCAGGTAACCTCTCACAAGAAGAAGAAGACAGACGCTGCTTGTAGAATGCAGCAAGAACATTGGCTTTACAAATTGGAAGCCACACATAAAATCACAGTAGAGGATAGCCTTCTCCTCTAGGTTATGGAATGTAGAGGGCAACTGCACACCTAAATTGAGCAAATAATTAATTTATTCATTCATTTGTTAACTGGGCTGATGCACTGATCCAAGGACCTTTTTCAGGAATGGCCCGGGCCAGAAACTGGCGCAAACAATGGGATATACAGTGAGAATGAACTGGACACTTGAGTAAGTCTGGCTAACACAAAGTGGTGAGGTAGTCTTCAACACAAGTAAAAGTGCTAGATACAGCAATAATAGAGGGGTAGCCTCAGCATTCAAAACAACAGCACTATGAAGCAGGGAACAGAACAGGCAAATTGATGGACTGGCAACTGCAAAAGCAGATCATATGGAAAGCCATATTAAAAATAATGAGTACAGTGCCTATGTGTGTGTGTGTGTGTGGGGGGTTGACATCACCAACCTACAGGCAATTGCAGAGCTTTTTACAAAATACTACCAGAACTTACATGTGGAAGACCACTCCCCCTCATATGGTGAGGATATTCAGTGATATTTTACTAATCTGAGGCTTGTCACACTATCCTAAGAGAATTGTGATTGAGGAGGGAGGAAAATGTTTCAGGGGCTTTTTGGACCCAAAAGGTACAGGCAAGTGAGTAGGATGAAGAAGGTTACAAAAATCAGTTTTTTTTTGTTTTACAAACAAACAAACAAAAAAGCTCTGAGCTATTTCTCAGCCAAATCAGAAATGATCAGCTCATATTCGGTTCCTGCCAAACCATCCCAGTTTGGCATGAGTCGTTTTAATCCAAACCAGTTCTGCACATTTCTAGTCTGGAGAGCCTGAAAATGAATTCTTAACACTCAAGTGAAGGAAAGGCTTTCTGCTAAGAATGTTTTCAAAAGGCAAAACTTTGCACTACACATGCACTTTAAAAACAATTTACATTGCAGAGCAAGTTTTTTGAAACCACAAAAATCTTACAACATAAATTCCCATCCCCCACCCTCTCATAGCATCCTATCCCGTCCTCCTTTCACCTTACCCCCAACCAATGTCATGATGAACCCCTTCCCCCACCCACTCAGCAGCACCAAATCCAACTTCCCCAACCTTAGAAGAGTAATCAAGAAAACATGCCTTCCCTCACAGGCTCAGAAACACCAAGCCCCAGCCCACCCTGCTTGTTGGAGTCTAAAAGGCAATAGCACATCCCTCCCCCACCCACTCAACTCCCAACCATTCCCATGCCACCAAACAAAAGGATACAAGAACTGTGGCAGAGATAGGGATGTAACTGTCACAGACCCTCCTATCATCACCTTGGCCAGCTGCCCTGATGACATTAAAATCCTCCCAGAGTCATGACGACTGGTAGATGGTTCCACATCACAGTATGGCAAAATGCTGACAAGCAGAAATTTGTATGGTGGAGGAGAAGAAGTGGTCCCTGCATCAAATTCTAGTAGCATGGTGAAATGATCAGGAAACGTGGCAACTAGCACTACAAGTCTATGGGGCTAGTATGTTTTCCCAACATGTAACTGCCCATTGCATATTTTCCCAGTGATGAATTCCCGACTTGCGTCTGACCGATGGGTATTTTTTACTGACAATCACAATCCCAGCAGCATTTAGCAGCCTAGTGTTTCTGTATCCACCGAGTTCGCAGAGTAAAAAAAAAAAAAAAACATAAACACAGACCTTATCCTGTTTGTGTATCATTTTACCTGGAAAACCAGTTTTTATACCTAGATGTCTTTTTTTAAATAAAAGTAACCTATGGGCAACGTTGGGAAGATAAGGGACACACTTCTGACTTAACTGAAAGAGCACTGTGAAACAGCATTATTATTAAAATCCTTTTAGCAGGCTCTCAAAGCCTTTTGCAGAGCTAGTGAAGAAAAAATGTAAACATGGACCTTATCTATTTGTGTACCATTTTTTCTGGAAAACGAGTTTTCATACCTAGATAGTACATTTTCCTAACATGTAACTGCCTGTTACGTATTTTCCCGATGATGAATTCCCAACTTGCATCTGACCGACGGGTATTTTTTACCAACAAGCATAATCCCGGCAGCATTTAGCAGTGTAGTGTTTCTGTATCTACTGTGCCCGCAGAGTAAAAAAAAACATGGGATGTACAGTGAATTAAACATACTTAAGAAGAGGAAGGGGGTGGGGACAAAACTGGGAGGGGAAAGGCTCCTGGGCTAGAGCTCTGTGCATGGCATTGCACCATACCACTGGCACAATGCCATGAACAGATCCCTGTCCCTGTCACACAACACCATGCTAGCTAACACAAAATCCACCTGCAGCTGGGGATACTCTACTCACTGCCCATTGTTCTCCAGCGTTGTGCACAAGCATAATGTGTGGTGGCAGAATGGAGATGCCTTGTTTGCCTCAATATTATGGCACCATACCTTGCAACTGTGCATCAGGCCCTTAGTAGTCAGACCTTTGCAAGTCCTATTCCTGATCAAGTTGGAGTATAAATATTTTGATTAATGCCTATAACCGTATTTGTCACATACTGTAGGATCACACACAATTTGTTTTCTAACATACTAAGATGCCAGCGTACCGGGTCATAATGTTGTATGCTTAATAAGCGTATGCATTGTCGCGAACCCAATTTCCTATGCGCTCTCGTGTTTAGACCCAGTTAGAATCTTTAGTGGGGAGAGTCCAGGGGGCACAGCCCCCCATAATGGGGGAGGGTGTGGGGGGCAGAGCCCCCCACAGTAAAAAAGATTTAATTAAATCATGCAATGCAATTATTTCACATGACATTCTGCTGTGTGCAGTGTTGACCCCATGCCAGATGCCAGCAGAGTAGACCCATGGTCTATTGAGTCTGCTCAAGAGTCAGCACCCAGTTGGGGCACCATTGCCACCCACTCCCCCTCACTGTAAATCCCCCCAACCCTATCCACCATCAGGGTGCACCTCTGAGTCTGGCATTATTCAGTTTCACCTTCCCTCATACTTGTCCCAACCCCTCTTGAAACCCTCCACAGTATTAACAGCCATCAGTTCTGCAGGCAGTGCATTCTAAGGTTCCATCACCCTCTCTGTGAAGTAACATCTCCTAGTCTCTGACCTGAGCCTCCCACCAACCAACCTCATGGAGTGCCCCTTGGTGGCCCCCCTGCCTCTCTCAGCTGGAACACCCTGTCTAGGCTTACCCTGTTTACCCCCTTTAGGTATTTAAAGATCTCTATCATATCCCCTCTGTCCCTGCTCTCATCCAGGGAGTACAAGTTGAGCTCCTCCAGTTTCTTCTCATAGGACCTTTCCCCCAGAACCTGTATCATCCTGGTCATCATCCTCTGGACCCTCTCAAGGAGTGGAATGTCTTTTTTTAAGTAGGGCCGTCAAAACTGCACTCACATTCAAGGTACGGTCTAACCAGGCAGTTATACAGAGGGAGTAACACCTCTTGCCTTTTCAAGGTTATCCCCCTGGCAATACGCCCCATCATTCTATTTGCTTTGGCACCAGCCTCCTACACTGTTCAGAGTTGTTCATTTTGGCATCTACAACCACCCTAAGGTCCTTTTCCCCTCCTGAAACCTGCAGTTTCTCCCCTTCCAGAAAGTACTCTTGAGCTGTGTTCCTAAGCCCCAAGTGGAGAATCCCGCATTTTTTAGCATTAAAACTTAGTTTCCAGGTGCGAGACCACCTCTTCAGAGTTTCCAGGTCCCCTTGCAGGACTCTCCTACCCTACTCCCCATCCACCACTGCCGCCAGCTTCGAGTCATCAGCAAAGAGGCTCATCTCACTCCTTATACCAATTCTGATGTCTGAGATGTAAGCGTTAAAGTGGAATGGACCCAGCACTGACCCTTGTGGTACCCTGCTGATGACCCTCCCAGGAGATGAAACCTCGCACCTGATCACCACCTTCTGAAACTTCCCAGTTAGCCAGTTTCCTGTCCGCCTAACCATCCATTCCCCCACCCCCATTTCACCCAGCTTGCCCAGCAGCCCAGGATGTGGCACCAAATCAAAAGCCTTGCTGAAGTCCAGAAAGATGACATCCACTGATAGAGCCATAGGAAGGCATTTGGGTGCCCTGGACAAGAGACGAATTTTGCACCCCCTTCCCCTGAAAAGAGCCAGAAGCCAGGGTTTACATGCTCCAGCTCTGTGGTGAGGTTTGGGGCTTTTCTTGAAGAAAAAAAAAACACTTTTGCTACTTAGTCGGTCCCTACCCCTTATTTAAGGAAAAATTTTGCTGCCATGAATCTGAAGTGTGGGAAGAAGAATCAGCATTTATATGGCACTTTTCATATACAGTGTATGCCAAAGTGCTTTACACACAATGCTAGACTGGTAGTGAAGTGACTAAATGTGTGGTTGCGGCCATATCGCACATCAACACCCACACACAGCCTGGACAATTGCATGAACCGATTTATGGGAAAGGGAATGTTAGCCAGGACACCGGGAATGTCCCCTACTCTTTGCAAAGACAGCCCCTCAGTTCTTTTACTTCCACCTTGACACCCACCAGGACAACACCAGGATGGGCAGAAGGGACCTCAGTTTAACATCTCATCTGAAGGACAGCACACCCCAGCAGTTTAGCACCCCCTACTACTGCACTCTGATGCCAGCATTTTAGGTGTAAGTCTAATCCCGGTGTGAGCAGAGAATCCACAACCTTCTGGTCCATAGGTGGATGTGCTACCAACTGAGCCAGGAGACTCTGGCTGGCTAGAAGCACATTTAGACAGGCAGTATTTTTTTTTTATTTTCTTTACAGTTTACTTTAAGTAGGGGGCATAGCAGCTATGTTTTTGAGGTCTAGGTTTGGGCGTGGTCCCTGGAAATGTGTCAATCTATTGGGAAGGGTAGTCTGATTCTTTGTTAAAAGCAATGCACTGCAAATGCATGATTCTTGTAGCATTCATGGGTATGAGTGACAAACTATTTTTCTGCATACTAAACATTTGAATGGGATAATTGGGCTTAGGAAAACAGAGTACACATATTTTCTTATGTCTCAATTTTGAAGATATAGGAATTTCTATATCTTCAAAATTGAACATAAACTCTACGTTCACTTACTGAGGAATCCTCTGAAAACTGAATATTACAACACAGCTACTTCTGTATGTGACTGATGCTAGAGATGATTTCTGACCTGTCTCCATCTCCAGGGGTCATGCGACCAGCCATTCATATACCACAGTCTGCACAGTGTCTGTAACCTGGCACCCAGTCCCACCGGCTGTACAATAAAGAAAAAAAGCATGTACCAACCAACTTGAGGGAGACTAGTCAGTGCAGTGCAATGGAGTTGCAGTATGGCTTTGATCTGACTGCAGACTCGGCTCTGACTGGGACTGTCTGTGCTGTCCCTCCACCACCCACCTGCATGGAGTAGAAGGAAACAGCACGGGGTGGGACTGGGGGAGCCTCCCTAGTGTGGAATTGGAGTGCAGGAGGAATGTGGGTCAAGATGAGAGAAAACAATGTGGTGGGCTGGAGTGAAGGTGCCCGTGGCCCACCCACACCATGGCAATCAGTCAACACACAAGCAGCAGACTGGAGGGCACGAACGTCTTCACTCCCATCTCAGTCCTGTGAACTACTAAGTTGTCATGTCACACTTGAGTCAGGCCTGAGCCGTGGGTCCCTCGGCCCAGTCCCACAATCAAATTAAAAATCAGATCCAATCCTTCCTCCCGATCACTGAAGTGCAGTGCGTTTTTCAAATTCCAATCAAGAATCCCCCCCAGTGGCACCACCGCTGCCACTTGCACGTGCCACATAGATACATAGATACATAGACAGTGTCGGCAGATAAGGGCCTATGGCCCACTCAGTCTGCCCACTTGAGCTTGTAAGTTCAGTTTATGTTTTCCTAGAAGTCTGTTGCCCCTTACCCCTGACCTCCAGAATTCCTTTACGTCTATCCCATGCATTCTTAAATCCCGTGATTGTTTCAGCCCCACCACTTCCTCTGGCAGGGTGTTCCCTTGTCCACCACCCGTTCTGTGAAGAAATTCTTCCTCATGTTTCCTCTGAATCGTCCTCCTCCAACTTCATCCCATGCCCTCTAGTCCTGGAACATTTTTTTCGCTAAAATAGTGTATTCCTGCACCCTGTTCCTCCCTGTGAGATACTTGTATGTCTCTATCATATCCCTCTCTCCTCCTCTCCTCTAGGGAGTACATGTTCAGTTCCTTCAACCTGTCTTCATAGGACTTGTGATGCAATCCATGCACCATCTTTGTTGCCCTCCTCTGAACCTTTCTACCCTGTCTATGTCCTTACATGGGTATGGTCTCCAGAACTGTACACTGTACTCCAGTTGGGCCTCACTAGTGTCTTGTATAGCGGAATTATGACCTCCTTTTCTGCTGGTGATGCCCCTGCCTATACATCCCAGCATCCTATTTGCTTTACCTGCTGCCTTGTCACACTGTTTCCCTACCTTGAGGTCATCAGAGATGATAACCCAAGATCCCTTTCCTGCTTGGTGCATGCAATATCCTCACCCCCAACTGATATATTGTGCCAGGGTTTTGTGCCCCATATGCATTACCTTGCACTTTTGCATTGAATTTCAACTGCCAAACCCTGACCATTCTTCAAGTTTCTGCAGCTCCCTTCTCATTCTGTCTACACCCTCTGGTGTGTCTACTCTGTTACAGAGCTTTGTGTCATCAGCGAACAGTGAAATTCTGCCTTCTAGGTCCTGTGCAATGTCACTGATGAAGATGTTGAACAGGACCGGTCCCAGCACTGATCCCTGTGGTACTCCACTGGTCATTCTTCCCTCTGTGGAGTGACAGCCATTTACCACCACCCTCTGTGTCCTGCCACCCAGCCAGTTACCTACCCACCACACTACTGTCCTGCCCACACCCATATTCCCCAGTTTGTGTAATAGTCTTCTATGTGGCACAGTGTCCAAAGGCCTTGCTGGAAGTCCAGATAGGCCATGTCCTGCCCTCCCTGATCCACCTCCCTAGTCACCCAGTCAAAAAATTCAATGAGGTTGGTCTGACATGACCTCCCCTGGTGAAACCATGCTACCTGGGTCCTGTGGTCCATTGACAACCAGATGTTCCACCAATCTCTACTTCAGTAGTGCTTCCATGATCTTCCCCACTACCGAGGTGAGGCTGACTGGTCTGTAGTTCCCTGCTTCCTCTTTGTTCTCACTTTTCTCACTTTTGTATAAGGGGACTACATCTGCTGTCCTCCAGTCTTTGGGTACCTCCTCTGTTTCCAGTGATACAACACATACAACACACTCACACCTCATTCATTGACACTGTCACACAGACACAACAAACTAAACAGTAAACAAATTTGAAGAATTAATTTTCATTTTAAAACAATACGGAATACAGAATCACACAGAGACATGGGAGACGGCCGGGACGGACTTGTACATACTGTAGACGGACTACTACAGTAATGTGCTACATTGCTTTGCTTAAAAATCTTCAAGACGGATTTCTCTTGTCTTCTCTATCATCTCTCTCAATCTTCTCTCTCTACATACACTCTGTCTATTGCTTTTTTTGCTGCCTGCTCATCACTCTGTTTCTAGGCTCTACTCTCAACAATAACATTGTCTTAGACTCCAAGTTTAACTGCCTCTCCATGCTACGTTCACCGCCCATACCTTTTATACTAGTGGGCGGCAGTAGCCAGCCCCCAGTTTCTCTTTCTTTCTCATCACAGCAACACCACACTACGTGATTATTTGTCTGCAGCTCATGTGACCCCTCCAACCCAACCTGCTGGTCCTTGGTCTGCAGATGCGCCCCTACTGACAGCCAAACATAATTACGGTTTACCAAGCTGAAATAAATTTAAAAAAGCAGTAGCACAAGTTAATAAACAAAAGAGCTTCAGTTGAAAATTGCACCCCCCTGAGGGTTGTGCCCCATGCCAGTGCATCACCCGCCCCACCCTTCCTACGGTACTATCCACTGGCGTGCCCTGATCTAACGCCTTTGTCACCCAATCATAGAACTCCACAAGGTTTGTCTGACATGATCTGCCCTGAATAAAGCCATGTTGGTGATCATCCAAGTGGCCCTGTGCCTCCAGAAACACCTCCAACCTCTCCTTCAATATGGCCTCCATCATTTTTGCTAACCACTGACATCAGGCTGACAGGCCTGTAGTTACCTGGCTCTTCACGTGAGCCACCTTTGTGGATTGGCATGACGTGAGCCATCCTCCAATCCTGAGACACTCACGCCATCTGAAGGCAGGAGTTAAAAAGGTCCACCTGAGGTGCAGCAAGGACATCCACTATCTCCCTTCTGGTCCCTGTGCCTTATCCATTTTCAGGGCCTCCCTCACCCCGTCAACAGGAGTTTCAACATCCGTGACCTCCCTTCCTCAGATCTAACTCACACCTCCGCAAGTTGCTTCCCTTCCATCGTCCCTATTGAAAACCGAGACAAAGAAATCATTAAGTACCTCCACCTGCTCCCCTGCATCCTCAGCCCATCCACTCCCTGACCACAGTCTGTTATTCTGCCCCTTCACTTTCCTTCTTTCCTTGATATATCTAAAGAGCCCTTTTTCACCTCTTCTGATCCAATGTACCAACCTCTGCTCCATCCTTGCCTTGGCCAATCTCACCATCCTGATTACCTTTTTGAATACCATATCATACTCCCTCCTGTCCATAACCCCACATGATCACCTGTATCATCTATAAGCTGTCCGCTTCTCCCTTGCCACTTCCTGGACCTCTTGGGTCCACCACCAAGGCTTTATGGCCCTATCAAACTTGCATCAGCCCCTCGTGCAGGCCTTGGTAGCTTCCAGGATTCCTCATTTAATAATGTCCCATCTGCTTTCCATAGCCATGTCTGTCTGAGCTCCTCCAAATGCACCATGAGGATCCTTTCCATACCCTTGAAGTCTGCACCCCTAAAGTCAACTGCCACCATCTTTGTGTGATTTACTCCTCCCCTCAGGACTATGGAAAACCAGACTGTGGCATGATTAATCCCTGCTAGTGGCTCCCTCACCACTAGATTCCTAACCAGATCGCAGTCTGACAGGACCACATCCAGGATACAACCATCCCTCGCCGGGTCAACCACCAGTTGGGAAAGGAATTCATCCTGAAAATGTCCAGCAGGCGCGGCTCCCTGGTCAATGAGGATGCCATAGTTCCCCAATCTGCCCCCCAGCATGTTAAGATCACACAGCACTACTGTTCTACCCTGCCCCTGACCACAGTGGTCCCTGAGATTCATCACCAAACCTTCCTCTAGATCATTCGTCTGCATGGGTGGGCTATAAACCACCCCCAAATTCCATCCTCTTACCCCCAGGTGCCTGCAGGGTAACCCATAATACCTCTATGCCTCCCTCTGACCCTCCACTCTGCATATATCAATGCCATTGCTAACAATGATTGCTACCCATCCCACCCACAGCATTGTCCTTCCTGAGCACAGAGTACTCATCCAGGTTTAAATCCCAGTCATTTTTTTTTTTTTTCATTTATCAAGTCTAGGATTACAAATACCTTTGAGCCATGGCTCTTTTACAAAGGTTCCATGTCAGAGAAATACAAATTATGGGGAACATCAAGACAGGCATTACAGCAATGTGGACATTGCAAACAGAGTACAGATTAATACAGTTCAAGGGTATCATTGTAACAAGGCAGCCAGCGGCATTTGTCAGAGAAAATAGACAACAGATAAGAAGTGCCAGAGTCATAGGGAGAGGGAAGAGGGTGGGGGGGAGAAGGAATGTAGGAAGGGTGGCAAGAGGGTGAAAAGTGCAGCATTGAGTATACAAAGATGTGAGGGTAGAATCCAGTGAGGAGGGGAGAGGAGGGGTGGACAACTTGAGCAGAAAGGGAAGTGGAGAAACAAGGTTAAGTTGAGCAGTCACAGGAGCTGTTGGTAGTGAAATAGTCCCAGAGCCTAGTTTTAAGCATACCAATAGTTGGGACAGAGGAGATGGTTGGGCTGAGGACATTGAACCAGAGTGGTGCTCAATAAGCAAAAGAGCATTGTCCCTGTGAAGTGTGACAGTGGGGGACTTTCAGTAGCTGTAGCGTGGATCTCCTAAAGCACCATTTGTTAATTCGGTGTTGTTACAGAGTTGAGACCCCAGAAGGTGCAAGGCCAAGGTAGATTTTTTTGACCATGGAGCAGGAGAGAAACTTTATGTGGTTTGATAGTTGGAGCCAGCCGGTCTGAGTGTACAGGTCACATGTGTGGGTGAGACGGTGAGCACCAGTGATGAGCCAACATGCTTTATTTAAGGCAGTTGAGAGTCATCTAAGGGTTGTGGTTGTGGCCGAGCCATAAATGATGAGACCATAGTCTATTACAGAGATCACAGAGCTCAGGACTGCAACCTTCAAAGCTTCTGGCATGAGGTGTGGTCAGTGTTTGTAGAGGAGACAAGCCATGTGTTAGCAGCTCTAGCTACATTATCTACATGAAGTCCATAGGAGATTAAGTTAGCTGTATCCTAAGTATTTGAAGGACACCACCTAATCTAGAGTTTTCCCTGGGTGGTGGAGATAGCCAAGTGGTGTAGCTTGTGTGGGTTATGAGAGCTGCAGAAGAGCATAGATTTGGTTTTCTTGTCATTGAGGACCAGTTTATGATTAAGAAACCATGTCTCTACAGAACTGAAACCAAGTTGAAGGTTGTGTTGAAGAGTTGCAGGATCTTTGTGAGTGGAGACTACAACAGCATCATCGGCATATAGTATGATCTGCTCAGAGCAGTGGTAAGGGAGGGAGTTTAAGAAAAGGCTAAAAAAAGGAGGGGCCAGTATGGATCCCTGTGGGACACCCAAGTGAACAGGCAGGGTGTAAGAAAGAGCGTCCGCAACTTTTACTGTCTGTGACTGGTTTTCTAAGTAGCTTTTAATCCAGAGAGAAGAGTCAGGTGATAGCCTGGCATTCAGTAGTTGGTGTATTAGTAGTCCATGGTATACTGTATCGAAGGCCTTGGAGAGGTCGATGAAAATGGCCCCGTGAGAAGGCTGTTGTCAAGGGATTTGTGCAAAGCTCCAGTGAACTCAAGAAGGGCTGTGGTGGTGCTGTGACCTTTCTGGAAGCTGTGTTGTTGTGGACAAAGTATGTTGTATTTATCCAAGCGGTCGGTAAGTTGATCAGCCACGATGCGCTCAAGTGCCTTAGAGAGTAGGGGCAGTATGGAGATAGGGCGATAATTTGAGTGAATCATCTTGTCTCCACTTTTAAGGATGGTTGTCACGGTGGCTGTTTTCCATAGGTCTGGGAATTTTCCACAGCTGAGAGAGGGGTTTAGGATTTTTGTTAATGGATGAATTACCTCATCGAGGGTGAGCAACAGAAGCATAAGGTCCAGGGTGTCGCTACTAGATCTAGATTTAGAGATAGCTGCAGTAATATAGCGGCAAACTTCATTCAGTCTTACCTTCCTGAAGTAGAAGAGGGGATGGTTAGATTGAAGGGCTGAGATATTTGGGGAGTAGGCCCTGTTTTCGAAAAAATCATGGGGTAGAACAGCACTAAGGTCTGAAAAAGCCGTGTTAAAGATGTTTGTGATCACCTTGGGGTCAAGGGTTGAGGATCCATCAACCATTAACATGGCTGGAGAGGTTTTTGTTTGCTTCCCTGTGACATCCTTGATATTGTCCCAGAAAGCACGACCATTTCCTCATGTATTGGTGAGAGCATCTTTGTAATAGGTGGATTTCATTAGCTGTATGGCTTTTGTGCAGGCCTTTCATGCTTGTTTATAATTTTGGATGTCCATTTGTTTGCCAGTGGCCCTGGCAACTGCCCAGAGGTGATTCCTTAGTTTCAGCTGTGAGAGAAGAGCAGCGGTGACCCATGGGTTAGAGAGAGATTTTGTTTTGCGCTGTTTAGCAGGGGCAAAGAGGTCGCAGGCTTTGTTGAAAACTGAGATGAAGTGATCAAGAGCCAAGTTAACATCTGTTGCTTCATAGAGGGGTAGCCAGTCTTGTAGAAGCAGGTGTTGTTTGAGATGTGGAAGTTTTCTATGAGGAAGGACTCTGCTAACGATAATTTTGGGAGGGGGCTTAAGGAATTTGTTAGACCATGCACACATGACTGGGGAGTGGTCACTGAGTGAGTCTGGGAGAATGGTTGTATGAGAAATCCTTGTGGGGTGAGTGGTGAGGACCCAATCCAAGAGGGTACTGGTGCCAGTCTTGTAGTTAATCCTAGTAGGGGAGTTTACCATTTGCGTGAGGTTAGCAGCTGAGATGGAGTCTTTATAGGCACTGGCACTCAATGCTAACCAGTTTATGTTGAAATCCCCTAGTAGAATAAGTTCAGCTTTGGGAGGATGAGAGTTGATAAAGTTTAGGACGTCATTGAATCCATGTTTAGTGTCCCTGGGCGGGATGTATACAGAGACAATAGTCAGGGCTTTATGGTTGGGACCTAGGACGATTTTTATTGGCAGAATCTGGGCTGAGGCAGAAAGTGATGGAGTTGCTACAGGGTGCCAAGACAGGGAGTCTTTGATATAGATTGCGCAACCACCGCCTTTTTTGGATATCCGGTCCAGCCTGTGGACATTGTAGCCCTGCATTGTTACTGCTGAGTCAGGAACTTTAGGTGTCAGCCATGTTTCCACCACTGCAAGGATGTCAGGGTTGTGTTGGCATATGAACGCTTGGAGTGCATCCAGCTTTGGTAGTAGGCTGCAGATATTAATGGTTGCAAGGATAAGGGCACCTGGAGTTTGTGTGTGGCCTGAGCTTCTAGGGCCAGGATTGGGATGGACGCTGCCTGAGATGAGAAGAATGTATATTTGTGCTGAGATTTTTTTTTTAATTTCGTAACATCTGTTGTTTATCATTTTATCAGTTCTGTGTCACACCTGAAACAGGGCCATTGGCTAGGTGTTTTACTTGATTAACGAAATAAAAAATAAATACATTGCAGCCAACTGTGATTCAGAAACCAAAGATTATGACATTGCATATAGACAGGCAGCAAGAGTAAATGAAGTCTAAGGGACAAAAAGACATTATTTTTAAGCAGCTATCCTCAGTAATGAAGAGGAGATGAACAATACAGAAAACGTGAAATATAAGAAAACTTGTGTATAAATGTCTTTTGAAATGTTCCCAGAGATTTAATTTGCTATTTAAGTACTGGGTCTAAACTATGCCATTTTATGAGGTGGTTGTTGGAATGCCTTACCGTTACATGTTCAATCCGCTTGCATGGTAGAGACCTTCAAGACCTCCTTGTAAACCTATTTATTTATGGAAGCATTCCTAGACAGTTTTTATTTATTTTAGCTGTATGTGTATGCATTATACAGTTATTTTATTTATTCATTAATGCTGCTGTAATGTTGTTCTGATTGTGAAGCAACCCCTGAGCCTCTGGGATATGGCACTCTAGAAATAAAAGTTGCCTTGCCTTGTTGTAGTTAATTGGTTATAAAAAGTGTCTGAGAAACTGAGCTTTCTGACTGATTGTGAGCATTCAATCAGCCTTATGTTACTCTTTCCTTAACATATGTGTAGAACCTAATCACATGCTGAACAAGGTTTAACACTATTTAAAAACATTAGTATTATAATAGCAGTAAGGCATTCCCAGGGGTTCTGTTAATGGTCAGTTAATCACCCTCTAGGGGCATGTGGCTTACATCCCTAAGGGATGATTAACAGACCATTAACATAACCCCTGATCGTGCCTTATTGCTTAATAATTGTAACAAGTTGTATCATGTACTGCAACATTTGTATTTGAAGCTGTCTGTGGGATGCCAGTAGACATTAGCTTCAGCTCAATGGATGTTTTCCCATATAAACATAAACGTCTTTAATGTTGTTTTACAGACAAGGAGGAGTTCTGGTCCCAGGACTGACCTCAGTTCTGGTGCTCATACAGCTGGTGGAAGGGAGGTGCATTGTGTAGACTCTGCACTTGCTTCCTGTGGTGGGAGGGCCACAGTGTATCACTTTGCAGCTTTTCACAGAAAAGTAATTATATGAATGACTAGATGTTCCATGAGAAATGGTGTAATGTGTCATTTCTTATGAAATAGCTCCCAAGAGGCCAAAAAGCATGATCTGGTTAATATTTCTTTTAACTGAATTATTTTCTCTTCATGAATGTGTATATGTTCATGATTTTGCATTGTACAGTTCTCTTATTCTTTATCCTTCATAACTGTGTGACCCTGAGCAAGCCACTTAACTTCCCGACGCTCCCTAGTCACACCTGTAAACAAGCTTTTAGCTTAGTGTGCCGCTCCTGGATAAACAATTGCAATTGCATTTGATTGCTCATGTTGTGTGAGCCAACTCCTACCTATGTCTATATTTCTAGGAGCTGTGGCCGAGCGGTACATTGGAGGAGTGGGGTTCAGCTACGTTTTTCTGACTGTTTGCTAATTAACTTTCCTGCTACATGTTGTGATAACATTGCTGGCATGGGAACAGGGAACGGGGAGGAGGGATGACACTGCTAGAGGGAGGGTTGAGGGTGGATGGTTTGGTGGCCATACATGGCACCATTTAAGATCCGGTGGACCACATGGCTACAGTCAGCCAACAGGGCATCTGAAGTCCAGGGAAATACATTGTACTGCTGAGTAGTTTTTTACCTTTTCTCCTAGAAGCTGCAGCCAAGTGGTACATCAAAGGAGCAGGACTCAGCTAAGTTTTTCTGACTGTTACATAGATACATAGATACATAGACAGTGTCGGCAGATAAGGGCCTATGGCCTACCCAGTCTGCCCATTTGAGCTTGTAAGTTCAGTTTATGTTTTCTTAGAAGTCTGTTGCCACTTACCCCTGACCTCCAGAATTCCTTTATGTCTATCCCATGCATTCTTAAATCCCGTGATTGTTTCAGCCCCCACCACTTCCTCTGGCAGGGTGTTCCACTTGTCCACCACTCGTTCTGTGAAGAAATTCTTCCTCATGTTTCCTCTGAATCATCCTCCCTCCAACTTCATCCCATGCCCTCTAGTCCTGGAACATCTTTTTCACTTAAAAATAGTATATTCCTGCACCCTGTTCCTCCCTGTAAGATACTTGTATGTCTCTATCATACCCCCTGTCTCCCTCCTCTCCTCCAGGGAGTACATGTTCATTTCCTTCAAGCTGTCTTCATAGGACTTGTGATGCAATCCATGCACCATCTTTGTTGTCCTCCTCTGAACCTTCTCTACCCTGTCTATGTCCTTACGTAGGTATGTTCTCCAGAACTGTACACTGTACTCCAGGTGGGGCCTCACTAGTGTCTTGTATAGCGGAATTATGACCTCCCTTTTTCTGCTGGTGATGCCCCTGCCTATACATCCCAGCATCCTATTTGCTTTACCTGCTACCTTGTCACACTGTTTCCCTACCTTGAGGTCATCAGAGATGATAACCCAAGATCCCTTTCCTGCTTGGTGCATGCTATATCCTCACCCCCCAAATGATGTATTGTGCCAGGGTTTTTGTGTCCCATATGCATTATCTTGCACTTCTTTGCATTGAATTTCAACTGCCAAACCCCTGACCATTCTTCAAGTTTCTGCAGGTCCCTTCTCATTCGGTCTACACCCTCTGGTGTGTCTACTCTGTTACAGAGTTGTGTCATCAGCGAACAGTGAAATTCTGCCTTCTAGGTCCTGCGCAAATGTTTAGTAATTACATTTCCTGCTAAGTGTTATGATAAGATTGTTGGCATGGGGAAAGGAAAGGAGGGGTGGAAGTATGCTGCAAGAGGTAGGTTGGAGGGTGGGAGATCCAATGGCCGTACCTGACACCATTGGAGGTCTGGTAGACCATGTGGCTACAGACAGCCAGTAGGGTGGCTATAGTCTATAGAAATATCCTAGAGTTCCTAGCAACTCAAAAGTGGAGCAACCCCAAAGTGTGAGTGCCATCAAGCAGGAGTATGTTGCCTTACCAGGGAGATGTGTATAGGACATCCGTAGGGCTACTGCAGGACCACAGGCAATTCTGCCTAACAGAGGTTGGGTAAATGAACAGGGCTAGAAGAGGAAGGGGGGTTCTGGAGTTACTGTTTGAAAAACAAGCTCAAACCTGGTAGGCCTGCGGAGGCAGGTTGGTGTACTGATTGGAACTACTCCCTATGTGAGGCAGGCCTGTGAAAGCAGGTGGAGTAAGTGTTTGTGACTACTCCCTATCTGGGGTAGATCTGTGGAAGCAGGTGGATGTACTGTTGGAACTATTCCCTATCTGGGGTAGGCCTGTGGAAACAGGTGGGTGCACTGTCGGAACTACTCCCTATCTGGGATAGGCCTGTGGAAACAGGTGGGTGTACTGTTGGAAATACGCTGTATCTGGGGTAGGCCTGCTGAGGCAGGTTGGTGTACTGCTTGGAACTACTCCCTACTTGGGATAGGTCTGCAGAGGCAGTTTGGAGTTGTGTTTGGAACTGCTCCCTATCTAGGGTAGGTCTGCAGTGGTAGGTTAAGGTAGTGCCTGGGACTACTCCTTATCTGGGTAGGTATGTGGAAGCAGATTGGGAGTGTACTTAGGACTACTCCCTAACTAGGGGGCCCAAAGGGGTAGTGAAAGGGTGTTAGTGCTATTCATTAACAAGGGATAAGCTCACAGGCAAATAGGAGTGTAACATAAGAAAAAGACTGCAGAGGCAGGAAGAGGGAGGGCATTGTGATGCAGTTGATGTGGGGCAGCAGTGTTTCTTGGACCAACATGGGGGGTAGGGGTTTCCCAGTGTATAGGAATCTTGTTTTTTTTATGGCAGAGGTGCAGATGCTAAGTAAAGAGGTGGCAATATTGACAGTGAGGCAGGAGAGCTGGGCTGGGCAAGGTGGAGGAACAAGGAGTAGGGGCAGGGTGGAGGGGTTGGAGGTCTAAATGCACTGGGACCCACTACTCCACAGGGAGAAGAAACCTTGGGAGACAGGATGGAGGACTGTGAGGAGAAGAGGAAGGATTCAGCATGGGGAGGGGGCATGTGCAACCATGGTAGTACTGAGTACTGCAGGGGATGAGGATGGCCTAGGTGGTACACAGAGGATGGAGGCAGATGTTATGTAGAAGGGGGTTGGAGAGGCTGCAGTGGGATCTGATGGGGAAAGGGGCAAGATACAGACAACAAGAGTTGAAGGGGGCTTCCTTGGGAGGGTAAGAAGGAGAGTGAAGTGGAGAGACAGGGAGGACAGAGTCCAACTGTAGCTGAAAAGCCAGGAGGAGTAGTTGAGTAGGGGAAGGGACAATAAGCAGACTGTGGTTGATGGAAAGGAGGAGGAGGAAGGGGAGTAGCAGCAAAGGGGGCAGTAAGGCAGGTGGAACAGGAAAAGATGGTTCCAGCAACAGGATGATGGGTGGAGGAAAGGAAGGGTAGTGGTAGAGTCATAGTACTGGGAGATTTAATAGTGAAGGGAATTAGAAGGGCTGGGGTGGGGGTGAACAGCAAGGTAGGCAAGTGGTGTGTCTCCTGGGAATTACAGCAGAATGCATATACCCGATTGTGAGCCCATTCACACAGAGGATTGGGGAAGCCTCATGTGGTGGTTCACTTAGGTACCAGTAACCTCACTGGATGTGAGGTTGGTACAGTGCAGAAGAGGTTCAGAGTGCATGGGCAGGTTTGTATGGGGGAAGCTAGGTTGGTAGCCTTCTCAAAAGGGCTAATGATGACTACAGCCAGCACAGCTAGGGAATGCAGGATTGAGGAGTTTAATGGATGGCTGCATAAATGGTATAAAGATGAGGGATTTGGATACATAGGGAACTGGGAGGGAACTTGGGATGATAAAACCCTCTATTCACCAGACAGCTTGCATTTAAGCAGGGGGGAACCAGGCTGCTTGGGGAACAAATTGGGGAATATATATATAAGCAGGAGCTTAATTTTAAACTTAAGAAGGGAAGCAAGGGTCGCAGCACCCAGGGTTACCCAGAGGTGGGGGCAGCCAGGCCCCCCAGCTTGAAAACAAAGAGTGATCAGGAAGGTGAGGAAGAGGGGAGAATAGAAGGAGACTTGGGGTAGGGATTTCTGAAGAAGGGGGCATGCAGCCCCCTAGGTAAAAAGCATAGGGGGTTCAGAAAAGTGGGAGAGTGTGGGGGTGGGACAGAGAAAGGGGGTAAGTGAAAGCCAAAGGGAGGTCCAAGAAAAGAAGAGGGAAGGGTCAGGCAGCCAAGCAGAGGAGGAGGGAGGGAGGGAGGCACTTGGTTGGAAAGGAAGGAAGGGAATTAGAGACTAGTATCACTCAACACTAGAAGTCTTGGGAACAAAATGGATGACCCACAGGTCATGATTTCAAAGGGAAAGTGGATCTGGCAGTAGTCAACGAAACCTGGGCTACCCCCAATCATAACTGAGACCTCTTCACTCTAGGGTATACTCTATATGGAGGGACAGGGAGAAAGGAAAGGGGGTGCTGTACATCAGGGAGGGCATTACTGCCACTTGGGGGGAAATAGGGAACAGGAAAGTAGAGGCATGGTAGGTACAGAAGCAAATGGTAGCAGGAAGGAAATTAAGGCAAGGTTTAGTTTACAGGCTACATAATCAAGACAAAGACAAAAATAGGGAGTTGGGTACCATGATCAGGATAGCAGAAGAAAGGGGCAAAGTAGTAGTAATGGAGGACTTCAGTTTGCCTAGGCTGGACTGGAGTGTCCCATCCACCGCCTGTGCCAGGAGACAATTGATCCTGGATGCAGTCCAGGATGGGCTCCTGATTAACAGGGTGCCTGAACTAACAAGAGAGGGAGACATCTTGGACCAGGTCTTGTCAGTTGGAGATCATATCAGCAGGTGAAGGAGCACTTGGGGAACAGTGCCCATCAAGTGTGGTTCCAAGTATGGGGAAGGAATTATCATGCACTAAGATGAAAGTGCTGGATTTCAGGAAGGCTGACTATAGTAAGATGGATAGATATTAAGAGGACACCTAGCTAGCCTTAAGAAGGATATGGCAGTTGATCAAAAGTAGACAGTGATCAGGGAAGGCATCACAGCAGCCACTAACATCTGCCTTAAACAGAAGGGGAAAAAAACTCAAAAGCCAGAAGACCAAGTTGGTTCAATAGGGAGGTGGGCCAGGCGGTAAGTGAGAAGAAAATCATGTAGAGGACATATAGAAAATCCTGAAAAGTTAAGAAGGAGGGGGGCTACTTGAAGGAAGCTAGGGAGGTTAGTAGGGTGGTCAGGAAGGCCAAGGCTAGGAAGGCACTGCAAATTGCAGAGGGGATCAAGGAGGGACAGAAAGCCTTCTTTGGGTACATCAACTGAAAGAGGGACGAGAAGGTAGGCACAGTGAAGGTAAAAAGGGGGAGGGGGTGGGTGGAAGGCAGTAAAGAGAAGACAGAGGTGTTAAACAAATACTTCTGCTCTGTCCTTATTAAGGAAAAGGGTGGACCAGTGCAGCAAGGGGAGGATGGAGGAGGGTAGGTCATGGCTGATGACAGGATAACAGAAGACAGGGTTAGGAAGGTGCTTATGTCCCTGAAGGTAAATAAGTCCCGTGGTCTGGATGGGATGCACCCAAGGATGTGGATCTGTTCAACAGTTCATTAAATACAGGGGTGGTACCGCAGTCACGGAGAACCACACATGTGGTACTGCTATACAAAAGTGGGCCAAGGAATGACCCTGGGAACTACAGACCAGTTAGTCTGACCTCCATTGTGGGTAAACTAATGGAGACCACTCTGAATGAAAGCTGGTTGGGTTCTTTGACGCAAAGAGGATCCAGGACATGAGACAGCATGGACTCATGTCTGGGAGATCATGTCAAACTAACCTGATCAGCTTCTTTGACTGGGCAGCAACGGTATTGGGTCAATACAGTGCTACAATAACCATGTGGCAAGAACTGCACTGTGTAAAGCGCGAATAGATTTAGAGTGACAGGGGTATAATAGCAGTAGAGAATTACTGCTACCCCTGTTGCTCTGCGCTGTTACATAGCAAGGATCAAGGTGCTGTGTATGTGGTGCCTGGTTGAGCCGCTCCTGTGGTGGAGTGGCTAATTCACCAGCACACAGCAGGGTTGGAGACCTGGGACAAAGGTTCTGTTCCCCCCAGGTCTATGGGTGTTGCTACTATTATCTTTGTGGGTTTTTTTTTAGAAAAATGTAAATGTTCCTTCTCTCGAGTTTTTCCCCTTCCCCGAAGTCCACACCACCTCAGAGTATGTTATCTTTAGTTTGGGGTGTGTGGGGGTGATGCCCCCCATGTTGGGGGGGTGCAGGAGCATAGCTCTCTGCAAAATTAAAGAAAATCCTATTATGTTCAATGGTGTGTGCTGTTTTTGGTGGGTTCATTGTTGTTACTCATGCTATTGCAGCAGACACTGTTTTCCTTGCAGCACTGATTGCCGTACTGTTTTGCTCGGCAACATTATGACCCTGTGCCGGCAGCAAACAGGGGTCAGGTGGTTGATATTCTATACTTGGATTTCAGCAAGGCCTTCAACTCAGTGCTCCACAAGAGACTGATCAGGAAGTTAGAGGATCTAGGGAAGGGAAGCAAATTAACAAGGCGTGTGTCCAATTGGCTCAGTGGTAGGACCCCCATATGCAAATGACCTCACTGCACAGTTAACACCCAAACAGCACATTTGCATCTTATTACTGGAATGTAGTCAGGTTATTGTGTGTTACTCAATCACCTGAGAGAGTACTGCAGACTCACTGGCACTGTCATCTGCTGGTTTGAGTCCTACCTTGCGAACAGAAGACAATAGGTGGTGATGGGGAACTTCTCCTCCTCCCAGAGTCTACTATCTTGTGGAGTTCCTCAGGGTTTGGTCCTGTCACCAATGTTGTTCGCTGTACACATGCTGCCCCACGTGAGCTCATTAGGAAGTACAACTTGGGTTTTCATTGCTATGCAGATGATACCTAGTTGCATCTTTCTTTTGCCCTGGAACATCAAACGTAGTGGATGTGCTTAATAACTGCCTCGCTGAGATCAATGACTGGGTGGTCTCCAGCTGGTTGTGACTGAACCCCGATAAGACTGAGGTGTTGGTGGTGGAGTCAAACAGAAGGCATGATAAGTTGGCTCTGGTGCAGCAACAGGGTTATTCCTGGGACCAACTCCATTGAAGGCCTCCTCTAGGGTTTATGATCTGGGCATTATTCTTGATGATGTTCTGTCACTTGAATTTCAAGTGGCGTCCGTTGTCCGTACCAGTTTCTATCATCTGAGGAATATCACTAGGATCAAGCCCCTAGTTCTCCCTGAGGACCTCCCCACTTTGATATATGCCTTCCTGATATCTAGGCTTGACTACTGTAATGTGCTCCTCTTCAGGGTCTCAGGGGGCCCTCTGTCAGCTGCAGTTAATGCAGAATGCGGCTGCTAGGCTGTTGACTGGACAGCCTAAGTACAGTCACATCACTCCAATTTTGCATGAACTGCACTGGCTGCCAGTCAGGTGGAGGGTTCTTTTCAAAGTGGGCTTGCTTACATTTAAGGCCTACATGGTCTTGGCACTGGCTATTTGTCGGACCTTCTTACACCTGCCGGTCTGCTCCCTTCGCTCCTCCTCCAGGGGCCTTCTAGTGATTCCCAGGATGAGGTTAAAAACAGCCAACAACAGAGCATTTTGTGTCGCTGGACCCTTCCTGTGGAACTCACTTCCTGCAGTTGTTAGGGAGGCCCCTTCAGTTGAGGCATTCAAAGCCCACTTAAGACCCACCTGTTTAGTCAGGCCTTCCCAGATCTACCTTTTTAGGCATTACTGTTAACCTTTAGTAGTTGCTGTTCAAGCGTTACTAAATTTTAACTATTATTATTAGCCTGCTGTTTTATATTTATTCTTGTTTTAATCTGGTTTTATTTTATTTTTGTTACTGTTTCTTGTGTATTTTGGTGCCTAAAAATAAAATTTGCCTTGCCTTTGCCTTACCATACCATTGGGATGCACAGTTCCAGCATTACAGGACAGCACCACCACTCCTCAAAGGTGACCAGGAGGCACTACAGCCTAGCAGGCAGGTGAGAATGCATGGTTATGTGTGGGTGGACTGCAATGGCCTGAGTACAGTGCTACATACCCCCCAACCCCTTAGCACCCAAATATGTGCCAAGGTGTGTGACAACTGGTCAGAATGGGTGACATGGCAGCAAACACGACAGTGCAAGCTTGGAAGACTGTGGTAAATAAGTGCACCAATGTTGCTACTGTGTGCTTATACCTAGCATCTCATATTATCATATAATTCTGCATAACAGTCTCAGTGGTTGGTATATAATTTCACCCTTTCTATGTGGGTCAGAGGATGTCCGAGTGGTAACATGAGTGCCATACCCCATACTGTGTGACAGTTGAGAGGTTTGCAGTGCTACTACCCTTGGTCATGTCTGTGCCCTTGGTGGCCGCATGCACAATACTGGAAGGGTCCAGTGTCCTTGGGGCATGCTCCTGCCACCTCTAGGCTGCAGGTGGTGCCACCTCTGCCCTGTGTGGCACACAGTTGTGCACTGTTCACCACCAGTACACCACAGTGACCCAAACTAAGGGCCCCTGTAGCATTGTCACACTGCAAGGATGGCTTCGGTGACATGTATGTGATTCCTGGTGGTGTGGGTCTGGCATGGGCATGCTGTGTGCACCTATGGTATTCCACCATGGGTGTGAGTGCCACTGGGCTGTCCCCTGACCCATGCCATGCTGCCACCATTACTGCCATGCATCCTGCACACCATTGTCCCAGACGCCACCATATGGGCACATGCCTCCACCAGGTGGCACACTGATGGCCACATGCGTGCAGGCTATGGCACCTGGTACATGTTCTGCGTTGTAGCTGTCTGCTCTGCTGGTATGCTAGAGGGGTGCCTGCCTAGCATGTGGCAACTGGGCGTCCCTGACCTGGTTGTGGTGGTGGGGTGGCTGACTGGGTGGTACCCGGTGGTGTCATGCAGCAGGTGCCCGGCAAACTGGCACAGCAAGGCCATGGCTTTGGGTACTACCATCCTGGCATGACAGCCATGTGTGGGTGTCTGGAGCACATCCTAGTGCACCTCTGAGAGCTGTCTCAGGGTCACCTGTCTGCAGTTCTGCAGCCTGGCTGTGGGTGGCTGGCTGATTTAGGTCATCCCCTTATATACCTAACTTTGCGCAGCACAGTTTTGAGATGGGCAACACATGCACCACACATTTTGGCTAAATATACACTTGCACGGCATGTTCAGGTGCCCACCCCCTTTTTTTTCACCACATACATTATCTCTGCAAGATCGCACATTCGAACATGAGCGATGCATCTCTCCCTTTTGAATATCGTGCTTCCGCACATTTTCTGGGATGTGCCATGTATCTCCATTTTGGGCAGCACATCTCCTTTGAATATGTGGGCTGTATTCTTTACCATACAGAAGATCAAGAGGAGATGTTATGTTTATAAGGCATTCCATGACAAAAATATTTGGGAAACATCAATTTTAAGCATAAAAATGGGTGAAAGGTCCACCAGGTCACATAGCTTACAACTGAAGGGCGATCTTTATAAAACTACAAGAAGGGGTAAGTAGTTTAGTCAGGGGGTAGTAAAGACATGGAATCAACCACCGGAACCAGTAGTTACAAGTGAATGCATTGACTCCTTTAAGAAGTCTCTAGATATCTACATGGATGACAATAAAACTATGTTTTACCACTAATAAATGGCGAGTCAAACATGGCTTTCGAGCTCACTGACTCGTTTTCGCACCTATGAACATCTCTTAGAAGAGCCCCATGACTGCTCTTCATCCTTGCAAGTTATCAGTGGGCAAGGTTTTATCTCAGGACAGAGCCTTTCCTTTGCTACCTTTTGAATTTACCAGAGCACCCATCTTGCTATACACTTTGGGTTCAATCATTTTTCATTCACTACCATGATGCTGCAACGTCAGTTTAGCTGGTGTGCAGGAGACAGTAACACTGTAGGGACCTTCACTCTTACTTTCCTGGCTAACGTTCACCCCCGGGTCTGGGCACATCACATCAACCAGGTCTTTACTCTCACCAGACAGTGTGCTAGCCACCAGTGCACCAGCATCTTTTTTTTTCCAATTGTTTAACCAGGTGAGACACACTAAGCTGAAAGCTTGTTTACAGGTGCACCTGAGAGCACAGGGAAGTTAAGTGACTTGTTCATGGCCACGCAATATGCAAGTGGGGGCTGTGGGATTCAAACCCAGGTCTCCAGATTTGTAGCTGAGAGCCTTCAACCACTGCACTATACTGCCTCCCTGAGCATCTACCTCAGGCTATTTTCAGGCTGTAGCTGGCAATCTTCTCAGGCGCTCTGTCAGATGACATCTCCAATATCTATTCCAGCTTAGGATTCCCCATACAAATAGTAGGCCCATTTCCTTTCTGTTTCAGCAGCTCAGATTTATGCAACAGATATCTCACCATCTTCAGCACATCTGGCAGCATCACTGGGTCACAGACAGGATAAAAATTTCCCCCCAAAGTGAAAACACCTGCTTTGGAGAAATCCTCTGTGCATCAGAAGGCCACCAGGGAGTTCACTTGAAGGTAGCCCCAAAAGATCAGCACTCCCTCCCATTTATCCCTTATGCTCCCCACTTGAATAAATAGTGAGCCACACTAAATGGGCTTAAGACTCCAAGTTCCCAGAGTCATCACTGCAGTCCTGGTGTCTGTCCTTGGAGGCTGCCAGATGACTAGACAATGAATTCTGCTACTCTCACACACACACTGCAGGGCCCTGCTCAAAGAAAAGTAGGTCTCATGAACAGTAACCAAAGTACTCTGCGTATCTTGCCCTGCACAAAGACAGTTAGGAGGCACAAAGAAAGTTAGGAGTCACCTCTTATTTTGTACAGGGCCTCAAGGTCCTGCACAAAGCAAGTTACCACTCTACTGTCTCGAAAACCAAAGAAATTCATTGCAAAAAACCATGTTAATGCAGAAATGAGTTGCTACCACACAAAACCAAAATCTTCAAAATTTGGAAATGTGCTATTATGGTTTTCACCCCAGTGCCCACAAAGTTTGAAAATGTGCTATTAGGGTTGTCATGTCTAGCTCCCAGTCCCTCTCCTCTCCCCTCTTTACCCAAGACCAAGCAACAGCTGTGAGGACATGGATCAATGGTGTGCTACCTCATACAGTGCCAACATATTCAAAATGTGTAAATAACAACCCTGATAACCAATCATCCCCTAACATCAGGAACCAAGGCTAAATTATAGGTCTGGAGTCATGCCACTCAGGTTCGGTGTTTCATGCACATCCAGATGTTTTAGGTTTGTAATTAGAATACTTACATAGCACAGGTAAAGCATTTTACCTCAGGTTATGATGTAGCTTATTTTTCACACAATCCTGTGGACCTGTGTAAAACAGCAGACTTGTTACAGATCTGTCAGTACAGTACATATTACACACTTGTAACTTTCTTTCTTTAAGACACATACTTGGAACTACTCACAATAAGGAGAAAATAATAACAGGAGTTTGCTACAGGCTGCCCTCGTATTCAGTAGAAAGAACAACTGAATTTTTAGATTTAACAAAGAAACAGGACCCAGGAAATAGGATAATATTGGTGGGAGATTTCAATTTCCCAGGAATAGCTTGGCAAAAGGGAACAGCAGAAACCAAGGTTGAAGCAGAATTTTTAGAAACCCTCGAATACTTAAATATTGAAAATCAAGTATTGAATAACACTAGGGAGAACCATGTACTCAATTTGGTACTTACAAATTTAGAGGATGATATTGTTTGCTGTGTCAGTAGAGAGCCATTGGCTGGAAGTGACCATGAAATGGTCAAATTCGCTATAGCAAACAGTACATTAAAGCAATCAGGAGCTAAATATTATGCTAAAGCCAATTTTGAGGATATCAGGAATTTATTTACATGTTGGAATTGGAGAAGAGAATTCATCAGAAAAAGAATACATGAAATGTGGGACTAACTAAAAATTGTTCTACATACAATTATTAACCAGCATATCTCCTCAAAAACAATTATAATACAAGGGGTAAGATCCCAGCATGGTTTTCAAATAGAATAAAAAAAAAAAAACACTTAAAAAAAATAAAGTTTATAAAAAAGCTAAAAACCAGGATACTGACACAGCTAAAAGAAATTATAAAGATAAACTTAGGTCTTTAAAAAGTTAATAAAGCAAGAAAAAATAAGGTTTGAACTGAAATTAGCTATTGGGGTGGACGATAAGAGGAAAATGTTCTATAACTGTGTGACAAGTCTTAAAAATAACAAACAAGCTGGACCCTTAAAAAATGGTAATGAGGTGATTACTGATTGTCAAAAAATGGCAGAAGTCTTTAATGTTTTTTTTTAAGTGTCTTCCAGAAGGATGATAACCTTGGCATTACTTTTGAGGTTGACATGCCTAGTAATATTGCAATAACCTCTACTAGAATAAAGGACAGACTGTTGAGACTGGATACAAACAAATCACCAGGACCAGATGGTTTACATCCACGACTCCTAAAAGAACTAGTCAATAAAATCAGCATGCCACTGAGTGTGATAGTTCAAATATCTTTACATGATGGAGTGGTCCCTGATGATTGGACTGTAGCAACAATAATACCCATCCATAAGAAAGATACTAAAACTGATCGTAGAAACTTGTAAAAAGAGATAGCCTGAGGTGGGGGAAATTGTCTTCACAAGTCAGAGAGACCTGCATCACAGCCAGTTGTTCTAGCTTGACCATTTCAGCATTGATCAATTACTATAAACTACTGGTGTGATCCTGTTACAGACAGAAGTCCATCTTCTTCCAAGCTGTGTACTGGGTGTGCTTTGAAACAACTGAGAAGCTGCATGGGATATATTATATTGAACTATATATCTGTAACTAAACTCTCTCTCTTGCTTACATCTGAGAGAAGTTTTCCTTTCTTTTACATTGGTATTGCTTTGTGTTTAATTATTTTAGTTTTTAATTCAGGAAGGGGGGTTTTCAAAACTGCTTATCTTGTCAGCATCTTCAGAAGGGCTGAAATAACTGCATATCTGATTTTCCTTTGTGGCTAACAAACCACCAGGTTGTTTTGGGGCTGGAGAGGTTTACCTGTGTCTGACTTGGATGTCTGGATTTTTCTCTGTTTGATTAGCAGGGTATTTTCTCTGTCAAATTGTTGTGTAGGGTATCTTGCTGACAGGAAGGCACTCATTGCAGCGGTGGATGAGAGCTTTTAGCTGATTGTTTTGTGAGGGCACAGTTTAGGCCCAACCCTTCCACCCTCACCCACCCACCCTGGAAATATTTCCTTTATACCTGAGGCTCTGACATCATTTCCTCAAAATTACAAGGTGCATATCACTGTCATATCCTCTCTAGCACACTGCACTGACAATATAAGCATACACATTGTATAATATATATTTCTATATAACAAACCAATCACACATGCGCTTGGCGCACACACACACACACAAAACAAACAAAAAGGTAGATAAACATGAGGGAGTAGTGCAATGCAATGGCTGTGGGGCAGCAGTCTTCCGGGGAGTCTTTCTGGGCTGAGATGCTGCCTATTTGCAGAACAACTCTCTGCCCTGAGGGAGGAAGTTGCCCGTCTTCAGGCCGCACTGGACAGTAGTAAGGAAACCTTCCCCCAGGCCATACTGAACAGTAGGAAGGGAACCTCCCCCATCCAGGGAGCACCAGCGCCACCACCACTACCTCAGAGGTTGCGAAGAAAGCACAGCAGTTGGACCACAGTGGGCTCAGGGGGGGTGAGGATGGTGAAACAGAGGCACACCCAGTCAATTGTTCCACTCCACAATCCATACACCAATTTGGGGGAGCATAGCTCCCCTATGGATGCACCCGCAGAGAAGACTGATGACAACTGTCACAAGGGAGGCCCACAAGAAGGAGGCAGAGGACACCACAGGTAAGGAAGCAGCTCCTGATGGGGGACTCAATTATTAGGGGGATAGAACTGGGGGGAGCTGGGAAAACTGAAGTAAGGTGCCTGCCTGGTGCCATGGCTTGGAGGGACAGGAAGCGCATCCTCAGGATCATGAGATCAGTTGCAAGGGAGTCTGAGCTGGATGTAATTGTCCACCTAGGGACAAATGACTTGGCTCATCATGAGATTAGAGCAGTGCAGGAGGACATTGCAGAGTTGGGGAGGGGCCTAAGACAAGTAGCACACACAGTATCCTTCTCAGAGGTGCTGCCTGTCAGTGGCATGGGGGAGGTGAGGGTAATTAGCACCATGCAGTTTAATGAATGGTTGAAAAAATGGTGTGGAGCACAGGGGTTTGGCTTCATTGGGGACTGGGGTTCCACCTGGAGGGACACCGGCCTATACTGGCAGGATGGTCTGCAACTGTCCAGGAAGGGAACAAGTCTTTTGAGCAATCAGTTTAAATGCTTCATTGGCAAGCTTTTAAACTAGTCAAAGGGGGAGGCACTGATAAGCAGCAGGAAAACCCCAGCCTCTCCCTACAAAACAGGGTACTAAATGAGAAAAAGACTGAGGTAGAAAGGTCATTGGGGGATGCTGCAACAGAAGGTAAAGCCATCAAAAAATGGACAGCAATGAGTACCAATGCCCAAAGTCTGGGTAACAAGCTTCCTGAGTTAGCAGCCTTGATGGAGGAGGAACATCTGGATATCGTGGCGGTCACAGAAACATGGTACACACAAAACCATGACTGGAATGTAAACATACCAGGATACACTATCTACAGGAGGGGCAGGGAGGGTACAAGAGGAGGAGGAGGAGTAGCTTTTTACATAAGGGAAGGAATCAAAGCAACAGAACAAAAGGGTAAACAGGAGGAGAGAAGCACTGTGGGTAAATTTGGAGACAGAATGGCACCACAATCCGCTGGGGTTGTATCAGATCCCTTCTCAGGGGGAGAAATGGACAAGAAATGATAGAAAGTATACTTAGAATGGCAGAAAAAGGAGATATTGCTGATGGGTGATCTGAATATGCCAGATGTTAACTGGAGTGCAGTTGCAGCAGCCACTTGAAGAGTGGAGTTATTCTAGATGCCCTATAGGGGCATGCCTTAGACAACTAGTATTGGAGCCCACTCGAGAGGAGCAATCTTAGACCTGATTCTCTCAAATGGAGATGGAGAGGATCACAGATGTGAAGTGGGTAGCCATCTGGAAACTAGCGACCATCGAACAGTATGGTTCACAATAAACACAGCAATAGAGTCAAGCCATACAAAGGCAAAAGTACTGGACTTTAGGAGGGCTGACTTTGCCAAAATAGGTGAGTGCCTAAGGAATGCACTAGCAAATGGGCAGGAAGGAGGGTGGAAGAACAGTGGGGAATAATAAAACTGCCAACACAGAGGTATGAGCCTTTGTGTGAAGCAAATAAACAAAACAAAACAATGTAAGAAACCACTATGGTTCTCAAAGGAAGTGGCAGTGAAGGTTCAAGAGAAAAGAAAGCATTCAGGAAGTACAAGGAATACTTGAAGGAGCAGGACAGAGAACTGTGTCAGTTAAAGCAAAGGAGGCTGGGAAGGCAGTCAGAACAGCAAAGGCCCAAACCGAGGAAAAGATAGCCAACTCAGTTAAGAAGGGGATAAAACCTTTTATAGGTACATCGGGAGCGAAGGAAGACCAAGGGAGGGATAGTGAGGCTTAATAAAGGGAGGCAGGGTGGGCAGAGGAGACTGTGAAAGGCAGAGATACTAAACAAATATTTTGCTCAGTATTTACAAATGAAGAGGAAGTACATAAAAAAACAGTAGAAACACTCTGGATACAGAAGTTGATACCAGCCCATTACAGAAGAAAGGGTTCTGAAAGAACTCTTAAAACTGAAGGTGGACAAAACAATGGGCCTGATGGGATTCATCCCAGAATTCTAAAAGAACTAGGGTAGAACTAATGACACCACTGACTACCCTTTTAACAAATCATTGGAGGATGGGGTGGTACCCGAGGACTGGAGGAGGCAGATGTGATTCCGCTTCACAAAAGTGGGAGCAAGGCAGAAGCAAGAAACTACAGACCTGTTAGTTTAACCTCAGTGATAGGAAAATGATGGAATCACTTCTGAAGGAAAGAATTGTCCAGTATCTAGAGGCCAGAGGTCACAGGACCCTAGGCAGCATGGATTCACAGCGGGAAGGTCATGCCAGACAGATCTGACAAATTTCTTTGACTGGGTGACCAAAGTAGTAGATCAGGGAGGGCTGTGGACATGGCCTACCTAGACTTTAGCAAGGCATTTGACACAGCCCACACAAAGATTAATATACAAGTTAGCCAGCCTGGGAGTGGGTGCCAAGATGACAGCCTGGGTAAAAAATTGGCTGGAGAATAGGACACAGAGGTAATAGTAGATGGAGTCCACTCAGAAGAAAGGAGGGTTACTAGTGGGGTACCGCAGGGTTCAGTATTAGGACCGGTCCTCTTCAATGTCTTTATAAGTGACATTGCAGAGGGACTGGAAGGAAAAGTATGTCTCTTTGCAGATGACACAAAGATCTGCAACAGAGTTGATGCACAGGGTGGGGGTGAAAAGGATGAGAAGGGACTTGGCAAGGTTAGAGGAATGGTCAAATGTATGGCAGCTTAGATTCAAGTTCAAGTTCAAGTTCAAGTTTGTTGCAGGAAAACTCCATTGAGCAAGCTCATTCACAAGGAGGTCCTGTGACATAAACACTTAAAGTACAAACACAGATAGGTAATAACAGTATATACATGAAATGCACGTTACATGATACAGGCTGGATATACATACAAGGGTACCACATAGGGTGACCGCGGTGGTAAACATTGATATGAGACAGAGGCGACTTACAGGTTGCATACTGATAAATGAAACATGATGACTGGTGTTCAATACATATACAGTATTTTGGCAGCTAGAACAAACAACAGTCTACAACCGATATGGGGGAGGTGATTTGATAGAGTAGCAGTGGAGGCGTAAGCAAAGATAAAACCAGGAGTAGAAGGGGAAGGAAAGCAGTTAATATGACAAATCAGTTATACCTTACCGTGGATAAATATGGCACACATGGGGAAGGAAGAGACTTAATGACAGTTACAGGCGTCTTTTATTTTGGCTGAACTTAGCGATTTGTAAAGTTTATTGAAACTGTGCTAGTTAGTTTCAATACGGTTTGTAATTGGTTCCAAATGGAGGGAAGAGCATATGCAATAACCGTTTACAAAGGAAGTCCAGCGTCCTTGGTATGTCAAAGCATAATAAAGTCAGATTTTCTTAACGAGTATGCACTATGTGAGATATTAATAAGGGAAGAGATAGCTTGGCAATTTCTGCAGCAGCAGTTTAGAGTCCATAGCCCAGCATGGAGCAGGCATCTAGTAGTAGGGATGTCCAACCAACAGCTGCATATAAGTCACAGTGGTGCGAGCAGTGAGGAGTTGGTAATAAACCGTAATGCGGTGATAAAGGATGTCCAGTTTACTTAGATTTGCAAGAGTGGTGGAAGAATAGATTACATCGCCATAGTCGAGTAGGGGGAGAAAAGTGGCCTGTACAAGCTTGTTTCAAGGGGGAAAAGGGGCCTATTTCTGTAGAAGAAACCTAACCTTGCTTTTAACCTTCTAGAGACATCTTCGACCTGGTCACTGAAAGATAATTTATTGTCGATCCAGATACCTAGATATTTAAATTTGGTTACAACTTCCAGAAGCTCGTTTAGCGTGGTGACAATGAAGTCTTGGGCAAGGGTATTGGAGGACCTGAGACAGCACTGTGGGAGAATATCATCGCTTTAGTCTTCTTAGCATTGAGCAGAAGCTTTGCCTTCATTAGATTATGCTCAAGTTGTGCGAAGTCCGCTTGAAGCACTCCCTTGACTTCAGATAACGATGAGCCAGAAGTATACAACACAGTATCATCTGCAAAAAAGTGCAGATTGGACGTAGATATGTTAGCATCTAAGTCATTAATGTACAGAGAAAACAAGATAGGGCCTAAGATGGATCCTTGGGGACTCCTCTTGCAACTGGCAAGGCAGCAGAAAAAAAGCCTTCGCCTTTACTTTTGGAATCTTCCAGTTAGGTAGCTAGAGAACCACTGGGTGGTATGGTATTGGCACCCAACTTTGCAAGGCAATTGACTAATAGTTTGTGATCAACAGTATCAAAAGCTTTGCTGAGGTCCAAAAAGACACCAGTTACCTTCTTAGCATCTATAGAGAGATCCAATCATTGGTTACTTTTGCTAGTGCAGTGATTGTGCTATGATTAGTCCGGAAGCCAGATTGAGCTGGGTTAATGAGAGAAAGGTTTCAAGTGAGATTTTAACCGAATATGGATCAGTTTTCTAGAACTTTAGAAAGGATAGGCAATATGGAGATAGACCTATAGTTGTTTACATCCATGGGTCACCAGATTTAAATAGAGGAGGATATGTCTGATTTCAGCAGGATGGCACAGTAGCAGATGTAATGGAAAGATTGAAGATGTGAAATTGGGGCAGTGAGATGGGCATAGCCTGACCTTAGGAAAAAGGTTCCAAGCCATAAGTCCCTGTGCTTTTTGGTGTCTAAGTTAAGAAGAGAATCTTCTACTTCTTTATAAGTTATCTCGCGCAGTTGGAAGGGGCTGGGTGCAGGACTAGATGTGGCGGGAGGGGTATGCTGGCTCACCACAGCACCAGCATAAGGTGACGAGTCAATAGCTAATCCAGCTGTGGCAAAGTGGGAGTTAAGTTCCTCCAGGATTAGGGACTTGTTTTCCACAATCTTGCCACTTGCAACTATCTTTGTTGGGACAGAGGGGGCCATAGGCCATCCTTCTATAGCTTTGATAGTCTTCCATATTTTATGAGGGTTACCTTTAGCTTGTTAGAGTAGAAATATAATAGTTAGCTTTAGCAGAGCGAAGTTTTTTCACACAGTTATTCCTGGCTGTTCTAAAGGCCTGCCAATCCGAAGATTCTTTGGAATGTCTAGCTTTAGCCCAGAGCTTATCTCAAGCTATAAGGGCTGCCTTGAGATCCGAGGTGAACCAGGGGTTGGAATTGTTCCGTACCCTTACTTTGATGAAAGGGGCATACTTATTTATTATTGTAGTGAGTTTGTCATTAAGGATGCAAGCTGCCTTGTTGACATCTTTGGCTAGGTAAAGATCTTGCCATCTGATCATGCTCAGGTCAGATAGGAAGTTTACTGCACTGAATTTGCAAAAGATCTTTTGTTATAAAGATGGAGTTGCGGATGGGCCTTAATTTGAGATCTTATGCAAGCAACAATTCCATGATCGCTCATATCGTTGTGAAACACTGCCTAATGAGATATTTTGTGTGGATGGGTGGTTAGTACCACATCTAGAATGGAACTGTTGGCAGTATTTAGAGTGTTGTTCTAGTAGGTTCACTGACTAATTGCCCAAGACCTAGCTCGTCACAAAGGGATTTGAGGCCGTGTGATTTGGTGACAGCCAGTCCATATTAGATCTCCTAGAAATATTGTTTCGGTTTTTGCATCTCTGAACATGGATTTCAAAGATTAAGGACTTCATCACCACAGGCGGGGTCTATAGCCACCTAGGATAGTGATACATTCCGAGGAGGGAGATGAAGGCTCAGCGAAACTAACTCAAATTCCTTGGATAGAGATTTGCAACTAATATTGGTGACCAAGTACTTAGATTTGGCATAGATAACCACACCCCCGCCTCTAGACTCTCTATCTGCTCTAAATAAATTGTAGCCCTGCAGTGATATTTGTTGATCAGTGTTCGTCTTTTTTAACCACGACTCAGTAATTATGATAAGGTCTGGGTTAACGTGTGCAGCCCAGGCTTGCAGCTGTACAAGTTTTTTAGGCAGGCTTAAAATGTTGACCATCATCATTTTGAGACCTGTGGCCTCAGCAAAATCGATAGGCGAGGTAAGTTGTGTGGGGGGCCAGGGTTGAGCTCACATTTCCTGAGCAGAAGAAGCAGAAGTATAACTTTCTTTAAGGAGCTTATAAGAATGGAGACTGCTTTTTATTTCTTGCGACAACCCATATCGTGCTGTGCAGAGGCGGCGCCACTGTAATGACAGTTGATTGTGATCAATGTAAGTGCTTGGGTAGACATAGGTGAGGACAGTAGCAAGGGGTGTAGGCTAGCCGGGGAAAAGGCTAAAGGGAAGGAGAATGACATAGTGTCTGCACGGTGAGACTGTTATAACATTAGGTATTGATAAGGTACATTGGAGAACTGAATTGCATTGAGGTACTTTGAATTGCACTGTATTGCTGAAAACTCTGCACCTTAGGACAATAAAAACACAAAAGGAGAGCCATGGTCCCAGATTGAGTGGTCTCGTGATTTGTATTAGTGCAATATTTTCTAGGCAAAAATTTGCCCACCTAGGTACTCACTTAAAACCTAGATGAGAAAATACAGAAAGGGAACAAGGAGAGCAGGAGCAGCTTAGTTAGTGGCCATCCACCCTTCAGACTCAAGTCCCTTGTAGCAGAACCGGGAAAGAAGTAGAATGATAATGCAGGCCACATTGCCCACGAATGAATACAGTGATTTATGTAGAAGACCAAGAATCCCTCTAGTGGCAGAGTCTGTATAACCTGCTAATGGAAATAGCCAAAAAAAAAAAAAAAAAAAAGGTAGTTAGACTTATCGGCACCAAGGCAGAGTGCTTGGATGGGGGGCTGCAGGAAGAGCAGTCAGACAGAAGAGGTGTAAGCACTTTAAAACAGTAGTAGAAATTACAATCCAGCTAATACATTTGAAAAACTCCTAATAACACAGTTGAAATGTGCTTAGTTCTATGGAAAGTCTAACAAAGTGCCAGGTGTCTATAGCAGGGGAAAACTCCTGCAATTCAGAGTGGGTTTGCTGGAAGCACCCATGTTCCGATTGGCTGCTCTGTCCCGTACCTTCCAAGGAGCTGCAGACGGGTGTCCTGGTCTTGGTCGGTGGCTGGCTGGGTGCCGGCCGACCATGGGTGAGCTGGAGCAGCCCTGTTCAGGGACAAGCAGCTTCCAAGGAGCTGCAGGCGGGTGTCCTGGTCTTGGTCGGTGGCTGGCTGGGTGCTGGCCGACCGTGGGTGAGCTGGAGCAGCCCTGTTCAGGGACAAGTAGCCTCCAAGAAGCTGCAGGCGGGTGTCCTGGTCTTGGTCGGTGGCTGGCTAGGTGCCGGCCGACCATGGGTGAGCTGGAGCAGCCCTGTTCAGGGACAAGCAGCTTCCAAGGAGCTGCAGGCGGGTGTCCTGGTCTTGGTCGGTGGCTGGCTGGGTGCCGGCCGACTGTGTGAGCTGGAGCAGCCCTGTTCAGGGACAAGCAGCTTCCAAGGAGCTGCAGGCGGGTGTCCTGGTCTTGGTCGGTGGCTGGCTGGGTGCCGGCCGACCGTGGGTGAGCTGGAGCAGCCCTGTTCAGGGACAAGCAGTTTCCAAGGAGCTGCAGGCGGGTGTCCTGGTCTTGGTCGGTGGCTGGCTGGGTGCGGACGGCCCGTGGGTGAGCTGGAGCAGCCCTGTTCAGGGACAAGCAGCTTCCAAGGAGCTGCAGGCGGGTGTCCTGGTCTTGGTCGGTGGCTGGCTGGGTGCCGGCCGACCGTGGGTGAGCTGGAGCAGCCCTGTTCAGGGACAAGCAGCTTCCAAGGAGCTGCAGGCGGGTGTCCTGGTCTTGGTCGGTGGCTGGCTGGGTGCCGGCCGACCGTGGGTGAGCTGGAGCAGCCCTGTTCAGGGACAAGCAGCTTCCAAGGAGCTGCAGGCGGGTGTCCTGGTCTTGGTTGGTGGCTGGCTGGGTGCCGGCCTGACCGTGGGTGAGCTGGAGCAGCCCTGTTCAGGGACAAGCAGCTTCCAAGGAGCTGCAGGCAGGTGTCCTGGTCTTGGTCGGTGGCTGGCTGGGTGCCGGCCGACCGTGGGTGAGCTGGAGCAGCCCTGTTCAGGGACAAGCAGCTGATTCAATGCTACGAAGTGCAAGGTAATGCACCTGGGAAACAAAAACCCAGGGGAAGAGTACACAATGGGGGGTGAGATACTAACAACAACAAAAATGGAAAGGGACCTGGGGGTAGTCATATCAGATGACCTAAAGGTGGGCAAGCAATGTGAGAGGGCAGCAAGGAGGGCTGGGGTGATACTGGGATGCATAGGGAGAGGCATCACCAGTAGAAACAGGAAGTTATTATCCCTCTGTACAGACAGCTGGTGAGACCCCATCTGGAGTACTGTGTGCAGTTCTGGAGACCCAATCTCCATAAAGACATAGACAGGATGGAAGCTGTCCAGGAGGGCAACTAAAATGGTGCAGGGTCTGCACCGGAAGACATATGAAGAGAGATGAAAGGAGCTTAATATGTATAGCCTCGAGGAAAGGAGGGAGAGGGGGGACATGATAGAAACGTTCAAGTACCTCAAGGGAATCAACAAAGTCCAAGAGGTAGCATCTTTCAAAATAAGCGGTGTGCAAGAACAAGAGGGCACAATTTGAAGATGGGTGGGGGGGGAGGCAGCTCAGAGGTAATTTAAGGAAGCATTTTTTCACATAGAGGGTTGTGGATGCATGGAACAGCCTTCTGGAGGAGGTTGTGGAGTCAAAATCAGTGGTGAAATTCAAGCATGCATGGGACAGTCATAAGGCCATTCTAGGTGGTGGGGGTAGGAAGAAGTAGGCTGCTGGTTAACTAGGATCTGCAGCTTATCCAGTAGGTAGGGAAATGGGCAGACTGGGTGGGCCAAGCAGTCCTTATCTGCCATCAAATTCTGTGTTTCTATGTTTCTGTGTTAAACTACAGGCCCATAAGCCTCACATCCATTCTGGGCAAAGTTAAGGAGGCCATTATAAAGGAGGAAGCTGAACATCATTTAGTTAACAATGGACTTGCGGATCCATTACAGTGTGAATCCATGAGGGGGAGATCATGTCTTACTATTCCACTATACCTTTATGAAACAATAAATAGGGCACTTGAATATGACATACCAGTGGATGTGCTGTATATGGATTTCAAAAAGGCATTTGATAGTATCTCCCATAAATGATTAATTAAATCATTAGCAGAAGTAAGGCTAGATGACACTATAATTGCATGGATAGCAAACTGGCTAGGAAGGAGAACACAGAGAATTAGCATAAAGGGGCATTATTCCAGTTGGGCTACAGTGTCAAGCTGAGTCCCGCAGGGGTCCGTCTTGGGACCAGTTTTGTTCAATATCCTAGTAAAAATCCATCACTTACAAGAACAATTCATGGCTAGTTAAATTTGTAGATGATCTAAAGATTGTTTCCCTAGTAACAAATGAAGATGATGCAGAGTGCCTACAGGTAAACACAAACGAGATGGCAGAAATAGCTAGCATAAAAAAACAAAAACTAAAGTTTAACTTAATAAGTGCAAAATAATGCACTTCAGAAAGGAGAACCGCCAATGGAAATATTACATAGATGGAGTGTGGTTAACACCAGAGGAGGAAAAGACCTTGGTGTTCTTGTTACACATAATTTAAGTTTCAATAAGCACTGTACAAATGTAGTTAGGCCAGGGTATGGGATACTGGCTTCAGTAAGAAGAAACATCAGTAGTAAGGACAGAGGTGTCATTTTACCCCTCTGTGTGTCCCCTGTTCGCCCACACCTGGAGTGCTGCTGCCAACTATGGGCACCAACCAGTAAAATTTACATCAAGAAGCTTGAGGGGGTCCAGATGCGAGCCACAAAAATTGTAGCTGGTTTGAGGGATATACCCTATGAAGAGCATTGAGGACTTTAGGATTATATTCACTCCATTATAGGCATACTAGGGGTGACGTGTTATGTGTACAGTGCTTTTGGAAATATTGATTTGTAGGAATGTGTAGGCTTAAACTCAAGAGCTGAAACCATAAGTTTGAGGGCACAATAAACTATTGAAGGGAGATTGTTATAAGAAAAACCAAAGAGGGGCATGGTTCTTGCAAAAAGTAGTGAAAACGTGGAATACACTTCCTGCATCACTTGTGGAGAGTGAAAATATGAAAATATGTAAAAGGGAAATGGATGAGGTAATGGCATACCGTGTGGTTTCAGTCACAGAGTAATTTTTGTGGTTCAGGTCAATAACGGCTAGCACTATAGATCTGTATGTGATCCTATAAATCTTATAAATCCTATACTCAAAGTATATTACATGTCTGGACAAGCATACAATATTGTGCAATGTCTTATTGAAACTGTATGAAACAAGTTGTGAGTGGATGAGACATATCCCACTAGGCAATACTTGAAACAGAATGCTGCTGTTAAACGTATGTTATACAATACACAGGGTTCATGACATAGAAACATAGAACATAGACTTTGATGGCAGATAAGGACCGCTTGGCACACCCAGTCTGCCCAATTCCCTACCTATTGGATAAGCTGCAGATCTTAGTTAACCAACAACCTACTTCCTCCTATCCCCCACGAGAATTGCCTTATGTCTGTCCCATGCATTCTTGAATTCTCCCCACTGTTTTTGACCCCACTACCTACTCAGGAAGACTGTTCTGTGCATCCACCACCCTCTCTGTGAAAAAATACTTCCTCACGTTGCCCCTGAGCCGTCCCCCCTCTATCTTCAAACTGTGCCTCCATGTTCTTGCACATCTCTTTTTCTGAAAGATGTTATGCTTTTGGACTTTGTTGATTCCCTTGAGGTACTTGAAAGTTTCTATCATGCCCCCCCCCCTTCCTTGAGGTTATACATATTAAGCTCCTTTAGTCTCTCTTCATATGGCTTCTGGTGCAGACTCTGCACCATTTTAGTTGGCTGCCTCTGGACTGCCTCCATCCTGTCTATGTCCTTGCAGAGATGGGGTCTCCAGAACTGCATGTAGTACTCCAGATGGGGTCTCACCAACTGTCTGTACAGAAGGATAACAACTTCCTGTTTTCTACTGGTGATGCTTGTCCCTGTGCATCCCAATATCCCCCCAGCCCTCCTTACTGCCTTCTCACATTGCTTGCCTACCTTTAGGTCATCCGATATGACTACCCCAGGTCCCTTTCCATTTTTGTTGCTGTTAGTACCCCCTCATTCAGGGCCGGATTAACCATAGGGCAGAAGGGGCAATTGCACTGGGCCCCCTAGTTTGAGGGGCCACTGATTTCCTCTTTTTTATTTTATTTATTTATTTATTTTTTCTTCTTTCCTGACCACAATACTTTCCCACCGGGGGGGGGGGGTTGATAGTCCTTGTCCACCAGCACCAACCATTTTCCCTGCTGCCTCCCTCGACCATCCAAACAGCTCAGGTGTTTTTGTTTCCCCACTGACTTCTCTTTGTGGTGATGCTAGCCAGTGAAATGGCTCCAAATGAGGTCAGTTAATGATTTGAACCCGTTCCCACACCCAGACCAGAACATTTATGTCCCCCTGCCCTCAGGTGGTCCATGCATCATACACCGTGCCTTGTGTCACTGTGTGGTGGTCCTGTCATGTCCTGCTCACTTGGAAGTCCTGTCTGAATAATAGAAAATGGCGCCATGCACCATCACACAGACTCATTCCCTAAGACAGCTGAAAATCCATTCTTCTGTCATCAACAATAGAGAGAGAGTGCACCTGTGGCCTGTCACTAGGCCCACTGTCTGACCTGGCCATGACCATCACATTGACTCGGTCTAGTCCAGTGACTCGGGTCTCAAGGTCCAGTCAGAAAATATTTAATTTAATAATGCCTCCCCCCCAAAAAAATAAACACAAGCGTCAACAGCAGCTTAATTATTATCAGCCAGCCCCAAGGCAGTGCAGAATGGAATGCGCCTACCACCTCATGTCTGAGAGACTGAGAGAGCCTGTCGTCGAGTTACAGTAGTAGGAGCCACCGGCAAGGAGCGTGAGCAGTATTTCCCTTCTTCTTCTTTCTTCTAACAGGTAAGAAAAATAACAATGCTCCTGATGAACAACTGACTGCAACTGAATGTAACTGAATGTAACTACTTCTGCTTGTGTGTTAGTAACACAAGTGTGCTAGTTACTTAAAAACATTCTAAATAAAATGATCTGAGAAGATGATCATACTGTATAACAAACATTATCCTTTTCTCAAGTGTATGATTCTCTTCTCACGTTATTTTATTTAGAATTCTAATAGTTAGAGAGAGTGAGAGGAATTCGGGCTCTCTCAATGCACCAGCCAGCTTTTCACTTCTTTCCCCAGTGCTTTGTTTGTGATCATGCCACCAGTCAGTGAATTTTTGTAGGGCAGTCAGCCAAAGTTACTCAGGTCTTACTCTCTTGCTGTGGTCAGTACTGTGTGACCCCAGCAAACATTCTCAGTAGCTCAGTAGCTACAGCAGGTTTGTATCTGGGTTACCTTCCTTGTCCCTCACAGCACCCACCGCTACCTGCTGCCTGACACAATACCAGGTACACCAGCCCACTGATCCAAGGATGGCTAACGTATTTAAATGGCAGGATGTCCAGAGCGGGCAAGAGGGAGAGCAGTGGGGGCTAAGCCAACAACGCTTTAACAGCAATCTGCAGTCCTTGGTAGTTGGTAGACAGGAGAAGTGAAAAGATGAAGGAAGCTGAATCGGATGTATTGGAAGCATCAAATTGGTGTTCTGGGTGGGAGGTAGATCTGGTGCTGCCAGAAACTTTCAAGAATAGTGACCTATTACTTCTTATGCAGTATATGAATGTTACTCTTTTTTCCCTTTTCTAATCAGAAGATCCATACCTGATAGTTTTAGGTGCTGTGAGGAGTAAGGTTTGTCTCCTTGAATAGCATGCATCTGCAATATTTGATAACTTCTTTGACCTAAATAATTGAGATGTGCTAGGGTTCTGGAATGTGATAATTTTAATACCATAACACAGCCTCACTCCCTGCCTCACATGCTGCAGACCATGCTCATCTAGGTACACTACCAACCTTTCCTTTAGTATGGTCTCCATGAGTTTGCACATGACAAAGGTCAGACTTTCTGGTCTGTAATTCGCTGGGGGGTTATCTTTGGGACCACTCTTATGGAGGTCAGGATTGTCCACCACACACTTACAGGGCAGGCTGCTATCTATTCGGGCTGTGGCAGTGAGATGTTGGTGTGGAGAGGCCAGTAACACATTGTTTTGCTTGGGTGCTGACACTTGGAGTGAATGTACTCCAGTCATCCAACATCAAACAATAACCTATTTAACCCCCCAAGAATGGCATTCAGAGTAGCTGGAAAGCCCTCCAAATGCATTTTAAGGCATTAAAAATCATTCAGCTTTTAAGGACCTAGGTGGCCCCTGAACCCCCGGCCTATTGGTAAAGTTACAGGAGGCCCCACAATTCAAAATTGCCCAGGGCACCTCAACTTGTTAATCCAGCCCTGCCCCCATTGTGTACTCTTCCCCTGGGTATAAGGCCATATACAGTCAACATACAGTACAAATGTGTGTTAACTGTGCAACTGAGCACTGGATCAAACAAAGCTCACATGAACCAGCACAACTTTTAGCATCTAGCTAGATCTGTAGCTTGGCCTTGGGTCATGAAGGTAGGGGATGGGGTGGGGATTTGGGTTGCTACATACAAATTTGGAATATGTTGGCTCTGTATGAGGTACCATGCCATTGATGCATGGTCCCATACCTCTAGGTTGGTCTTTGGTAAAAAGGGGTTGGGGGTAGGAACTAGGTTGGACAACACTAATAGCACATTTCCAAACTCTGTGAGCATTGGGTTAAAAACCATAATAGCACATTTTCAAATTCTGAGGGTTTGAGTTCTGTGCAGCAGCAACCCTAATCTGCATTGATATAGCTTTTTACAATAAATATATTACAGAGGCACAACAGCACCTTTATGTTAGGGTTACGTGGTGTTTCATTAAAAATGGTAGTCTGCACAGCCTTATATCTCAGCCATTATAGAACCAAGGACTGCAAAATCTGGGTATGCACCATCTCAGTTCTAGGTTCTTTTAAACTTCCAAATTTCAGGAAAATTGGTTCTGTAGTTGTTCTGTAATTTAGTGCCAAAATTATATATTTTGGCCTGATTAGCTACTTAAGTTTATGCCCTCATATAGCTAAACAAGCATTTGTCAATGCCGAATGTTTGTGTGCACCTGCCACCACCCCGAGTCGGCTGAACTAAACATTGACCAGAGATCTGTGTTGATTTAGTCTCCCTCCCCATGCCCAGAAACTTCTGGAGAGGGATCTCTGTAGATTTAATCTTTAAAGCAGCAGTACTAGTTAGCCAGAAAAAAATGCCATCCCACCATTTTTAGCAGTAATGTGTTCCTGAGAATTTTAGATTCTCCATTTGGGTATTTTAAGTTCAATCAGCTATTTTTAAGACTGTGTTTAATTACAACTTTTGTAATTTGTGTGGATCTACAATAAAGATGGCAGCCCCCAGCAGCTTTGAACAATCTTCTCCCCAGTGATCACACACTAACTGCACCCACTGTATTTATAATGCAAATATGTCAGGGTGTTGCCAGCACCTGTTTCTGAATGCCAGCAGCACACCGCCAAGCAGATCTACTTATATCCATGATGGTAGACCTGACAAAGGGCCAATAACCTTTAAGGACTTCAAAATCTTCTATTTTGCCATGGGAATGAAACAAAGCAAAAAAAGAATCAGATATATTGATGTTTTTGTTTGCCCTAACTGCCAACCAAATCATTTACATTTTTGTTAACTAGTACTGCTGCTTTAAACTCCCCCCACTGAACCCAGGCATGTCTAGGAGTGTGCTTTTACAATACACGTGGCACCATGCAGTGGCTTGTGCATTTCAATTCCAGCACCATGCAACAGAGACTAAATGTACTGAACAGTGTTCCCCAACTGGTTCACTGTGTAGATGGTACAGATAATAAACAACAAAATGCAGATTGCAGAAATATTTTCAGCTTAACTGCAACATAGTAATGTTTTATGCAGCATGCCCTGACATCGGTGCAACTACAGCAAAATAGTTGTGGGTTCAGGATATTGCTCATCTGAGACATTTGCATCCAATGTAACAGTGCAGTGTGTATTATTTGGGCAGTTACTTGAAATGGCTTCTTTTGGTTCATATGCTCCCAATTATAGCAATTTGAGAACTGACTACTATAACTTCCAATAGGAACTCAAGGAGATATTTCTTCACACAGTGGGCCCTATGCACGATGCCGATGAGCTGTGGAAACCAAGTGTGTTGGCATTGATATGCATGAATGCCGCAGAACAGAGTCCCGCAGACCCCGCGTGGTATTCACGAATGGGGTGCAAGGCAGGTACGCAGTCACCCTCCCGGCCACGTGGACTGCAACATGCTGGGGGTGTTATGGGGGTGTGTCAGCACTGTGCGGTATGCACATAACCATGTAGTGCTGGCTGAATGGCTGTGGAGCTGGACCTAGGTTATGGCAGTCAGGACCCTGCTGTAACCCACTGTGTCCCCACAGGTACTGCACCATCTGTTGGGGGGGAGTGGTAATGGGCCCCCCCCCTGCTGCCACAGCCCACTAGCCGATGGGGAAGGCTGGGGCACCCAAACAGGCGAGTGCTGAGAAAGCCATGGCAGTAGCCCCTATGTGCCCAACCACCCTACCCCATATGACAGCCACATACCCGGGGTCTCTCACGCAACACTCCCCCAACCACCCACTGGTGCCCTAGTCCCAGTGACTAAGGACCCCCACACACAGACTGTTCTGTGCCATGACCCCATATGTGTGCAGCAACCTTCCCCCCCTGTGCCACACAGCACTGCCTTAACACAGCACAGTGCATGCCCCCCACCCCAAACCCGGCATCCCTGCCCCACATTGGTGTCCAGTGGTTGCCCTGTGGCACCGTCACCCCTCCATCCCTTGTACCCAAGTGCTAGTGCTACCCCCAATATGGCCAGCAGCACAGCCCTCCTCTCACCACCACAGCCACCTGCCATCTGACATACGCAGGGGGGCACGCAGCAGATGTGCGCCCATGTATGTCAGATGGACTGTGGCCATGGTGGTAAGAGAAGGGCTGTGCCACTGGCCATCTTGGGGGTGGCAGTGGTGCAAAGGCATGGGGGACAGGGGGGTGATGGTGCTGTGGGGTGGGTTCAGTGCCACAGGGGGTCACCATCTGGCCAGCTTGCCAGTTGGTGGGGCGAGTGCGGTTTCCAGTGGATGCGGTGCCAGCATGGGGTTGGCCTGCTATTGGCAGGGGCATGGGAGGGGGGGTTCGGGTTGCTGTCTCCGGTAGTGCTCTGCAGTGTGGTGGATGAGGGGGCCACCAACCAACAGCCCATCACGGGGGCATTTGTGCACACATCTGGGTGCCTCCGGAGGGCATTCATGCACCTGGACCTGCACCTCTCAGTGTAAGAGATCCACTTTCAGCCCATGATGGGCATCCAATTGGATGCCCTCCTGGGACTGAACCTCGCCCCTGGCTGACCTGTGGAGTCCTGCATGCCAGGGGGGTGGAGCTGTGGATAGGTGCATTTCCATGGTGCACAGGTGTGCACCTTTCCGCAGCTGCAGACCTACATGGGCGGGATACGTGTCTCTGGTGCATAGTTCCCGTCCATTCATGCATAGGGGCCCAGTAAGAGTATTGGTCACATAGAACAAACTGCATGAGCACAGAGTCATTGCAGATAACATTAATATGTTCAAACACATCCTGGATACATTTATGAAGGAGGATAATGTATTAGAAAAGAACCACTGAGCGCTAGGGAAATGTCCTAATGGGCAGAATGTCTCCTTCTGTCTTTAGTTTCATGTATAGATCCAAGTATGTGCTTCAGCAGTTGACAAACAATAAAAAATAGTAGTACATCCTCTGTGCTTAGTCACAGTTAGGGACCCAGCAGTAGGAGTTTACCTTGCCTAGTTGCTGAGCTTACGACAAACTAAAAACTCCTTGCAGGATTATTTGGTACTAGTTACTTCTAACAAAAGAAAATACATGTTTTTAATTGAAAAAGCGGACTTTTTAATTTTTAGATGTTCTCTGTTTACTCATTGTATAAGCACGATAAGACAGTTTTGGGCTATGTATTATGCTTCTCTAACCACACTTTCAGAGGCTGAAGGCTCAATGCTACACTATGCCCATAGGCATGCAGTTAGATCAGCATAATGAATTCCCTGTTGTGTCTTACTGCATACTTAATCACCCTCTATGGGCATGTGGCACTCAGTTTTGCCTTGTGCCATATTACACTCCTAGAGTGTGAATAACAGACCATTAACATTAGTCATATAGCCAGCCTGATGGCACTAAGGGTTGAGGCGCTGGATGTCACAACTCACGTCACACCAGCTACCTAAATTCGGGAGTGAGCTCGGGTCATCTGGGGTCATCAGGGGAAGGAGAGGATTGAGCATCCGGAGGACTGATCTCCTCTCTTGGGAAGGGAGCATTGTGTTATCCACTGCTCCAGCGGCCCTCAGTGGGGACTGGAGGCATTGCAGCATGCAGAGACATGCTAAGGGGTAGAGAGGTGATGGTGGATGCCCTGTGGACGGGTGCAGGAGTGTGCTCATTGCACACTGGACATCAGTGCACGTCCACATCTCTGGGACCACAAGATAATGGAAACCCCCTGGCACCCGGGATGGTGATGACAGAACCAGTGGAGGACCGAACGTCCTCAACATTGGACCTGCCTAGCTGGCCTGTGGTGCTCCCCTGAACTCTGACCACACTCTCGATTGTAGACAGATCACCAGTTAGGAGTTGGCGGCCCCACCTCAGGGGGTTCAGAGCCGGGGGGATGGCAAGTCGGGAGTTACAGAGAGGGAACAACCCAGGAAAGAGGCTAGGTGTAGAGGTCTCAGATGAGCAGTTACAGGGTCAGCTTCCAGTGTTCTGTCTGAGAGAGTTCTATGGGGCCAGTACAGGCAAATAAAGAGAGTTGACAAAAAAACAAAATTAGTCAAATAGCCTCCATTTTTCTCCCCAATCAGAAATACTCACAGAATCAACAGAAACCAGTCACCAATACACTGAGTTTCTCCTTGACTTGGTCACACTTTTTACTTTGTTTAGACCCATTAAAGAGCAATTAGACCAGACACATCATGGTGCTGGTGTGGGTAGCAGTGTAATCACAGCACTTCCAGGGGCAATAACAGACATACGAAATTGCCGGCAGAAAAGGTCCACAGGTCTATCAAGTATGCCCAATTGTGCAGATCTTAGTTTCATATCACTACAGCTGCCTCAAACCCCTCCCTTCCTCCTCTTTCCTAGTCCTTCTCCCCTTTGTGTTCTTGTCTGCACTAACCCTGCCATTGACTCAATTCCATCCCCACTTGAAGCTATCCACTTTTCCTTTGAGCAATTAACTCCTCTGGCAGTGCGTTCCAACCCACCACCACTCTTTCTGTGAAGTAGTTCCTCTTCATCTCCCTCCTAAACCTTCCCCCTTCCAATTTCAGACTGTGCCCCCAAGTGACCCTTCCCCCTTTAAGTGGAATACTCCTCTTCCCTGACTTTGTTTATGCATTTCAAGTGCTTAAAGGTCTCTATCATGTATATGTATAAATATTTGCGCCTTTGGATTGATAGTTCATTAAGTTGGGATATACGTATTAATAATTTGATAAAAAGTGTAAATAAAAGAATAGGGGCTCTATATAGGGTTCGATCATCTATGAGTATGGAAGTAAGGAAAAAAGTGATAAATACGATGGTTATCCCCATGATTGATTACGGGGATATATTTTATTCCTGTGGGAGAAAGCAGGATTTAAGGAAGTTGGAAGTAAGTTATAATAATTTAGCCAGGTTCGTTATAGGTGCCCCTAGATTAACTCACAGATGTTTGCTTTATGATCAGTTAAAGTGGTCAACGCTTTATGAACGTAACCATGAACACTTGCTAGCTTTTATTTATAAAGGACTGCAGGGGAAGTATCCGCGGTATGTGGTAGAAAATCTGATATATAGGGACAAATTGGCCTCACTGAGAAATTGTAAAGTACCTAGTTTGGAACTGCCTAGCTGTAATTTTGGTATAGGATGACAGTCTTTATATTATAGAGGGGCTATGAGTTGGAATGAAATCCCTGAGTCTTTGCTCTTGTCTAATGTAAAAAATTTTTGGCCTCTGATTCAACATTGCTGTCAAATTAGTTCACAACAAAAAAGGCAATGCTGTTATTGTTAAACATGTTATAATTGTTTATATTTGTGTACTTTATGAAAAATCAGTGTTGTATGTTGCTGTAACATTTTCCTTTTATATACTGTATTTTATTGTGTGGGACCTCGTTGAAAATGAGCTATGCTCAATCGAGTTTATCCTTTATTCATTTTTATGAATAAAAATATTTTACTACTACTACTACATCATGTCCTCTCTTTCCCCTTCTCTCTTCCAGTGAGTACATGTTGAGCTGCTTCAACCTTTCCTGATACGACAACTCCCCTAGTCCCCTGATCATTTCAAATTTGGAGCTGGCCTTCAGCCTTGTGCCTTATTTCGCCCCTGGGAATGCATTCTATGATCACACACCCTATCATGACTTATTGCTAATAAGATGCACCCTCTTCTTTATCTCCGTTGTAGGAGGATACGTTGGTGCCTGCCGCAGTTTTTTGTTTTCATTTCAGCCTCCTCTCTGCTCTTGCATTGCCTTTAGTTAGACCAACCTCTGGACCATTTCAGGTTTTTATATACATTTTTTTTATTTTGTTTGTCCCACTGAGATCTCCAGTTTACAAAACCTGTCAAAAGACCATTAAAATAAAGACTACATGAACACAGTGGAGGACACAAGCTAAGCTAAACAACACTTTTAGAATTGTTTTTTAAACTTCCCCTTAACCTCAGCCTCCTCCATCCCCAATGATCTCCAAATCTCTGGGTCCAGGCAGGTATCAGCAAAATGTTTTCTTGGCTACAGTTGTCACTGAGTTAAAGGAAGTGGTCCGGGGGACCACTGTCGTCTATCTCAGTCTCAGTGCTCACAAAGGAGGGTGATAATTCTTGATTAATCTGCCTGAGAAAGGGATTCTGAAACGATGAAATCTATCTCATTTTACAAGCCTCTAGCAATAGTCTTGGTAGGCCAGAGTAAGCAGCCACTGGAGACTACCAGAAGGTGTGTCCACTGTGTTCTTAGTTCACCAACTGACTCCCCACTCCACAGACAGACACTTGTTTACCTAGCTTCACTAAGCCTTACCATTATGTACTGTACTGACTGAGTAACAAAAACCAAAGAAAGGCAAAAGAAGGGCCACAACCACATAAAGTGCAGGGAGAAGAAGGCAAGGCAAATTTTATTTGTATGGTGCCCAATCCCTGGGACTTTGGGTGCCTCACATAAAAAACAGATAAAACAGAATAAGGTAAAGAATCCCCATATAATAACACATCCATTTATACAATTAAAACACTTGAATAATTAAATGACAGGTCTGCCTAATATGATATAATAAAGTGCAATAAAGTGCCTGCTGCTTAATCCTCCTCGCCAGGAAATGCCAAACCAAAAAGGTACACCTTTAAACCCCTCCTGACAGCTTCGACAGTTGATGCCTCCCTGACACTGGCTGAGAATGAATTCCACAGGGCCGGGCAGGTGACAATTAAAGTGTGATCACCAGACATTTTCAATCTGACCCTGGGAATGACAAGGAGGCCCCTAGTCGAAGAGCAAAGGGAGCGGACCGAGGTGGCAGAAGTAAGGAGATCAGCCAGATTGCCAGGGCCCAGTCTAAATAGGGTCTTGTAGGTGAGCAAGACCACTTTGAAGATGACCCTCCACCTGACAGGCAGCCAGTGCAGGGCTTGCAGGACCAGGGTCACATGGCTGGACTTAGACAGGCCAGTCAGTAACCGGGTGCTATGTTCTGCACTAGCCGGTGAAAAGTCCCTCCCATGACCCTGAAGTAAAGAGCCTTGCAGTAGTCAAGTCTAGACATAACAAAAGCATGCACTAGTGTCAGCAGATCTTCAGGAGAAACTAGGGGTTTGATCCTGATGATATTCTTCAAGTGGTAGGAACCACTTTGGATGGCAGACAACACCTGAGAATCAAGTGTCAGTCTGTTATCCAGGATAATGCCAAGATCTTGCACCCTAGGGGAGGCCATCAACAGAGCGGATCCTAGGAATAAACCTGTACCCCCTCCGAAGGCAGTCTCATCATGTCTGTAACCTGGCTTAACCAACAGTACCTCCGTTTTGTTGGAGTTCAGTTACAACCAGCTGGAGGACATCCAGTCATTGATCTCAGCTAAGCAATTGTTCATTACTTCTATGGCGTTGTGCGTTACAGGGGCAAAAGACAGATACAGTTAGGTGTCATCTGCATAGCAGTGAAAACCCACACCGTACTGTCGAATGAGCTCCCACGGGGGCAGCATGTATACCACAAATAGCATTGGTGACAAGATTGAGCCCTCAGGTACTCCACAAGACAGGGGCTTCGGGGAGGAGGAGAAATTCCCCATCACTATTCACTGTTCCCTGCCAGAGAGATAGGACTCAAACCAGTTAATGACAGTACCGGCGAGTCTACAAAATTCTCAAAGGTGATCAAGTAGCACAATGTGATCCATGGTATCGAATGCCACAAACTGAATTGCAGCCAGCCTGCAGAAAGTTGTTTTTGTTTCAATATATACTACCCCACCCACAAACTACTACTACTGACAAACTGCATCAACAACTTTTTTTTTCCATATACATTTTTTGCTGCTCTGGAACATTGACAGGCAGCATCAGCCCTCCGAATGGAAGGACTTTCTCTCTGGCTCTGCTGCTCCCGTAGTAGGCAGTCCCAGACATTCTCCCACCGATTGCCCCCAATGATGAGGCCAGGGGGAAGTTACCAGTTTCTCCCTCCCCACGGAGACCCAATCCAGACTTCAGGGCCACTCCTGGAGGTGACAGGCCATGATCTAGCCTGCCAGGCTTGATTTCCTGGTTTTCTCCCTCTCCCCCATGCCGACTTGTATGTTGGCTCGAGCTTCCCTACCCGTATCCCCCTCCAGTCATCAGAGGGTGGAACAGCTATCCCTCCCACCCCAAGAGAGGAGAGCAGTCCTCCGGATGCTCAATCTTCTCTTGCCCCTGCCAACCTCCAGTGGCCCAAGCTCATTCCCAAACCCAGGTCACTAGCATGGTGCGAGGTGTGGCGCCTAGTGCCTCAACCCTCAGTGCTACCAGGCAGGTGCCATCAACAACATTTTTGACAACCAGTCGGCAGCAGCAACACAACACTCCACTCCACTCTCTCATTGCCTCCTTGTGCAGATCCTGCTCCACTGGACTTTATCTTTGACACAGTGACAGACAGTGGTTCCTTCTGACCCCCCTCAGCCACCTATCATGACCTGTAACCTAAACTCTGCCCAGTATACCTCAACTCATGACCCAGTCTTTATTGCAGTAATAAACCCCTCCCTGCCTGCCACGTCAGCCATCCCTGAGGACACTGCTGGAGAGACTATGGGGTGGACAGCAACCAACCAGGATAATTTGAGGAAAGAGTGGATATTTTGGGGTAGGAGTCAAGACTCAGCTACTGCCTCAGTGGAGGGACAAGTGGTGCTAGTAATTATGTTGATCTAATCCCTGCCTTGGGTCAGATCATCATTTGTCCTCACTTTCTAGATGTAGCCAGGTTGGGTTGGGTGATGGGTCGGATAAGCAAAAGTAAGCCATTGTTTCTGTCAGTCAAATTGCATGCTCAGCCACCCATTGGTGCTTTGCTGTACAGCCTGATAGTTGACCAGCAAGCCTAGGTCCATCATGCTGCTTAAACTTGTGTGTGTCATTCTGCTGACACTGGGTCTGGGTCAGGGGAGGAAGGGGCCTGGACTTGCCCTCAGCTACAGCCTGCAGCTGCCTGACATACAATGTTTATTCACTGGTGGGGAAATGTCTCAGATAGGAGCACTGGGAACACAATTGGGAGGTTGGAGAGATAAACAGCAGAAATGAATGGGACTGTTTGTTCACCAATGGGGAAACAGCTCAGACAAGGGCACCAGAAACACACTAGGGAGATGGGAGGGGAGGATGGCAACAGTAGGTGGGACTATTTGTTTACTGGGGGGAGATGGCTTGGACGGGGGTACTGGAACACACATAGGGGTTGGGAGGGATGAACAGTTGCAGTGGGCAGGCAGCTTCTAGCATAACATAAATGGGGGACTTGCAGGGAAAAAGTCAGATGAATGAACTAGTTTTTGTAAGTGGGCTACCGGTGGCCACTGGCGTGTTAAACTAAATGGTGAGGAAGGAAGAGGACAAAGAGCAGGCTAATAATGGCACTGCTCAGCTTGTTGCTGGGCAGTGTTATGTAGATAAAAGGGTGCGGCTGCTGCCTGATAGGTGCGGCTGCCTCCCTTCAACTACACAAAGTTTCCACCCATCATCCAGTAGAACAGCACTATCATCAGTCTTGCTTATCTTTGACCTGTTACTGTCTTGCCTTCTGCAGTCTGAGCTGCACTGGATGCAACAGTGACACACCTCTGAAGGCTGCTACTCTCACAATATGTTTGCTTCATGCATGCTTGCTGGCAAACATCAAAATGGCAAAATGCTGAGCTATAAAACTTGTAGGTTTTGTAGGTATCATATTGGAATCAGTCCATTTGGTTGTTTTGTAAAAAAAATAATTAGTGTTTATGTTAATTGTGATGAATTGGTTGCATATGCATGTTAAAAAAAACTTGCTAATAAACATAGCTAAAATAACACAGACTTTTTTCGCGATGAATTTCAACACAAACAAAAACTTTGAGGTAAGATAATTTTTTAAAATGGTAAAAGTTAAGGGCGACAGTTTAGTATGTGAGAGAGGGTGAGTATGAGTCTCACAATGTATTTTTTAATTAGTTAATAAAAAATAGTTATCCTTGATTAAAACTGAAACTCTTTGCACAGGAGTCCTTCAAAAATGTAATTTTTTTCCTGTAAAATCAACATGTGGCAAATACTTTAAATACGTTTTTAAAATATTTGTGCCGCACAACAGTTTTTGTACTGTCTGATGATTTCCAGAGTCTTTGTGAATTTATAAATTATGTTTTCAAATATTTGTGATGTACAACAGTTTTCAGCTTTGCAACAGGTTTCAAAATGTTTGTGAGGTATACATTAGTTCTTAAAATCTTTGTGTGGCACAGTGGCTTTTGTGCTTTGTGCTGATTTTTAAAATCTTCATGAGGTCATAAAGTATTTGTAAAAATTTTCATGCTACAAGGCAGTGTTGAAGATCCACATGTTGCTTAATGCTTTTCAAAATCTATGTCCTGCATGATAGTTTTTAATATTTACATAAAATTATTTATGAAGGTTTGAAAATATATGTGCTGCAGGAAGATTTTGATAATCTATGTACTACTTTTTGGTTTTCAAAATCTGCATGCTGCACCAAGATAATTATACCAAAAAGGTATGTGTTGTACTAACCGTTTAATTGCTCAACAACAACTTTAATGTAATACAACTTTTTACATACTTAAATGTTAAGGATGGTATTTTACTATTTCCAGCTGAGAGGTATAAGATGGGACACAATGGTCCTATGCATCACTGGGCTCAGTATGTGCCACAGAGGGGGTGCACCATGATGCCAATGTGTGTGCCACACCCCCGCCACCAGCTGGACATGTGGGGCTGGGATATCGAATCCGTGGCTGGGCTGATGTTCAGCACTGTACTTCAAAATAATGTGTGGTGCTACTTCGGGGGGCAGACCTCAGCTGGATTACTGGCTTTCAGGTCAGAGGCCCAAGTCGTCCCATGACCTGTAGAAGCAGGGGATTAAGGTACAGTCTATGGAGAGACTGCTGTGTCCACCTCAGCACTAGTCCTTCTGGCTTTTCACAGACCAGAAAGGGTCCTGTGAAAAGTATATTAGGAGTCACCTCCTGCTTTGCATATGGTTTCAAAGGCAATTAGCAAGATCACTGATTTACATTGATTAGAATAACGAAATTCCATTCTCATGACTTGAAATTCTGGGAATTGCACCTGTGATTGTAATTGTAGTCTACTTTCTGGATTTTACCAGGATTCTACTCTCATTCTTTTAGCCTGTCTATAAACGACCAAAATTAAAGAAGGCTTACTATACAGAGCTTAAAATGATGCAAATTGAAGCTAGTACAGGAAGCAGTTATAAAAAAATACAAGTTCTGTAAATTTTCTGATCTGGTATAAAATGCAAATTCCATGAAATTCTTTTTTTTTTAACACCAGTGTGCAGGCAGTCCAAAATCTAGACATTTGCTGTGTTTTCCGGTAAAAACTGAAAACCAGCAGCCTTGACCATGAATCAGTGATGGTACTACTTACATTTCTTAAAAAATAAGGACATTTATGGCAGAAGACTGTGCTCGGTAGGGTTGCTATCACACAAATCTCAAACACACAGGTTGGAAATAAACTATTACGTTTGTAAACACAATGTTCACAAAGTTTGCAAATGTTTAATTTGGGTTGTCATATCTAACTCAAACTCACCCTGCCATGTCTCCTCCCTCATGGGCCAAGGTCAGGAATGACACAGGGCCTTGCATCAATGGTATGGTGCTTCCTACAGAGTCTACATATTAATAAGCATTTGTCAATGCCAAATGTTTGCTGCTTGTAGTGCTGTTGTACTGGGTCTTGCTTGTACACATTTTTACTATACATTAACCCAAGATAGACCAGATGAGATGTATTACGTCATTTGCAATGGGGTCCTGATTTTGGAGGAAAGGGTATGAAATCTGAAATTGTTTAACCAGAAAAGGCACACTAAGCTGAAGCTTGTTTCCAGGTGCAACCCCGAGAGCACAAGGAAGTTAAGTGACTTGCTCAGGGTTACACAGTATGCAAGTGGGAGCTGTGGTATTCAAACCTAGGTCTCCAGGTTTGCAGCTCAGAGCCCTAAACCACCATGCCTTACTGCCTCCTTAGTTTTACACAGTTTTATTCTTCATTTACCTAGTATAGTAGAGGGGAGACACAATATCTCATTTTTAGTATGGCCCAGCTTTCATAATGTATTTTTCTAGGACAGATCAGTACTGGATAGGACCAGACCATTACAATCACAAACAGGAACTGCAGTACAAACAAACTGTAAACTGGTATCAGATGCCAGCAACACTTGGAGCAAGTTCTAGTCAGAGACAAAACGTCTGCTGCAATTGACCTGATAAGGAATACAATTAGTGTGTGGCTTTGATGGTCATTTGATTGTTGTTTTAGTGTGATATAATTATCCCACACTTACATCCCAAGAATAGAACACATTTTGCTGGCGAATTAAACATTTGCAACACAAACACATATACACTGCAGACCAGACACGGTCAGGTTCCCCAGCTCCACAATGAGCATTTATTGTTCCCCAGAGAGATTCCCCTGCATCACTCACAGACACACAGACACACACACACACACACACTGCAAAGAAATGCTCATGCCAATAAAATGTGCATCCTGGCACACTCATTGCCCCTCACTAAAGCCAGCCACTGCTTACATATACATTGGGCACTCCACACATGCTCAAACTGCCCACCATCACATGTAATTAGGTGCTCCAGCAACCAGGACACATTTCCCCCCCCCACACACTAAAGCTGCACACGCATACAACATACACTGGGGCACTCCAAATGTGCTCCAAGTCCTCACTCTAGAGTTGGCAATTAGATGGATAGCAAAAGCATCCTAGCCATCATTGACACTTTATGGTTAATACTGGAGAGACCCACCTCCCCACACACCAACAAAAGTCAGACAAAAATTGCTAAAGAAAGACTGCAGTAAATCACTTTAGGTGGTTAGCCTCTTACCTGCCTAGAGGCAGTGGCCCCAGATGGAGCTGAGTTAGACTAGAAAAATCACTGATTTTGCCTGTAGTGGCATGGTGGCCCCACTTGTGGAGTGGCCAGGCTCATCAGGACAAAAATCAGCAACTGAAAACTATGAACAGGTTGGAGTAGTACATCTTCTGGAGTGACTTCAGACTACAGTCACACCTATACAGGCATGGAGCAAAATGAGAAGGTCACCAGCCTTAATTGTTATGTCATGTTGATGCTGCACTGTACCCCTAGGATAGCAGTATAGCATCTAGAGTACATGAGGTAAGAATCAGGCTGGTGACCCGCTTGTTTTGCTCAGTGACTGGAGAGACTCCAGTCTGAAGTCACTTTGGAAGATGTGCCAGACCTTAACTTTAAGTTCAATTTTTTAGAAACAGAGATATTCAGAAATGATTTATGATATGTTCATATCATATGCACAGTCTATGTGTCTCTTATGGTTTAAGAATTGCTTCTCAAGTCCTTTGTGTGCTGCAGTGCTTAGCTTCACTTAACAGTTCTTTCACCCAAAGAACTCGAGAATGCATTCTTATAACCACATGAGACACAACAATTGCAGGTAAATATAAACATATGGGGCTGGATATTCAGACTGCACCAGGCAATGGCGCAAGTAGCAGTGCAGCACAACCAGATAGGGGGATATTCAAAGGTGATGTGCCATGGCATAGTACACAGAATGTGCATGGTGCATATACAATGCACTGGCACATTCCTCAGACAGGGAGGACTGGGAATGCTCCAGTGCAACTGTAGCTGCGCAGGGCACTTATCCTGAGATATTCAGACCTGGGCATGCAATGGGGCCATAATGTATGCAAGGCACAAAGTGGGCCATTTGCATGTCATTAAGGCCCCATTTGCATGAGATGAGCAGGGCAGCCAATGGGCTTGCAGGGCATACTGTATGGGACAGTCACAAGTATGTGAATGGGTCATTCACATATTTGGAACTGTCCCGTATAGTATGCTGTGCAAACCCATTGGTCCACATTGTGGACCAATAGGTTTTCAGCACATACCGTAAGCTGTCATTCAGTGGGTGGCCAGACAGGATGTGAGTGGGTTGCAGCTGTCCGCCAATGACAGGGGGGAGCTGGGTGGGCTGGGGATCCTGTGTGGTTGGGGGGATGGGGGTTACCACTGGACCACCAGGGATTTGTAGGTTACCACTTTGTCAATGTTCAGGGTTACGGGTGGGAAGGGGGGATCCACTGGTCCACCAGGGATAATTCTTAACTACATAAGACGGCAATCAGAGAGTCAGGATAGGGAGCAGGTACCACTAGACTACCAGGGCAGCTGTTGCTTTTACATTATTGGGCTATGGGAGGGGTGGGGGAACCACTAGACTGCCAGGGATTCTATATACGTCACTCTACTTGTGATCACGGCTACGGGTGGGAGGGGGGTACCACTGGACTACCAGGGATATTATTCACTTCAGTTTACCCGTGATCAGGCTAACAGGAGGGAAGGGGGTACCACTGGACTACCAGGGATGGTTTGGGTACTCGTGGACGTTATTCTTGCTGGGCGGGTGGCCACCCATGGCTGGTGGCTGCTGTGTTGCACCCTGCAATGCAGCAGCCTGCCTGTGGGTAACCAGCATTTGAGCCAGGATTTTCTGGCTCAGCTTTGTGCCCTGGTATGCCACACATCTGGGGGCTGTGCCAGCAGATGTGCCGCACATCTTGGGCTGAATATCAGGATGTTCCGCATATGCATGGACATGCCCCCTTCAGATGCACCGCATACATTACCAGTGCAACCCGGCACATTGGGACTTGTGCTGCACAGGTCCCCCTTTTGAATATCACACTGGGGGTCATTGTGGGGTTGCACCGGTGCAACTCGGTTGTGCCAGGCACAACCCCTTTGAATATCCAGCCCAAGGAGTTCTGTGCAGCTCCCCCTCAACTATGCCTGGCTGAGGCTGAGCCACCTACTAACAACTTTCTTTGGGGAGTAGAGTTTACCCAGATCTCTGTCCAGCTCATGCGCCCCCCTAAATTTCAGTGCCTGAGTAAATCACAAAACACTACAAAAGTGCTCACATATATTGGTCAGTCATGGCTAGTGTCCATTTAAAGGGGAAGGGGTTGCTAAACTAGTGCTCAAAAATAGCACTGTATTAGTTTAGCAAGTTGCAATAACCTATGATAAAAAGCACTGCCTCTGACTCATTCTGGCCTCATTTTGTCCAAAAAGCAGTATGCATCCAAGATACAATAGTGAGAGTGAAACTGATATAGAGAAACTTTAAATATAGGTTTCTCCAGTTCAGAGTCACGCTGGCTGAAAAAATGTGTGCCATGTACAAAAAATCAAAATAGTACCAACAATCTTATACATCTGATTAAAGTCATCACAACTGGGGTGACCTGTTAAATTGGAAGGTAGAATTCTAACCCACACTAACACAAAAATCAATTTATCTTACCAGTCTCGTGAGACTGAACGGCATATGGAACATTTCCCTAGGAAAAAATGCCATACATCACAAGAATATTGTTCTTGTATTTTATGGACAGAAATGTCACACAAGAACACATAAATATATTGTATGTCTAACTATATACTGAACAAATGGTCCACTAAAACAAAACAAAACAAACAAGCATTTGTCAATGCCGAACGTTCACTTGCAGGTGTTTGCAGTGGTGTTTGGCACGTATGGTGCTTTACCCTAATGCCCTGTGCGATTGCTGGTATTTGCACAATAAATTTTCAGCATTACCTTTTTGTTACCCCCATTGTGCGCTACATAGGCGGAAACACGTTTTGGGCAGGATGTGAAAAATTACAGCTGTACTGCTCATAAGGAGGTGTGGTAAAATGGCAATGTTGAAAATCTGGAGTGGAAATATTGAAAATTCGCAAACCTACAAGCGTGCGTGGGAACACCAATACAACGCCTTTCATTAAACAAGTAATTTTAGGAATTTTTCACCAAATTTTCAACATTACCATTTTAAAACCTCTGCTAATGAACAGTGTCACTGTGATTTTCTTCGGTGTCCCATACATTGATTTCATACACTGACTGCGCCATTGTCACTACATGGGCGGAAACACGCTTTGGGCAGGATATGAAAAATGACAGCTATACTGCTCATAAGGAGGTGTGGTAAAATGACAATGTTGAAAATCTGAGGAAAATATTGAAAATTCGCAAACTTACGTGAAGGCATAGAGCCATGAATGAACACTCGGTGGAAACAGTCATTTTAGGAATTTTTCACCAAATTTTCAACATAGCCATTTTAAGATCTCTGCTCATGAACAGTGACACTGTGATTTTCTAATGTGTCCCATACACTGAGTTCGCACCGACTGTGCCATTGTAGCGCTACATGGGCGGAAACACGTTTTGGGCAAGATGTGAAAAATGACAGCTGCACGCTCATAAGGAGGTGTGGTAAAATGGCAATGTTGAAAATGTGAATTGAAAATATTGAAAATTCGCAAACTTCAGTGCATAGGAGCTGCACAATGAACACTACGTAAAACAGTCATTTTAGGAATTTTTCACCAAATTTTCAACACAGCCATTTAAGACCTCTGCTCATGAACATTGTCACTGTGATTTTCTTAATGTGTCCCACACATTGATTTCGCACACCGACTGTGCCATTGTGCACTACATGGGCAGGAACACGTTTTGGGTGAGATGTGAAAAATGACAGCTGTACTACTCATAAGAAGGTGTTGTAAAATGGCAATGTTGAAAATCTGGAGTGGAAATATTGAAAATTTGCAAACCTATGCGCGTGCGTAGGAACTGCGCAACGCACGCTCGTAAAAAAGTCATTTTTAGGAATTTTTTCACCAAATTTTCAACATAGCCATTTTAAGACCTCTGCTAATGAACAGTGTCATAGTGATTTTCTTAATGTGTCCCATACATTGAGTTCATTAGACACCGCTGCCTGTCATGCGCTACATGGGCGGAAACACGTTTTGGGCAGGATGTGAAAATGACGGCTGTACTGCTCATAAGGAGGTGTGGTAAAATGGCAAAGTTGAAAATCTGGAGTGAAAATATTGAAATTACGAACTTCACGAGCCTGCATAGGAACTACTAGCAGCTTCGTAAAACTGTCATTTTTAGGAATTTTTGCACCAAATTTTCAACATGGGGTTTTTGGGACCCCTTCTCATGAATGATTTCACTGTCATGATGTTATTCAGGCCCAAAGGGTGGTTTTGCGCAGTGACTGCGCAGTGACTGCGAAATCACCCCTCGGGCCTGAATAGCGCCATGACAGTGAAATCATTCATGAGAAGGGGTCCCAAAAACCCCATGTTGAAAATTTGGTGCAAAAATTCCAAAAAATGCTTGAGATATGCAATAAAGTTGAAAACCCCATATCTAGCCCATTATACAGCTTACCGGCATTTCCTCAGTTCGCGGTCGGCTTTGAAGAGTGCAGACGTGTTCCTGGTCCAGCGATGATTGTCGCGCCGAGCTCGGAGTAAGTATGGGGTGAGGGGTGTGGAAGGCGGGTCGCAGTGGGTGGGTGCGGGTTGGGGAAGGGGGCTGGGAGACTACGTGGGACCGTTTTGCTTTTAGGTTGAAAAAAAAGCGACACGGGACATTTGCCACGCTGGGGTGGGCTCCCAGCGTGTTACTAAGCTTTGGGGGGCCTTTGGGGGGACGTGGAGCCGACGAAGTTGGGCACCCCGTCGGCAGAGGACCCAGGGCGTTTGCCACGCTGGGGTGGGCTCAAGTGTGGCACCAAAGCTTTGGGGGCGTGGGGCCTAGAAGCGCTGTCCATAACAGCGTTGGTTTTCTTTGAAGCGAAGACCACCGCTGTCATACACAGCTCCCGCACCCATTGGTGCAGGACTGCCACGCCTGCTCAATGGAGCAGTGGATTGAACGGGAGAGGCACACCTCCAAAGTGTGCTACTCTCCCAAAATGTTCCTTGCGCATGAACGCAAGCGAACGTAAAAAGGGGTCAAGTCAAATCCTTCATTTAGATGGTTGCCCTTCCAACTGTAGAAACAAATGAGTTTTGTTTACAAAATGTTCTTAAGACCAGTTCTCAAATATTGTTGAGCTGTTTGCCATTCTAACTTGCCAATAAAAGAATATGAACAAATCCGATCCTTACGAAAACATGTGACATGGATCATTTTGAAGGAGCCTTCCTATACCAAGAGAACATTGTTTTGGGACTTGAATCCTTTCAGAGATGAGAAATCATATTTGGAATGTTTTTGGTGCTTACATGATTAGATTTGGGCATTGGTCCAACCTACAAAAGAAATATGCAACTAGAAGCAGAAAAAGATGGGTTACTAAGAAAGGGAGGACTAAAAGATATCAAAATAATTTGTTACTGTGGGCCGTTCAAAAATATGGCCATGGAATCTTTGGATCATTATTAAAAAATAAAAAACTTTTATAGGACGAGATGGCTGGGTTTGTTACTTTGGCAGGAAAGGGTGAGGGACTAAGAAGATTCATTTCACCTCTTTTTTCCACTCAGTCTGATCTAAAGATCTTTACTGGGTCTGTTACTTTGGCAAGAAAGGGTGACTAAGTAAGAAGATTAATTTCACCTCTCTTTTTCAATCAATCTGATCTAAAGATCTTTACTTCTCCTACATACAACCTTTGGTGGGTTTTTACCCACTCTTTCCAACTTTGGCTCAGTTACCAAAATGTGTCATCATTTTTTACCAGCATTGTGCTCGTCAGTGATGACCTTTCTCCATGCTAAATGTTAAACAACCATCTTCCAGCGATTCTCCACCATGATTCCTTACCTGGAGGTTCTGGGCTGCAGCTGACAGGTACAGTGGGTGGCTGAGCTGTGAGATGGCAATGTTGCAGATGGCACATACATAGGAATATATGTATGTGTGTTCCAGCTGCTGCACTAAAATCTCACAACTCTCTCTCTTTCTCTCTCTCTCTCTCTCCCAGCCAGCTGCTGCCATAGAACATCCAGGTAAACAAGCATGGTGGAGAATCACTGGCAGCAAGGGTGGCTTAGCATTTAACGTGTTGGGGTGAGAAAGCCACTGTACTGAAGAAGGGTTGTGCTGGCTGCTTTTGGGAGTGCTTCAGTTCAAGCAGCATGTTTTCCTTTCTAAATGATGGCTCACACTTTAATCCCAAAAAGTTCCACCTGGCTATGTACACAGTTAACATCATACACTGACAAGAGTTTGAATAAATAAAACCACTAGACTAGCAGTAGACAGCAGGAAGCATGTATGGCAAAATGTCATCACCTGCTTGCTGCAATGCACAGTCACACAACTGAATTCAGAATCAGGTCTGACAGTATTTAGGTTATTAATCTTGGCAATGCGATGCATGACTGGTCCTTGTGCTGTCCGAGGGAAGGGGAAATGTCCTTGCTCTCAGTTGTCACCAGAGGTCAGTGTGGAATGGAAGAGGACAGCAGGTGCGTGATAGCCTACAGCAAACTCTACCGTGAGTCTCAAGTGATGGGGTCAGTCAGGTCAGTAGCAGGCAACAGCCAGCCTAAGTAATGGGAAGAACTGGGGTTTATGCATGCTACAGACCGTATTTTTATACCCCCTCTGTTGCAGGCCAGCAGCTGGGTGTGGGTGCATCAGTCAGATGCACTATTACTGCTCTGCAAAGGCACCAACAACATCCTGAGTTCAAAGCCCAACAGTGAAAATTCTGCAACATTCTCTGGGAAAGCAGGTTAGGTGTTAATCTTTCCAATGGTTTTAAGGGATTTCTGCACTGGGATGGGGTGGGGGTCTATTGCTATTGGAGGTCCTGGGACAGAAATGGTGTTAATGATTCCCAGGCTCTTGGGCTCATCTGCTCAAAGCATGTGCTTCAAAGGAAGTCTCCAGCTGTCACAGTGGCTTCGAAGGACAACATTTTTACAGGTTTTCAATGGGGAAGTCAGGCTGCACCCTTCTCCCCCCACTAGAGGCACCACTGACTTTAACAAAAGAAAAGTGACAAAGACTGGCTGCAAACCTCCAGTTGAGTATCCTGAATTGCATGCAAAATTTCTGGAGCGTATCAGCTTTGCTTCATGGCAGGAGCTAATACTGGAGGAGCTGGTAATAAACTTAAGAGAGTCCACCCAACTGCAGGAATGATTGTGTGTGTATGTGTAAGTTATTAGAGTGTGCACATGCATTACCTCACTGCTTGGCTTCACTGAAACAGCACATTTACTGTGCTCTCCCCTGATCTGCTGAAATGCCACTCAGCTGATTGGTGGCTGGAGTCATACGGATGAAGGAAGGCAGCCGCTGTCTGATAGGCGTGACTCCCCTTTCAACTACACAGTTTTTTCCCATCAACCAGAAGAGCAGCATCATGATCGACCTTACTGATCATTGGACTGTCACAGTTGAGACCATTGCAGCTTGAACTGCACTGGACCCAGCAGTGACACACTTTTGAAATCCAGTTATCACAGCAATATGTTCCCGCTTTGCACAAGCGCAAGAGTGAACATAAAAACTGGTATATAGCAACCCTAATCCCCATTTCCTCCCCTCATGACCAAGTAGCATAAACAGTTATCCAGGTGGCCAATGGCCATTAAACAGTTAGTTTTTGCTACCACAATCTGATGCTTTCTAGCCAAGTCGCTACCTGCACATGAAGTGATTTTTCAACCCTTAAAAGTGATGGCCATTAAAATGTTGAATTGACTACTACATTTTGAAACCTTCTGGCCAAACTGACCACCACCTCACAAACTGATTTCTCCCACCATGGTTGTGACATAAGCCAAGCTACAGTACGTGTCTAGCACTATCCTACGAGGCTGTGCTGAGTTATGTGACTCTGAAGGTGCAATGGTAGCTTGCACAGTTACCCCACAGTTTTAGGTTTTGGGATGCATATTGTTGTGGGTCCTGTGTATAGTATGACATTCATTTAACAGCAATATTTCATGCCTTATATTATTTACTAAGATTTGTACCACCCACGTGTAACTTGTTTTATGCATCTACAAGACTTTACGTAAAATAGTATACATGTCCCAAACATGTAATTTGTTTTGAATATTTCTAAGTATGTGTCTTAAATAAAGCAGCTTACAACTATGCAATGTGTATAGTACAGTACTTTCAAATTTGTAACAATTCTGCTGCTTTTTGGAGGATCTACAATATTGTGTGCAAAATAAGGCATATGTTATAACTGGAAGTAAACCTCCATAGGTATGCACCCCAGACTATTCTAATTACAGATATACAATTCATACCATATGTATGAAACACCAGACCTGCATGGCATGACTGTGGACATGTGCCTTGCCCATCAGTCATGAGCGTGGGGGGATGGGTGGGGATTAGGGTTGCTATATACCGATTTTAGTATGATGACCCAGTATGGGGTACCATACCACTGATGCATAGCCCTGTACCTGTAGACTGATCTTGAGTAATAAGGGTAGAGGACATGACAGGGTAGGTGGGAGTTAGATAGAACAACCCTAATAGCAGATTTCTAAACGTGTGGGGATTGTGTTTACAACCCTAATAGTTTATTTCCAACCATTGTGCAGTTTGAGTTTTGTGTGCTTGCAACCCTAATGAGCATTAACATAGTTTGTTTGCCATATCTATCTATCTGTCTGTCTGTCTGTCTGTCTCTCTGTCCATCTATTATATAGATGTGGTACCACCTAAATAGTTAGGGCTGAGCAGGCTGTTTAATGTTAAACCCAAACATTTGCACCTTAATAACTTTGGCACTCTTTGATGAAATTGCATGAAATTGTACATGTGTTGTCAGGGTGGCATGTCCTTTTACCTGGCAACACTTGGGATGGCTGGATTACAAGATCTGGAAAGCAGCTTGGAAGAAGGGTGTGCCATTTGGAGATTTTGTGAAAAAAATATCAATCACCTCTTGAGTTTTAAGGTTTTAAAATTTGGCTTCTGAGCATGCTCAATAGGGTATTCAGGATAGCTGTCTGGTGCAACCAAAGAAATTTTGGTCGCAAGCCAGTTTTCATTTCATCAAAAACTGTTCTTTTTTTTTTTTAGATTATATTTATGCTCTTCCTGGGAGGGCTGCTACTCCCTGCCTGAACCCTGGATTCTGACTGGAACTCCCCTGACAACTCGGCAGCCCTAGCGCACCGGATCACACCCCCCCCCGGGCCGGGCCCACTCACCCTCAGCGGCCTATCTGAAATTAGAGAGGGTTTACCACAGTTGCCAGGTTGGCCAGGAGTCCATTGGGGATTGGGCCTGTGGTGGGATGTGCGTCCTGCCTCTGGTGCCCCCATCATCTCCATGGTCCCAGGTGGGGTTTTTCCATAGTTGTTGCCCCCTCAGGAGTGTGGCATGTAATGACATCTGTGCACGGCTCACCTGCTAATGTCTGCCGCACTCTCACCCCTTCTCATCTGGCTGGCGTGCCTGTGCTGCTACCAATCTCCATCGGGGGCCACTAGGATGCCGAGCAGCCCTGGATCCCTCCCCAGAGAGAGGAGAGCAGTCCTCTGGATGCTCAATCTTCTCCATCCCCTGCTGACCCCCGATGGCCCAGGATTGTTCCCAAACCCAGTTCACTGGCATGGTGTGAGGTGTGGCGTCCAGTGCCTCAACCCTCAGTGCCACTGGGCCAGAATCAAAAACTATTCTTGATGGTCGCAAGAAAAACTTTTATGTTGTGAGCTTTGAGCCTTAATAACATTTGTGCCATTTGACAAAATTGCACGAAAATGTTTTCCTGTGTGGCCAAGGTGCCAAGTTGTTATAGAAACATAGAAATTGTCAACAGATAAGGACTGCTAGGCCCATCTAGTCTGCCTGTAAGCCATATACTTGTTTGTGGTCTCTGACCCTATGTGGTCAGTAGCTTTTCACCACCTCTTCCCATCTCCAAGGTTCCCCTATGCCTGTCCCAGGCATGTTTAAATCCCTCCACTGTGCTCACACCCACCACTTCCTGTGGTAGACTATTTCATGTGTTCACCACCCTCTCCATGTAGAAAAACTTTTGCACATTTCTCCTTAACCTGCCCCCCCCCTCCAATTTTATATCATGCCTCCTTGTTTTTGTACTCCTTCTATATTGGAAGATGTCTCCCCCTGCACCTTGTTTATGCTCTTAAGGTACTTGAACATTTCTAGCATGTTCCCCCGATCCTTCCTCTTCTCCAGTGAGTACATATTGAGGTCCTTAATCTCTCTTCATATGTTAGTGTAAGTCCTGTACCATCTTAGTCTCTCTTCTTTGGACCACCTCTATCCTGCCAATGTCCTTGCAAAGATGTGGCCTCCAGAATTGTACACAGTACTCTAAATGTGGCCTCACTAGTGTTTTATACAATGGCATTACTACCTCCCACCTTCTGCTAGTGATACTTCTGCCTATGCACCCCAGCATGCCGTTGGCCCACCCTGCAGCCTTTGTGCTCTGTTTTGACACCTTTAGGTCATCTGAAATAATAACCCCCCCACCAGTCTCATTCTTTCTTGGTGATTGACAGAACTCAGCAACCTCCCCCCCCACCCCCATTCTGTAGCTCTCTCCAGGGTTCCTGTGTCTCAGGTGCATAACTTTGCACTTCTTTGAATTAAACTTCAGTTATCACACCTCAGACCATTTTTCAGGCTTCCTCAGATCTCTCCTCATTCTCTCTAACCTGTCTGGAGTATCCACTATGATGCAGATCTTGGTGTCATCTGCAAACAGGCAGACCTTTCCCTCCAGCTCTTTGGCAATGTCACTAATAAAGACATTAAACAGGACTGGCCCCAAGGACTGATACCTGAGGTACCAGCTGGTCACCCCCTCTCTCTGGATTAGATCCTATTTATCACCACCCTCTGCCTCCTGTCTGTTAGCCAGTTCCTAACACAATTTACCACCTTGTGCCCCATGCCCAGACTACCCATCTTGTTAACCAGCCTTTTATGTGGGATGGTGTTGAAGCCCCTGCTGAAATCAAGGTAGGCAAGGTCCATTGCCCCCCCAATTCACTTCCTTCATCTCCTAGTCAAAAAAATCTATAGATTCACCTGACATGACCTTCCTGCTGTAAATCCACATTGCATCAAATCCTGGGCACTGTTGGATTCCAGGTGTGCCACTATTCTTTCTTTAAGCAGTGCCTCCATGATCTTACCCACTACTGAGGTGAGGCTGACCAGCCTATAGTTCCCTGCCTGCTCTCTACTACTGCTTTTGTGTAGCATGACTACATGTGCCCTCCTCCAGTCCTCTGGAATCACCCCTGTGTTGAGTGTCTTGGTCAACATGGATGCCAGAGGCACTGCCAGCTCCCTTCACAGCTCCCTTAATAAAATATTTAGATAGATATAAATACATAGACATATAGACATAGACAGCTATATATATATATTATAGATAGATACAGCTACATAGATACAGACAGCTATAGATATAGATATATACACAGTATACGCCGCTCATGCCTTTGTCTGATACAAGAGGTGTCTGTTATATCAAATTTATCAAATGCACTTAGTGGCAGCTGCTGTTAAAGGTGGAACAGGTGATGTGCTGATATGGGTAAAGACAAAGATGAACACAACATACAACACAAAATTAAGTTATTAAAGATATTTAAGGATGATGTGCTGCTACTACAGATCCAGGAAATAAAAATAGACACCCGCCTTGTGACAGTAGCATTCAGAGCAGTAGGATTTAGACTGGAACATGGTCTTTCAGCATTCATATTGCAGATCAGTAGGGAGAGTTAGTTTAGCATTCAGGCAAGCATGGGGGGGGGGACACATTTTTCTCCCACTGCTTGGTTGGTTGGCAAGCTCTCAGACTGCAGTTTCTATCTCCCTGTCCAGTGTTGTTACGTTGGCATTTCAGCGTTTTGTACAGTAGGGTTGCATGGGAGCATGTGGTTTCTCTATCTCTGCCTCGAATCATTCAGCAGAACAGTAACATCTGCAGTACGTAGGTCTAGTTGTAATGCTAATGTACAGCACATTGATTATGTGACTGAGTGATTAGAAGGTGCTCCAGTAATTAACAAGTCCTTATTGCTATCATCACTATCATCATTGCTGAACTACGGTGAACTGGCAGCTCTAGCAGCTGTTATAAACAGCAGGCCAGGTTCGTTATAACAGTCATGAGTAGCATGGGTTGCAATAGGAAATGGCTTTTTAATTTTAAATTTTTGTCCATAATAAGCAGCTGTCCATGCTAAGCGTGGATGTTATAAGTGGGGCATACTGTAGATATATATGTATACGGGATAAGCAATGGGGATCTGTTGTATAAATGATTTATCTTTACAAGAGTAATTTGACCTCATGTAACCTTATGAGTGTTGTATGACCAGAGTGATATGCCCAAGGTCAAACTGCTTCAGTGAAGCTAAATTATTTATACAGTACAACAAGGTCTCCATTGCATATTTCATTTATGCAACATGTTTGGAACCTAGTGGGCTCATTTTTTTTATATTGGTTTCATATATTTTTTTAAAGTAATTCTTTCTGTGTTTATTCTGTGAAGAAGCTCTATTGTGCTTCACATGTATGGGATTGTTCAGGTTGTTTCTAGGGAACATGCTGTCAAGTATGACGTGCTAGCACTGGAGCATCTGATGTGACTGACTGAGCAATGAGAGCACCTGAAAAGTTTGACCCAAGATGGCAGACCCGCTTAGCCAGAGCTCAGTAGTTTACTGTAGTGGGAAAAAGTGTTATTCAAAATGTTTAAGAAGTTTAATTTTGCAGGTTTTAAGTTGTTTTGTGCATCACAATGTGGAAATGTTTGCTTTGTGAAGCTGGCCCTGGTTTCAGTTGTTTTTGTGGTAGCAATCAGGCAAGTCAGAGAATTACAGTTTGGTGGTTTGTCCACAGCTCAAGAGAAAGACTGGGGAAAAAAAGTCTGTCATTTGATTTTGGAGCCAGCTAGCAACTGTGGTTGTATTAATATACGGTCTGAAGTGTAGAAATAAGATGGTTGTTCTTTGTGGCTGGCAGATGAAGGGGGGGGGCTGACTGAGAAGTAATGCTGGCAGGCAGGCGACTGGCTGTTGTGGGACCAGTCAATGATGTGTCTACTATACACATAAATGGTCATGAAGTGTCTACTGTGCATATATATATTATACAGGTCCGGTTGTGCCTGTATATTAGGATCGAGTAAGCACATCTATGTTAAACTCAAATATTTGCACCTTAATAACTTTGCCCCCTTTCAACCAATTTAAATGAAAATTGGAAAGCACCGTCTCTGTGCTAGGATCTCTTAATCCTACAATTTCATGTAAATCGGTTCAGTGGAGACAAAGTTACAGAGGTGCAAAACAGCATAAAAATCTCCCTTTTTGAAAATTGTAAGTCTTTTTTTGCCATCGGATAACTGAAAAATAGGAGGCCTGGAAACCTGAAACTTTCAGGTTTGATGAAGCTTGATCAAAGGTACAGTATGTGCTTTTGTGATTTTTTAGGTCCAACTGTTAGGTAGTTTTTAAAATATTTAATAAAAATGTTCCATTTCTGAGCATGCGCAGTTCAAAAAATTAACGTTCTATTCATAACTGAAATTTTGCGAAAACAGCAGCTTGCACTATACAACACAGCTGTCTTCAATAAATGACCACTGTGTCACATAGTGCAACCCCTGCGGCTGTCGTGACTCATAGGTCAGGAGCTTGGGGCTACTGTCATTGTAGCCCCACCATCCTGACTGTGCTGTGCCTTCAACTTTATCTGCACACCGGGGGGGGCCAATCCCCAGTGGCAGTGTATTTATTTATTTGTACAATCTGACACCTGACCTCCAGGTTCGGATGCCCCTGCCTCCACAGCTCACTGTTTATCTGATTCACAGAGTGCAACACTGAGGAGTCCACCCCCAGTGTCCTGAAATAGATTCATTTGATATGTCTACTTGCAAAAAAGAAAACCATCCCATACGTCTTTTTTTTAATTTAAACCTGAAATTAAGAAAATGGTCCCTCATCGTCACTGCAATTCCCTTCTCCCCATCCCAACCCTCCAATGGAGTGCCCACACACCCCTTACCTATACTTACCTCCAGAGGTTGTATGATGTCATCTTCTGTGAACTGGGACACATCTAGACTCTTCAATGTTGAACCGTGAACTTAGGAATTAAAGCTTAGTGCTGTATAATGTATTTGGGGTTAGGAGCTGGTTGCACTATATGACACAGCTGTCCTTTACTAAATGACAGCTGTGTCTTGTAGTTTGCACAAAATGACAAAACTGTCCTTTAGTAAACAACAGCTGTGTCATATAGTGCAAGCATATGAAACAGAAAACATTACAACTTCCTTTGCCTTCTTTCTGCACCCAGAAAAAAATGTTCACACAGTTTCCTGATGTGTCAGATCAAGACAGCACAGATTGGACTGATAGCAATACTGATCCTTCTGTCTCCTTACATTTACACCCTAATTCCTTTACCATGCACTTACTTTCCTTGCACAATATGCATATTCTCAGATACACCTATTCTCCAATTAACCCATCATTTACACCTGTTATTGTATTTCTACTCACACTTCTTTGCACCACCTAAAGCACACCTCTCTGTCTGTTGTTAGCAACTTTCTAAACTTACAGACTTTCAGAATGACTTCATAAGCAGACCTGCATGCACATTACAACATACATTGCCTCCCCCCTTCCAAAAAAAGAGCAAGCACTATAGGACACAGCTATCCTTTATTAAATGACAGCTGTGTCATATAGTGCAACCGACTGTTGTCGTCACTCGCCCCCCATCCTGAATGTGCTCTACCATCTGCACACCGGGGCCCCCATCCCCAGTGGCAGTCTTTCTTTTTCTGTATATATCTTTAATTTGTTTCTTTTTCTCTATAATACAACACTGGGATGCCCTCCCCTGGTGCTGGGTAGCCCCCCCAAGTTATTTCATAAATGGTTGCTGACATCAGGGGGCCTCAAGCCCCTTGTTGGCATTTACTAGATCTCACCCCAGCAGTGTGGAACACTTGGGGAGCCCACCCCCAGTGTCCTGAAAAGTCCCTGGTTTAATTACAGTTCCTGACATCAGGGGCCCCAGTCCCTGTGTTGAAATTAACTATATCTCACCCCAGCAGTATGGGACACTGGGGAGCCCACCCCTAGTGTCCTGAGATAGATGTATTAATTTATTTGTACCTGCAAAAAAAGAAAACAGTCCCCCAACATCTTTTTTAATTTTTTTGTAACCTGCAAAAAAGAAGAAAACTGTCCCTCATCATCTCAGTTGTTCCCTTCCCCCATCTCGACCCTCCCACTGAGCAACCATCACCCCTCACCCCCCTTACCCTATACTTACCACTGGAGGTCATACACTGTCATCTTCTGTGAACCGGGACACGTCTGCACTCTTCAGAGCTGAACTGATGAATCAAGGTAAGTGCCATATAATGTATTTTAGTGATGTTTTGAACTTATGTTCATAACTTTGACATTTTAAGGTATTTTTTCACCAAGTTCTCACATTGACCTTTTTGGGACCCCATCTACATGAACACTGTCACTGTTGTTTCGTTAATCGGGAGCAGAAGGTGATTTTGCAGTCACTGAGTGAAATCACCTTTCAGGACTGATTAATGAAATGACAGTGCCAGTGTTCATGAGGTGGGGTCCCAAAAAGTCCTTGTTGAAAATTTGGTGAAGAGATTCCTAAAAATAGCTGAGTTAAGCATATTCATTGAAATTTTCTACGCATGCGAGTACAGTAACTTTGGTAAGTTTTAATATTTTGACTCCAAATTTTCAACTTAGCCATTTTTCACACCACCTCATGAACAGTACAGATGTCATTTTTTGCATCCTGCCAAAAATGTGTTTTCGCACCTGTGGCATTTCATCACGGATTTGAAAATTTTCACCTACAGGGTCATAAGAAGACTATGTTGAAAGTTTGGGGTCATAATATTTAAAAACAGATAATTTATTGAGTAACATTGTTTGCAGGGATGTCTGTTGCACCACTGGGGAACACGCTGCCTTACTGTGCCAGTGAGCTGAGTTCCAGTATGAACTCAGTGAGCCAGTTTATTGGGACAAGGATGATGGGGAAGGTGCTGCAGCATGCAGTACCAGCCCCAGCCTGGGTAGGATCAGAACAGTGTTTTGGCACAGACACCACACCCTGTGATGGGTCAAGGAGCCTCACCCACAAGGTATTGGCATGTGTGTGCCCCGGGGAATGCTGGGCCCATGCACTGGGTCAGGACAGTCTCCAATATTGTATTTAACTCATTTTGTGCAGGTCCCAAAGGGACCTGCATAAATGAGGATACAATTCCACTATCAGAATAAGAAGGGAAATTCTTTGCAAAAAACTACATTAATGCAGGCATTAGGGTTGTAAAATGCAAACCACACAAAGATGGGAAATGAAACACATTAGGGATTTGGGTCTCTGGAGTATTGGCGAAACAGTGGTGGGGTCTTACTTGGGGGTTGTCAACCCTAATGTCCACCTCTCCCCTGATCAGATGAGGTTAAATGTAATGTCTTCATGAAGGGTCCTAAGGCATTGAATGAAGACAGCTCTGACAAATTATGTCGGCCATACTGTACCACCATGAGGCACTAGTTGGGAGCTGTATCTTGTGCTTTGCACAGGAGGCTATGGGCTCGGGGGGGAGGTGGGCATTAGGAAGGGGACACTTGTGTTTGCTGCACTTTTTCCCACTTTAGAAACCCCTTGGCAGCAGGCTAGATCCCCTACAAGCCCCAGTGAAGGGCTATGTGTAAACATGTTTTTTCCCCTTGCACATCTTGTGTTCCCTGGCCTATAGGCACTTCTCTGATCTCCCCTCCATGGCAGCATGAGCAGAGTGGAGTTCCACATAGGGATCAATGCCATGGTCCCAGTGTGAGCAGAAGAACACTGTGTTTTAAACAAAATCACATCTAACAGTTGGAACACAGCAACATTGCTTGGGATGCTGGCCAGCGTTCCCTACTGGGTGCTGGGTTTGGCGACAGCAACTAAGGGAGTAAAAGGACACATGGAGTGAAAGAGGACAAGAAAAGTGCTTATCTGGTCAGTTGAATTCCCATCAGATTCAGGTGTGATCCTCTCTGCTTCCCAGTCGCACCATACCAGTCGGTGCAGCTCCTTCTAAGGATCATCAGTTCAGCAGTTTACCTGGTGGGCACATCCACCAACCCAGACAACAAATACTTCCCACAGGACCAGACAATTGAGCCATGAAGACCTAGACATGGTGAAGAGGCAAAGTGACAGACCACCCCATATAGGTTCCACCACACCTCAGAGAAACAAATTTCGCCAACCCCCCATGGTGACAAATAGTCGCTGCCAGCCCTTACACCGCCAAGTCCCCACTGCGACCCTGAACACACTGACACCTGTTTGGTGTTAATGCGGGGGGGGGGCAGCACTCTGTCCCTTCACACACCCTGAACTTAAGGATTACTAGCTCGGGGGAGGGGCGAATGTCGGGGGACAGTGGCAAACACTGGGTGTTGGTGTGTTGGCACATCGATGCAACAACTCGTTTGGCACTGTGGGTGCCAAATGGGTTGTTGTCGATGTGCAGGTTTCACTTTGGGGGTGTCAAGGTCATGACGGTGTATCCCTTACATACACCCGCAGCTACACAAACTGATCACTTCACCCATGTGTAACAGGAACCACCAGCCTCATGAAATACTCACGCTGGAAGTGTTGGGCTGCCCTGAGCTGGGTGTGTCACTTCTTTTACCTTCAATGTATATCTAATACACTGTTTATAGTAGCTTCTCTTCTGTGCATCCTATCAATAGGCACTTTACTTTCTCTTTTACAAATTAGTTATCATGACTGAGTACTCTACAGTATAGGCTGACAGTGCCTATGTGAAAGTGTCTGCCTCTGTGCTTGTGCTTCAATTAATGACATGGAAAAACACCTTTTGCATCATTGGTCAACATTGCAGTTGCAAGCAGACAAAACTTAGCAGCATGAAGATTTGATTATGCTAAAAAATTTAAATGTATCAGTATTGCTGGCATGTTACTTAGAAGCAGTAAAACTTGACTAGGTGCCTGAAGGGACATATACTGCACAATTGTACACACACATCTTCTTGCCAAATAACAACATTTACCATTGATCTTTAAATTATGGGGATGGTGATCGGAGGCTGGGGGGTGCCACTAGACACCAGGGAATTTAATAATAATTACAGGGATGGTGATCGAAGGGTGGAGGGTGCCACTAGACATCAGGTAAAATGGGGGCTCATAACTCACACTGCAGCTGGCAGCAGGAGTTCAGCTGTGGCTGCAGAAGTCAGTAAAATCCACTGTTCTCATACAGAGAATGTGGCAGAAGGCTCCTCTTGCTAAGCTGGGCACCCAGGATTTCAGATGCCCAGAAAAAGTATTTCTGGGGCTACCTGAGAAAAACGAACACCATAATCTAGCTAAATGGTGCATGTTTAGCTAGGTTCTGGTGTTTGTTTTGTAAAATGACAACATTTTTATGTATTTCCCATGCTTTTTAGTTGATGGGAAAAGAAAAAAACATGAAGGCGGCTCCGAAAAAGGGTTTTTTCCTCACAAAAAAGGATTTTTTCATCACAAAAAAGGAATGGATCTCATGAGAATTAATCCTTTTTCACGAGATCAAATCCTTTGTCGAACTTTTTACCTCTATCGTGGAAAATGAACACTCCATAGGATATAATAGGAACTTAAAAACTGAATAACTTTGCAATAAGTTAATATTTTTTGCACCAAATAAACACTGGCAGTAAGTTCTTTCTACCATAAAAAAATCACACCAAAATTCCACACCATCTGGGTGCAAGGCGATGAGGGAAAAAAAAACTGCAAAAGTGGCGACTTTTAACTTTTTTACACTATCCAGATCTCAGACTCCACACATCCACCAGGAATGAAACTTGCCACATTAAGAAATCTACGCTGTAGGACAGCACATACCAACTTTTGTGCAAATCCGTTGAACAGTTGCAAAGTTGTTAAAGTGCAAAATCTGAAGTTTAACATTAAAAAGACTACTCAACCCCAACCATAGGGGCACAACTGTGTCCCTATGATATATACAATATATATATATATATATATATATATATATATATATAAAATAGATAAGCTACTCTGAGGTGTAGGGTCATGCTCTGATATACGCATGCCTTGGTGTGTGTTATTACACATGAGGCCACAGGCTGAGTGCATCAACCACCCAAGGTGTGCGTATATCAGAGCACGACCGCACACCTCACAGTGGTTTATCTATCTTATACAATGTCAAAATTGTTTTGGAGGAGGGTAAAAGAACAGGTGTGCTGTCGCACTCTGATATATGCATGGTCATGTGATGTGTTCCAACAAATCAGCAGACATAATTTTTCCTACCCATTTTATAAATATATATATATATATATATATACACATATAACACACATATACAAAATGTATACAACAGTAGCCTAGATCAATGAATTTATACAACAGCTTTTGAGTCCATGCATGTTGCATAAATAGGGGATATTTGATGGCCTTACATGGAATATGGTTTATAGATACTCAAGTTGACTTTAACCTCAGTAATTTCATGATTGGCTAAGCCATGAGTGAGTGCACTGAGGTCAATGGCAATAAGTGTAGATAAAAAAGGTATTCCATGTAAGGCCATCACATGGCCAGTTCATACAATAGGTGTGAGAGTTTTTCACTCATACAACTACTAGCATAGGATAATTACATGGACAGTTATTTAATAAATAAAAGGATTTTTTGTGAACCATTTTCATGCCAGGCATCCATGGTAACCTCAGTGGAGATGAGAGAAACACAGTTTGAGCTGCAGCTACGCTAGTCTGAAAGCAGATAGCCCCCTCTATCCTTGTCTTGAAGTTCTGATAAACACCCACACTCCCACTGATGCATATATGTTGAGCTTTACAGTAGGATTGGCAAACCCGCAGTTCTATGCTGAGATCACCCAACCTCTGCTATACCTTGTTTTGCTGCTGAGAATGCAGCCCCTCACTACACATGACATGGAGTCAGACCAAGAAGACGACAGGGAATATATGGTATATTGAGATAGTCATGATGTTTCACAAATAATTCCTCAAGCTCTTTCAGCTGATAGTTTCACACAACACACCATCATTTATTTGCCCTTTTATTTTGTAGACTGTTATAAAATCAACCTCTCACTTCTGCCGATGTGTTAGCCAAGTTTTGTATTACCCAATGTAATTGACATGGAGGCAGTATAGTGCAGTGGTTTAAGGCTCTGAGCTGCAAATCTGGTGACATCCAGCAGACCAGACCTTTGTTTGAATCTCACAGCTTCCACTTGTATACTGTGTGACCCTGAGCAAATCACTTAACTTCCCTGTGCTCCCAGGTTTGCTCCTGTAAAAAAGCTTTCAGCTTAGTGTGCTACTCCTGATTAAACAACTAAATAATTACATAAATAATTACATAACATGGCAACAGACTAAAGGCTGTTCTGCTATCTTTGGGTTGGGGGGGCATGTCTCTCGTCTTGGTGGAACAGAGTTGCATCCCTCCAGCTGTACCTCACCACAATTGGTGGAACAGAGTTGCATCCCTCCAGCTGTACCTCTCCACAATTCATTCACTCTTCTGGTGGAGAGTGGTTCCTCTATGGAGGCACCTGCAGTGGAGACTGAGGAGGATGCTGGGAACCTTCACAAAGGAGACCCTCAGGAGGGTGGCATGGGACCCCACAGGGGAAGAAAACAACTCCTGGTGGGGGACTCAATCATTAGGGGGTAGAAATGGGGGAGGAAGGGGAGAGGGAGGTAAGGTGCCTTCCTGGCACCACGGCTTGGAGGGACAAGAAGCGAATCCTCAGGATTGTGGGAGGAGCTGCATGAGGGAGGGAGCTGGATGTAATTATCCACCTAGGGACAAATGACTTGGCTAGGAATGGGATCATAGCAGTGTAAGAGGAGTTTGTAGAGTTGGGGAAGGGCCTTAGACAAGTAGCGCATACGGTAACCTTCTTGGAGGTGCTGCCTGTCTATGGCAAGGGTGATGCTAGGGCACTCCTCACCAGGGAATTCAATGAGTGGTTGAAAAACTGGTGTGGAGCTCAGAGTATTGGCTTCATTGGGGACTGGGGAGCCACCTGGAGGATGCAGACCTATACTGGTGCAATGGTCTGCATCTGTCCAGAGGGAACCAGGATCTAAGTGAGAGGTTTAAATGCTTCATTGGCGAAGCATTTAAACTAGCGAGGGGCACTGAAAAGGAGCAGGAAATCCCAGCCTCCCCCCACAAAACATGGTAATTAGTGAGGTAAACACCAAGGTAGAGAAGTTATTAGGGAGCAGGACAGAGGTAAATGTAAAAAAAGGCAAAGGCAGTAAGGACAGATATGGGGCTAAAAGGGGTAAGGCTATCAAAAAGTGGAGAGTGATGAGTACCAACGCCCGTAGTCTGTATAACAAGCTCCCTGAACTAGTGGCCTTGATGGAAGAGGGTTACCTGGATATTGTGGCAGTCACAGAAACATGGTACACAGAGAACCATGACTGGGATGTCAACATACCAGGATACACAATCTACAGGAGGGACAGGGAGGGTAAAAGAGGAGGAGGAGGAGGAGTAGCTCTCTATGTAAAGGAAGGGATCAAAGAAATAGAACTAAAGAGTAAACAGGGAGCAGATGAGGCAATCTGGGTCACCCTGGAGACAGGAAATGGCACCACAATCCGCATGGGGGTTGTATACAGACCCCCATCTCAGGGAGAGGGAATGGATTAAGAAATGATAGAAGGCTTCCTTAGAATGGCAGAAAAATGGGAGATATTGTTGATGGGGGACCTGAATATGCCAGATGTTAACTGGAGCACCTTTGCTGCAGGCACATCCAAGAGCAGTGTCATTCTTGATGCCCTACAGGGGCATGCCTCAGACAACTAGTATTGGAACCCACTCGGGAGGAGCAATCTTAGACCTGGTACTCTCAAATGGGAGGAGAAAAGAATCTCAGATTTAGAGGTGGGTAGCCATCTGGGAACAAGTGACCACCAAACAGTGTGATTCATGATAAACACAGCCATACAATCAAGCCATACAAAGGCAAGAGTATTGGACTTTAGGAGGGCTGACTTTGGGAACATGAGAGAGTGCCTTAGAAAAGCACTAGCAAACAGGCAAGAAGGAGGGGTGGAGGAACAATGGGGAGTAATCAAAACAGCCATCACAGAGGCAGCAAGCCTTTGTGTAAAGCAAATCAATAAAACACAATGAAGGAAAAAAACACTATGGTTCTCAAAAGAGGTGGCTGGGAAGGTTAAAGAGAAAAGGATAGCATTCAGGAAATATAAGGAAACACAGAAGGAGCAGGAGAGAGAACTTTATCAGTCAAAGCAGAAAGAGGCTGGAAAGGCAGTCAGAGTAGCAAAGGCCCAAACTGAGGAAAGGATAGCCAATTCTGTTAAGAAGGGGGATAAGATCTTTTATAGGTACATCAGGGAGCGAAGAAAGACCAAAGGAGGGATACTGAGGCTTAATAAAGGGAGGAAATGTGGGTAGAGGGGACAGTGAAAAGCAGGGATACTGAACAAATATTTCTGCTCAGTATTCACAAAGGAAGAGGAGGGAGGTACCTAAACCAAAAGAGAAACACTCAAAAGACGGGGTTGATACCAGTCCATTTACAGAAGAAAGGGTTCTGAAAGAACTAATAAAATTGAAGGTGGACAAAGCAATGGGGCCTGATGGATTCACCAAAGAATTCTAAAAGAACTAAGGGTAGAACTAGTGACACCGCTGACTACTCTCTTTAACAAATCATGGGAGGATGGGGTGGTACCCAAGGACTGGAGGAGGGCAGATGTGATTCCTCTTCACAAAAGTGATAGCAGGACCGAAGCAGGAAACTACAGACCAGTTAGTTTGACCTCAGTGGTAGGGAATATGATGGAATCACTTCTGAAGGAAAGAATTGTTGAGTACCTAGAGGCCAGTAGGGCACAGGACCCAAGGCAGCTTGGATTCACGATGGGAAGGTTGTGTCAGATGAATCTAGTAGATTTCTTTGACTGGGTGCCCAAAGTAGTAGACCAGGGAGGGGCTGTGGACATGGCCTACCTATATTTTAGCAAGGCATTTGATACAGTCCCACACAAAAGATTAACACACAAGTTATCCAGCCTTGGAGTGGGCCCCAAGGTGGTAGCCCGGATAAAAAATTGGCTAGACAACAGGACACAAAGGGTAGTAGTAAATGGAGTACACAGTGAAGAAAGGAGGGTTACTAGTGGGGTACCTCTGGGTTCAGTACTGGGATCAGTCCTTTTTAATGTCTTTATAAGTGACATTGCAGAGGAACTGGAAGGAAAAGTATGTCTCTTTGCAGATGACACAAAGATCTGCAACAGGGTTGATACACAAGATGGAGTGGAAAGGATGAGAAGGGACTTGGCAAGGTTGGAGGAATGGTCAAATGTATGGCAGCTCAGATTCAATCCAATGAAGTGCAAGGTAATGCACATGGGAAACAAAAACCCAGGGGAAGAGTACAAAATGGGGGATGATATACTGACAACAGTAAAAATGGAAAGGGACCTGGGGGTAATTATATCAGATGACCTAAAGGTGGGCAAGCAATGTGAGAAGGCAGTAAGGAAGGCTGGGGGGATACTGGGATGCACAGGAAGAGGCATCAATAGTAGAAAACGGGAAGTTGTTATCCCTCTGTACAGACAGTTGGTGAGACCCCATCTGGAGTACTGTGTGCAGTTCTGGAGACCCCATCTCTGCAGAGATATAGACAGAGTGGAGGCCGTCCAGAGGAGGGCAACCAAAATGGTGCAGGGTCTGCACCAGAAGACATACGAAGAAAGACTAAAGGAGCTTAATATGTATACCCTTGAGGAAAGAAGGGAGAGAGGGGACATGATAGAAACTTTCAAGTACATCAAGGGAATCAAAAAAGTCCAAGAGGGTAGCATCTTTCAGAAAAAGAGATGTGCAAGAACAAGGGGGCACAATTTGAAGATAGAGGGGGATGGCTCAGAGGTAATGTGAGAAGTATTTTTCATGGAGAGGGTTGTGGATGCATGGAACAGCCTCCCTGAGGAGGTCGTGGAGTCAAGAACAGTGGGGGAATTCAAGAATGTATGGGACAGACATAAGGCAGTCCTAGTGGGGGGTAGGAGGAAGTAAGCTGTTGGTTAACTAGGATCTGCAGCTTATCTGTTAGGTAGGAAAATGGGCAGACTAGGTGGGCTAAGCGGTCCTTCTCTGGGTTCAAATTCTATGTTTCTATGGCCGTTGGCATGCTTATTTCAGTATTTAGGCTGTCAACTATGACAACTTTGTTATGTTTCATCTATGCTGAGTACTGTCTAATACTTTCACTTCCTTCACTCAATATGGGGATTATACATGATTTATTATCCATAAATAATACAGTTTAATTTTAATCAGTTAAATAGTTTTAAAACGGAATCACAGATCATTAGGTTATCCATGTTGGCACCTAATTCACAGTGCCACTTCAACAGATGAAGGCACACATTCACTGCAAAATAAGCTGGTACAAATTAATGGAAAATGTGAGAATGAAGTTTTATTTTATGAGTTCACATATTTTAATGTTTTAAATATACCACAAACTGACTACAAATTATAAGCCTCAGTGTACGTTTGTATCCGTGTGTGTGTGTGTGTGTTGGGGGGCGGCGAACAAAGTCATGCTGTCTGCTGCACCTAAAACTTCTTTTTAACAGTTGAATTTAATATGGCTCAAGATACATATTTAAACCATATCATTTGCTATGATACTGTTAAAACAAATCTGTTGATATTTGTCAGATTTTATTGACTCTGTCAGAGCAGCAACTTTCTTAATAATGGCTTCAGCATTAGAACACAGCAGAATGGAAAGAAAACACATTTGTTGTTTAAAATGTATTTATTTAATTTATAGTTTTATTTTATTCTTAGTTGCTGTGTCATGACAATATGGACAAAACAAAGATTATGATAGTATTGCAGGGCAAAGAGTATGTTTACATTCATGAGATAGCATAGACAAATGTCTATACTTTTTCAGTTTTTATGAAATGCAAAATATTTAGAATGCTGGTCTCTGAAAGCAAATAGTGCCGGCAGCATGTTCAAGATCTTCGTGATCTGATTTATAGCAGATCACTACATTTCTGCTGTGACGTCCCTTAAGTCCAGATAAACATTTATCTGGATCTAAGGCAGTGAGATAAACTGTTTTATCTCTAAGAGAAAACTCTCACAACTATTGTATAAATATATTTATAGAATAGGGGTTAGTGGAGAAAGCATCACATAAAATCATGTATCTTCACTCTTGTGGAATAAACTGATGATGATGTGTCTACAATGTGGATAAATTACATTTATTCACATAGTAGAAACGTCATTGCCATTTATCCACATAGTATACATGTCATCACTTGCTGTCACTTCTTACAGGTTCTAATAGTAATTTTCCACACTCCATCAGCCTATTCCACAGGAAATAAATGCACACCGATGCTCTTCTCAAGCTCCCACCCCTAACTCCCTGCTGATACTTCTGACACCCACAAAACAAATCAGAAAATAACAACTCTACATTCTCTTGAGCAACCAGAAACCAGTAACCTTTCCAAGTGCCACATGCTTCCAGCAACTTCCTCAGACACAATCCCTTCACTCTGTACCACTTTTAGAATGCCGCCCGCACACCAAACTGACCACAACCTTGCTCGATCCCTCATTCACGAAAGCACTCTCGCACCTCTTAAAAGCTTCGATTTCTCTTTTCTCCACCAAATCAACACTAATATCAAAAGGTGCTGGTAAGACACAGCGCACCCTCTAACCCTTGGGAAATGACATACGGAGCTGTCATGTTTCACAAATTCTATGTCACTCCCACTTATAACCTACACCCTATCATACAGTGCTTTCAACCTTCACCAAGAAACAAGTAGCCAATCAACCAAGCAAACACAAACATGGAAAGAAAACACCACTCCCACCCCCCAAAAAATCCCTCAAAACTAAACCTTTTTAAAACAAACAAAATACAAAAACAATAAACACAACAGAAACATCACAATAGATGGACCTATTGTATAAATCAAGTATGTGATGGACGGTGGTTGAATACACTATTTATCTGAACTCATGGAGAGTGACCTTGGGAACCATCACTAGTTACTCTGCTACACTCCGCCACACATGAGGTTACCTGAGGTCACTCTCCACTCGTTCAGATAAATAGTGTATTCAACCACCTACCATCACATATCTATGTATACCATGGGAGTACAAATAAATCTAGAAAATAAAAGGTGTTAGTTTCACTAAAGAGATCGCTACTGTGCAAATAACATCTGGAATCATGCTGCTCGCATAGTGGTGATGTTCTTTGCACAGTAGAGTCATGTCTTCATTTTTGACAGTATATGGCTTAATGCAATCAGCTCACAAAAATGTGGACACTAAGATATACAATACAGAACTAAATTCATCACATCTTCATACGCGCATCATGTAAAGAAACGGAATAAAAACTTCACTAAACTTTGACAATGGTGTTTCTCTCTACTTTATACAACACTTGGTTCATCAATTAGTCAAGTTTCACCATGGCAGTAAAATGATTTAATTGGTGGTAGGGAGAATCAATACAATGGCATTATACATAACAAGTTTCAAGAAAGTAAAGCATAAATATGTGTACACCTCAACAGCTCCCTGCAGTGCCAGTAATTTATGAACCACCACCATTTTCAAAACCAAGATGTTTCCGGTGGTGCTGAAAGTGTGATTGCAGGTTCTGTGACTTCTGTGGCTACTGAACTGCTCTCTGTACCTTGTGCTGTCACTTATTTTGAGGCTCCCCCTGCCCCAACACATTGACAGTGCATCAGCAAACTTTTTGGGTATGACTCAAACATAATTTGTGGCTCAGTATAACTGGATTCTGCTATAAGACATTTAATTATTGCAATCAAAAAAAAAAAAGATAAATAGGTGAAAACTTGCCTTTTCTCAAACCAATGTAGCCTTAAGACAATAAACAGATCACATTTGAAGCACACAACATAAATACCATGGTACTAAAGGCAACAAAAAATAAGTAGAGGAAGCATTATATTATTTAAATGTCATGAACTACCTGCAATTTAAAAACATCTCTACTGCTCCTGCTAGTTCCCACATGTTATTTTTATTTATTTATTTATTTAACTGACTTCAGGATTACAACCTTTGAGTCAGGGATTCATTTACAAAGGCTCCGTGTCAGAAAAAAAAAACATAAACAATACAGATAGACATAGAATGGCAGCTAAAGGTTACAGTTTTTTTAGTTATACAATATTGCAGAATCAAGATCAACTATACATTGCATAGAACATGTTACCAAGAGTTGTATTTTACAGTTTTTAAGAGAACAATAAGTTTGCTGATAGAGGGAGGGAGTAACAGGTTTGATATTTACAATAAAGTAGAGAATTAGACAGATATCTTTTGAGTGCAGCCAAAGGAGGCATTGTTAATAGGTAATGTTTGGTAACCCTATACGTAGGAACTCAGTGGCAGAGTGGTGCCGTGAGATGATAGATAGATGACCCAGCATTAGCTAGTACATTGTCAGCGTCGTGAAGCGAGAATGTGCTCTTTGAGTGCTGACTTGAATGGTCCTAATTTGGAGATGGAGGAGACATCTGAGGGGAATTCATTGTACCAGGCTGGGGCCCTGTGTGGGAATGACCTTTGGGCTAAGGAGGTTCTAACCCTTGCGATGGACCACACCTGTTGGTTGGCAGTGCGTATGTTCACCGAGGTGTGGGAGGATAGGAGAGAGGCAGAAATCCCCAAGGGGGTAAGCCCCAGGTGTATTTTCTTTGTGAGGAGACATGTTTGATAAAATAGCCTTTCATCCAGGATGAAGAGATTTGTCAGGGCATATAGGGTAGAGGTATGGGTACGCTTGTCTGCCCCAAAGAGGAGTCTGCATGCTTTGTTTATGGCAAGGTGGATTTTGTTAAGGGCTGTGTGGTCAGCAGCCGAGTTGATAGTAAGCCCATAATTGACTAGGGAAAGGACTGAGGAGGTGACAGCCAGATTAAGGGCTTCCGAGGGTAGGCAATCCTTATGCAGATACAATAGGCCTATACGGACATTTATGGCTGATGATAGAGTGTCAATGTGTGAATGGAAGGAGAGGCTGGAATCAAAAGTAAGGCCCAAGTATTTATATGTATGGACCTGTTCTAGAGGAATGAGAGAGTGGGGGAGGATTGTCAGCTGCGCATTCTTGGCCTTATTCTTTCGGTGGGCAAAGAGCATGGTCTTTGTCTTTTCTACATTGACCACAAGTCTTTGGTCTATGAACCAGTTTTCAGTCTGGTTAAATGTGTGCTGGAGGGAGGATTGCAATACTGTGGGATCTGGGTGCGAGGCAAAATGAACTGCATCGTCCACATGGGGTAGTAGGTTGCCAGAGCAGGAATTGGGCAAGGTGTTTAGGTAGATGCTGAATAATAGAGGGTCGAGAATGGAGCCCTGGAGAACCCCAGAGTGGACTGGCAAGGTGGTTGAGAGGGTGTTGTTTATTTTGACACATTGTGATCTAGCTGTGAGGTAACTGGCAAACCAGGAGATGGGTCCTTGGGACAGACCTATGTGGCAGAGTGTGCTTAAGAGTAAGGGGTGGGAGACTGTATCAAAGGCCTTTGACAGGTAGATGAAGACAGCTCCAGCTAGGTGTTTTCTATCCAGGGCAGAGTGAATAAAATTAGAGAACTCAGTGAGAGCCATAGTTGTACTGTGCCCAGATCTGAAGCCATGCTGTTCCCTGCAAAGTAGGTTATGAGCAATCAGGTACTCAGTGAGTTGGGTGGCTATAATTTTTTCAAGGGCTTTCAAGAGTGGTTGGAGAATGGATATGGGATGGTAATTATTGGGGGAGGTGTTGTCACCACCTTCAGTATTGGGCTGACTGTGGCAGTCTTCCAGGCTGCAGGGAACTGCCCTAGACTTAGGGAGCAGTTAATGAGGTCAGTCAGTGGGGAGAGGACTGTTTCTAGTATTAGATGTAGGATTCTCAAATCAAAAGAATCAGAGTGACAGTGTGCCTACCAACCGTAACTGTGAGTTTCAGAGTGACAGCACTATCCACCAAATGTAATTGTGTGTTTCAGTGTGCTATGCGATGATTTATAACACAGATGGACCCAGCCAGCCCACCGGCGCAGTGGTTGGATTTCTGCTTGTGATACTGATGACCCGGGTTCAGGAACAGACCCGGGAGTTAGAGGGTCATCTGAGGGGAGAAGGATGGAGCATCCTAGGGACTGCTCTTCTTCTCCGGGAGCATGCCTGGCACCTCACATACCCCTGGAAGAGGCCACTGCGACTGGCACCATGTCCTTGGGGGGAGGGGCAGATGCTGGATGTCATTGTACATCCCTGCCCCCATGGGTCCCATACTTGAAAATAGGTCTGCTGATGAATGACATCCGCACTGGTCCTATATTGCAGATTGGGTCCTCTCTTCACTTGGATCTGTTGTAGAACCATCGGGAAGCTGGTGGCTCCACCCTGGGGAGTAATCCAGGGTACAGAAAAAACCCTCCTCCCCAGCACTGATAGAATCCACAGGGAAGCCAGTGGCTCTGCCCCTGGGGCGGTAATCTGGGGGTGTTTGGGGGCAGGAGGCTGAGGGGAGTGCTTCGTGAAATGGCATGGGTCGGGTGACTGACTGACAGAGGTCAGTCGAGTCCCCCACAAAAAACAAAACAAAAAAGAAACACAGAGGGACCCATCATCATGCTGGTGGGTTGGGTGATATTCAGAACACAGATGACAGCGTGATGGTAACGGAGGGAAAAGGGAGCTCTTTCAAAACAGTACCTTGCCAATTATTTCCTCTCACAGTGGAAAAATATGTAACTACAAAATAGTGCAGCAGTTTACTCATTTAAATTTGAATGTGTTGAATACTGAAATTTAACTAAAATCACACGTAAAGCTGATAAAAAAAACACAATAAATTATTTGAATAACAATTTTTTATTTCTTTCTTCACATGCTATTTTTATCTTCATCAAGTTTGTGTGCGCAGAGCGAACATCTTGCTATGATAGCTGGGTTTCAAGAGGTGTGACACTGTCTTTCCAATGCAGAGCAGTGTTTTAGGGGCAAGTCACAACCACTCCAATCTCCGATCATCATTCATGCAGATAATGACAGAGTTCTGGCTTGCTGGGTGGAGGTGACATGAACTTAAAAAGAAACAGCTGACCCAGTCTTGGGTCAGCTCTTTCTTTTGATGTAGCAGCAGAGCTGCTGTGTGTAATAAGCCTGCAATTTCAAACATGCAGGAGTGCAGGCGAGCTGTCATAGAAAAAAACTGTGTGTGTCTCTCTCTTTCTGTCTCTCGGTACCAGTTCAAAACCTCTAAACAAAAACAGTGCGACAATTACTGCTCTGTGGAATGCGCGCCTGTATTTAGAGTGACGGGGTATAATAGCGGAAGGGAATTACCACTACCCCTGTCGCTCTACACTTCTAATGAGGAGGGATCAAGTAGTCGTGTGCTGGGGTGCCTGGTTGAGCTGCTTCTGTGGTGGAGTGGCTAAGGCACCAGCACACGACAGGAGTGACCTGGGACCACGATTCAGTTCCCCCCAGGTCTACTGGTGCTGCAACTTTTTACGTTGTTTTATTTTTTTTTTAAATAAACTTTTCCACCCTCCTGAGTTTCTCCCCATCCCTGAAGTCCACACCCCCTCGGAGGTAGTTATATTCCAGAGGGTGTGGGGCAAAAAAGAATAAGTCCCATTGTTTTTAACGTGGTCTGCGGTTTCTGTTGCAGTTGGTGTTTTCTCAGACCTTGTTTCAGTGTGCGCTGTAATGCTTGCAGCAAGTATTGCTGTGCTGTATTTGTCAGCAACATTATGACCCCGTGTCCTATCTCTCTATGCCCACTATGCCAGCTGTACTAACCATATTCAAATACCAATAACTTTAAAACGAAAAATGAGGGCATGGTACTATGAGCACAAAAGTTGTTCAGCACACAGATATCTACAAAGTGAGTGGTGTTTCCTTTATAAATACCTTTTCATTTTTTTTATAATTAGCAAAAAGGACAGCAGAAAGTTGAATTTATTTCACTTTTTTTGGAGGTATGGCATAAATGGAATATTTTACACCCCCCCCCCCGGAAATATTGTGGATATTTTATGTTCTTGTGCTGATTGACCTGATGACATCACTCGTGGTAAGCACCTCTAATTACCAATGCAACAAAGATCATGAAATTGCTCAGGGTAGGCCCGGTCTGGTTTTTAACCAGTTACGGGACCTCCACTAGACACTTTCGTATCACTCTTGCCTTGGTCTGACACTGTTTGTGAACTATTGGTGAGCACCTCTAATTACCAGATCTTGCAACGGTGGTCACGAAAATTGCTCAGGATAGGCCTGGTCCAGTTTCTAACCAGTCATGGGACATCTACCGGGACACTTTGAGACCACTCTTGCCACGGTCTGACACTGTTCGTGAACTATTGGTAAGCACGTCTAATTAGCAGAACTTGCAACAGTGGTCACAAAAATTGATCAGGATAGGCCCGGTCCAGTTTCTAACCAGTCATGGGACATCTACTGGTCACTTTGTGACCACTCTTGCCACGGTCTGACACTGTTCGTGAATTATTGGTGAGCACCTCTAATTAGTAGAAGTTGCAACAATGATCATGAAATTGCTCAGGATATGCCTGTCGCCCGGAAACAGAGTTAATATTCCAGCTTAAATGCCACACAGCTGAATGACACAAAATTAAACCAAAAAAAAGGGAAATGGTAGCAGAGCGAGATGTAGCTCTGGGTAGTATGGAGAAAGCAGTTTTCATGTGCACTGTCTAAATGCAGGGAAGAAAAGGAGTGTCGATGGATGGCTGCATGAAAAATGCAGAGTGCCCTAGATCACTTTGCCTGATAACATTAAGTGGGAATACAAGAATCTGTGGCTCACACTGTCACAGCGAGGCAGCATTGATGGAACAATGGAAAACAGAAGTGGAAAAATAAAGCATGCAACAGTTTTGCACCCCCCCCTCCTCATTCGGAAGGTGGGAGGTGGGAACTATTTGAAAAGCAAATTGCAGTTTGCTTAATTGGAGGGGTGGGATCCTCAGATTGTTTCTGACACCCGTGCCCCTGTAGAGACTCCACCTGCCAAAAGGCAGAACTGACATGCAGTTTCTGATGCACCGGCTGCCCCCCCCCAAGCCCCATCTAATCTTACCAAGCCTGTCTAGTTATGGGACTCTTCCCCTATTATACCATTAGCCATTTTCCCAGAGTTCCAAGACCATGTCCCAGCTCTGTTTACAGGCTGTCTCAGTCTGATATTTCAGTGTTACCCCCTGCTGAGATGCATAATAACCCTGCCTCGTCTTGGCAATTCCTATTTCACAAGTGTAATGTAGCTATGGCACTTGCTCGTGTACGTATACTCTACACTCCATGTTCCTAGTTTGTCATGCACGGGTGTCAGAAACCATCTGAGGATCCCTCTCCTCCAATTAACCAAACTGCAATTTGCTTTTCAAATAGCTCCCATCTGCCGCCTTCTGAATGGGGAGAGGGGGTGCAAAACTATTGTAAGCCTTGTTTCCATTTTTATTTCCTCCTGCTCTGTCAATGCTGCCTCACTGTGACAGTGTGAGCCACAGCATTTCCTGTTCCCACTTTATGTTATCAGGCAACGTGATCTAGGGCACGCTGCATTTCTCACGCACCCACCCAATGACACTTCCTTTCCTTCCTTGCATTTAGTCAGTGCACATAAAAACTGTCTTCTCCATACTGCCCAGAGCTACATCTCACTCTGCTGACATTTCCTTAATTTTGTTTAATTTGTGCCATTCAGCTGGTTACCATTTAAGTTGGAATGTTACCTCTGTTTCCAGGTGAAGAAGCCAGGGACCTGGTGATCCTCAGAACAGCCACTTGCTGACTCTCCCACATCCTTAGCATGTGTTTCCATGGCAGCATAGGTGCCTTTGGCACCTGAGTGAAGGCATCCACACTTCTCAGGTGGTTGATGACACTCAGCTGCACCTCGTGCCTCACAACCCACCTCACAATCCACCAGGGGCATGTGGTAATTTAGCATTACCGCACACCCTGTCATGTGTTATTGCTTTCTTACAATTTATAATGTGAGCCTATGGGAATTTTATACCACACTTCCCAGGTGGTCGAAGGCACTCGACTGTGCCTTGGGCCTCACAACCCATCTGGCGCATGCAGCAATTTAGCATTGCAGCACACCCTGCCGTGTGTTATTCTGTATTAAAATTTACAATGTCATCCTATGTGAATCTTTTACCACAGTTCCCAGGTGGTGTGCAAGTGTGCATGTGTATCCATAGCTACAGAATTGCTGGTCTACAATTGGCGGCTTCTGTTACAGATATCTAACTAATCTTAACTTAAGAAAAGGAGTTTATATACTTCTTTAACAGAAGATGACTGACTTTAACCCTTTGGCAGAATGTCCTTTACTATCATTAACACTGCTTGGTTGCGCTACACTACAACAATGGAACTGACTAGGCCGGCCCGGTGGCACTGAGGGCTGAGACGCTCGACACCTTACCTCGCACCATGCTGGTGACCTGAGGTTGGGAGCGAGCTGGGGTTGCTGGGGTTCAGCTGGGGAGGAGAGGATTGAGCATACAGAGGCAGCTCTCCTCTCTTGGGGAGGGTGGGGGACAAGAGCCACTGCAGCACTGGCTCCTGGTGGCAACTGGGGGATGGTGTGCGGTAGTTCTGAGAGCATGGGCACAGCAGGGCAGACATCAGATGTGCAGCATGTGGGAGCATGCACCGCAACATCCTAGACGTCACTGCATGCCTAGCCAAAAACAAGGAAAAACAGAGAAAAAGGAATCCTCCGGCATGCGCGAGGCCTTGGCCTACTGGCGCCAGACCAGACACACCAGGATTCTCCCTCCAGCTCGGCTCATTAGGAACTCACCAGTGCGTGGGGTAAGTACCAGCTGGGTTGAGACCTGGGTTGTGTGCAAGGAAAAGAGGTCGCAAATGGGAGCTGTGACAGGTGGGGCACCGGAGGTCCTAGGCTGAAGGGGCACCAAAGGCAACACCCCTAGCTGAGGATGTAGGAGCATAAAATAACAAATAATAACAAACAAACAATGGAACTGACTCAATCTCCTCTTTCTACAGTCCTTCCTTTACAGATATCTTAATAACTTTAAGTTAAAAAAGGCAGTTTAAATACTTTTGTAACACAAGATGCCTTATTTTAACCCTCTGCTAGCATGTCCTTTACCACCAATCACACCACCCAGTCACACAAAACATCTAGTATCCCAGGTCCAGGATTCACACGAAATCTCAAAGTGCAGGTTTTTGTGGTACCTTGTGATTGCCCAGGTCGCAAACTCACTATTCACAGACGGATAGTCAATTGTGCTATCTGACTGTGAATAGGACTGGATAGAGGCAGTGGTAACACCAATACCGCTACCGCTACCTCTAACCCCAACAGTGCTGCCCTGACCCCCAGCTGAGTTAATACTCCTGCAAGCATAGCGACAGTGCACTAAATCAGTATTCACTAAGGCAGCCATGCAAATGAGCCAATTGGGCATGCCTGGCAATAACTGGCCATTTGCATGCCCATTATGGGCCCATTTGCATGGCCTGCATCAGGAGATTAGCACCCCCAGTGCTGATCGCCATCCTGATAGTGAAGACATATATGCCTGGTGGTCTAATGGTTGCCTCTCCCCTCCACGATCACTGATCCCAGTGTAACAAAAACATTTTCCATAGTGTAGTCTCCCACCCCCTCCCCACTCTCCAATCCCCAACCCGTAAAAATTACTGATAATCCTGGTGATCCAGTGGTCTCTCCCCCCTCCCGGATCCCTGAAGAAATAACATTTTCCATAGTGTAGTGGTTCCCTCCTCCCCATTCTCTGTTCGCCGCCCCGTTGTAAGAAAATCTACTCCCTGGTAGTCCAGTGGACCTTCCCCCCACTTGATCCCTCATCCAATTTGTATATAACACAATAAGAGTCATGCAGTCATCCACCCCCCACATTCAGATCCCATGTATAGGACAGCACCCCAGTACCCTGGTGTTATAGTGGATCCCCAACCCTGTGGGTGTTTCCCACCACCCTGCTCCCTCCCAACCTGGTCCCCAGTGGGCGACCAGCACAGCCCTCCTCATACCTTCATGTCTGGCTGCTCACTGAATTGTCAGCGACAGCGTACAGTATACAGTACAAGTCCATTGGTTGACATGTCAACCAATGGGCTTGTACTGGATACTGTATGCTGTCATTGACAGTCAACCAATGGGCTTGTACTGTATACTGTACGCTGTCATTGACAGTTCAGTGGGCAGCCAGCGGTGAAGGTATAAGGAGGGCTGTGCTGGTCGCCCACTGGGGACCAGGTTGGGAGGGAGCAGGGTGGTGGAAAACATTCATAGGTTGGGGGATCTACTATAACACCAGGGTACTGGGGTGCTATCCTATTCATGGGATCTGAATGTGGGGGTGATGACTGCATAACTCTTATTGTGCTATATACTTATTGAATGGGTAATCAGGCGGGGGAGGGTCCACTGGACTACCAGGGAGCAGATTTTCTTACAACCAGATGGTGGTGATTGCAGAGCGGGGAGAGGGGAGAACCACTACACTATGGAAAATGTTATTCTTCAGGGATTGCAATCAGAGAGGGGAGGGACCACTAGACTACCAGGATTATTGGTAATTCTTACGGGGTTGAAGATCGGTGATCAGTGATCGGTGATCGGGGGTGGGACACTGCATTATGAAAACTGTTTTCATTATACCAGGATCAGGGATCAGGGAGGGGGATGGGCCACTACACTATGGAAAATGTTATTTCTTCCAGGATCGGTGGTCAGGGAGGGGGGGGCCACTACACTATGGAAAGCTATGTTTTATTGTCAGTTGGGCAATCAGGGAGCAGGGGAGGGTCACAGTATCTTTGCCAACCACTAGGGTTGTGCGGATTAAGGCCAGATTTTTGTTGGCGGTACTTTGCTCCACCCAAGGACCTTCACAAAGGCCCTTGCATGGAGCAAGGCCTTAGTGAATGGGATTGCAGGGATATGCAGGTCCCTGTCCCTTCATCTGCATTGCAGTCCCCTCACTACTTTGCCTGGTTGCAAACTCAGTTTGTGGGGGCAAAATGGGCTTTGTGAATGCCAACTATTGACAAAGTCCAGTTTGTGCTTGAGCAGAGTTTTGTTACTCTGTATCCAGGGCTTCTATACTGTACAAGTGGCAAACATCCGGCATTGACAGATGCTTGTTTACAATGTAATAGTCACATGTACATTAATAAAAACTGTAGACTCCCATTGTATACACTGATTATCCCATGAAGCAGCTCCAAATATTCATGTTATCTGATTTGAAATATTGGTGTTATTACCACTGTGCACTCATGGCTGCACCACTCATGCAAGTGTGCAATAACAACAAGATTCCAGACCAGATAATATGCATATTTGGAGCCGCCTCATGAGATAATCCCTATTTATACAGCACATGTGTACTAATAAAAGATAAGATAAAAAGTGATATCTTGACCCAACTTAGCAAGATAATATTATTTTGCTAAGTAGGGTATGTCCCAATTACACAGCCTAGCAAGTAAAGTATGTTACAATACATACTGAACCATTCAGAATGCAGTTTTAACATCTAGAATGTTAAAATCCACTGCAAAACAGGCATTTTTCTGAAGGTTTAGAATGTTCTGTCTCAGTGGCAGTACTACCCATATTCAAATGCGAATAACTTTAAAACAAAAAATAATAACATGGTATGGTGAGTACTAAAGTAGCTTAGCACGCAAATATCTACAAAACGAGTGGTGTTTTATTTATAGATATCTTTTAGTTTTGTATAATCGGCAAAAGATTGCATAAAATTCTTTTTTTCCTACTTTTGCAATGAACAAATGCTCCCAAAAAGCATAAACAAACTGTACATCAAACCTTTTCATTATGTACAGGCCATAATGTAAAGCTTGTGTTTTTCTGGTTTTGGGGGAGTGACTTGTTTGACCATGGTAAAAATAAAGAAATGTTTGCATTTCCCAATTTGCATTAAGTGTGGATCACCTTTGGGGTCAGAATTCCAAGCAACCACCTCACATCTAAACCTGATTGTCTCAAAAAATATAGCTGACAGCACCATACTACCAGTATGTAATATACTAAGAACAAATATATCTATAAAATGGTTCTATGTGATAACAGCGATTGCAAAACCACAATCGCCATTAGGGTGCGTGTACATCGGCAAAAATAAAAACAGCGATGTACACTCACAGCGATGCAACTCACTTTTAGTATTTATGCAAGGGGCTTCACCCCCCCCGCACCTCCCTCACTAATAATAACAAACTCCGGGGAGGGGGGCATATCAGGAAGGGGAAGAACTGCAAAAACAAATTAAAACCTGCTACAAAAAAGGACAAAATATTGTGCTCCTCCCCAGCCCTCTCCCCACTGTAGCCAGCCACTCTCATCACCATGCCATGCAGCCAGCTTGGTGGCTTCCCACCTCAGCACCCCTCACATACCTTTCCTCCTCTTCTGGTATGCCTGTTGCTCTTCCCTTCTCCCTGTCCTTCCTCGTCACTACCCTACAGGTGCTGAGACTGAGTCGCTCAAATCTGAGTTGCTCAATCTCAGTCGCCATTTTCACTGGATACTCTATAAAATTAGTCACACTTCAGGCAAAAATAACACCTATTTTTGTACCAAGCAGCAAATAACGGCAGTAATTTCAATTTGTTTCACTTTTTTGATGAAAAAATGCCCCCCCCCCAAAGAAACAAAAACAAAAGAAAAGCACATCAAATTTTCATTATGTACTGGCCATAATGTAAAGCTATGGGGCTCAGTGAGTTAAGCAGAAGTAGTTGTACATCTCAGAAACCACTCCCAAAAAATACTGCAACTGTAAAAGAAGCTGAAAGTTAGTCACACATTTCAAAAATCACAAGCACTATTTTTATACATTCTCAATCATGTTTATCCCAAAACACATATCTGTATAAACAGAACATGACATGGTCTTAATGAAGATATCCCATTTAAAGATTTTGTGTGATGAAATGTATAGGAATTAAACTGTCAGCATCATTCATTAAATATTGTTATAACAACAGAGTCTTCCTAGTGTTTTATATGAAAATCTACCATTTCATACCATTTATAACTATTTATTGTGTGGTCTGCTTCAGCAACACTGCTAAATGCTGAGACTTTCTGTTCTCTGTGTTAATCAGCATGTCTCTGCCCTGGTGATGTAATTTGGGGTGCTATTCTCTTTCATCTATGCATAAGCTAGGGTGACTGTTGCATTGCTAAGGTCTGTAAAGATTTTTTTTTCTTTGCACTGTGCCTGTTGCAAGAATCTGAAAGCTGTTTGATTGTGGTTGTGTCATGCACAATGCCAGAAATGCACAAAAATAGTTTCCAACGATAATAGCGACCCAAAATGAGCGACTACAAAAATAGCAACTCATTTTAGGTGCTATTATTCTGGGCTACTCTGCACAATAGAGAGTGTATGGGAAAGAGACAGTGGGGAAGGGCAAATGGAAGGGGGGAATAGCGAGTGGAAGGAGAGGGACAGGGAAGGGGTTTTAGGTGACTGGTGTCCCTGCTGCCGCCAAGCTAGCCGTGTGGCATGGTGGCGTGGGTGGCTAGCTCTGGCACAGCAGATACTGGGTTCGGGACTGGGGGTGAACACCTTTGCCGCTGCCTGTGGCTGCGGGACTTACATTTTGCAGAAATATGGATTTTGCCCCTTCCCCGACTTGCACACCCCTGGAGTTGAGGGTGTGTGCAGGGGGCATAGCCCCCGCAAAAATACTTTTTAAAATCTGGATGTCGGTCACCTTGAAGTGTATATTGACGATTTGTTTTTCAGCAATATACACTCGCCATAATAACAATCACTGTTTTGCGATCGCTATTATGACATGGAACCCACAACAACAGTTTAGCCTGACCATTTTAGCCTGTGCAGAAGTCAGGGAGAGTAGCGCATTAATGTAAAGTTTGCAAACCCTATACCCTATTACAGGTGGTGCTTTAAAGGTTTCACAATTTTATATGTCATTAGGATAAGCTTTCAGGGCTACTGTATTTGTTGCTGGCTGATTGTTTCTGCTCTTACCTCCTTGTTTCTTTGATCTGTGGTTCTTCTTTTTCAGCAGGAGAAGGGTCCAGCCACCCACCCCCATTCCCCAACCACCCCACACTACACTTCTTTTATAGGGTAGCACAGTCGTGACATTTCCTGTAGCAAAGCAGGAAGGGGCGGATCAGAGGGGTATCCACACAGTGACCTCATTTACAGTGGCACTAGTAATTTAACTTGTTATAACAAGTTATAAAAAAAAAAAAACACAAAATCAAACTTTTGCTTTCATTTTCTTCCTTCTAATTACTCTGACCAGGTTATAAACCCATCAACTAACCTGGAATGGATATCATTAACTGCAGATACTGGGGAACACTTTTCAGAAGGGCAGTTTTACAGGATTTAGGACACTGTCCTACATGCTGGGCCATTGGAGATCTAAGGGCTCAGCTCCAGGCAGCATGGGCAGAGATTGCGCACCTCAGATTGCATATTAAAGAGGAAATATATTATAAGAACCACCCCCCATTTCCCCAACATCCAACAGAAGCACCTCGACCGCAGAGGGTAGTTGCTCCGGCAGGTTGGCAGGTGGTTAGAAGGGGCAAATCGGGTGCCCCATCACTCAGTGCTCTCCAACATATCACCTCCACAAACCATATAGAAACTATAAATAGGTATCTGACTCTATCTCCAAAATCAAACAAAGGGGCAAAGGACACTGCAGAGCAGGACACTACAGCACAGGAGCTAGCACAACAAAACGCGCCCAAAACAGGAACAAAACCAAAAAAAGCAAAAAGGAAATCCAACAAACTTCTGATCATAGAAGACTCCATGATTTTGGGAGTTGCTACGTATCTCCAGCCAGGGGTAATGGTCAGATGTCACCCAGGTACATCAGCGTGGAGAGACGCTGACCACATTGCTAAAATTGTTCAGGAAGCAGGAGAAAACATTGATGTCCTGGTACACCTAGGGACTAATGATCTCACCAGCTGTCAGTTGTGGAGACCAAGGAACACCTAACCAGGCTGGGTGACAAACTATCATCCTTTTTGTCCGGCATCTCCTTCTCTGAGATCCTGCCAGTCTGGGAGAGGGGAACAGATGGACGAAAGGTCAGAGAAGGGGAGATAGGGGACCTAAACATGTGGCTTAAGGGCTGGTGCCAGGAAAAAAGACACAAATTTGTAGGGAACTGGCAACAGTTTTGGGAGCAAAAGTTCTTTAAATTTGATGGACTGCATCTGACTAAGGAGGGAGTAAGTGCATTGGGGCAGACATTTGATGTCTTTGCAGAATATTTAAACTAGCAAATGGGGAGAGGGGTGCAGTGCCCGAAATGTCGAATGGGAAGAACACCCTTCCCCCCTCAGCTAGTGGTCAAACAGAAGTTCAGTATGTTTGTAGTTCATTTGCATCACCAGGTAAAGAAAAAGGTCCGGCTCCCCTTACGATGCACAGGGGAATCGTTGGACCTCACCCAACAAGTAACACACTAAAATCTGACCAATGGAAATTCATGTACACAATGCTCACAGTCTGGGAAACAAGATCCCAGACCTGCAGGCAATAATGACAGAGGCTAAACTGCACATAGTAACCATTAGCGAGACATGGTTTACCAGTAAGCACACTTGGGAGACTTCGGTACCTGGCTTTGTACTGTTCAGAAGAGACCGAGGTGCAAAAGGGGGGTGAAGTGGCCCTTTATGTCAGTGAAAATATCAAAGCTACAGAAATTCAGAATACACATAAGGAGCCAGAAAAACTCTGGGTCACCCTGGAAACAGGAAATGGGAGAGCCATACGAACTGGGGTTGTGTACAGGCCTCCAGACGAGGGGGAGGACATAGACACGTTACTGTTAGAAGATATACAAAACATGACAGCTAAAGGGGAGGTTCTGATAATGGAAGACTTCAACATGCCAGATACAGATTGGTCAATACCAGCAGGGACATCTGCCAGCACTAGACACATGGTGGATTCCCTGCAGGGGGAGGGCCTCAAACAATTGGTACAACAACCCACAAGAGACAGGGCTATCCTAGATCTAGTACTGACTAACAGGGAAAGAATCACAGATCTCCAGGTAGAAGGTCACCTGGGGGCCAGTGACCATCACATGGTATGGTTCAATTTGGCCACTAGAACAAACTCATCCCATTCCAAGGCAAAAATATGGGATATCAGAGGAGCTGACTTTGATAAAATGGCCAACAGAGTTAAGCTAGCCCTGGCAAAACAAAATACAGGTGAGGGGGTACAAGCAGAGTGGGCAAGCATTAAAGATGCAATACTTGAAGCAACGTCCCATTGTGTTAGTGAGAAAAGGAAGTGCAAAAGAAGGAAACCACGTTGGTTCTCAAACACAGTAGCAGAAAAGGTCAGAGCCAAAAGGCTGGCCTTCAGGAAATATAAGGGACTGCAGCAGGATGAAGATAGGGAGGCATACCAAACTTCCCTAAGGGAAGCAGGGAAGGCAGTAAGGCAGGCAAAGGCCCAAACCAAGGAAACACTAACACGAACAGTAAAAGAAGGTGACAAGACTTTCTATAGATACATTAGTGAAAGGAGAAAGTCCAGAGGGGGTATTGCTAAGATCAAAGGGGATAAGGGGGCGTGTGAGGAAGAGAACCATGTAAAAGTATCTATCCTAAATAGATACTTCTGCTCAGTATTTACTGAAAAGAAGGTAGGGCAGGGCCCACAGCTCTGCACCATGGACACTGGGGGGAGGGAGGTGTGCACTAGTCCCTTCACAAAAGAAAGGGTCCTACAAGAGCTCGCTAAGCTCAGGGTGGACAACGCAATGGGACCTGATGGAATACATCCCAGGGTACTAAAGGAGCTAAGGGTGGAACTAGCAGAGCCATTATCAGAACTGCTTAGTGAGTCTCTGAGCACAGGAGAGGTCCCAGAAGACTGGAGAAGGGCTCATGTGATCCTGCTCCACAAGAGTGGTAGCAGGAAGAGGAGGCAGGGAACTACAGACCAGTCAGTCTTACCTCAGTAGTGGGCAAGATTATGGAGAAACTCCTTAAGAAAAGGATAGTGGAACACCTGGAATCCAAAGGAGCACAGGATCCAAGACAGCATGGGTTTACAAAAGGAAGGTCCTGTCAAACTAATCTCATAGATTTCTTTGACTGGGTAACCAGAGTGGTGGACCAAGGGGGAGCAGTTGATGTCACCTACCTTGACTTCAGCAAAGCTTTCAATACTGTTCCACATAGAAGATTGATTAATAAGCTGGGTAGGCTCGGGGTGGGTCAGACGGTCAACTGGGTGGCAAACTGGTTGATGGGCAGAAAACAGAGAGTGGTGATAAATGGTATACAGTCAGAAGAAATGCAAGTCACAAGTGGGGCACCTCAGAGATCAGTCCTGGGGCCATTCCTCTTCAATATCTTCATCAGTGACATTGCAGATGGACTAGAGGGTAAGGTTTGTCTGTTTGCAGATGACACCAAGATCTGCAACAGAATAGATGATCCAGATGGGGTGGGCAGAATGAGAAGAGATCTGGATAAACTAGCAAAATGGTCAGAAGAGTGTCAACTGGTGTTTAACGCAAAGAAGTGCAAGATCATGCACATAGGGATGAGAAACCCTGAAACCGCCTATAGGCCGGGAGGGGAGTTGCTGGCAGTCACAAGGGAAGAAAGAGACTTGGGCGTCATCATCACTGATGACCTGAAATCATCTAAGCAGTCCTCTAAAGCAGTAGGTAAGGCTAGAGGGATGTTGGGGTGTATTAGTAGGGGTATCACAAGTCGGAAGAGGGAGGTAATAATCCCTCTTTACAAGACACTGGTTAGGCCCCATCTGGAGTACTGTGTGCAGTACTGGAGGCCGCATCTTCACAAAGACATTAACCAAATTGAGACAGTCCAGAGAAGGGCAACCAAAATGGTGCAGGGACTGCATCAGAAAACATATGAGGACAGATTAACGGAACTCAATATGTATACGCTAGAGCAAAGGAGGGAAAGAGGTGATATGATTGAAACATTCAAACACCATAAGGGCATTAACAAGGTGAAAGAGTCTAACATGTTTCAATATAAGAAAAATAGTAGGACAAGAGGACATAGCATGAGATTAGAGGGAGGCCGATTAAGGGGTAATGTGAGGAAGTTCTTTTTCACAGAAAGGGTGGTGGATGCATGGAACGGCCTACCTCAGAAAGTGGTGGATATTAATACAGTGCAGGGCTTCAAACAGGGATGGGATAGGCATAAGGGAGCAATACAGATGAGTATCAATAGATAAGCCATTGACAGAGCAAAGGCCTATGGCACATTCATAATGTAGAAAAAGAAATGGGCAGACTGTTTCTATGTTTCTATATATGTAACTTTCTGTCATGATGAAAGACATGAGTCCTATTGTCATGTTAGAGACTGCTATGCAAAACCACACCTGACATTCAACAGAGATGGATTTCTCAGGATGGCAATACAACAATTATCCCTTTTCCCTGTAAATGAGGGTGGGAGTAGTTATGCTGTTTTGAAACCTTACTATGAGATTCTATGCTCTAGCCAGCCAGCCCAGTTTTTCCTCCCTGGCAGTTATTTACCTTGACTTTCATTCAGACTCAGCTATTCTTTACTCCAGATTATAACGTGCAGAACAAGCATTTGTCAATGACGAATGTTTGCTTGCTGGCACTGACATTGGTAGTGTAGAAGTTACAGAGCTGCATAATAGGAATGGCAGTGAAGTATTGAACTGAAACCAACCTCACCACCACCCTGCAGAGAGTGACAGGCATTGGGGTGTGCCTTTGGGTCATCAGGCATAACAGCCATGCCATTTCACCACACCCTACCCTGCAGACACTGACAAGTGTCACGGTGTGTCTTGGGGTCTTTGGCCCTTATGCACACCCCATTCCATCAGGAAATATGGCGAGATGGGTGTGGTATAGGAGAATGGGGTGAACTTTGGGGCTGAAGAGTCCAAGGCATACCTCGATGCCTCTCACTGGCTGCAGGGTGTGGAATGGTATGAGCATTACAGGCAAGAATCCCAAGTCACACCCCTGATGCCTGTCATTCTCTACAGTGTGGGGCGTTATGGTTGGAAACCCTAACACCTCAGGCATTTGTTGGTATTTTCACTCCAAATTTTCAACATGGTTTTTTTGTGACCCCCACCTCATGAACAGTGGCAATATCAGTTTGTTAGCCGAAAGCTGCTTATGCACAGCGACTATGGCATTTAGCACCACAGGTGCAAAAACACATTCCGAACAGGATGTGAAAAATGACAGCTGTACTGTTCATGGGGAGGTGTAAAATGGCAATGTTGCAAATCTGCAGTAAAATATTAAAAAAACTGGTGAAGTCATGAGCGTGCATAGAAATTGTGCAACGCACACCCGTAATGTAATTAGTTTGGGGATTTTTTACAGCAGATTGTCAACACAGGCATTTTGGGACCTCCGATCATGAACAGTGTCACTGATTTTCTTTATCTGTCCCGACCAATGATTTCCCACAGCGACCACGCATCTTTGCGCTGAAAGTGTGAAAACACATTTCGGCCATGTTGTGAAAAATGACAGCTGTACTGTTCATAAGGAATTGTGGAAAAATGCCACTGGTGAAAATCTGGACTGAACATATTACAAAGTCATGAACTTACGAGGATGCGTGGAAAATGTGCAATGCTCACTCGTAACACAGTCATTTTATGGACTTTTGTCACCAAATGTTCAACATAGCCATTTTAAGACCTCTGCTCATGAACAGTGTAACTGTGATTTTCTTAATCTATCCCAAACATTGCTTTCGCACACCGACTGCACTATTGTGTGCTACATATGCGGAAACACATTTTGGGCGACGTGAAAAATGGCAGCTGTACTGTTCATAAGGAAGTGTAATAAAATGGCAATGTTGAAAATCTGGAGTGACAATATTGAAAATTGTGGAACTTATGAGCGTGCGTAGGAACTGCACAATGCCTGCTCATAAAACAGTCATTTTTAGGAATTTTTCCACCAAATTTTCAACATAGGCTTTTTGAGAGCCCACCTTATGAACAGTGGCAGTGTCTTTTCATTACTCAGTCCCGAAAGGTGATTTCATGCAGTGACTATGAAATCACCTTTCAGGCCCGATTAACGCCATGACAGTGAGAGCATTCATGAGAAGGCGTCCCAAAAACCCCATGTTGAAAATTTGGTGCAAAATTCCAAAAAATGCCTGAGATATGCAGCAAAGTTGAAACACACTCATCTATCCTATTATACAGCTTACGGCATTTCCTCAGTTCAGGGCTTGCTCTGAAGAGTGCAGATGTGTTCCTGGTCCACCGAAGATCATTGCACCAGAGTCTGGAGGTAAGTATGGGGTAAGGGGTAAGGGGGTGTGGGGAGGCAGGGTGCACAGTGGGTGGGTGGGTGGGGGCAGAGACAGAGAGGACCTTTTTGTGTTTCATGGTTTTTGTTGAAGAAAAGGAGACGATGCGGGATGTTTGCCACGCTGGGGTGGCTCTCACTGTGGCACAAGGGCGGCTGTTTGGGGGGCGGAGCTGATGGAGGATTGGGCACCCCTGTCAGCGATAGCATCTGTTGCCACGCTGGGGTGGGCTCCCAGCGTGGCACCCTGTAATCTATGGGGGGGAACACTGGAGCCGACGGGGGATTGGGCACCCTCGTCGGCTATACGATGTGTAGCCATGCTGGGGTAGGCACCCAGCGTGGCATGTGGAACTCTGTTTGGGGGGGAGCACAGCACAGCTGACAGGGGATTGGGCACCCCCATCGGCTATACAGTGTGTGCGTGGGGGGCGAGCATGCAGTATGTGTGTGTGTGTGTGTGTTGTGTGTGTGTAGGGGGGCGCATGGCAGGCGCATATCTTATCACTGCTCACTGAAGCATAGCTCCCTTTCAACTGTACTCCACTGCATTTTCGACTGCTGTCATAGACAGCTCCAGCAGCCATTGGAGAACTGCAGCCGTGCCTGCAAACACACTGACTGAATTGGTAGCGGGCTGCCACACCTCTGAAAACTCGGATAATGGCACTGTGTTTCTTGCACATGCGTGCAAGCAAACATAAAAATGGATGGCGTCAGTACTCCACTCCTGAGAAGGTGCATCTCAGCCGTGCTGTACTTGGAAAATAAATTGTACCTATATACTATATATTTTGTCCTATCTTGAATTCTTTTGTGTTGTGGCTGGTTCAAAAAACATGCAGCAAGTTTACTGCTTTAACTTCACAGATTTGTTAGGAAGTTTACACGTTTTGGAATGACTGATACAAAAGTGCCAACTTGGTTGCAACTAGTCACTCCCATAGTCCAGTTGAGGCATCTTTCAAATATTGGCTTTTTCCATCAGAAACTGCAAGGTATAGGATGGCCAAGTGCATGACCACAGAGCCTAGAGACATATGTTTCTGATGCTGCAGCTGTGAGTCACGATTCCAAATCGAGTAATAATATGGATTGTGTGGACCTTTTACCAGAACAGGGTTTTCATCGCATAAAAAAATTTCTAATATTTTTATATTGAAATGAAATATTGGCTCATGACGGCTGTCCAAAGTACAGAAAATCATTTTTCGCACCCATTCTTTTGTTAAAAAAAATCTTAAAGCCAGAGTTCCAGAGTTCATTTCATTACGTGTTGCCTTGTTGCTACAAATGAAATAACAGATAACGAAGGACATTGTTACTGAAATAGTGTAGTGCTTTGTTTTCATATCTCTAAAAATTATAACCTATTAACGGCAATAACACTTCTCCATAGGAATGATTCCATTATTTACTCATTAGCCATTTCTTTCATTTGCCATAATTGAATCTGCATTGAAACAAAACTATTAGCCAGTTTCAATGGTTGCAGCTGAAGTATAAAAAAAAGGATTGCCCTTTCTCCGCCACTGATGTCTAATTATTGACTGGTTCTAATTTCACAAAGTTGTGAAAGCCGAACTAGTGCCTTTCTTGCAATAAAAGTTTCCGAACTAACTCTCTCCATTTCTATGGTTCTGCAGGGGAAGGGTATCCTAAATTGTGACATCTATTTAGGGTTTATAGAATAAGGAGGTTAAGTTGTAACCATTTAGTTGTGAAAGAGGAATCTGTATAGATACATATTTATTTATTGACAACATTTTTTTTCAGTAGAGCATTTTTTTCAGTAGAGTTTTATTCCAGCACAAGTCCCTTTTCAGGTGGGATTATTCAATGAAAGATTAAAAAAAGGCTGGAGATTTCAAGCTGATAACTAGATCATTGCCTCTAAATATGGTTGAAATACCTGGGTCATATTTTAAAAACATTTCTACCTGCTGTTTGGTTGCTCCTGCCTTCATTTAAATACTGTCATTGGCTAAAACCATGCTTGCTCAGAGTCTCTGGAGGCATTACTAGACTTGATCAAATTCTCACATCCAGATACCATGGGGAAGCATTTTTCAGCCATTTTTTTTAAACTCTTGTTTTAAGCGATCAACCTGCATACGCAATTGCGTTTAATTTCAATCGGTATTTGGGATCCTCGCCTTAATGCGCAAAATTAATTTTGCAAGAACCAAGGGCATGGACAAGCTTTTCTTGATAGAATCAAAAACTGGATTTGTCTCGTGGTTGTATCGCATGCATCACATCCAAAAGGATATACTGTATTTAGCATCCCAAGCAAGGTTTGCATAAACTAGAATTTCATGAGACCTGTAATCCCTTATTTCAACCAGCAAGCAATACATTTTAATAGCCTGCAGAATAGATTCCTCCAATACGGTTATAAAACAGCATTTTGGTAAATTAGCTGACTGACTGACTAAACACATCCACAGCTTAACCATTGGAGTTGTGGGTATGCGTCTGATGAACATAATGTTGTCCATAAATAAACAAGAATAGGAATTTCTTACCAGGTGGAGGGGGGTCTGGGCTGATATGGAGGGCTGCAGCGCCTGGTCCCGGCGGTGACGTCAGTGCTTGATTTACTACCTTGCAGATAGCACCCGAAATATAATAACTCGCAGAGGTGAGCATGGACTTCAGTTTGACCCCAAAAAAGCTACACATTCAAAGATTGCAGTTCTGATATTATTAAAAGGAAGTCCATCAAGACATGCGTTACAAAGCCCCCCTCCCACCGCCACTGCAGCAATTAAAAAAGTATACATTGGACCAAAATGTAATAAGCTAGCTATATTTATTGGGTCAAACGCTTGTATGAATTGAATATAAAGAGGTCAGCAAAAGAAAGAACACTGGAGCTTGTAATGATGGCATCCCCCATTAAGTATTCACCCAGAAACCATTCACACTGGAGAATGCACTTTGCCCGTGTAAAGTGTTATTTCACTATTTCTTCTTTTCAGATAATTGTTGGTAAATAAAGGTTTCAGGTGTGTTCCATATATTAGTTAATTGCTAGTAAATGATATTATAGAAGTAAATAAACCCGCTGTCCTCTATTGACTTTATTTGTAGAAATCCCCTCTTCCCCACCACCACCCCGTTTTTGAATCCCTGAGACAAGCAAAGACACTTTAAAGAGTCATATGGAACCTTGATCAGTTCTCGCACAGACTCGGATCAGTGGAGAAGAAAGTCTGAAGGAGGAGACCCGTTTTCGCCAGTTCATATAGTGCATATTGTCAGGAAGCTGCACTAACACGGGACTTGTGCATGTACCCGTCTCATTTGATAGTCTCGGAAAATTGTTGTTACTAGGACAGCATGTATGGCAAATACTTGAGAACAGGGCTGATGAATGGATAGAACACACGAGCGTAGTCAGTACTGGACAGAACCTGGTCATAGATTTATAAACATATGGCATGTTTTTCCACGTGACTTTTTAATTTAGTATATGTGTCACGAAAGGCAAGCGATTCAATTTGCTCTGTAAACTGATAAGCAAACGATGCTAACTGATCTTCATACAGTAGTATGAATGTACTGCTATTTAAAATGGATAAGTATTAAGTATTAGTTCTTAAGCCTAAGGCAAGCCTAATATGGAATGTTTTGTTTTCTGCTGTTCTGACCCCCACCCAAAAGACTGCTTTGAGGAATGTGGGCAAACACGACTCGGATATTACAACATCAAAGCCAAAAAGTTCTTATTTAGGGCAGTTCTTAGCCTGATCTAGACTTCTGCATTCTGAATGCTCCTGAAGATAGAGAACTCTGAGCTTTCCCTTTCTCTCTTGTGTTCAGGATATTTTCCCATCTGATTGGTCAGAAAAAGAAATTGTTATGTTTCTTACCCCTCCAGTATAGTGTGCATAGTGAGCGTCCATCCGCGTCCCGTGGGATTTGGTATCATTAGCCCGAGTGAAAGGTTTCACCAATGGATCTTGCAATTATTACCTAATGGTCACTCACTGCAAGGAGTTCTACGGTTAAAGTACATCCGACCAAAAGTGTGAATGAAGGGCTGATGTGATCTGATCTATTGTGTATAGTAGATTTTCACCGAGTAAATCGGTTCCATCGTTTTATACAGTAGTTGCTGCCAGTCAATATGGTCTTAATGTTTACTGTATGGTGACCCTGGAATAGACTTATGGATTTATCTGAGTTCTGCAGTTTAGCTACATCGTCTATTCATACAGTATAACTTGTGTCGCTTTCAAAATAAAACTTTAAAAGTTAATGAACATACATTCTTAGTGCATGAAACAATAAAGGCAGGAATACTCTCATTTACAGTTGCTGACTGGATGTCAATAATGACCTCAAAGCCTTTTGGATTGTTACCATATAAATGCAACAAGGTCCCTAAAGACCTAGGTTTTTGAAAGTTTCTACATGCGTGTGTGTGTGTGTGTGTGTGTGTGTGTGTGTGTGTGTGTAGGGGGAGCGCGCATGAGCAGGCGATATCTTATCACTGCTCACCTAAGCATAGCTCCCCCTTTCAACTGTACTCCACTGCATTTTCGACTGCTGTCATAGACAGCTCCAGCAGCCATTGGAGAACTGCAGCCGTGCCTGCAAACACACTGACTGAATTGGAAGAGGGCTGCCACACTTCCGAAAACTCGGATGATGGCACTATGTTTCTTGCACATGCGTGCAAGCAAACATAAAAATGGTACTGGTTTGATTGGCTGAAAGTACTTCTGAGCCATGTAATTATTGTCCCATAATTGCATGCCAGAACTACTTACACCCATTCAAGCCCAATAAGAAAAACATAGAAATGTATCACTACTCTCCCACATTCTGACAGGATCTGTCACTACACCAGCAGGCAGTAAAAGTGAAACAGCATCTACACAGAATGACAAATGATCTTTTTTGGCCTACCTGCATCACAAAAACCTTGTTCCAGAGGCTTTCCTACAGACTGTACTGCTGTAAACACTACCGAAATAGGAGACTGCACTTTGATTATGAAGATAGAAACATCAGCTATTTACTGTACCCACGATGCCTCACTATGTAACTTAGTATACAGGATACTATATTTCTGTACTCACTACAGAAATAGGGGGCTACATCTCTCAGTAAAGAAATCGTATGAGCTACATACTGTATGCACAATGCCTCATTTTGAAAATAAACATCTAAGATCTTATATTGTTATAACCACTACAAAAATAGGAGACTGCACCTCCCAGTAAGTAAAATGGAAGCCAACTTCATATTGTACCCACAATGCCTTGCTAGGTACATCTACATATTTAAGCAATAATGCATGACAGGGTGTGGTATATCATGGGATATCATCATGCCTTGGGTGATTGGGCATGAGGCCGCATGTCAAGTGCATCCAACACTCAATAAGTTATTTTATTTTTTAAACTATTTATCTCCTCTCCTCAGACCAGCCCCCTTCCTCCGGTCCCCCCAGTCCTGTCACCCTGTCATCTACTGGTACTCACCTCCTGCTTGAGGTGCCAGCTGGCCTGGTGCTGCACCTGTGGGGGGCCAGCATCATCCTGTCAGTCCACAGTGTGCTTCTTCCTCCGGTTTTCTCCCCAACCCCGAGTGTGGGATGTAGCATGCAATGACTCCAATGGCCAAGCCATGCATACTTCTGGACATGGCATGCTGGACATCTGCTTTGTCTCTGCCCCATCTGAGGAATTGGTATACCAGCCTCCAGCTGCCACTAGGGGACAGGCATGCGCCGATCTCCAGTCCCACCCCTTCCCCGTGAGAGGAGAGCTGTCCTCCGGATGCTTGATCCTCTCCCTCCCTGGCTGAATCCCGACGACCCACTTGCACCGCGAACATGGGTCGCTGGCATGGCAGGAGGTAAGGCATGATGCCTCAGCCCTCCACTCCACTGCGCTGGCCAACACTCGATAAGTGACAATATCCCATGATATACCATACCCTGTAGTGCATTATTGCTATCATGAACTGGCTTAAAAGTTTTATTAGTAAAAAAATAAAAAATAAAACTTTTAAAACCTTTAAAAATGGTTCTTCAATGGTTGTGGGCAGCAGGTAGTGCTGTTGTAATGGGAGCTTATAGCAAGGTGGAATTCTTGTGATTGTGTGAACTCTTCCACCACCACTCCCAGATGTGAACTGTGGGCTCTCTGCCTGTCTTCATATTTGGAGTAAGTTGTATATGTATATTTTTTGTTGGTGCTGTAGTTCTTTAGGTATTTATATGAGCCCTTAGAGGATCTCATGTGTGGCCATGGTGTACTTGTAATGGGGGTGTCTGAAAAGATGATATATGCCGTTGGTTCTTTCTGGTACTTCATTTTCTACCACATTGAGTTTTGAAATGCTGTGACCCAGAGTGATTTTTTTCTTTAACAAACACTCTACTTGGGTGGCTTTCTCTTTCTGTCCTCTGCAGTCTGTATGTAGTGGCTGGCGGCCAGCGGGGTTGCGTGACTGGATGTTTTATTTTTTCTTTTGTAGATACCATGATCTGCAGCAATTAGGTTTGTGGACGCAGGGTCTTGAATGATGTACAGCAGTTTGCTGCAAATGGCCGTTGTGTTGTACTGGTTAGGGTGGTGTCTCTAAAGATGAGTCTGACCCTTGTCCATTTTGAAATTAGCATGCCCTTTCCTGTGCATGATAGGAATGGTCATGGGGGATTCTGCAGTGTGCCACTTTGAGTTATAATGCAGCAGCACTTCGTTTAAAAAAAAGTAGCGGATTGCGTTGTGGCAGTAAATTTAGGCAATCTAACTGAGGCTGCCAAAAAATAAATTTTTTGCTATGAGTAGGGTCACAGCAGTATTTGTGTGAGAACCTAACAAACAGGGATGGATGTGTTTTGGGGACAGTGAGGAGGCTGGTGGTCAGAGGTTTTTTTTTAAGCCGCAAGTTTGTAGCACGATATCATCATGGCTTCAAAGACCTCTTGGTCAATCAGCTTCCTCCATTTCCAGGAGTCAGTTCATAATAGGTGTTATACTGCAGTCACCAGTACCAAAATAGGAGACTACACCTCTGAGTAACAAAAAATTAAAGTCAACTTCATAATCTACCCAGAATGTCGTTTTGCTGTATGTAAATCAGCATATTAGCTTTTATACTGCTGTAAGCATTACCAAAGTAAAAGCTGATTTAACAAAAATGGACTACTTTATATCCAAATGCAGTTACAGTAAGAAATTGAAATGTTTTTGCAAGCAGTATTATGTCTTTTCTCTTGTTCATTTTACAGTTTTAACAATTCTTCTACACATGTTAAAAGTGCAATAAAGCACTTCAGGGTGTGTGGTTACGGTCAGTAATTGTATTTCTCTTTCAGTTGTTTAAAGGCACTCGGTGCAAGTGCCTTGTGCCTAACAACACACGTAAGAGGTGTGTGATTACTGACCCATAATCACTCACCCTGCCATGCTTTATTGCATACTTAAAATTATCTTTTTACCAGGGCTAACACATCCATCCCTAATAGGAATTAGTGCAGATAAGGTCCCTATTAAATCTAAATTATTGTAAAGCAGACACTGACCAACAGCAGTGAAGTTACCAACATTGTAATACTAGCAACAATATAACTTTCTGACAGGCACATTTAGGTAGCACCGCAAATGACATCAGCAGCCTGGAGGCATGCTGACTCAGCATCCAGCAACCTTGGAGAAATGGACCACAAGATAAAGACACTAAAAAGCCTGAATTTGTTGACTTTTGTTACAAAACCTGAAACACACAGGTTTTTATAGCAATGTTTATTGAAGGGTGCTGCCTCTTTCAGTTTTAAAAACCTTTGCATATGACCTTTAACTTTATTCAAGGCCAATAATATTAAGATATGTCACTCGTGGCTTCGCTACTTGTGAGATATCATAATATCATCAGCCTCTCATAAAGTTAAATATGATATCTTCAGTCAGACCATGTCACAGCCCCTACAGATATATATATATATATATATATATATATATATATATATATATAAAAAGTTTGTTAATGCATCAGTTTGGGTTGCCACAACAAAAGTAGGGAAATGTGGCATTAGGGTTTCCAATTCAAACACCCCACCCCCACCCTGGACACACTAAGAGGTGTTGGGGGGTGGCATTGGGGTTGTTCAGGAATTAATCAGGAACACAATCTTGTGATGGTTGTTAAAGATTTGTGCATGTCAATACCCCATATTCAGGGCAGACACTATGGGTAAAATGCTTGATTCATGGGGAAGAGAAGCTAGATCTACAGTCAAACTGTAGTCCTACAAGAACTAGCAGAAATAATTTTAACAAAAACTGTTTTGAATTCGACCAGAAATTCTATTTGCAAACCAGAGGGACAGCTATGGGCAGCACAATAGCCCCAACTTATGCCAATGCCTTTATGTATGATCTTGAAATTAATAACATACTAGACCCCACTAAAAATCCATATTTTGAATTCATTACAGCATGCCATCGTTATATTGTTGATATATTCTTTGTATGGACAGGTGCAGTAACTGATCTTGAGGAATTTCAACAGTGCTTGAATAGTATAAATGACAACATACAGTTCATAATGCAATACAGCCTTACAAATACACCATATTTAGATCTAATGATGGGCAGGCATTGCAAACAACCTTGTATAGAAAAGTAACAAACCATAATACGGTTTTACATGGTACAAGCTTCCATGAACCCAAGCTTAAAAATAGTATCCCCTACTCACAACTTGTGAGGGTGAGACATAACTGTAGTAATGATATAGATTTTGAAAAACAAAACAGACAAACAAAAAAAAAAACAGAAACCCTTAACAGGTTCAGGCAGAGGGGATAAGACAGAAGAACAATCATGCAGGCAGACAGAAAATTACAAAAAAAAAGCAGACAAGACACACTGATAACAACACTAACCGATAACGAACAAAATAGAATAGTATTTGCCACAAAATACAATCACAAATTTCAGGAAATCAAATGTATAATTCACAAACATTGGCATTTGGTTAAGACAGACAATGAAAGAATGACAGTGTTTGATGATAAGCCCATGGTGGCTGCTAAAAAAGTAACCACCCTAAAAGACAAACTAGGTAAGGCAAGGCAAAGCATTTTTATTTATAAGACACACAATCCCAGAGGCTCTGGGTGCTGAACATGAATAAAATATACAGCAATAAATTAAAACATAAGAAAACCTCATTAAAACCATAATGAAATTAATTTTCTGCAGCAATAAAAGGCTACAGAGGTCATACTTCAAGGGACTGGCCGGAACTAAGGATGACATCAACAGTCAAAGGCCATACTGAAGAGGTGGGCCTTTAGCCTCCCCTTAAACACCTCTGTTGAGGGAGCTTCCTGGACTGCAGGTGGAAGCAAATTCCACAGGGTCAGCTCAGAGACATTAAAAGCACACTCTCCCAAGGTCTTGAGCCAGACCCTGGGAACGTGCAGTAGACCCCTCAAGGAGGAGCGGAGGGAGTGAGCAGAGGACACCAGTGTCAGGAATTCTGACAGATAACCAGGACCCAACCCATATAGTGCCTTAAAGGTGAGAAGACCCACCTTGAAAAGGACCCTCCACCTGACCGGCAGCCTGTGCAGAGCATGCAGGACCAGAGTCACATGACTGGACCTCAAGAGGCCCATCAACAACCTGGCTGCTGTGTTCTGCACTAGCTGCAGTCTGTGGAGGGTCCCTCCCATGACCCCAAAGTACGGAGTGTTGCAGTAGTCCAGCCTGGAGGTCACAAAGACATGCACTAGTGTCGGCAGGTCCTTGGGCGGAATGAGAGACTTAATCTGAGCAATGTTCCACAAGTGGTAAAAACCACTGCTGACTATAGATGACACTAGTAACATCTCAGTTCAAAACTGCAACCCCAAAGGATGGACAACTCCTACTAGGACCCCTACAACTGGGAATGGTCCTTTGTGGTTGATGCTCCGTATGTGGGCATACAAATAAGAAAGATAGGTTCCAGCATCCACACACTGGCCAGATTTTCTACATTAAACAACATTTTGTTGCATAACAGAAAGAGTGATCTATGTATTGCAATGTCCGTGCGACATGCTCTACACAGGACAGACAACTAGGGCATTAAAGACCAGGATCCAGGAACACAAAAGTGATATACATTGAAAGGATCAAGCATCACAGGTAGTCCTGCATTTCACAAATGCAGGACACACAGGGGCATCCATCAGGTTCTGGGGTCTGGAGGAAGTACGACCATCAGAGCAGGGTGGGGCTAAAAAAATAAAGCCAAAATGAGATGGATTTTTAACTTTAAACCATTGGAGAAAAACATAGGTATGGACATGGACACCACCTGGCAGGCATGCTAGTAGAAGGACCAGGGAGAGAACATACAGTTATTTACATGGATAATAACACATAGGGATTACTATTATAGCATACACATAATGGAATTAACTCGTGAATCCATTTCAAACTACATAAACCATGACATCTCTGACCTCCTGTGGGATGGCATACCCACTGGAATCTGCCCCCCTTTATCTCTTTTCACAACAATTTTATTTTGTACAACACCAACAACATTCAGACAACAGTAAGTATTAAAAAGTGATTCAAGTTTATGTCATGGGACACCTTTTGGTGTGTGTGTGGTGAACCCACTGCTCGATGATTTGAAACAGAGGCAACATCTTGAATAAACATTGTAATAGACATGGAGCAACACCACAACTTGTTCCTTTGTGACAGCAAGCCTGATTGTCCAAGAACTGTGCCGAGGGATCAGTGCAGTACACAGTTGCTTGGCAACCATTCTCAAATACAATAGGTGCTCGGGGAGCCATGATACAAGGTCACATAGCACAGACAATCAGGCTAAGAGGAAGGGTAGTTTCACCTACACACTTACTAACACTGTAACTGCCATTGAGGCAGGGACTGAAATGCTGGGAAGCAGAATACTGAAAACTAAGGTAAAGGAGCAAAATTTGAACCCATGTATTCTAGCAGTTCGAAGTAAATATACGGACACAATAAGTGACTTTATGAAACATGTCATTTCAGAACCTGCAACCACAGTTGAATTAAAACAAGTGCTCTAGTGGTCGAAACATAAGGCTCAAGGTATGCTTATGAACTTAAAAATAAATGACACTAGTTACAAGTGACCATACAAATAACAAAAGAAGCACACAAGGTTTATAATAAACCAGCCTTTTAAATGTTGATACATTTAAATAATGGTTAAATTAAAATAAAGCATGAATAATAACTACAAAAATATTTTTTTTCTGGAATGACAACAAAAACGTTAATTCCCCTTTCATAAGAAATGAAAAGAGACAAATGTTGCCGAGTTTAAAATGGAAGATGATTCATGAACAAATGTTCTTTAAAAGAAACAGGTGGATAACCGCTTAGTGAGAGGGTAGGTCAGGCTCATAGCAGACTTAAAAAAATAAACTGTACAAGAAATAATGGTGGTGGTGGCGGCACTTTATTTAAGAATCATGTATGGATATATGAATTTGTGAAAATTTGAATTTTTGTTTTGTAGAATTATAACCTAATTTTGGAGCACTATACAAGAAGTGACTTATATACATATGGAACAAAATCTCTGGTAATTTTATAGTTATTCCATTGTAATATATGGATTTGCAAAATAATACTACTGAAAATGATGAAAAAAATCCCTTGTAATCCATCTCACAGGACTCAATAATACCACACTTCACTCTCAATAATACTATCATTCTAACGAACGATAGTATTATCACTGAAACAGCACAGCGCAAGCGCACCCTTCAACCTCGCGCCGACCACGAGCCAGCTTAATCAGCTCACAACTGTAATACTTTTAAAGTCATTCACGGGAAAGTAATGCTCGCTTCACTTTCTCAGCATAAATCTCCCGTTGCCATCAACATACAGAAGTCTCCTAAACCGAAAAAAAGAAGATACGTAATGTACTCAGACTCAGAGTCTGAGTAACAACACTCAGTTCGCACCTAAATTCATAGTTTTTTTTGCCACAATCAATGGCTATTTAAAAAAAAAAAAAGTAGCACCTCAGTTCATCGTTTTTTTTGCCGCAATCATTGGCTATTTAAAAAAAAAGTATGCATTTTCATGTTTTACAAGGAACTTTTATGAACTTGGCAAATTCTTCTATCAACTTCCGGATTCAGCTTTCAAGCCATTACAGGTAAGAACTCGCCAACTTCCTTAATCCATATATTACAAAAAATAACAAATGAGTTATTTCATTGGGATTGTCTAGTCTGGGATGAAACCTCTCGAGCTTCACTCGAGGTTATCTATGTCCCCAGAAACTCTCGGATGAAATTACAGCCTTGTAATACACACCAACCCATTTATTATTCTATTTATATAACTACAAGTCAATGAAATATTAAAAAATAATTATATGTAATGTAAACAATTAATATCTAATTATTTTTGGACTGAAGCCCTTTGAAAAAGCTTGATTCCATGAGCGAAACGTCAGGGCAAAATAAAGATTTGAAAAACTGATGAACAAACTTTGTGTTCTTAAAGAACTACTTGGATCCCCCATTCTAATTTAAAAAAAAATTAAAATCTGGTTCCAAACCTGTGCACATTCTAATTTTAAAGTAGTGTAGAGCTCATTGTTCTGGCAAAAACATGTGAAAAAATGTGTTTGAAAAAAGTATCCCTTTGTCAACCCCCAAAATCAACCCCTTTGTCAATCACTGCAGAAAGTGCCCCATTACAATTTTTTTTAACTCAATTTTTCTGAACCTTTTGGCCACCCAGTCCTCCGGCAGCACCTAGTCACCTCAGCACTGCTGTAACTGACCTCACCCAATGTCCTCCATGGTATTCCCCTATGGTGAGGTCTTTGGGCTGAGAGTGCCTCCCCAAGCCGTGACATATCTTACCACATCTGGTTGGACTGAGCAATTTTGTGGAACCTGAGAGTGACAGCACTGCTATTATCCTGACAATCAATTAGGGAAATGCTATCTCCTTAAGCCTCCCATGTCATAGTTACAGTGTGCTAAGGGTAACTCCAACTGCCCCCAGATCCAAGCAGAGCTCTCTGTTGACCCTTGTGTACTGCAGCAGATCCTCCAGGGGCCAAGCAGAGTTCTCTGCTGAGCTTTGCAAACTGCAGCAGATCCATCATGATGCACCTTTATGTGGGAGTGGGCTTCTGGCCCACAACGATATCAGGCAATGGTGCCAACCATTCCATAGCTGTGACTCACTGCTATAAGCAGTGATCTTCACAGCTCTGGTTGTAAACATCAGATTTTGCTCCAAAACCAGAGTTGTGTTCAGGGAAGCACAATGTGATTCTCTGGGCCACTAAGCACCCCCTTACACAATTTTTCATGGCTGCTCAAATAACAATTTTTTATGGCCGCTTCTGTGCCACTCAAATAGTATTTGCATGCTGGAGATGGACTTAGCACTGCAGTTGCCACAGTGGACATCTACATTTATGCAAGGTACAATGCAGTTTGTGCATCAATACAAAAAGAGGCCTCAAGCACATGCAAATGAAAGGCAGAGCTGTGTACATGTAGTACAAAGTGTACTGGACATCTGGTGGCTTGCTGTCTGTTGGTGTAGCATTACTGTCTAAAAAAAAAAATCAATTTTAACAACCTTCAAATAGTGAGACCATAGAAATCTCTGTCTCAATGCCCTTGCAATTTGTCCATGGTACTCAATGACACCCCATCTTCCCCCAATGTCATGCCACTTAGCCCTGGTGTCAAGTGGCATCACCCATCGTGATGTACATTTTCATTGGTGTCCAGTGGCACCCTCCTCCTCTCCTGGTCCCCATGTAAGTTACCTATGGCAAGCAGAAACCTACCATTGAAATACATTGAACTGAATTTATCTTAGTTTCTCACATCGCAGTCACCAGTTCCAGCAGCAAGATGTGTCTTCGATCAGGAGAGTGGATCTACAACCTAGAACCTCTTCAGGTGATTGAGGGAGTGTGTGGATGTATCAAGAGAGGTGTGGGGAGGTAGGTGCACAGTGGGAGGTCAGGTGGAGGGGGCATGTGTGACCGGTGATGGACTAGATTTTTTACAGTTTCAAAAATAAAAATTAAAACAGTGAGGTACTGTTTTTTTATTTACAGGCGAAAACAGAGATGGGAGGGTGGGGGATGCCACTAACCACCAATGAAAATGGAAAATGGCCAACGAAGGGTGGGGGTACCACTAGACACCAGGCAGAAGGCCTGGAAAGCTGTGGTTACCCACTAAAAACCAAAAGGAGTGTGTGTGTGTGTGTGTGTGTGTGTGTGTGTGTGTGTGTGTAAAATAAAGAAAAAACATATGAAGAAACAAAGAACAAAAACTATACACATATGGTTATTTGGGGTGGGGTGCCACTATACACCATGGATGTTTATGTGGGGTTCCAATGAGAACCCATGAAAAAAACATCCTTTTTAGCCAGCAGAAATCTTTTCCCACCAATCCTTTTCTGTGGTGTTGGAAAAGGAATTCATCTGATGAAAAAGGATTAGGGACTTAGATTTTTTAAAGTCCTTTTTCACCAGACAAATTCCTTTTTTGTCCTGTTTGGTGGCACGCCAAACAAGTGCCCTGAAAGCAAGACAGGCATTTATGGCATAAAAAAATTACTTTCCTCACAAAACGTTATCTCAAACCCCTACTGCGCATGCTCAAGTCGTAAAACACTAAAATTTAAAACTTTATAACTCTGGATCCCTTTGATATTTTTTCACCAGACCTGTCAAAGGCACCACCTTGGGATATCACTCATGTCCTCTGTAAGTTTGGAGCAGCAGTTCCTTTCCATGTAGGCTGTAGGCGAGAGCAAAAAAAAACCTATGTTAAGTATAGGAAAAAGTTTAGGTTTTTCTTAAAATGACACATGCAGATCTCAGAAACCACATAAGCTGCCATCACACAAATTTCCACACATCAAGACATTGCCTCTTAGACAACATATACAAAATTTCATCTCTTTTCGTCAAAGAGAACCAAAGATATTAATGTGCAAAATCTGAGGTTTAACATTAAACAGCCTTACTATAGGGGCACTAAACTAAGGGGCAGGAAACTACAGACCTGTCAGTCTGACCTCTGTGGTAGGGAAAGTGATGGAGTCACTTCTGAAGGAAAGAATAGTTGAGTACCTAGAGGTCAGTGGAGCACAGGATCCAAGGCAGCATGGGTTCACAGCGGGAAGGTCATGTCAGACGAATCTAATAGATTTCTTTGACTGGGTGACCAAAGTAGTAGACCAGGGAGGGGCTGTGGACATGGCCTACCTAGACTTTTAGCAAGGCATTTGACACAGTCCCACACAAAGATTGATGGTCAATTAACCAGCCTGGGAGGGTCCCAGGGTGGTAGACTGGTAAAACATTGGCTGGACAACAGGACACAGAAGGTAATTGTAAATGGAGTCCACTCTGAAGAAAGGGCGGTTACTAGTGGGTACCTCAGGGTTCAGTATTGGGTCCAGTCCTTTTAATGTCTTCATCAGTGACATTGCAGAGGACTGAAGTGAGGCATGCCTTTTGCAGATGACACAAAGATCTGCAACAGGGTTGATACACAAGGAGGCGTGGAAAGGATGAAAAGGGACTTGGCAAGGTTGGAGGAATGGTCAGACGTATGGCAGCTAGGATTCAATGCAAAAAAGTGCAAAATAATGCACCTGGGAAACAAGAACCCAGGGGAAGAATACACAATGGGTGGGGAGGTAGTAACAACAACAAAACAGGAAAGGGACCTGGGGGTAATCATATCAGATGACCTTAAGGTTAGCAAGCAATGTGAGAAGGCAGTAGGGAGGGCCGGGGTATACTGGGATGTATAGGGAGAGGCATCAGCAGCAGAAAACAGGAAGTTGTTATCCCTCTGTACAGACAGTTGGTGAGACCCCATCTGAATACTGTGTCCAGTTCTGGAGACCCCATCTCCGCAAGGACATAGACAGGATAGAGGCAGTCCAGAGGAGGGCAACTAAAATGGTGCAGGGTCTGCAAAGAAGCCGTATGAGGAGAGACTAAAGGAGCTTAATATGTATACCCTTGAGGAAAGAAGGGAGAGGGGGACATGATAGAAACTTTCAAGTACCCCAAGGGAATCAACAAAGTCCAAGAGGGTAGCATCTTTCAGAAAAGAGACTTGCAAGAACAAGGGGACACAATTTAAAGATAGAAGGAGGGAGGTCTAGGGGCAATGTGAGGAAGCATTATTTCACAGAGAGGGTAGTGGATGCATGGAACAGCCTTTCTGAGGAAGTTGTGGGGTCTAAACTGTGGGAGAATTCAAGAATGCATGGGACAGACATAAGGCAATTCTTGTGGGGGGCAGGAAGATAAAGGCTGTTGGTTAACTAGGATCTGCGGCCTATCCTGTAGGTAGGGAAATGGGCAGACTAGATGGGCCTAGCGGTCCTTATCTGCCGTCAAAGTCTATGTTTCTATGTTTCTATGTTTCTATCACACCCCTATAATATATTATAGGGGTGAGGTAGCACCTCTATTGTTAGGGTTGAGTAGCATGCTTAATGTTAAACCTCAAATTTTGCACTTTAATAACTTTGCAACCGATCAATAGATTTGCTCAAAATTTCTTATGCACTGTCCCGTGGGATAGCTTTCTTGATGTGGCAAGTTCTCTTCTGGTTGGATGTGTGGATTCTGAGATCTGGACAGTGCAAAAAGTCATAAAGTCACCACTTTTTGCAGTTTTTTTCTCATTGCCCTGCATCCAGACAGTGTGGAATTTTAGTGTGAAGTTTTTTATGGTAGAAAAAGCTTGAGTAACAGAACAGTCATGCTTTGTTTTGTGTAAAATATTAATCTGTTGCAAAGTTATTACGTTTTTCATTTCCTATTGTTTTCAATGGGAAGATCACATTTCAGGATAGAGGGAGAAAAATTGACCAAGGATTTGTTCTTGTGAAATAGGATTCACTCTCGTGAAACCCATTCCTTGTTTGTGAGAATTAAATCCTTTTTTGTGAGAGATAAATTCTTTTTCATGAGCTGCCATCTTGTTTCAGTTTTTTCTTAAAATTGCTTTTTTTCAGAAGCCACAAAGATGACATCCTGGAGAGAGACCACTGCACCTAGCTGGCTCATTGGGACCCCATTAGGTGCAATCTCTTCTTCAAAGTTAGTGATATATGCAGAAATGTGTTTTATTTACTGTTGAGAACCCTTTTTCATATCATGAGTCACAAAAAAGGATCCTTTTTCGTGACTCGAGAATCCTTTTCCTGTATTTTCCTGGTGTCTAGTGGCACCCCCACCCTCTGATCTCCATCCCCTTTATTTTTTTGTTTCCCTGGTAACTGGTGGCACCCCCCACCCTCTGACTATCATCCCTTGGTGAAAACTGGCACTACCCCACCCTTGCATTTTTAAAGAGGGCTCTGGTGGGAAATGGTCTTGCAAAAAAAGCAGTCAGATCTCAGGGTACCCCTCACCCTCTGATACCCATTTGTGATCTTCATTGATGGTTAGTGGCATCCCCCCTCCCCATGTCACTTTTATGCTGAAAGTAAGACAACCGTCTCTCAATGTCTTTTTTATGTTTTTATCAACCTCTAAAAATAAACCGTCCATCGCCGATCAGACCCACACCACTCACCCGACCTCCCACTGTGCACCCATCTCCTCACACCCCCACACACATACCCACACACCCTCACTCATCTGTAGAGGTCCTAGGTCAGAGATCTGCTGTCCTGATTGAAGACACGTCTTGCTGCTGGAACTGGTGACTGCAATATGAGAAACTAAGGTAAATACACTTCAATGGATTTCAATGGGTGTTTCAACTTTTATGCATAGCTTTGGCATTTCTTGAGATTTTGACCCCGAAATTTCAACATAGCTTTGAGGACCCACTCATAAAAATACGACTGTTTGTTAAGGTATCCTGTTGAAAGGTGATTTCTTGGTCGCTTGACAAAAATCACCTTTCTGGTGGGATTTGTGTAACGGCAGTCATATGGTTCATGAGGTGGAATCATAAGAAGGCTATGTTGAACATTTGGGGTCAAAATGAATAAAAATGGCACAGTTATGACCATTCATTGCAATTTTGATGCGCACACTCATAACTTTGGAAATGTTCAATGTTTTCACACCATATCTTCAAAATAGCTTTCTTATTACCCAACCTTATGAATGTCAGAGCTGTCATTTTTCAAATCCTGCATGAAATGTGTTTTCAGACATGTGGCATGGAATGGCATTGCAGCTATACAGAATTATGTTTTGGCAGGGATTTGAAAGTTTTCTGTAATGGGTACATGTGGTGGGGTCAAAAAGAAGGCTTTGTTGAAAATATTGGGTCCAAATTATTAGCAATTGGACACTAATAACCATTCATTGCAATTTCACTACACACACTCATAACTTTGGCAATTTTAAATATTTTGACCCCAAATTTTCAAAGTAGCCTTCTTATTAGCCCACCTCATGTATGTCACAGCTGTCATTTTTCAAATCCTGGCTAAGAAATGTTTTCACATCTATGATATGGAATGGTATTGAACTTGCACAGAATTATGTTTTGGCAGGGATTCAAATATTTTCTGTTCCAGGTACATGAGGCTGGGTAATAAGATGGTCATGTTGACAATGTGGTCACTGTTGACCAATGAATGGAAGTGCATGGCCCTGAGGACCCTGTACTTCCACAGCTACATACATATAGACATCTGTGGAGGGATAGGATCACAAGGCCTGGAAGGCAGTGGGCCAGCCTACCTCCCATCCCAGCCTGAACCTGATCTGGTGATACACCATTAATTTCAAATATTTCTGTAGTGCAGTTGAACCCCCATCCCTGTCCAAGCTCCCTCTGATGTTGTTCCAGTGAGAAATAATTAATTCCTTGGTGTAGTTGAACCCACCCCCATCCCTGCCCAAACCCCATCTGAAGATTGTAAATAGCATAAAGCATACACCATAGTGTACTTCCCCCCACTCTGTTACCTCAATCCATGTTCAAAAAGAATCCCCCACCCCATCCTGAACCATGATCCCAGTTTGAGCCATCATCTTTTTCAAAATGTAGCAGCCCCCTACCCTGGTAGGCAGGACCCCCACCCCACACACACCCCGCACCACCCATGCCAGCGACTGGCACAGTCCTCCACACTCTGCCATGGTCAGATACTGATTGATCTATACGTGATCCCATACTGTACATAATATGAGCCCATTGGTGATAGCCATGGGGGGAGGGAGATGAGGAGGGGTGGTGATTAGGGTTGCTATTTACAAATTATGAATATTTTGGCCATATACGAGGTACCACAGTATTGCTGCAGAGCTCCATACCTATAGCTTTGCCTTAGGTAAAAAAAGGGAGGGGTGGGAGAGGGGAAGTTGGTGGAGGGACAGAGGCTTGACAACCCTAATAGCACATGCAAATTATTTCCTTAGTTTTTGAGACAGTAGTTCAGTAACTTGCTTTGTGCAGGGCCCCTTATGGCCCTGTGCAAAGCTATATGCGACTCCTAACTTTTTTTGTACTCAGGGCAGTTTGGTTCCTTGCATGAGTCCTACCTTTCTGGGCTCTGCGGAAAGCAAATGATAAGACATAACTTTCTTACCACATTTTTTTCTGTATGACTTTAATTGTACAAAATGTATGCAATTTTGTAATGTAACAGGAACTTAGTTTCAAAATGCAGGATGAACATACAATTTGAGATTGTGGCAGGAACTTTTTCAGAATGTGGGAGGGTCACATTTTTAAATGAGGGGTGTGCCATCTTGGAATATGGTGGGAACACCCAACCTTGGAATGTGTTGAGGACACGCAGTTTGAGAATATGGTGGGGCATACATCTCAGAATGAAAGAGAGACACCATTTTGGAATGAAGGACAGGCTATCTCAGAATGTGTTGAGGATGTACAGTCATGGAATGTGGAGGAGAAACATAATTTTGGAATGAGGGACGTGCAATCCTGAAATGTGTCGAGGATGACCCATCTTGGAATATGGTGGGAATGTACAATCTCGGAATATATCTGGGAAACACAATCTTGGAATGTGGTAGAGACATGCAATCTCAGAATGTAGCAAAGACACGCAATCTTGGAATGTGGTAGGAATGTATAATGTCAGGATGTGATGGGGACATGCCACCTTGAAATGTGGCAAAGATACTCAATCTTGGAATGTGGCAGAGACACGCAGTCTTGGAATGCAGCAGGGCATCTAGGTAATTTGTGGGGATGGACAATCTTGGAAATATAAGGATGCTCACTGTCAGAATGTGGCAGGAAATGCAATTTTATTCTAAAATTGCTTGTCCCTACCACATTTCTCATTTGTGTGCACCCACCACATTTTAAAATAGCTCATCCCACCACATTCCAACATTGAACTTCCCTATTACATTTCAACCATGTGCATTCTCGCCATCTCCCAAAAAATATATGACCCCACCATATTCCAAAATTGCTCTTCTCCATCACATTCTGAAATCTCATATTCTGAAATTATGCATTGATGCCACATTCCAAAATCGTGTGTCACCACCACATTTTGAAACTGTATATCACCACCACATTTCAAAATTGGGAGGGCATCCTTGCCACATTCCAAAATTGTACATCCCCATCACATTCCAAGATTGCAAGTCCCATACCACATTCTGAAATTGCACCTTCCCATCACATTTTGAAATTGTGCTTCAATGCCAAATTTCATACTTGCGTGTCACCGTCATATTCCAAAACTGTGTTTCACCACCACATTCCAAAACTATGTAGCCCTGCCAGGAGGTAGAAGACTTGGTTTGCTGGCCAAGGCACCTAGCTTCACCTGAGCTCTTTCCTTCTAAGACTGCTTCAAAGGCAGAGTAGAGAAATTGACCAGAGCAAGGGAAAAGGATTAAGACTTAGTTTGGCTAAGCAGATTTACTGTGTGGTGGTGTTTTAATTTTTTACTCACAGGGATTGCTACTGTTTGTTGCTAACATTTGACTGCTTTATTTTTCTCTGATTCAAATTGTTGTTGCTGGTATACCTTCTTCTACATTATTACAAGGTGTGCCTACAGGTGTGTGCTAACAGATTACTCCTGTAATCTTCTGATTCAAATTGTCTTTTGCAAGGTATATCTTCTGTTACTGCTTTATTTTTCTCTGGAGCAAAGTGTTTCTTACAGCGTATATCTTCTCTGAAATTATTACAGGTGGTGCTTTTACAGGTTTTACAGTTTTATCTAACATTAGGATAAGCTTTCAGGGTTACTGCATTTGTTGTTGACTGATTGTTTCTGCTCTTACCTCCTTGTTCTTTCGTCCGTGGTTCTTCTTTTTAGGCAGGGAAGGGCCCAGCCACCCACCCCATCCCCAACCACCCACGCTACACTCCTTTTATAGGGTACCACAGTTGTGACATTTCCTGTGGCAGAGCAGGAAGGGGCAGATCAGTGGGCCTCCACAAGGTGATCTCATTTACAGGCACTAGTAATTTAACTTGTTATAACAAGTTAAACAAAGCACAATTAAACCATTACTTGCATTTTTCCTTTTTTTTTCCTTCTAATTACTCTGACTAGGTTACAAACCCAGCAACTTATTTGGAATGGATTTCATTAACTGCAGGTACTGTGGAACAATTTTCAGAAGGACAGTCTTACAGGATTTAGGACACTGTCCTACATGCTGGGCCTTTGGAGATCTTAGGGCTCAGCTCCGTGCAGCATGGGCAGAGATTGCACGCCTCAAATTTCATATTGAAGAGGAAATACATTATAAGAACCACCCACCATTTCCCCAGCATCCAACAGAAAAACCTCGACCGCAGAGGGTAATTGGTCCAGGAGGTTGGCAGGTGGTTAGGAGGAGCAAATCAGGTGCCCCATCACTCTCTGCTCTCCAACACATTACCTCCAAAAACCATATAAACACTACAAACAGGTATCTGCCTCTATCTCTGAAATCAAATAAAGAAGCAGAAAACATCATGGAGCAGGACACTCTGCACAGGAGCTAGCACAACAAAACTCACCCAAATCAGGAACCAAAACAAAACAAGCACAAAGGAAATCCAAAACTTCTGATCATAGGAGACTCCATGATTCGGGAGTTGATACCCATCTCCAACCAGGGTGATGGTCAGATGTCTCCCAGGTACATCAGCATGGAGAGACACTGACTGCGTACTAAAATTGTTCACAAAGCAGGAGAAAACATTGATGTCCTAGTACACATAGAACTAATGATCTCTCCAGCCGGTCAGTTGTGGAGACCAAGGAACACCTGACTAGGCTGGGTGACAAACTATCATCTATTTCATCCGGCATCTCCTTCTCTGAGATCCTGCCAGTCTGGGAGAGGGAGCAGATGGACAGAAGGTCAAGAAGGGGAGATAGGGAAGCTAAACACGTGGCTCAAGGGCTGGTGCCAGGAAAAGGGACACAGATTTGTAGGGAACTGGCAACAGTTCTGGGAGCGAAAGTTCTTTAAATTTGATGGACTGCATCTGACTAAAGAGGGAGTCAGTGCATTGGGGCAGAAGTTTGACGTCTTTGCAGAATATTCAAACTTTCAAATGGGAGAGGGGTGCAGCACCCCATATGTCGAATGGGAAGAACCCCTCCCCTCAGCTAGTGGTCAAACAGGAATTCAGCATGTTTGCCGTTCATTTGCATCACCAGGTAAGAAAAAGGTTTGTCTCCCATACGACGACAGGGTAAGGCCAAACTTCACCCAACAACTAACACACCAAAATCTGGCCAATGGAAAATCATGTACACAAATGCTCACAGCCTAGGAAATAAGATCCCAGACCTGCAGGCAATAATGTCAGAGGCTAAACTGGACATGGTAGCAATTAGTGAGACGTGGTTACCAGTAACCACACTAGGGAGACTTCAGTACCTGGCTATGTATTGTTCAGAAGAGACCGAGGTGAAAGGGGGAGGAGTGGCCCTGTATGTTAATGAAAATGTCAAAGCTACAGAAATTCAGAATACACATAAGGAGCCAGAAGAACTGTGGGTCATCCTGGAAACAGGAAATGGGACAGCCATAAGAACTGGGGTTGTCTACAGACCCCCAGACCAGAGGGAAGACATAGACACATTACTGTTAGAAGATATACAAAACATGACAGCTAAAGGGGAGGTTCTGATAATGGGAGACTTCAACATGCCGGATACAGATTGGTCAATACCAGCAGGAACATCTGCCAGAACTAGACTCATAGTGGATTCCTGCAGGGGAGGGCCTCAAACAACTGGTACAGCAACCCACAAAGACAGGGCTATCCTAGATCTAGTACTGACTAACAAAGAAGGGATCACAGATCTCCAGGTAGAAGGTCACCTGGGGCCAGTGACCATCACATGGTATGGTTCAATTTGGCCACTACATCTAAATCATCCCATTCCAAGGCAAAAATATGGGACTTCAGAGGAGCTGACTTTGATAAGATGGCCAACAGAGTTAAGCTAGCCCTGGCAAAAAGAAACACAGGTGAGGGGGTACAGGCAAAGTGGGCAAGCATTAAGGATTCAATACTTGAAGCAACATCCCATTGTGTTAGACAGAAAAGGAAGTGCAAAAGAAGAAGGAAACCACTTTGGTTCTCAAATACAGTAGCAGAAAAGGTCAGAGCCATAAGGCTGGCCTTCAGGAAATATAAGGGAACACAGCGGGATGAAGATAAGGAGGAATACCAAACTGCCCTAAGGGAAGCAGGTAAGACAGTAAGGCAGGCAAAGTCCCAAACTGAGGAAACACTAGCACGAACAGTAAAAGAAGGTGACAAGACTTTCTATAGATACATTAGTGAAAGGAGAAAGTCCAGAGAGGTATTGCTAAGCTTAATGGAGAAAAGGGAGCATGTGAGGAGGAGGACCCTGTAAAGGCATCTATCCTAAATAGATACTTTTGCTCAGTATTTACTGAAGAGAAGGTAGGGCAGGGCCCACAGCTCAGCATCATGGACACGGGGGAGGAGGTGACACTACTCCCTTCACAAAAGAAAGGTCCTACAAGAGCTTGCTAAGCTCCAGGGTGGATAAGGCAATGGGACCTGATGGCATACATCCCAGGGTACTTAAGGAGCTAAGGAGGAACTAGCAGAGCCATTAGCAGAATTGTTTAGTGAGTCTCTGAGCACAGGAGAGGTCCCAGAAGACTGGAGAAGGGCTCATGTGATCCCGCTCCACAAGAGTGGTAGCAGGGAGGAGGCGGGAACTACAGACCGGTCAGTCTTACCTCAGTAGTGGGCAAGATTATGGAGGCACTCCTTAAGGAAAAGAATAATAAACACCTGGAATCCATAGGGGCACAGGATCCAAGACAGCATGGGTTTACAAAGGAAGGTCTGTCAAACTAATCTCATAGATTTCTTTGACTGGGTAACCAGAGGTGGTGGACCAAGGGGAGCAGTTGGCGTCGCCTACCTTGACTTCAGCAAAGCTTTTGACACTGTTCCACATAGAAGATTGATAAATAAGCTGGGTAGGCTCGGGGTGGGTCAGAAGTTGGTCAGCTGGGTGGCAAACTGGTTGACGGGCAGAAAACAGAGAGTGGTGGTAAATGGTATACAGTCAGAAGAGATGCAAGTCACAAGTGGGTTACCTTAGGGATCAGTCCTGGGGCCAGTCCTCTTCAACATCTTTATTAGTGACCTTGCAGATGGACTAGAGGGTAAGGCTTGTCTGTTTGCAGATGACACCAAGATCTGCAACAGAGTAGATGATCCAGATGGGGTGGGCAGAATGAGAAGAGATCTGGATAAACTAGCAGAATGGTCAGAAGAGTGGCAACTGGGATTTAATGCAAAGAAGTGCAAAATCATGCACATAGGGAAGAGAAACCTGAAGCCACCCATAGGCTGGGAGGAGTTGCTAGCAGTCACAAAGGAAGAAAGAGACTTGGGCATCATCATCACTGATGACCTAAAATCATCAAGAAGACCTCTAAAGCAGTAGGTAAGGCTAGGAGGGGTGTTAGGGTGTATTAGTAAGGGTATCACAAGTCGTAAGAGGGAGGTATTAATCCTCTGTACAAGACACTGGTTAGGCCCCATCTGGAGTACTGCGGCAGTATTGGAGCCACACCTTCACAAGGACATTAACCAAATTGAGGCAGTCAGAGAAGGGCAACCAAAATGGTGCAGGGACTGCATCAGAAGACATATGAGGACAGATTAACGGAGCTCAATATGTATACCCTTGAGCAAAGGAGGGAGAGAGGTGATATGATCGAGGCATTCAAACACCTTAAGGGCATAAACAAGGTGAAAGAGTCTAACATGTTTAAATATAAGAAAAATAGCAGGACAAGAGGACACAGCATGAGATTAGAGGGAGGCCGATTAAGGGTAATGTGAGGAAATTATTTTTCACAGAAAGGTGGTGGATGCATGGAATGGCTTACCACAAGAAGTGGTGGCTATGAATACAGTGCAGGGCTTCAAACAGGCATGGGATAGGCATAAGGGAGCAATACAAATGACTATGAATAGATAGGCCACTGACAGAGCAAAGGCCGATGGCACATTTATGAGGTAGAAAAAGAAATGGGCAGACTGGATGAGTCTTGTGGTCCTTATCTGCCGTCAACTTCTATGTTTCTATATGTTTCTATGCCAGATTCCATTATTGCACATCTCAGCCACATTTTGACATTGTGCATCTACACCACATTCAGCCACATTTCAAAATTGTGCATCTCTACTACATTCCAAAATTGTGTGTTACCATTACATTGAAAACATTCATTTTTCTGCAGTGCTTCAAAATTATGCATCCTAACGCATTCTAAGAATGTGTATCCTTAATACATTCTGAAACTTCATGTCACCACATTCTGAAACTATGCATCCCTACCACATTCTGAAATTCTGTTTCTTGTGTATAAAAATGAGCCTGTTAAAAATCCTTGTTGTGCACATTCTAAACCGTTGTGCACATTCCAAAATGTTGTTGTGCGCATTCCAAACAGTTGTTCTGCACAGTTCAAAGATCATACAATTTTAAATTTCTCATTTATTCCACACCTAGCTACTTTCTAACCTCCCAGTGCCCAAAGGTGTACCTTTTAACTTTCAAAGGTCTGTAAACTTGATTTTGATCATTGACCAGAACAAAGAAATGGCAAGATTTTTGGTTTTCACTTCGGCGGGGGTCTGTCACTCCACTGTAAAAAAAACATATACTATATAAAATAAAATATGGGCAACCATACACAACTTGGCATGTGTTTTCATTGAGGGGTTGAGATGACAGCATAGACTTCTCGAGTTTCACTGTCAAGGTTCATATGCTGTCATCTCAACCCCTCGATGGAAACACAGCTTTGTTGTGGTACAGTTGCCCATACATTATTCTCCATATCTATGCCACATTGTGAAATTGCAAGTTGCCACCACAATTTCAAAAGTTAGCATCACCATCCCCTTCTGAAATTGTGCATTACCACCCAATGCAAAAATTACTCCTCAATGTCCCATAACTAAACGGGGCATCCATGCCGCATTCTACAACCATATATCTCCCATGTTCCCAAACCGCATATTTCTGCCACATTCTAAAAATGCCCCATTCCAAATTGCAGTGTCCTATAGACATTTCAATATTGTGTATCCCAGCTGCTTTCTGAGCTTGCATCCTTATTACATTCCAAAACTGCTACTTGGAGGCATTCTGAAATCTCATCCCTGAAAAATTCAAAAAATTGCATACTGACTTCACATTCTAAAGCCATACTTGCAGCTGTATTTTGAAACCCACCTCCCCACATTCTTAAACACCTTTATTTATTAATTGAATTTTGTTAACCAGGTACTGTAGGCCCACTGGAACTCTAAGTCCATTTTTCTGGGGCATCTACTCATACAGGAAAATGTCTGCCCTGTACCAACCCAGTGTTAGCTTTCCTTTTTCAAATGTTTACTGTAACTGCAGTTTTATGTATAAGCTTGGTGGCATGGAATATAAGGCCATGAGTTCTGGAGCTGACATCTTCTGTAGCTTTGCACTGTACCTGGCTTTTTTGTACAGGCTGTGTAATCAGAGTTACAAAACAGCTTGTACTGTACCTTTTAAACAAAGTAAATTAGAGATCTGATTTTTTGATGTAAGGCATATTAGTGATATGCTGGTCTCAGTTCTGAATTTATTAATATTAGAAATTTTGGCCAAACTCCCTCTTCAATGACTATGAGAATCCAGTCTATTAATTTGATCCCCCTTAGAAAGACAGACAGATTAGATGTGCAAATAGATAAACAGACAGACTGGCAGGCAGCCAGACAGGATAGATAGATAGATAGATAGATAGATAGATAGATAGATAGATAGACAGACAGACAGACAGACAGACAGACAGACAGATAGATAAAGAGTAGATAGACTTGCAGACAGACAGACATATGCAGAGTAGATAGACTGACACATAGAGAATATATATTAAACTAGCATGGTAGTGCCAGCATAGTTCGTGTTGCCCAACAGGTTTTATGTCAAACCCCTGATTTTGAACCTTAATAGCTTTGGCAGCATTTGACAAAATTGTCTGACATTTTGCATGCATTGTTTAGAAGGCAAGGTCTCAATATGTGAAAAGTTTTGTGATGGCAACTTCTGTGATTTCTGAAATCCGCATATGTCATTTTCCTGTAGACATCTAATTTATTTCCTCTACGTAACATGGGTTTTTGGTTTCACTCTCATGTTCGGCCTAGACAGTATGAAATTGTTTTCTGAAACTTTTAATATAGAAGTATAGAAGTTGGCTGTGCTGAGGTAGTGCCCTCTGAAGGTTTTGTGAATAAAATATTAAACTGTTCCACAGTTATAAGACTTTAACATTGCATTTTTAGCTGTTCTGAGCATGTGTAGTAGGGATTTTCTTAGATAACCTTCTGATATGACATGAAAAATTCCATGTCACCAGACAGTATTTGGTTTCTCACCACTTGCTTCTCACAACACAAACAAATGTTTTCGTGTCATGACGGTCACCTTCTTGTGTTTTTTCCCCATTTTAAAAAACACGTAAAAATACATAAACATTGTGCGCTTTTAAAAACTAATACTTAAATCTAGCTAAACGGGCCCTGTTTAGCTAGATTCTGGTGTTTATTTTTGTTTTGTTTTGTTTTAAATGGCCAGAAATACCTTTTTGGGGCACTCCAAAACCTGTCTACCTATCTGTCTGTCTGTCTGTCTATCTATCTATTTATCTATCTACTGTACCTATATTCAGGGACATCACTAGGGGTGGGTATTTGGGGCTGCAGCTCTGAAACTCTCAACTGCACCCCCGAATCAAATGTCACACAGTTTGCCTTTTTTTTTTGATACAGCACAGCTGGATGAACCCCATCCCTGTGCATTCTGCTGCCTACCCTGGCCCACATCTCCACCCCTGTCCTATCCTGTCCCCCCACTCACCAAGTCAGTTAAATCTGCAGGTGTAAATATGATTCAATTATTTGACCAAATTGATCAGAATGCTAAAAATATGTATCTGCAATAGCCCCAAGCATTTTCTAACACAACCTGAATTTCTGTAAATTTACTGCTACAATAATTGACAGAGAACTGGATATAGACATGCATTCAGATTAAACTAGCTTTTCATGGGCAGAAACCCCCACTTCATATTTATAAGAAAATGCTTAGTGTAACACAGCATAAAGCTGTCCTAATAAAGCAGATTAACATGCATAATCTGGATTTATATTTATTTATTTATTTATTGAAATGTTTCACCAGGAAGGCACACTGAGCAACAAGTCGCTCGTCTCCCGGTGCAACCTGGGGGGAAGGAGACATTCAACATTCAAATTACAAGATCACCATTAACATACAGTTGTAAGGCAGGTGTTACAAACAGTGTTACAACAGTGTTGAGCATAACATGTAGAAAGAGTGAACAAAAATATGTGCCAGGTTAATAAGTAAACAAGTGCTTACGTGAAAAAAAAGGGGGAAAGGAGACATGGGGTGAGGTGGGGGGGGAGAAGAGTCATGCCCCTGGAGACCCCTTCAGGATGCGAGGAACTCTGCAAGGGGACTGGGGGGACCAGAGAGAAGGGGTTAAGGCAGTGTCCCAGAGAGACCCCCTAGAAGATGGTGGAGGAAAGGAGTAGATGAGAGATACAAGCCCCTTGGGGGGTAAGGAGAGGGACCCATGGAGAGCATCCAGGGTTCTGTGAGAGATCAAGGGAGGCCAGTAAGAAGGGACAATTAGGGGAAAGGGGGAAGGGCTAGGGATTTGGGGGGTGGGTGTGTACAGGGAAAAAAATGAAGGTGAGGGTAGGGTGGTAGGGTTTGCCCATGGCTTAGAGGAGGGAATTAGGGAGGGACATGGCAGGAGCAGCTAGGTGCAAGGTAATTATTGAGGGCAGAGCTGATGGAGTAGGCGGAGAATGAGTGCTGGATTTGGGGGGATTCCAAATTTGTGGGAGGCGGTGAGAGTAGCTAGATTGGCCAATTTGGGTGGATCTGCAGGGGACAACCAGGGTATGAGAGTCGGTTGATCTAACGGAATGGGAGGGTGGAAGGATGTTATAAAGGAAGAGGTGAGGTTGGAAGGGAGCTCAGCCAGACAGTGCTTGGACGTGAATTTAGCACAGTGGGAGAGTCACCTATTTGTAAGAGAGGGGAAGGATAGGGCACAATAAAGATTGCAATGATGGGTGCGAGGGGGGGCAACTACACTACAAAATTAAACAAAATGAAAAGAACTTAAATTTTGTAGCATTAGTAAATGCCAATTTCCTGCAACAGTGTTATTACAGAAGGAATTTAGTGAAAGCCTTTTATTTAAGATGATTTTCGATTAATATTATTATTTAACAGAACACGTTCATCTGAATATCAAACAAGAGAAATGGGAATCTACAGTATGCCTAGACCATAGCCCATGTAAACATTAGCTTCTTGCTAAAATATTAATGACCAGTGCCAAGTGGTTTTTGTACAGTTCTTATAGATATCTGCTGGCTAGCAGGATTGTTCCCTTGCTGTTAAATATTTCTGATGCCTTTTTTAGTAACATTTCTGCACTAAAAAACTACACAAACACACACACACACACACACACACACACACACACACACACACACTTACACTAGAATCAACTTATTATTTGAAATGTTACGATGCCCCATGTTATTTTCTAAATAACGAGTATCTCAAAATAGGTGTCCCTAAAAATATTTGAAATTAAATTAACTCTGATCTACATTTCTACTGACCTATTAGGCAACTTTTAGATCCAGGCAAAGGCTGCTGTTAATGTTAACAATTTTATGAATGGAATTCAGTTTGCTCAGTGTCAGGACAGGGAACATACAGCCAGGGGTACCAAGAACATTCATTATCTTTGGTGCATGCATGTCTCTCTGCTTGTCTGTTTGTGTCACTGCCTGTATTTTTATTAACATTTTTATTTAGTTAGTTTTTGTTGACCAAGTAGGTGCTCTAGCCACAGCCATGATTATTTTCAGGCATGACCCGGGAGGTTACAAAGTAGTGAAGGGAACAATGTCAAATACATTATAAACAGAGTAAAAAAACTTAGTACAAACAGGTAGGTACAAATACAGCCATGGTAAGGCAGAGGGCAGTTTAACAGGGAGATTAACAAGGTAAGCAAGATATGAATTAACAAGATAATTCAAGGTAAGTGCCAGGGTGAGTTTAGCCTGGAACCAAATAAAGTTTCAATACAAGTCCAGTAGTGCGGAATAATGCAAACTTAACAATAATAACAAGGCAATGCCTCACGATACAGTGTGAGTAGAGGCAACAGTACAGGAGACAGTAGGACATGGGAACTAAGAAGGTAAGAAGGTAAGGTGCCTAGGAAGGCTTAAAACATGTGCAAGAGGCAAGGTTACTAAGCAGTGCCCTGTACTTCTTTTTAAAGAGAGAGTGACTTGGAGCTAGACAAACATCTAAGTGTAGGGAGTTCCAATGTTTAGGAGCAGCATGGAGGAATCCACAAGCACCCTTGGAGGTTTTGTATCTTGGCATGCATAGCAGGGATCTATCAACAGAGCAAAGGCCATAGGAGGAGGACTGCGGGAGCAACATGGAGGCCAGTGAGATAGGGGTTCTGGCCCTAATGATGCTATCCATCAGGGAGCCAAGGGAGAGGAGCCTATGGGTAGAAGATGAAGGCCAATTAAGATCAGCATAAAGCTGGCAATGATGTTTGAGCCACGGGGAGGCAGAGGCATACCTACAAATATTGTATTTTAACAATATCCTGATAGAAGTTGTATACTGTGCAGTCTTTGTGCAGCAAGAGCAGAGAGGTATTTATAAGATATTGATTAAAGATAAGATAAAAGTCTACATATAGTGCATGACTACGATTTTAGACCAAAGTAGATGCAAGCACTTATGCTCTGCTGTTTCCAGACTCCTGTTTTTGTTGAATAGTTCTGCTTTAAAGATTCAAACATTTGTGGAGTCCTTCAACTCAACTGGCACAATTTTTGCCATTCATGCTTTTCTAGAAGAATCAATTCATAAAACAAACTGTCAAGTGTAGCAATGGTAAATACATTAAATGAAAGAAACATGAAACAGAAAATTATGAGCATACTGTAAGGAAGCTTAGGAAAATGCTGGGAGGAGGGTGTTGAAGATATTGGTTGCAGAGAGTAGGTATTTTATCGCAGAATTTTGATTTTCATTCACTCAATTTTAACCTATGGATAGTTACAGTTTTAAAATGGATAGCAGAAATCCTGTTTGCCTGAAGCAGTCTTTGACATTTGATGATATTTCAGTATATATCATCACGGATCCAAACTGATTCCCAAGACCAGCCATTCCCTAACATTTTGGGACACTTTATAATGTCCTACTCTTAAACACATGCTTTATCGGCTCTGCATATATTTTGTGCACAAAATGACTGAAAAGCTTCCACACGGTAGCATTAAAAAAAAAAACCAGACATTAAGACTTGTCTAATCATGGGAGATGGTGCTGTCTCTCATTCTGCACAACGTTGTTTAAGGCAAATATTTACAGCAGTGTATGTTGCTTAATGGGCAGTCTTTGCGAATATCAAACCACACCATGTTTCTGTGTTCCAAGCTCTCTAAGACTTGAACACGTGTCCCACATTTAACCCTTTCCCACGTTTTGAGGGACATTGCAGCACATTTGGGGATGAAAGTTTGGGATGGCTATTATTAATGCATAGGATCCGTTTTGAGATTTGGTTGAACATTTTCAAATCCACACGGGTAGTCCTACCTGATTCAATAAATTACCTTTGCCTAACAAACCCACTAACACCCACCACCCCCTCCTCCTGAAGCACAATGATCATATCCTTACTAAATATAAGAACCACCAAACAGGTATAATGGAAAAAATGTAAATATATATATTCAAAGTGAATTCCTAGCTGCATGTACAGCTTATCTCTGGCCAAGTTTTGATTAATGACAGAGTTATAAAACATGTCATAAATGTAACCCTCAGTCTCTAGCTCAATATTTTTTGAAACCTGTAGCCAGGCAGATTGAATCAGCATGACAGGTGGATTGAATCACATAGTTTCATGTGGAAACGTTACTATTGTTTTCTGTGCTGTACTTGCTGGTCTATACTATCTAACAGCTTTCTCTTTTTTTTTAAAGTGTGTTAATTCATATTTCTCTGTCCTGTACTTAAAGATGGAACAAATTGCATATGTGTGTGTGTGGACGAGGGTGGGGAATAAGGGAGGGTACACAGACATGTAGTCTGAAACCATGCTCTTAAATAACACAGGAACAAATAACATCAAAAAACAGGAAAGGGTTTGGAAATCAGTGGGCAAGCAACATATTGGGGAATATGGTGGAGGGCCTTATAGCACCTGGAAGATCTGGTATTGCCCATACCACCCTGGAGGGTATTATTGTGCTTAGTAAATGGGCAATATGTGTCACTTTTTATAGGATTATAAAAAAACTAAAATAATTCTATAAAAAATGACTACAATTGTGTTTTTAGTCTTTTTCTGTAAAGTAGTCCTTGTAACTATTGTACTAGTCAGTAGATGGCTCTACAGCCTTTTATAATTGCTTCTCTTGTTAGAGGTCCTCCCCCCCAAAATAAAAATACACAGACACACAGACTGTGTCTCACATTCTGTTTCCCTTGAGAAACTGTACGCCCCACACACACTCAGCCTGTGGTCTTTTTTTTTCACCATTTTCTGGGATTGCTTCATTTCCACCCCCCCTTGCATGGTTTGAATGGATGCCGAGACTGAATCGGGATCTGGAAGGGCAGTGGTGCATGCAGTCAGGCAACGGAGCTGAGAAGAGGTAGCCTGGTAGTCTTTTAAAAACATTTTGAAGCCTGATTTTTTTTAAAGGTTTCTCATTGTTTTGTCAGCAGGGAAAAGAGGGAGGCAAATGGAGCAATGGCATGGCACTAGTGCTGTCAGGGAGAGGCAGGATAATGGTGATGGTAATTTATGGCCCAAAAGCGTGGTCGACAATGACCATGACAGCACAGTTGATTTAAAAGGAAAACATTTTCTTTAGTGAGAGAGAACTGCAGTTTTTGTTGCCAGACTGGGGAGTGAGTGGCTCAGCGGAGGAGCGGGAATGGCAAGGTATCAGGCACAATCAGACAGGGAACATGGAAGTCAGCTCAGCTGATGAAGTCTGTTACTTTACTGATAAAAAAGAAGGTACTTTATTTTCTGCAAAAACTTGAAAGTTATTGTTGCATGGGTGATTTACCTGTGGTCAGTAGGTTTTTACAAGGGAAACTGGAAGGAAAATTGTTATGTTGGTGTTGCTATGGTGCTAAGGCAGAAGTAGCAAGCGAGCGTGGTTAGCAGAGATTGAAGGTGATACTACTGCTTCAAACCTGGTGACTGCCATGGTGAGATAAGTAACACAGTGATGCTGATTTTCAATTTTAAAGTTGTTTGTGTTCCTTTTTAAATGTAAAGTTTCACCATCCAAAATGCTCAGTTTACAGAAATGGGGGGGGGGCTCCGTCACTAGCTAAGTGAGGTAAAATAAATGGCAGTGATTTCAAATTAAGAGCTCAGCTGGAGGCTTTTGGACAATGAGGAAGCAGTGTTGGCACAAAGATACCTGAATGGGTGAAGCAGCACTTGGGCTGGTACTTTTTATTTCCTGGGCATCTATTGAAAAATAATGAACGCCCTGGCAAGGGTACCAGGCAATCAGATGTCAGGAAATAAAAAGCCTATTTTCTAAAACATAATTGGCAAGTCTAAATGATACTATAATGTATATAGATTATAAATTTACACAGACCAGGATGGGCTTTTTTGACATTAAATACCTCCTCCGAACAGGAAACAGCACCTGAGAGGCTTGGGTAAATTTGTGATTGTCTTCTCTTTCGCTAAACTAATCTAATAGCCAGCAGGGAGTTCTATAATTTTTTAATTGCCCACTTGAGTGGGTCTCAGTGCAGGGGGGAGGGTGTTTTGCTTTAGAAGCCACTTGGAGCGAGTCCAAGCCCGGGAGGGACTCAAATTATCTTGCCTGCTTAGAGCTGGGCTTATCCTGGGTGGGCTTACTTTAATTTAATATTTCCACTTGCAGTGAGCACAGGGGCACTGCAATTGTGAACTCTGCTTGGAGTGGGTTGAGCCATGAAAGGGCCTTTTTTTAAAAATATAGATAACCTTTCACTTGGGGCAGAGCTCAGCATGGGTGGGGGGGATGCTGGATTATTTAAAATGCCTTCTGTGAGCTGGCTCAAGCCCAGGATGGATCAGTTTTTATTTTAAAATCCCCACTCACCATGGGACTCAGCCCAAGAAGGGCTGTAAATTATTAGCTCGACTGCTCAGAGAGGGGCTCAGCCCAGAATGAGCATTTGCTGATTATTAGTCCCACTCTGAGTGGGTCCCAGCCCAGAAAAGGCTTTCTTTAAATTTAATATTCATGCTGGCAGTGGGTCTCAGCCCAGGAGTGGCTCAAAATAATTGTCTTGCCCACTTGGAAGTGGGTCTCAGCCCGGGAAGGCCTTGCATGAAATTAATATTGCTGGTGGTAGCAGGGTTCAGCACAGGAAGGGCATTAATTATTAAACTCTCCTGCTCAGTGTGGGTCCAAGCCCAGAAGGGTCTTTTTCTGTTTAAAATTCCTGCTCAAATCAGGGCTTAGCCCAGGAGGGGCATCTCTTTAATTAAACAAGCCATCTCCACATGGGTCTCGGGGAAGGGAAGGTTCTGAGCCACAGGGGGGCAATAATTGGCTCTAGGTCAAAACGCGAAGACACTAACCACTAACAGTGCTGTCCAAAACAGCGCTGCAACAAGGGCGACTGCAATAATAGTTAATAGGGCCTGCCAAGAATACATCACCTCACAACAAAATGTAACCAGCACCCCCTGTTAATAAAATAACCAACTCCGAGTTGGAGATGGATTGTGGGGGAAAGTGAAACTCAGGGGAAGGGGGGTGGGTAACTGTGAACTGAGGACTTGTGAACATTTTCGCAAAACCCGTCTCACAATAAAAGCTTGGAGAGCGGGACCTGAATCTTGGTCTCTTATAACTCTGCTGGCCAAGCTGTTCTGTACATTAACCCTCTCCAACACTGGAGCAGCTCATCCATCCTCTAACTTTTCCCAGCTCTTCCCACTGCCCTCTAGTCACTCCCTGAGCCGGACAGCTACAGGGGGAGCAGTAACTACTACATTTCGCTGTTCTACCTCTGTCGCAGTCTGTAAGATGCTCATCTGACAGTGCCATTCTTACATAAGCTGTTAGAGTTATGCTCTTCTGACTGGGTACCACAATAATTTACTTTTACGTTCCCACTGGTAGTGGGTCTGAGCCGCAGAGGGGCTGTAATTTAAAGATGCCTATTGGTACTGGGTAAGAGCCCCAGGGGGGCAATAATTTATTAATACATTTCCACTAGTAGTGGATCTGAATCCCAAAAGGCACTCTTAGTTTTAAAATTCCCACTCTAAGTGGGGCCCAGCTCAGAACAGAGATTTATTATTCAGACATCATGCTTAAAGCAGGTCACATTGTCAGGAAGTGAGTTACTGTAGGTGAATTGGGTGGGGGGCCTAGATCATTTTAAAAGCCTGCTTGCTGCAGCTGTAAGCTGCAGAGGGGCTGTCATTTATTTTAAGATTCCTTTCACAGTGGGCCCAAGCCCAGGAGGGCCTTTTATTTATTTAAAATTTCCCACCTGGAGCCAGTCTCAGACTAGGAAGGAATTCTTAATTTTAAAATCCTAGCTACCAGCTGGGCTCAGCTCAGGATGGACATTTGTTATTTAATTATCCTGCTCAGTGAAAGACGTTGCAGTGCTGTTTAAACAGATGTGACAGCGTTGCTGGAAATCACTCTCTGGCCCCCCCCCCCAAGGCAATGTTTATGATGCTACCAAGAAAATTGTGGAATGAGATTATGAATAAAATTGTGCTTGTCTGAATTGAAATCCAACAAAATCAACAATTTTATAAATCTATTGCTTTAATTTCTTTTCTGTTTACACTACTTCAGATGCTGGGGTTGGTGGGGGTAGTGGACCTGCGAAAAGTATGTCAACAGCAATGCATCACAGTGTGATCTCTAATGAATGCAGCTCAACTGGACTGAATATGATTTTAATATATTATCATATAATGTTATATAATATAATGTATTATAATATATCATATAATGTAATATAAGGAATGAAGTATGGGCAAGCATACACAATGAGCCTGTGTTTCCATAGAGGGGTTGAGACACCAGCGTATGGACCTCAAGAGCGAAGCTCAAGAGGTCCATGCTGGTATCTCAACCCCGAGATGGAAACACAAGGCGAGTTGTGAATGCTTGCCCATATTTTATTTTTTGTAGTATATGGTTCCCCCAAGATTCAAAAAAAAGTTAAATTTATCAGCATTCCTGTTTTACTAGGTTTCATACCTTGTGCCCACTCCAGGTTGCTTTCAGCAGCTCAGTCTGCTGCAGAGTCCATTGGTGTCATCCTGTTCCTCTCCTGAACCTCCAATTGTTTGTCTGTAGCAGTTTATGAAGAAAAAAGAAAAAAAAAGCAAATCTGTATGGTTTTGAAACACGGAGCCAGCTATGGCAGTCCATGTCTGAAACCATCTCGGTGAGCCACTCGCTAAGCACCACCGCCATGTTTGTTTTGATTTTTGTTTGAATGAGGCGAGTTGGACCAATCAGGCGGCAGATAGCGCATGAAGTTATAAATATTTATTAGGGACTTATGAATATTAATCACAGAATGCGCACAATAACTTTTAGCATGTGCACAACAACTTTTGGAATGAGCAGAACAACATTTAGAATGTGCACAACAGCATTTGAGCGGCCACCGAATTCCATACATAATAAGCCCAAACCGTACACTATATAATATTTAAGCATTAATGCCCAACAGGGTGTGTTGTGCTGGGATAACGTCACGTCTCAGGTGGTTGGGCACGAGGCCGCAGGCCAAGTGCGTCCAACAACTGAGGCGTGACGTTATCCCAAACGACACACACCCTGGAGGGCATTATTGCTATTATACCATGGCTCGTTCTGGTATATAAAATAAAAAAACAATATTAAAGAATGTTTTTTAGTGTGGAAAAGTATTTTTGTTTCTTAAGAGGAGATGCAAAAAAAGAGGTAATCTAGCTCATCATATAGCTCATCTGCAGGTTCACAGTGAGGCTGAGACTAGACCCGTGATGTTGTGCTGGGATAACAGCACCGGTCCAGTCCAAGACTGACCAATCAGAGTCCAGGAAATTTTCTTGCCATTGTATAATAGCTATTTTGCACATTAGTGCTTGCATGGGGATATTTAAACTGCCCCCTGAAAAGTCCAGTCATAGGCAAAATTTGTCAGTTTCAATATACTATTTGCATTGTAAGTGGGCACTGAAAAGACATAGCAGCAGTTTTTTTTTCTGCCCCCGTTTCAGTGAGTGTGTTGAAATTGGTTGTGAAATAAGTATGCAGAACAGCAATTTGTAATTCTCCATTTGGCTATGAGTCTTTAAAAGGATGTGATATATTCGAGTGGGTAAGGCACCCAGCGGTGAGTCTGGGGTCCCAGGGTTTGAATCCCACTACCACCACTTGCTCAGTAATCTCGAGCATATCACATTAATCCCCTTGCTTTCTTTAACCACGCTCAATCTCACTTCCTCTTTGTGCAAACTCACTGATGCCTAAACTGCTCAGCTGTTATTTTCTCCTGCTCTTACATTTTCCCTCAGAATTTGATGACTTGTGTAATATCATTTAGATACTTTCTAGCATATGTATAATATTGCACTAACCAAATAATTCTTTGTTTGTTATTATATCCATTGCATTCTGTATCACAATTACTAATGGTGCCCTTTCTGTCATGGTCATTGAACTGCAACTCATTCAACATTTAGCAGATTTATTGTGATTCCATATGCTGTCACTCCTGCCCACTTTCAACACAACAGCAGTAATTTTAACTTGGGGCATTGAAAATAGCACAGTAAACATTATTACAATACTGTATATTAAAAAAGTCATCATGCTTATGCTGCCACTAATAGGCAGGTGTAATCTTAATTAACATCATGGACTAGAAGGGTTCTATGTCAATTCAGTGAGGAAATTTTAACGAGGACAATTTCAGTGACGACAGTTCAGCGACTACAATTATGGTGCCTGGTACATATGGATGAACACCGTTACAGTGACAGTGTTTAAAATGCTTCTTTCATGGGGGGGCTTAAGCCCCCCACACACCCCTTTGTGGGGGCTTTGCCCCCCATGCCTATTTACTAAAATAACCAACCCCGAGGTCATAGCACCTCGGGGATAGGGGAATACCTTTGTCACTGTATCAGTGCTTGCCCATCTTTCCAGTCACCATAATTACATTCGCTGACATTGCCATCACCAAAATTGTATTCGTTAAAATTCCCTCACTGAATTGACGTGCTACCACTAGAAGGATGATGCAGGTTTGAGGTGTGTGGCCAGCTGTGAGTAAAGGCTGGTCCAGAGTTGCATGGCTGATCTCAGTTCAAGGTGTTGACCTTATGTTGAACCCATTCTTTGCTCTAATCAACCCTCCCGCAATGCCCTTGCTGCACACATGCGTCATTCTCACAAACCATACATTTGATACTATTGATTCCGGAACCATGAAATGTCTGGATTCAAACCTGGTTCTTCAGTTTAGTGGCATAAATCTGCCACAGATCTGTCCGTGCAACAGATTATGTAACGTCAGTTGTGTAAAACATTGCTTGACAGTGTTGCCTGTTCTGTTTCAAAACTTTTGATTATTACTATTAATAACTAATTGATAATTTTAGTCCTTTAGTTGTTATCACCTTCCCCATGCCACCACCAAAACAATGTGTATTGTAAGGCATCAGGTAGTCTGGATGCAATTCATGAATCAGGTTTTCTTCTTTTTTTTTCCAGTATTTAGCATTAGATTTGTGCCTTCTCATAGTTGTGTAATGAACCTTATTTCATACTCTGAGAATGGTACTGGAGACTGAGAATAATTTCAGATCACGTGTATATATAGGGAATGTCCCATGAGGTAGCTTCAAATATGCATGTTATTTGGTTTATTGCATGCCTGCATGAGTGTCACTGCCATGAGTACACAGTGGCAATAACATCGAAGCTGGAAACCAAATAACATGCATATTTGGTGCTACCTCATATGATATCCGATGTATACCATGGGAGTTCCACTTTTTTTGTGTGTGTCTCTTGCAGGTAAAAACATGTGCTGTATTATGTAAATGAATTATCTTTTTACAGATTTTCTTTCTTTTCCACTTTAGTAATGATGCTAAGCTGAGTCTTTTACTTTAATTGTTAGAATGACATTGCCACTGTTTGATGTGCTGCTTGCAGGGAGCCAGTTCATGTGAAAAGCGTGGTTTGTGGCCACAATGCAAATAACATAGCTGCTGTGCAAATAAGACATATAGTGTATGGTAGAACACTGTTGAGCATGGAAATCCATGCTCCCAACAGTGTTGTTGTGCTTGCTTCAGTGCATCACAATCTTGTTGTGCTGCAATGAATACTGCCACTGGTGCAGCACAACAAGATCGAATCGATTCAGCCAGATGCTGATGAAGTAGCCGTGGTCGGCGAGGGGGAGTTTGTAGCGCTTGGAGCAAGCTGCAACATGAAGCCAAGTAAGGCTTGATTTGAAATATTTCGCGCCCATTCGCTGTTTTTTTCATGAATAGACTCCCCATACACTATAAAAGATTGTCCATGGGGAGTCATTCACAAACAAGGATCTTATCAAATCTCGAGGTCTCCTTGGCAACGGATGACCTCTCGAGCTTCACTCTTGAGGTCTAACGTTGCCAAGGATACCTCTCGATCAAGAAAATCCTTGTTGTGAATGAATTCCAATAGACAATCCTCTATTATTTGCACAGTAGCAATGTCTCAAGTGAAAATGCCAGCTTTTATTAAGGGGATTAATACAGTGGGGGTGAGCATATTCACAGGGAAGGTAGGTGCAAAAATGAGGGGGCATGGACTGAGGGTGGAGGGGGCAGGTTTAAGGGAAATGTTAGAGGGCATTTCTTCACAGAGAGGGTGGTGGAGCCCTGGAACAGTCTACTAGAGGAGGTGGTGGGGGCCAGAACAGTGGGGGTATTCAAGAGGGCATGGAACAAACACAAGGGGTTGTCCAGGGAGTGGGAGTGGGAACCTCTGGGTGGGGGGCAAGTAGGGAGGGGAACAGGGCAGACTAGATGGGCCAACATGGTCCTTTTCTGTCATCAAATATCTATGAATCTATCTTACAAATATATTTTTACTTCCATGGTATATATTATAATACTGTCATTATACCGTTTTCTATTATTATTATCAATCAATCAATCAATCAAAATCTTTATTTATCCAGGCGGGCACCATTGAGCAGGGCTCATTTGCAAGATGGACCTGGTCATACAAAAATCAGAGTACAGTAACATGGTAAAACATAATGCAATATTATACAAAGAAGAAAAATATACATATGTACATCAACATTTGAGTCAGAGGGCCTTTACAACAGATAGGCTCATAACTGGGTACAGCCGAAATGTTCACTTAAAAGGAGAGAGAGAGAGCCAAGAAAAGGGATACCAGCTTAGGAAGAAATGACAGGGTTGGAATAGTTAACTGGCACACTTCAGGGAAGGGGGTGGAACTTGGCCATGGCTAAAGAGAGGCGGAGAAGCCGGTATTTTGGTAGGGAGAAAGAGGCAGGGGCAGAGGCAGGGCGGGAGGCAGGATGGGCAGGAGGGAAACTGGAAAATAGGTGAGCTAGTGATGTGGGAAACATTTGCAGGATTCCTTCACAGAGTGGTTATACAGTGACTTGAAAATGTTCTGGTTTACAGGACAGCTCAGCTTCAAGTTTTTTTGCATATTGTTCCACAAGGAAGGCAACGAGAAACTTATGGCAGCTCTGCCGAAATGAGATTTGACCTTAGGTAATTGCAAAGCAATTAGGGAATAGCTTCTTAGTGCATAGGCACCTAACACACTCAGGAGAATACAATCAGAGAAGTATAGGGGGAGCTTGTTGGTAACCGCTCTGAAAGCCCATAGAGTGGCATTTCTATTTCTCCTATAATGAAAGGAAGTCCAGCCCACCGCTGTGTACAAGGAGCAATGGTGTGTGGAAAGTGGAAGGCCCGTTATGAACCTGATTGCTCTGTGGTATAGGGTGTCCAACTTAACCAGGGCAGAGGCAGTACAATGACTATAGAGAAGGTCCCATAATCTATTAATGAAAGGAATGTGGCTTGAACCAACTGCTGCTTGGCATCCCTAGTAAGGAAGTGGTTAATTCTGTAGAATAGTCCTAGTCTTTGGCTTAGTTTCTTCAGTAGTTCTTCGAGATATTCAGAGAAAGAGAGTTTGTGATCGAGCCATACACCTAGATATTTGAATTTTGGCACAGACTCTAGAAAGGCTGAAGAGTTTTAAGTTGACCTTTTAATGCACTCCTTAATATCCTAAAACTACAGCCTATTCCTTTTTATTATTAATTCTGAGTGTAAAACTGTAGAGTCTTAAGATTATTAGACCTGTACTGCACTGTCTATTATTCTAAGTGAACAGCTGAATCCTTTTTAGAATTAATTTCTATGTAAAGCTGTAGTTTTAAATTGACCAGACTTTTCAGTGTACTGCCTAGCATTCTAAATTTAAAGCCCAATCCTTGCCTCTCGCTTTGCCACCTGTCTGCCCTCTAACCCACTTATGTCTCGTCCCTGTTTCTATTACCCACTTTGTAGTTTAGTCTCCTCTTTCCAAATAATAGTGACCACCCTGTTTCTTTGTTTGAATTAACCGCACCTCCCCTGCCTGCCCCTACTTAATCCATCTCCTTTCCTCTCCCCCTCAGGTGTGCCATGTCCTCCTGGGGCTCGCACCTCGCCGCCAGAGGAAAAGCTATAAGTCTGTCCTGGGAAGCAACCCACGATTCTGCTACTGCAAATTAGTAGACCCTGAGGCTTTCTTGCCCTGTTGAAACCGCCACCCGGGATCCTCTGAACTCCTGTTGCAGGCCCAGAAATCTACAGAAACAGCTAAAAGCCGTGGTACCCCTCAGGCACGCTTGGTATTTGGTGCCTTTGACATTCTGAATTTTCAGCGCCAACACTCTGATTGGAGGATCTCAGCCTCACTGACATCTTCCTGCTGGTCTCCATTTTACCTTGCTTCATTAGAGATGTTTATCAGTGCTGCTGACCCTGGGTCTATCCTTTTTTGTAAAGCAAGAATTTCATTTTTTTTTTTTTTTTTTTTAAATGTCTTCTTTCTCATTTTCAAATTATACTATATAGCCACTAGAGGGCTACAACAGCTGTCTTTTCTGTTAAAGAGGAAACACATTATATTTTCTACTTCCTCTTCTGCTCTAGTGGACCTGGGATACCTCTCTTTCTGAGGACCATCCCCTGTTTCTCAGGCCGAACCATGCTCATCCACTAAGGTTGCAAGACTTGAATGCATGTCCCCTCTCTCATTCTGTACTGGTGGAGCAGAAACAGGAACAAAAGCCACAGACCAATCTTGCCACACCGGATTTCAACCTTGAACCACCTCACTGGCTCAGCTGCAAAGAGTTGCTCCACAGGTACGTTCAGCACCAAAACCGCCTCTCAGCCAACAAAAGGATTTTGAACTTATGACACCTGATCACCGATTTGTCTGGGCTTTTAGTGACTTTTACTGCCGACTGTTGTGGCATTTAGATCTACCATGGGAAGTTACAGCTGGTTCCTCGGTGTGTCACTAGCTTTACTAGCGCTCAGCTCAATTCTTCAGAACCCTCATCCCTGCCTGAAGTGGAATGACCCTTGCGGTTCTCCCTGTCCTGTGTCCAACAGCTCCTTTCAGGTAGCCATTCTGGACTATTGGGCTTCTCAGCTGTCTCTGCCGGGGAGTGGGACATCTCCCGAGTTGCCTCTGCAGATTACTCCCCCATCCAGACTTGAGACTTCCTACTCATGGCAAATTCCTGCCAGGACACTAGTGGCTGCAACACTAGGCCAGTATAACACCAGGAGTGGGTACAGGCCTACCCATCAACACCGCCTCCCCTATCGCCCCAAAAATAGTGTTTACAAATACAGTTCGCTGCCTTAAAAAGAATCCTGCTTCTTCTACTATTGTGCTCAGGCAATGTCGAACTCAACCCAGGACCATTAGACACCCTTGCTTCTCCATCATACCTGGCAGGTATCAAAGGAATGTCTTTTATGCATCTTAATGCCTGTAGTTTGCTGAAAAAGTTCACCCTTATCCAGGCTTGGGTGAGCCACACCCTGCTTGACGTCCTAGTGATCACTGAGACCTGGCTTAGGCCAGACACCCCAGACAATGAAATCAATATCCCAAATTATTTACTCTTCCTAGCGGATAGGCAATCAAGAGGTGGTGGGGTGGCAATTTATGTAAGGGACAAATACTCAGCCGCATGCATAGACGTATCATCCTCCCCCACAGTGGTGGAGCCAGGTTTGGGAGCATTTGGGAGTCGGGGGACCATTCATGTTAATAACGGGCTCCATAATGGGCACTAAACAGTGAGTAAAGATGGTGGTGGGGCGCCACTACTCACATTGGGGCAGCCAGGAGGGGCGACTGCCCCCCCAGCCCCCTCTCTAGCTCTGCCACTGCTCCCCCAAAGAATTCGAGTGCTTGACCCTAAAGATTGAACTTTCTCCTTCCAGTGCACTCTGTGTAATAGGCTGCTACAGGCCCCCTTCTGCCGGGCCTCAGCTCCTGTCTCACCTCAGTTCCATACTGGGGCTCAGTTCCTTGGAAACCATTATTCTTGGTGACCTGAACTACGATTGGCTATCAAGTGCATCAGCTCCCTTGAAATCCTTTTGTGACACTCTAGGGCTGGTGCAACTCATTGGCGAGCCTACTCGCCCAAATAAAAGAACCTTAACAACAGCTCCCTCTTAGATATAATTTTGGTTAGCAAGCCACATCTGTTCTCTCATGTCGGAACATTTTTCTTAGACATTAGCGATAATTGTATAATCACCACCATTAGATCCGTGCACAACCCACAGTTTGTGGCAAAGTTCTCTATCAAGAGGTGCAAACGCAACTTTGATTTGTTTGCATACGTCCACGACTTGAAACATTCACCGCGATGGCAGGAATTCTTCCTAGCCAAAATGGTTAACAGGGCATATACTATTTTTTACGATATTTTAAGTGAGGCTTTAAATAAGCATGCACCCTTGGTTAAGGTGTGAGTCAGGAGCAGCACCTGCCGTTGGTTCTCGCCTGAGCTCAAAGCTTCCCTGTTAGAAAGGGATACTATACAGAAAAAAGCCCGAAGAAGCAAGAACAACTCGGATTGGTGTCTTTTTAAGAGAGCATGTAACAAGTGCACCAAGTTGGTCAGAGCAGCCAAGGCCACCTACTATCGTTCAGAGCTAGCCTCTGCCTCAAGAAATCCTTCAAAGCTCTGGAAAACATTAAAAGACATGTCTGGACACACACCTGGTAATTCCATTCCAGCAAAAATTAAGTCCGGTGGCAGCGTTATCTCTAACCGATCAGAGATATTGGAAGCCCTCAATAACCATTTTGCAATGGCAGGGCTAGCATTTGATACTTCCCCTGCCAATGACCTCCGCACAGCTCAGGGCCCACCAACCCATGAGTCCCTCCCTACCAAGGAGGCCTTCTCCCTCCTGCCTGTCTCTCTAGAAGAGGTGGAAGGCGTACTGCTGCAACTGGACACCAGGAAGGGAGCAGGCTCCGACTTCATAGAGCCATACTATCTGAAATGTGCCTACCATGTGCTTGCAGTGCCAATTACCCACCTATTCAACATGTCACTCTCCTAGGGTACCCTTCACCCTCAATGGAAAATAGCCCATATCATCCCTCTATTAAAAGCAGGTGACCCCTGCGTTCTGAATAATTACAGATCGATCTCCCTCCTCCCCATCCTGTCTAAATTACTAGAAAAAATAGTGTGTGGCCAGCTAAGGGTATACTTAGAATCCAGAAGCCTATTAAACCCGGTTCAGTCTGGATTCAGAGCAAAGCACAGCACCATAACAGCCCTAGCTAAGGTGACCAATGATTGGCTCCTAGACCTTGACAAGAAGAAGCATGTCCATGCCATTTTCTTGGAGATTAGTAAGGCATTCGACACAGTCGATCACAGCCTGCTTCTTTCCTCCCTAAGCACCTTAGGCCTGGACCATAAATCTGTGTGCTGGTTTGCAGACTACCTCGGAGAATGGAAACAGCAGGTTAAAGCAGAAGGTGATCTTTCTCCATTAAAACCTATGCTGAGGGGTGTGCTCCAGGTCTCTATCCTTGGTCCCCTCCTCTTTGCAGTCTACATTAACAACATCAATGACCCCATCAAAAAAGCCAACATCCACTTATTCGCGGATGACTCAGTACTGTACTTGAGTCGTCCCACGCTGGAAGCAGCCTGTGAAGACCTCCAAGCTGAATTTAACCTTCTACAATACCAGCTCATAAACAAAAAGCTTTTGTTCAATGCGAAAAAGACAAAAGCCATGCTCTTCTCCCCTTCCTTGCATGCGGTAATTCCTGCTGGAGGGGGCTACCCCACAAATTACCACTGTTCTTGGAGAAACACTAGAGTATGTAGCTAAATTCAAATATCTAGGAGTTTGGCTCGATCATAAACTTTCCTTCGTAGACCATCTCGAAGAACTACAGAAGAAACTAAGGCAAAGATTAGGATTATTCTACAGAATAAACCACCTGCTCACAAAGGAGGCCAAGATTCAACTGGTTCAAGCTACCTTCCTATCTTTAATAGATTATGTGGACCTGCTCTACAGCCACTGCACTGCCTCTGCACTGGCTAATTTGGACACCCTCTACCACAGAGCTATCAGGTTCATTACTGGCCTTCCACTTTCCATACACCACTGCTCCCTGTACTCATCGTTAGGCTGGACTTCCCTTCACTATAGGAGGAATAGAGATGCAGCCCTATGGGCCTTCAGAGTGGTGACCAACAAGCCCCCCTCATATGTCTCAGATTGTATTCCCCGGAGTGTGTTAGGCACCTACGCTCTAAAGAGCTATTCCCTAATTTCCCTCCAAGTTCCAAGGGTCAACACACGTTTCGGCAAAGCTGCTCTAAGCTTCTCTTTACCCACATTGTGGAATGGTTTACAAAGGAACTTGAAGCTGAGCTGCCCTGTTAGCCTGACTATCTTCAAGACACTCTACGATCGCTACATGAAAGCACCTTGCAAATGTTTTCCTCACCGCTAGCCCACTAATTCCGCAACTCCCCCTTTCCATCCTGACGCTCACCATGTTTCTACCCCTGGCTCTCACTCTTTCCCTATTAACTCTTCCTGCTGCACCCACCCTTCTCTGTCCGCTCCAGCCTGGCTAAAGTCCCACCTCATCCATAGTAGTGTCCCAATTATCTACCCCTCTTCTGTCATTATCATAATAAACAAGTACATGACAGCCATCGTCACTTTCTGTGGTTTTAGCCCAATTTTTCCCCCAGTCGTCGGTAATATATCCCTTCTCTTCTTTACCTCTCTAACCTGCCACCCCATACATGGCCTCTTTCCCCTATATGCGTAGTTGCCGGCTGCCTCACTCAAAAGATCTCTGCTTATAACCCCTGTATGCCTATGGTTGATTGTACATCTGCTGACTTCTTCAATTGTAAAATAATGCTGTTTTTTTTTTATTTATACCTTGTACTGTACTGTATACACTGTATATACTTTTTCTTCCTTGTATATTATTGCTTTTTGTATACCTGCTTCTGTACTGTACTTTGATGTATTCATGACCAGGTCCACCTTGCAAATGAGCCTTGCTCAATGGTGCCCGCCTGGATAAATAAAGATTTTGATTGATTGATTGATTGATTGATTTTCTTCAAGTACTGTGGTAATCTGAGGAATAGCCCCAATGCAAATGGGGTTTGCCACATAGGAGGAAGGGGAAAAGAGCATTGCTTTTGTTTTTTTTCGCATTAAGCAGAAGCTTTTTGCTTATGAGCTGGCATTGCAATAGGTTAAATTCAACTTGGAGGTCTTCACAGGCTGCTTCCGGCGTAGGATGACTCAAATAAAGTACTGTGTCATCAGCGAACAAGTGGATATTGGCCTTATTGATGTTGTCATCGATGTTGTTAATGTAAACCGCAAACAACAGGGGGCCAAGGATAGACCCTTGAGGCACACCTCTCTGTAGGGGTTTAAGTGGTGAAAGATCGCCTTCAGCTTTAACCTGCTGTTTCTGATCTGTGAGGTAGTCGGCAAACCAGCACATAGAGTTAGGATCCAGACCTAGGTTACATAGGGAGTAAAGAAGTAGGCTATGGTCGACTGTGTCGAAGGACTTACTTAGATCCAAAAAAATGGCACAGACAAAATTCCTTTTGTCAAGGTCAAGAAGCCAGTCATTCATCACTTTTGCTAGGGCAGTTATGGTGCTGTGTTTTGCTCTGAATCCAGACTGCACTGGGTTTAACAGACTCCTGGATTCAAGGTACGCCCTTAGCTGACCACTCACTATCTTTTCCAATAATTTAGACAGAATGGGGAGGAGGGAGATTGGTCTGTAACTATTAAGGTCGCAAATGTCAACTGATTTGAGCAGAGGGATGACATGGGCTAATTTCCATTGTGAGGGGAGGCTCCCCTGGGATAGTAATAAGTTGAAGACGTGCGTGATTGGCACTGCCAACACATGGTATGCACATTTCAGAAAGTAAGGCTCTATAGAGTCCAAACCTGCACCCTTCTTGATATCCAACTGCCGCAATAGATCTTCGACCTCTTTTAGAGAGGCAAGCAGGAAGGAGAAGGTCTCTTTGGTAGCAGGAGACTTGTGAAACAATAATCCCTGCTGAGTGTGGATGGCATTAGCAGGGGATGTGTCAAATGCTAGCCCAGCACATCCTAGTTGTGCCTCCATTTCATCATGCTCGAGATTGTTGTGAGAGAACAAGAAGAATCAGAAACAATCTTTATAGTTTTTATTTATTTTTTTAAACCAATATCATCAGTGTATGTAAGACTAACCACTGACAACATTCTTTTTTTCTGAAAGGTCCAGCAATGGTTTGTGTGTGGAGTTGGGGGGGGAGGGTGAGTGGCACTAACAGTTGACACCTGGCTGGTCTATCAAATAAATTAACATTTGAGAAAAAAGAGAAGAATTATCAGCATAATCAGTTACAGCTATCAAATTATTACAGATATGGCCCCAATCCATGACAGCTCACGAATGACTTTGTAAACAAATAGAAGAAGTCAGTCACACCTGAAAAGAGAAGACTCACATCTTGAGGAGGGCTGGCAACAATGATGGATGATAAATAAAAAAATACATGACAACAGTAACTAGGACACCATTTTAGTAGAGCAGAATAAAATTGGAGCACTACACAAATTTGTTGAAGTAGTATGCTATCAATCTATTGTGTACTTTAATGAAAGAATTTAATAGTGTTGCTGAATACTAGGATCTGACAAACTGACATGGCTTCTTCTGAATTAATTGACGCTCTCTGCCCTATCCCTCCTCACCCCAACCACTCTGTTCTGCTTTCTCCTCTTCCCTCCCTCCCAGCCTTTTCTGTATTACTAGTTGCTCCCCCTGTCATCTTTCCCTCCACAGTCAACTGCTCTGCTCCCCTCACCTTCCGCCCTGACCAGTTCTATATTATTACTACTGTATTACTCATAACTTAGCAAACAAGGAAAACCAGCACCAGGTCTCAGAAAAAATAGTTAAAACTTTTATTGTCACAATTCACACCAAACAGTGTATTGCTTGAGGCAGTGCTAAGAAAATACACATTTACAGAGAGTGCAGATATAGTTCAAGCCAACTGACTGGCTTCACTTCTAACTTTGACGAGAGCCTCTTAAAAGCTAGACGCAAAACTGATCAGGTCGCCCGAGCTTGTGACAATAAATGTTAAAACTTTTTTATCTGCAATCTGGTGCCAGTTTTGCTTGTTTGCTAGATTTTTCTTTAACCGAGCACAGGTATGTGAGTGGAGCTGCGGTTCTTGTTTGATTACTCATAACTTTCCTGTTTTCTATATTACTAGTCACACCAAATTTCACTCAAAACAGATAAAATCATTATAAAAATATATAAATACCCTGTTTACAGGTATCAAGAGTGAGCAGGTGCACAGTGCCAGCCTTTACAAAATCAGAGGCTGATAAGACACAGCTTATAATCGATCTGCAATATGAAGTTTTAAAAAAAAACAGGATGTAATGCCAATGACGGTGACAGTTAAAGCTAACACTGGACAGCTTCTGTCAGCAAAAAGCAAAGTAAAACATTTGTTGCAGTCTACAGGCTGAGTAATATTTACAGCAATACATAAACATAACCTAGATATCCATATATAGGACAGTTTTATGAGAGGAGAAATGGAAGGAAAGACTAGGTTCTAAGGAAGGATTGGGTTGCATAGAGAAGAGAAGATTCCAGGGTTGGGTGGGTGGGGGTTAGGATAAGGCTGGTTAAGTGAGTACAGGTAAAGAACATGGCAGTAAATATGGGTCAAGTGTTGCCCAGGACGTGGAGGCAGTTATGGGCTGATGATATTAGTATGGTCTTCTAACTGGCCTGATACAGAAGACAACATGGCCTTTAGTAAGTACACATGTTTAGGAGACCCTGGTGTGAATCCCACCACAGTCACTGCCTCATCTTATTATCGCAGCTCCCTTAACCTCATTGTGCTTCAAATCCCCCAGCTGTAAAATAGCATAAATGTAAGCTAAAAAAGATGTGGACATGTATATATTCAGATATTCATACTTCTGTTAGGTTTATCAGCCCCATACAAGAAAAGAGAGTTATATGTCCGCAACACATACTGGAAATACTGGACAAAGTTTTCAGTAGCTGATGAGCTGATGACTCATGTATTGCTGAGAAGCTAATGACGCACGTATCATTGCAAATGGAGTTTGAACATTTCTGGTTAGTTGTATGGCCAATTCTGGCTCTGTGGCTCCTGGCGACACTCCTCCCCTTTTTTCAGCGACCTACATTGTACTAAATACTGTACTAGCTTAACAGGCTGATTTTTGGCTCCCTGGCTTCTGCCAGTACTCTCACCAGAACTTCTTGCTTACCTGGAGTTTAGCAATTCTTTTCCTGTTGCTACATACTTACAAGAGGAGTGCACTCAGCACATGGAATTTGAGCATTTCTATTTAGTTACAAGGCCAATTTTGGCTCCTTTGCTCCTGCCGGAACTTCAGGCTTTTTTGGCGTCTGGCAATTTTTGCCCATTACTAAATGATCATAGTATGAGTGTGTTTAATAAATGATTTTTGAGCACTTCAATTAAATTATTAGCCTAGTAGATGTGATACCGACACATTAACATTACATCTAATCTTTTTATACCAGGTTGCACATTTTTATATCTCTGCCAAGACTTCAACTTTGAATTATTAATTTGGGTTTAGTAGAAATTCTGTGGTCTGAGATGCAATTTCTTTTCATTTTATTTTGGATTTCTTGGAGTTGTTTGTCTTTCATAATGTCTGACTTGGTGTGTTTTCTACAACTGACAGTGCATCAGAAGTGGAGCTTGAACTAGTGAACTTTTTCTGGTAATGGGCAAAGCCATCCCGGTGATATGTGGATGAGGAGGACTGCGCATCACCGAGGATGCCATCCACGTCCTTTTGGAGACTGGGATGCTGGTGATGATGCCATCTGTCACCTGGATGACCATAGCCCCCTGCACTACAAGGCATATGCAGCCACTCAGCTTTTGGCCTTGAAGCAGTGATATAATGCAGGGGTGAGGAAGCTTCTCACCATTGTATGTTCCAGTACATTACTACAATTGTATGAATAAGGGAGACTGTTCCTGCTGTGTACCCAATACTAAGGGGTAACAATGGTCCTCACCACGGGCAATGGACAGAGACTGTTAACAGTGACATAACTAGAGTGAGTGTGTGTGTGTGCATATGTGTGTGTGTGTGTGAGACAGAGAGCAAGAAGGGGAGAGACAGAGGAGGAGATGAAAGAAACAAAGATAAAGAAAAAGAGAGAAGGAGAGGGTGAAAGAGAAAAAGAGATTGAGAGAGTATGAGAAAGATAAAGGAAACAGGGAGAGAGAAAATGAGAGTCACAAAAGACATGTTTATGCTGAAAGTACCTGGAGCACTGCCATCTGCATTGGATTGCACTACTCCTGCCACACCACCACCACCGACTAGCATTCACACACTGCTGCTGTGCAGCATTCCAGGGCCCTTTCTGGAATTTCTGCGACTTTCCAGCTGGACCTTGAGTGTGGAGCGGGTACATTCAGGATCATGGCTGACAATGATGTGAGTGGTGCAGATCATATAAACAGCAGTGTACCACAGACACACCATGATGCATACCCAGGAAGAGAAGGATTGTCCCGGAATGCAATGGATGCACTTGCTGCAGTGCACATCCTATTTAGACAGTGATAAGTTAAACGCTGTAAGTAATCTGCACTGCTCAGAATGGTGCAGAGCCTGCTGCGTAAACGTGCTGAAAGAGAAGAAATATGAAGAGGTAGAGAGAGAGAGAGAGAGAGAGAATGAGAAAGAGAGTGTGAGAAAGAATGAAAGAGGCAAGACAGAGAGATGGGGATGAGAGAAAGAGATTTAGAAGTGCTGCCATTCTTGTGATAACAATGGCTACGTGCACAGCATTTACCAGTTTTAGTCAGAACACAACAGGAAAGTACTTCTCAGGACAATGGAATGATTGGACCAGATTACTTTAAAGTTCTTGCCTTCACAAATGAGCAATTCATGTAGCAATATCAAATCAGAACAAGTTCTGATTCTAATGACAAAACAAATGTTGAGGAAAAGGCATTGTTCAGTACATGCTTATTTAATTTTATATTTTGTGTGTGAGCAATCAAAGTTGAGTGTTTAAATGTCAGATGGTTAATAGTACACAAAGAAAAAATTGAGTAAACCATGGGCCACTCAATAAATTGTTTACCATAGCCCAGATGGCCAATTAATCAAGTTTTATAGTATTAGTTTTTTGTAAGTTTGCAGCATATCTTTCTTTCATGGCATTATTCAAAATATTTTTACTTTACTTGCCTAAGAGGGCTGCTGCCAGAGGGAATATGGCAGTCTTCAATGTGGGCTGCCATATCCCATGATCCACTGCTCATGCAGAGCAGTTAGACGTACAGTGCTCCAGACGACGCTACCCAATATGATGTCTCTTTCCCTCTATCCTGCTATGTTCAAGAGGTGATGGGCTCTCGAGTGACAGTGAATGCTGGCCCCAATGTATTGATGTTCAGCCAGACATGTGCCACAGAACTGCATAGGTTGCATGAGTGGTTGGGATTAGTGAACTTTGGCTACCAATGGCAGTGATTACCCCTTTCAAACATGTGTCACCCTGCAAAGCTGCATTCATGAAAACCAATATGCTTTGTCATGCCCTTTAGGGTATACTAATGGGCATGTATCACACAAGATGTTGGGCCTAGAGGGGCTGTGACACTAGCCACCAATGTCTGTTATTATTCCCCAGTCCCTCCCCCCAGATGATTATTATTGCTATCTCTCATCTACAGGGGACTTGGGTGGATGTTATATTGTGAAAGCTACTCCTCCTGACTAGGAGCACTTAAGATGAATATGAGGTGTGCAGGAGAAACAAAAATTAAAATGTGCAGTGTGTGATGCTATGAGACTGAAGTTTTACTTTACTGTTTTGTTTTAATTCATTTGCATATTGCTTGATCACAACAGTCCTCATCATCATCATCACCACATTATCATCGCTAGAATTTGCAAGCCCTACATTTTTTGTACAACATCATGATTTCCTTCCTTTCCAAAGTCTCGGATCAGTGCCAATTGCAGATCAGAGTTTGATTCCTGTGCCACCAAACCTCACCATTTTCTGTCACATTTAGCAATCCATAAAAAGGGAAAGAAAGAAAGAAAAAGATAAAACAATGCTGCATTTCAGCCTCTTTTTTAATGCCACCTCATTAACATAATGTGTCATTTTTCAAATTCTACCCGAAATGTGTTTTTGCACTTGTGTTGCAAAATGACATTTTAGCTAGCATTCTATAAATGCCACCTGTCATGTTTTATAAAGCGCGGGGTGTCAAAAATAACTATCTTGAAATATTGGGGACACAATTAAAAAAATATATATTAAGAAACATTGTGCGCAGTGCAGGTCTTTGGCCCAACGAGTAGTGCTTTCTGATCCTGTGCCACTGAGCTGAGTTTGTAGGTGAGCTCAGTGAGCCACTGGAATGGGTCAAGTTTGGGGGGACTGTACTGTCATGCAGCACCACTCCCCAACCTGGGAAGGGAAGGTGCAGGGTTGTCCTCGTGGCCCAAGTACCTTGTAGTGAAAAGAAATCATCTTCTCTTGGCATGGAGCCCCTGCATCCATGGGTGCCAGAAGACCCCGTGCTTCAGCTGACAGATGGATTGTTTGCCCTATGCATCTGTAGCAGTGGCCACATGGAAGTGCAGGACCCAGAGGGCCTGGTGGTTCTGCAGCCCACTAGACAACCTCACAAATTCTTGACATTGGCAACCACTCAGAAGTGCAGGGCTCTGCACTTCTATAGATAAATGGACTCTTCTCTTGGCACAGGCCCAGAGGGCATGAATGAGGATATGATTCCACAATCTCAACAAGGAAGAAAATTCATTGCAAAAAAAAAAAACTGTGTCAGTGCACCAGTTAGGGTTTAACTTAATGCCTCAAAGTATAGAAATGTGGCATTAGGTATTCTAACCCTATCTCCCCTTCCACTATACTCAAATCACAACATTGCTTCTTGGTACAGAAGCACAGGCCACTGCAGTCACAGGTACAAGTCCAAAATATGCAAACTACAAGAGTCATTTTGTCTGCAGATGCTCAGGCTCCAATGGGGCCAACACTTCTGTAGGCTCAGGTACTCATGGACACTATGAGACATTGGACACTGTGGACACTGTGAGATTTGTATACAGTCACTTAGGGTCAGTAACTCCATACAAATTTAGGGATTATGGGCTGACTAGATGGGCCTAGCGGTCCTTATCTGCTGACAATTTCTATGTATCTATGCATAACACACACTTGGGCCTGCACTTCTGCAGCTGCAGGTGTAAGACATGTACACCGATCTATGGGGGTCTGCACTTCTGCTGCCACACATACTCATGCACACTGTATGTCATACAAACACAGGTGCAGCTACAGATACAATTCATGAAGCTAGCACATCAGTGCTACTGCATTTGTGTAATCTGGAAACAGTTGTATGTTGTTGGTCTTAACTGATGATGGGTATCTGTGGTTGCTTTGATGGTCTTGTCCTTTTGCTGTTGGTGGTGGGGGTGAGTTAGGGTTGACAACTCTAACACCACATTTCCATACATTTGTGGTGCTAAGATAAATCCTAACTGGTGCAATAACAGTTTTTTACAATGATGATAGAGAGATAGACAGACAGACAGACTGATAGTTTAGTTTAGTTAGTTTTTGTTGACTGGGTAAGTGCACTAGACAAATTCTGCCTATTTTCAGGCACGACCCTGGGGAGGAGGATACAGATGAATGCCAATTGACCTTGAACCAGATTAAGCTGTTAGTGGTATTTTATTGAATGGGGGAAATTTGGCCAGGGCACCTGGGAATTTCCCCTACTCTTCCAGCAGGGGGAACCCTTGGTCATCAGTCCGTGATGGCCAGTCTAGAAGAACCTTCAGTGGAGATGGACATAGAGAGTGCAGGGGAGCAGGCCTCCTCTCCCTGCACAGGACAACAAGAGGCCACATTAGCTGCAGCTCAGTTGTTGGACTTTGACTCCTTACAGTCTATGGATGAAGCTAATGAGGAAACGACAGAAGGTAGAAGTGTTAATACAGTTTTAACCAGTAAGCAGCATAATAAAATTATACAGAAGAAAGAAGAGTTACTAAAGGAACTAGAAAGTCTTGAAGCTAAACTAAAGGCAATGGCTGTTAAAAAGGCTCCTGTCAAAAGTGTGGATATCACTGTCAACCAAGCGGTGAGTCAGCAGAGTATTGACGTAGTTAAGGCCTCCACACTGGCTCCCAATAAAGAGGTGCAGGAAACGGCTGTACGACCGAAGGTAGTTACCAAAGACTCAGATATTACTCAAACAGAAAATAAAACAAAAGAGGACTTACAAGAAGATGTTGGTCCTAAGGAAAAAGAACTAAAAAACAAACAGGCTTGCAGTTCTTGCAGCGTTTCATCAGTGTGCCAAAAGCCTGCCACGTCAGTGAAATCAAAGCAGCGTAAAAAGGCTCGGACCAAGGTGCAGTTCAGAAATATTAGCATCAAATATGTCTCATATGACAACACCCGATTTACAAAAAAGACAGATTTGCTCCTTTCCGAAAGACAAAACAAAACCTGGCTGGAGCAAAGTTACAGATACCTCAACTAAACTGTGTAGTAAATCAGAGGCAAGCACCAACCCGGAGCCTGTAACGAACATTGAAATGCCAGGAAATCCCTAACTGGTCCCCAGTGCAAGCACTAGAAAGCGCAGGATGGGAACAAGCAGCTGCTGGTAGCTGGTCTCCTGATAAAACGGATCCAACATATGTAGCTATGTTGGCAATGGCTTCATCTACATCTACTAAAGTGGCCACCAGCATAGTACCAGGAATGAGCTCCAACGAACCCCGGGGTAAGGAACCTCCTGAAATGGTTTCTCAGCAAATTGTGTTTGATAGTAGTACTAACATTGCATATGGTGGGATTATGAATGATGATGATGATATAGAGGGTAGTCAAGAAGTTCATGTCGCAGATGAAGAACAGATTAGGTATATCGGAACAAAGTATGAATGAAGATGGGAAGGGGGGTAAGAATCCTATTCTAAAGTTATCTGAACTTTTTCAAAATAAAGGGGAACCTCCTCCACACCGGAATGCACTGAGGTTGTTATATAAAGAAGGGCTAATGGAGCCTCCAGACAGTTTTATCGCTAAACAATTTTTAAAGGGGTCCTTAAAATTTTTTTCATCTGAGATATTTGCCCTGATACATCTGGGAAATAATAATTTTGATGTAAGTTTTAAGAATGTATCTGGTCTTGATAGTTTCTGGGCCCAATATAGTAAACTAAAAAATACCCCTTTATGGGTCCCCTTTCTCACAATCCCTCTATCTAGACCTGCAGTTAAGAACATAACCATTATGTTCAAAAATGAAGGTGTCAGTATTGAAGATATCTTATATTGGTTACACCAAAGATGTGAAATATTAAGCAGGCCGACCCCAACCCTAGATAGCGAACAGATCTGGGATGGGGGATGGAAAGTTAAAGTGAAGTTAATTACCACCAACTCGGGGCCTGTTCACCTACCTAGTACTTTTTACCTAGGGAGAAACAGAGGCTTCCTCTTCTATGCAGGGCAGCCAAGATCTTGTTTTAAATGCGGAGCCAGAACACATTTAAGCTCTGCATGCAGTACAGTAAAATTTAGTTATTGTCTAGAATTTGGTCCCTTATCTGGTAAATGTTTGAATTTGTTTTGATGCAACCTTTGTGAGCAAACAGGCCATTCTTACAGGAAGTGTCCATGGGCTTCACATAATCATGAAGATTGACCCTCTCATGAGAGATTAATTAACATTGCCCAGCAGCAACAGGCCAAGAGAGTCGCAGAGCAAACTAAAGACAGGAAAACAGATCTGAAAGAACAAAATGAGCATTTGGAAGCACTGGAGGCGCAAACCTCTGGTACACCCATTCCTGGGCCAGTCTGCTACTCAGATCCTGTATCCACTAAGTCTACAAATATAATATCAACACAGGATCAAGAATTATAGGTAGCCACAGAAGTGCAAGTTACCCCAGATGAAGTAAGTAATACTTCGAGAGATATGCCCCCCAGTTAAAGAAGTTTTTAAAACTGTCACACAAACCAAATGATCTAGATTAGGTAAAGTAGTGTCCAGGAAAATTGGAGGCCCCAGGAAGGAGAATACATCTAGTTCCTGGAAGAATGGAAATAAATTTTCAGTATCATTGTTTGAAGATGGGGACTCAGAGGGATAAGGCACTGATTCTTCTTCTGTGCTCTCACACACTGATACAGAGGAAGGAGGGAGCATGGATTCTATAGCAAAATGGACCAGGCAAAGGCAAAAGGTACAAACTCCATAATATCTTAAACTATGAGACAGTTTACTAATTCCCCAGATCAACTTTCCATTTGAACAATTAATGCTAATAGCACAAAAGGGGATAAGAAATTAGCAGGAACTATGCTTACACTTCAATAAACGGCTTATGATATCACCTGTATTTTAGACACCAGATTAAAAACTAATGGAGAACTTCTAAGAACATCTCAAGGGTGGCAGTTGGGGCCTTCTTTTTGGTCCACTGGGATGGAAGTATGTGACAGGGTAGGGATATTGCTAGCTAACCGTAATCTATTAGTCACTAGATTAGTAGATATTTGCCCAGGTCGAGCTTTGCTATTAGATCTTTCTTACCATAAAGAATGGTTTCGTTTAATAGCAATTTATGCCCCACAGACTAAGGCACTCAGAACAGCCTTGTTCAGAGATATCCAACCTTTTTTACACACTTCTCGTTTGATTTTGTGGGCTGGGGATTTTAATTGCAGCCTCCAGAAACAAGATAGAGGGTTACAATCTGAAAAACTTTATTGTGATACTACAGCTCTACAGCAAATTATTTCATTAACAGCTATGAAAGATTCTTATAGAACCCTCCGCCCGTCAGGAGGTTTCACTTTTTTTAAAGGGAAACTTCAGACAAGAATTGATTTTATTTTTGTTTCAAGAATACTGAAGGTACTCTCAAGCAATACTTGTGCATTTGAATTTTCGGATCATATGGCAGTTTGCACACAGGTTGCATGGCAAGACACCCCAAGATGCAGAAAAACAAAATGGAGACTGAATGAATCTGTGTTGATAGATAACAAAATACAAAAGCTTTGGTTACAGAAATGGGAGGCTAGGCTCTCCGTAGTAGAGTGCTATGAGGATCTCACTTTATGGTGGGAAGACACTAAAAAGTCATGGCAAGAACTCTTCCAAAATAGAGCAAATAGAGAGGAATAATAGAAATGATATGGACTATTTATACCTAAGGCAACAATTACAACACCTAGTTTCTTTATCAGAAACCTCAACAGCAAATTATGGACCACAGATACAGGAATTAACAAACAAAACTGCAGAAACTACAGTATAATAGAGCCCAATCTCTAGGGCAAGAGGCTAGATTTGGGATAAAGGGTGGGAAACATTGTATAGACCCATTTAAAGACTGCAAAGAAAGAGTAGAGTCTAGAGTAATTAATGAATTAATAAATATTTCTGGGGAAAGGGTTTCCTCTCCTTTAGGTCTTTTAGATGTTGTTAAAATCCAAGTACAGAATTTATTTGGGGGTACACCCACAAACTGAGTCTGCAAGCAAGATTTGGGATGGATTACATTTACCTCAAATTAATCCAGAACATGTTAAACAACTATCTGTAGAAATTTCAGAAAAATAAATTGTGCAAGTTATTGATAATCTAAAAACAGATTCAGCACCAGGATCAGATGGTATAAGCGCAGGCCTATATAAGCAGTTTAAAAACTCCCTGGCCTCTGCCCTAGCTATCCTATTTAATTACATGTTAAAAGATAGCACTTTGTCCCCTTCTATGAGAGATGCTATTTTAGTTTTAATCCATAAAAAAGGCCCCTGTGTGGATATAAATAATTAGAGACCTCTGAGCCTATTAAACACAGATGTTAAAATTTTAGCTAAAATTATGTTAAATAGGCTCACAAAGGTAGCAACATATACAATTAGTGAAGCTCAAGCCTGTGCAGTTCAAGGAAGACAACAACGTGATAATTTAATCAACCTTAGGGAAATATTTCATAAAAGAGAGGTGGGAGAATTGTCAAGATGAATACTAAGCATAGATCAAGAGAAAGCATTTGATCAAGTGTCACATCAATTCTTATTTTCAGTCTTAGTAGCCTTTGGGGTTCCAGCACAGTTTATAGACTGGATCAATATATTGGATAAAGATGTATCAATAATTCCAAATGTTAACAGATGGTATGGTAATAAAATAAATATTTATAGAGGGGTACAGCAGAGATGTCCACTGAGTCCCCTTTTATATGTTTTTTGTATGGATATCTTTATTAGACTGTGTTTACAAGAACAAGGGATATCTGGTTTAAATATCCCCAATACTTCTGACTCAGTTAAAATATTACATGTGCAGATGATGTAGTATTGACTTTAGGTAAAAACACAAAGGAAGTTGCAGTAGTGGAAATTATTAAAAAATACTCATTGATTTCTGAGTCCCAAATAAATTTGTGGAAAAGTAGAGGTTTCCCATTAGGAAAGACTCCAATCCCAATTTCTGGTACAATAGGAGGTATTAGAATAACAAATGAACCCATGAAAATACTAGGAGTAATTTTTGGACACTAAAATGCAAATATGCAGAACTGGGAACTTAGTATAACAAGAGCTGAAAGAATACTTTCAGGATGGAGACAAAAAGTAATGGGGAAGTTGAAAAGGGTATGGTTAATCAAGACTCTGGTAGTTCCTCTATTTTTATATAAGTTATATCTACCCCCCCCAAAACAGATCTCTACCAGACTGCTTAGTGTGTTTTTTCAAGGGCTATGGGGTTCAAAGTTAAACCCTGTGAAGAGGAATGTTACCTATAAGGCCAAATCAGAAGTGGGCTTGGGAATGATTAATCCCATATTATTTTTTGGAGTATATTTCTAGATTATAATTTTGGTACATTTTTTAGACCGGGGAAATGTTTTGGAAACCATGGCTGGAGGAGTGGCTTGGCCCTAGCCTACTACTATGGCAACAGCAAAAACCTAGAATGTTTGGGAAAATTAGTTCCTTGCCAGGATATGGTATGGATAGCCTAAAAGGTGTTGTAAGGTGGCAGTTATCTTCTGCAAACATTGGGCCAGATATTCAGAAATGCGCCAAAACCCAGCTCAAGTCTGGCTCAGTGCAAATCCGATGTGCCATGGCACAACAGGTGCAATATTCAGAGGTTGCGCAGACTGACCTGCACCAGTGCAATGTGGCTGAATATGGCAGAGTTGCGCCATGGCCCAAACAGGATTGCACCATGGTGCAAACAGAGGTACGCCATGGCGCACACAGAGATGCTCCAGCGCACCTGTGGCAGCGGAGCAGCACAGCAACAGAGGGGAGCAGGGCACAGAGCACAGACCCAGGGACAGGGTCATGGCAGCACAATGACAGGCCACAGAAGGCCTCCACCAGAAGGGCACAGCAGGGCACACACAGGCACCCCGACACTGGACCCCAGAACACAACAGTGGCATGGATAGCAGGTGACAGGAGGTGCCAATGGCCAATGGAGGGCCACCAAGGGAGCCCGCCTGGCAGGCTGCTGGCCATGCCCTACCCCCGAGCCCAGAGCAGGCCACATCTAGGACCATGCAGCCAAGCACACACACACACACCGCACAGGCACACAGGGAACCCACACAGTGTGCATTGTACAGGCTGGGTGGCAGGCAATGTGGCAGACCACATGGGACAAACCACACAATACCAGGCAGAGGACCCCAACACAGTGCATGGACAGTAACCGACCAATGACCATGGCTATGAGCCACCACCATGCACACACTCACCACACACCCCTGACCACCGCCCAATGGGCTCCCCAATGCACAGTCACTGACCCAGGGGATGGACACCACCAAAGTGGGACAGACCACAGCACACAGCAGGGACCCACAGAAGCACAGCATGCACCCCCCACATGCACACAACATGGACATACACTGGGCCACTGCAGCATGGCACCTCATGCCACCTGCAAAGCAGACATGGACACAGGCGGGTATGCCAGACAATATATATGTATGCAACAACTATGCATGGACACAGCAGGGGCCGGGGAAGGGTGGAGACAGCTAGGGAAGGGAACAGGGAACAGGGACTGTGCGGTGGGAGGGGGGACTGTAGGGAAAGACCCAACAGAGGTAACAGGGGACACGGGGCAATCCTAGCAACATCCCTGGCCGTCCACCCTGGCATGCCATCCTACACACCCCTCTGCCGCCAGCATGCCTGAGACCACGAGCAAAGTCTGCTGCATGAGCCAGCACAGTATCTGGTGCGGTGGTGTCTGCACTGGCCACTGGACACCTATAGCAAGGGACTTGCCAGGTGCCCAGTGCAATGGCCCAAGGGCCCATGCCCACCCACAGTGTGCATGTGTGCGATAGGGAACATGCCATCATGCTCAACATGTGCATTGCCAGCACTGCACAGCTTGTGCATTGCTGGCACTGCGCAGCTAGCACTGTGATGATACAGGGTGCTGGTTGTGTGGTCTGCATAATTGCCACCATGTCAGCACAGTGTGAATGAGCATGGCATGGCCAAGAACCACGCATGCCTGGGCATTGTGCCACCACTTGCTCTGGCGTAATGTCAGTGCACACAGTGCAATATCTCGATATTCAGACACCACATGCCAATGAGCTCATCAGTCAATGCGTGTCACAGTGGGTGCATTAGCATATCATTATCATTGCAAACAACCTCATTTGCATGCGTTGCACCATAGAAGTGCCACCGAACAACACAGGCCATGTACTGGTTTTGCAACCATGATAAGTGTGGTAGATGCCACAGCAGCATACTGGGGGCAAACAGAACTGCAGGGTGGGATGGACCAGGGTGATGCTGCCAGGGCCTCAGTGGGTATGTGCTGTCACCTGTGTGGAGCATGCCATGGTTAGCCCTCTGCTATGCTGTGCTGTGCCCTTGCCTGTCCCTGGTACCCACACCACCTTGCACACCCTTCCCACCCCCATCCCCAGGACTGCGCCACCCATCGCACCCTGCCTGTGTCACGCAAACCCACTGGGTGACCTGTGGGGAGATCCCCATGGTCATATCCATGGCAGAGCGCAGGGCTGTGCCAGTTGTGTGGTGCAGGCAGTGGTGTGTGCCCCGTGGCATCGCACACAACCTGGCAGGTGATGCTTGGGTGCCCCTTCCTGTTGACATGTGCAAGTCCCACACGACCAGGTGGCATGCAGATGCCCATAGCAGTGCAGGCACAGGCCCCATGCATGCCAGGCATGCATGCCACCCTGTGGCTTTCCTGCATCAGTGCTGAATGCTCTGCCTATGTGCTGGGGTGATGGCTGCATTCCACAGCCCATGGGGCACAGCCATGGGACCTGTGTGGGGTGGCAGGCCATGGCAGCCTGGGTGCTGCACATGGTGTCCCCTGTTGGTCTTTGTCCAGTGCCCATGGTGAGCAGGCTCATGCCAGCAGTCTCCATCATCTCCACAGCCATGGCGTGGCTCCATCTGGTGGGTGCCTGCAGCTCTGCACTGTGCAGCTCACAGGGCTGTCTCAGCATGACCCTGTTCAGGCAGTGCCAGACCATGCTCTTGGTGTCACTCTGATTCCCAACAGTACTGTGGGCACAGTACTGCCTGTGTCAGGCATGCTGCTGCCGAGCCCTTTGTCAGCCATGTAGCTGTTCCTCCTGCCACCTCACAACCCTCATTACTGCCTCCATCAGGACCGGTGCACTGTCCATGTCTCCTGCTGTCCACTGTCCCCCTGTGTGGTTGGCTGCTGGCTTTGTGCCACCCTGGTACACAGGCTTTATGTCTGTGTGTGTGTGTCCCTCTCCCTCTCTCGCTCTCTCTCTCTCTCTCTGCCCCTGTCTCCCTCTTGCATGCCACCCCTCTGTCCCTCACTCTCTGTCTGGTCATATGCCTGTCCATCTGTCTGTCTGTCTGTATGTATCTCTCCCTAACACTCCCACTCTTGGTGCAATTGCTGTCTGTGTGTTTGCACCCTGTTTTGCTAGGAACAAGTCTGCTCGGAGCAACTTCAATTTGCTCCACACTTGCACCATGGTGTCACGGTTGAATATGCCACTGCACTGGATATTCATGGGAATGCCCCCTGCTCTTGCACATGCATTCATTATAGTTGCGCATTGGCGCAATGGATTTTGCACTGCGCACTGGCTCCTGCTGAATATGGCTCCTTAGCGCAAGTCTGCACTTGCGCTGGTGCAACTTGGCTCAACTGCTCTGAATATTGGGGCCCTTGTTTCTTGGGATAGGGAAAAGATCTACCAACATTTATTAATGGTGGAAGGTAATGAGGATGTAGAGTTTCCCTTATGCACAGAAGATAAGAAGAAATTTATCTTACAACAATTTATAAATCCTAGAATTCCAAATTATATTTGGGACTGCACGTGGCTGGGAAGTTATGGGAAACTCAGTGTTAAAGGTATTAATAAACATAAGCAGTTATCGGAAAGATTCTGTCCAAGGGAGAGTTGTTTTCACATTATTGAGACTCAGGAGCATTTATTTCTCAAATGTCCTTATGCTCAGTTAGTATGGGGAATTATATTTAGTATGGGGAATTATATTTAAGGAATGGGAAAAAAAATAATTTTTGCATCTAAAATACCCAGAAGTCATATATGGGAATAGCCCAGCCTTATTAGGGAGTTATAATGCGGATACTATTTGCATTATTTTGGGTATCATTTGGTATTATTTGTGGCAAGCAAGATGCCTTCTGGTTTTACAGCAAACATGGGTTCATCAGAGCATTGTATTTTCTAATATAAAATCAGCCTTACAGCGTTTATTGAAGTATGATGTATCTAGATTTCCAATGTATATGGTCTTGTACTTGTGGATCAATTGCAAACAATGGTGTTAATTTAGATAAGAGAGGATGTATTTGTATATTAATATGATAGTAATGGTAACATATGTTGCATATGTAAGTAAAGAAAGGTAATGACAAAAGTATGATACTTACTGTACTATTAACGACATTATTTGTGTGAACTTCTTTTTGTTTGCTTTGTAATGAAGTCCATATTTTCTAATAAAAATTCCCCTACTCTTTTCGAGAAGTACCATGGGATCTTTAACATCCACCTGAACAGGCAGATGGGACCTTGGTTTAATGTCTCATCCAAAAGATGGCACCTCAGGAGTGCAGCACCCCCCTCATGCTGCACTGCAGTGTCAGTATTGGGATATTAACCCAAGTGCCTGGTGTGGGGCTAGAACCCACAGCCTTCTGATCTCCCTGTCTCAGAGGCAAGTGTGCTACCTGCTGAGTCACTGACTGCAGATAGATTCAAAATATACAGATACAGAGTAGATAGACTAATAGATACTAGATAGAGATAGAGATAGAGATAGAGATAGATAGACAGACAGACAGACAGATTGACTGATAGATTCAAAATAGAGTAGATAGATTAATAGATACTAGATAGAGATAGACAGACAGACAGACAGACAGACAGACAGACAGACAGATAGATAGATAGATAGATAGATAGATAGATAGATAGATAGAATTAAAGCCTTAAAATAAGACTTCAGGGTTTCATATAGTGCTTGATTTTCCATCTTTTAACTAAAGTCCTAGTCACATGCTTTCAAACTGCGTGCCTTCTTTCTGCCTATAAATCTTTTAACCACAAGGTGATCCCATGTCAACAGTAATTGTTAATGAGGCATTACCTCTTTTTTTCTTGTTCTTAAATGTGCTCTTAATTAAAAATTTACAGAGCTGACATTAGTGAGTTCCTTGAGTGAAATGTGTAAATGGTGCCCAGAATCCATTTATTTCCTCTGTAAATAATTTAATTGCAGAACTTGAAATCTACATGGACTCATGATTCCTTGCCATCTGGTCCCCTTGAAGTAAAGCATATAGCAGCAATTGTGAACTAGCAGCAGCAGATATTTTTTTCCCCTTCCCTTTCAAAACTGCATTAGGCTTTGGGCAGGCTTATACAGCTATTAATAACTGAAGAGGGTTAATCACTCATGTCATTATAGAGGAAGAATAATTGGGCTGCCAAGGGGGAACATTAAATATCACTTGTCAAAAAGCATAAGGGAGGTTCAGATAGAAAGTTAAAAAGTCCGACCGTATAAGTCATGTAATAAATATGATATTTTGATAATGAGATGTATGGTCCAGCAAATCTGCAGTTAAACTCAGAAGACATCATTACATGACATAACTCCAAGATCATGGCAGTGGAGAAAGCTGTGGTCTATCTGTCAGCAACAGTAGGACACAAAAACAGGAGGGAATGGGTACAGCATGGCATCACTGAGTGCTAAGTACATTTCAATACTGTGATAGCAGTTGATTTTTCAAGCTATTTTCCTAAATCTCTGAAGATCTCTAAAGAGATTTTCATGAGATTTCTTGCAGCATAAGCAGTCCCAGAAATGTTTATGGCTGTAGGCTTCACCTACAGCCATCTTGCTATCTGTAGCTGGAAAATGGAGTATCATGGAACACGTTTTGGGCTTTTCAATGCCTTCTATGCCAAATGAAATAAAATACTCCCTTCTTTCTGTTAAGAATGTTGGAGACACAAATCTAAGCTGCTTATCAGATGCCATTAGGAAACTGATACAGCTTGTTAAATATTTGTTAAATATTGGTTGCCTGTTAAACTGGAGATTTGTTTACACCCTTCAGAATGCAACAACTTGCACATTTAAATACTAAGCATTTAAACAGTTTCTTGCTACTAGTTTCACTTGGGAATGTATTGTCTTTCAAGAATGATTCATGCCTGATAAATGTCTCCATTTCCCCAGTACATCTATAATTTACACTGTTTTTTTTTTCAATAATTTGTTTATTAAGAGAAGTTTTCATATAAACAATATACCAGCACAGTCATGACAACAACAAACACCGGATAACAATAACAACTAAAACAAGCATTTGTCAATGCCAAATGTAGTCGTGCTGGCATTGGCAGTGGTGGAGCTAGAGAGCATACCGCTGTGATTTTGTTAATGTGTCCCAAAATGTGATTTTCCACAGCGAGCACGCCATTATGCGCCACAGCTGTGGAAACATGTTTTGGGCAGGCTGTGAAAAATGGCAGCTGTACTGTTGATAAGGAGGTGTGCACAAATGTCAGTGGTGAAAATGTGGCATAAAAATATTGCAGATTTATGAAGTTGCAAGGGTGCATGGAAACTTCGCAATGCACACTTGCAACACAGTCATTTTATGGACTTTCGGCACCAAATTTTCAACATAGGCATTTTAGGACCTCTGCTCATAAATAGTATCACCGTCATTTCCTCAAACAGTCCCGAAAACTGATTTCACACAGCGACCGTGCAATTCTGCGCTGGATGGGCAAAAACACATTTCAGCCAGCTGTACTATTCATAAGAAGGCATGGAAAAATGCCAACGATGAACAGCTGGAGTGTAACTATTACAAATTCACAAAGTCACGAGCGTGCGTGCAAACTGCGCAACGCATGCTCGTAAAACACTCATTTTAGTGACTTTCATCCCCAAATTTTCAACATAGGCATTTTAGGACATCTGCTAATGAACAGTGTCACTGTCATTTTCATAATGTGTCTCAAACATGGACTGTCCACAGTGACCGCACTATTCTGCACCGGATCTACGAAAATAGATTTTGGTCAGGATGTGAAAAATGACAGCTGTACTGTTCATTAGGATGTGCAGAACGATGGCACTGTTGAAAATCTGGAGGGAAAATATTAAAAGTTTGTGCACTTATGAGCGTGCGTGCAAACTGCACAACGCACGCTCGTAACACAGTCATTTTATGGAGTATTGTCACCAAATTTTCAACACAAACATTTTAGGACCTCTGCTCATGAACAGTGTCACTGTCATTTTTGTAATGTGTCCCAAACACTGATTTCCCACAGCCACTGCACTATTCTGAGCCAGAAGTGCGAAAACACATTTCAGCCAGGATGTGAAAAATGACAGCTGTACAGTTCACAAGAAGGTATGGTAAATGCCAATCTGAGAATCTGTGAAAATATTGTGAATTGTTCATGAGCGCATGTGAGCAACCGCGCAACGCACGCCAGAAACAGTCATTTTTTTGATTTTTCCCACCAAATTTGTAAGATAGGCTTTTTGAGGGCCCCCCTCATGAACAGTGACACTGTCATTTTGGTACTTGGTCACAAAAGGTGATTCCTCGCAGTGACTGCAAAATCATCTTTCAGGACCGAATAATGCCATGACAGTGAAAGAATTCATGAGGAGGGGTCCCAAAAACCCATGTTGAAAATTTGGGGCCAAAATTCCAAAAAATGCCTGAGATATGCATCAAAGTTGAAAAAAACTATTTATTCCATTATACAGCTTACCGGCATTTCCTCAGTTCGCGTCGGCTTTGAAGAGTGCAGACATGTTCCGGTCCACGAAGATCATCGTGCCAGACTCGGAGGTAAGTATGGGGTGAGGGTGTGGGAAGGCAGGGTGCACAGAGGGTGGTGCGGGTGGGGGCAGGGAGACTACAAGGGACAGTTTTCATTTGCAGGAAAAAAATAAATAGGACATCGTAGGACAGTTTTTCTTGTAGGGATTTGGCACACTGGGGTGGGCTCCCAGCATGCCACCTAACTGTTTGGGGGTCTCTGTAGCTGATGGGGGATTGGGCACCTTCTCGGCACACAACACAAAGGGAGGGAGGAATTTATGCCGATGGGGATTGGGCACCCCGTGGCACACAAAGCGGGGAGGCCGGCCAAGGGGATTGGGCATCCTCGGCATTAACAATAGGGGTTCTTTATGCCAACAGGGAGTGGGCTCCCCATCGACACACAGGAAAGGGGTAAGAGCTGAGGGGATTGGCACCCCTGGCATATAAACAAATGGTAGCTTATGCCGATGGGGGAGTATGCTCCCCCATCGGCACATACAGAGGGGCAGGGTAAACCAACAGGGGTATTGGGCATCCCTAAAGATGGCAGTTTGCTGGCCACTGTGCCGCCATGCTCATAATGTCAGCAAACACGTCAAGTGAAGGTCTGCTGCGTCTGACGAGCTTTGCTTGGATTGCAGCAGAACTTTTCTTAGATGTGCTCGCCACATTATGTATGCATGGTGTGGCGCCGGCATGCAGGCTGATTGGGGAATGAGGGACGCACCTACTGGTGCATGCCCTGCATTCTCCCAACAGTGACCGTGCCTCCAAAGCTGCACTACCGCAAGATGTTTGCTGCGCATGCGCGAGCCAACATAAAAATAACAACAAAAATATGCCTTATTTCTAGGTCTAGACCAGATCCATCGTATTTTCCCCTATGTTCAGGAAACCATAGACTGCATCAAAAACCAATTAATATTGTATAGAGGAAATAAATAAAAAAAAGAAAAAAATAATTGTATAAATTACCCTACTAATAGGTAGGGTTTCCTGACTTGTACACACAATAAGTCCATTATGAATCAGCCATTTAAAATCATATTAGCTTCTGTATAAAATAGCTCTAGTTAATGGAAGAGACTAAACTCCCTCTAGGTCCCCTTTATTAAAGACCTTCTCTAAGAGCTGTAGCTTCTCCAGGTAATAAAGAGGCAAGCAGGGGTTCCCATGTATTCAGAGAAAGCTCCTCCTTATTTTTAATTATGAATGATAAACACTTCAGCACTAGCACCTGAATAGTGAGGGTTCACCATTGCTGGACCGTTGGTGCTACTGCTGACACCCATGTTTTTAAGATACAATGTCTGGCAAGCACCAATAAGACTCTGACCCATCTTGGGAAAGGGTCCCACTCCCCAGAGTCTATTTCCTCGACCCCAAATAATAAATCTATGAGGTCGAGCCTCATCTGCTTACCCCAGATGTTCCCCACCTCCTGTGCAATCTCTCCCCAAAATTTCTGCAATATTTGGCATGCCCAAAAGTAATGAAAGTAAGTGCCCATTTCATACATGCAGTGTCCACACATTGGGGAGACCACTGGGTTGAATTTATGGACCATTGCCGGAGGGCAATATAACCTATAAATGAACTTATAAAAAGATTCCTGATATTTATTGTAAATCAAAATCCCCCTATGTAATTGCAATAATATACTCCAGTTTTCTGCCAGAATGTTCCTGCCTAGATCTGCCTCCCATTGTCTCCTCATTTTCTGTGTGTAATCTGGGGAGAACTGCCTGCCTAAGTGAGCCACCCGCCTAATCAGCCCCCTTGAGCCTCCTCTAGCACCCAGAACTAAGTGCTCTATTTGCTGTAAGGGAGAGTCTGTATGCTTTGTCCTTCCCAGAGTATTGACATAAGCTCTGGCTTGCAAAAAGTGAAAAAAGTGTGTTTTGGGAAGATCCCCAAAGGAGCCCAGGTGACTTCCCAAGTACATATCCCTGATACATTGAATCCCCCTGGCATCCCATAACAGGAGCCCTCTATCTTCTGTACCAGCTAAGAAATACGGATTAGCAGCCACTGGGAGTAACAAAGTTTCCTCCTGACCCACTCCTATTTTTTTCAATATCTTTTCCCACGCCTCCAGGGCCGTGTCAACCAAGGGGTTGCCCTTGCTCAGCCTGTTATAGGCCCTCTGATCCCCCCCCTTCACCAGGTCTTCCCGGGCAAGACATTTCTTCTAAATCCATACATCCTGCCACCTCGGGTCTGGCAGCCCAGTCACTCAGGTATCTGTATTGCATAGCCAGGTAGTAATTCTGAAGATCTGGGAGGTTTAAACCACCTCTGGAACCATCTGTTTGCAATCGCCTGAGGCTCGCCCTTGGGCAACCCCCACCATATAAAAACAGAAAATGCTTTCTCTACCCTCTTAAGATCCATTCTGGTTAAGCCCATGTGCAGCATCTGCATTACATACAGCATCCATGACAGAATATTCATACTGATCAAATTGACCCAACCATGCCAGGACACTGGAAGTTCTCTCCAGTGATGTAGTTCCTCCTCTATAGTTTTAATAAGTGGAGCATAATTAAAGTGGTAGCGGGAACCCAAATCTCCGCTTATTTGAATACTTAAGTATTTAAAAAGAAGTCGTGACCCGTCTCAGCCCTCAAGTCCCACTCCTGATTCCCTCGACAACCTCCCCCCAAAGCATAACCTCAGACTTGCTAAAATTTATTTTATAACCTGAGAAAGTAGCAAAGGTTTCTATCAGGCTTAGCAATGGTGGAATGGAACCGGACGGGTCCATTACATAGAGAAGCATGTCGTCCGCATACAGTGTGACCTTATGAGATCTGCTCAACTTACCCACTATCTCCTTTATGCCTGGATGTTCTCTGAACCCTACCACCAATGGCTCAATAGCCAAGGCAAACAGTAAAGGGGAGAGGGGGCACCCCTGCCTCGTACCTCTAAACAAGGGAAATTGTTCCATTAATGAAGCATTTACCAAGTTCCTATCAACTGGCTCTCTATAACTTTTCAAGATCAGCCCCACAAAGCCATCCCCCAGCCCAAAGTGTGACAATACCTCCATGAGATATTCTCACTCTATGCGGTCTAAAGCCTTCTCCGATCCATGGAGAGCACCGCCGTGCCATCCACCTGCCGAGAGGCCAACCTCACAACATTAAGCAGTTTATGCATATTGTGATATCAGTAATGGCCACAGACAAAGCCCATCTGGTCTGAGTGAACAAACTCTAGTAGAAGCCGATCCAGGCTCATGGCTAACACCTTCGCCAGGATCTTGGCTTCACAATTCAACAATGATATTGGCCTGTATGATGAACATTCCTGCAGGTCTTTACCAGGCTTATGTACCAGGCATGTAAATGTTTCATTAAAGGAGGCAGGAAGTACCCCTTCCCCTCGTACCTCTGAGAACACTCTCTCTAGAGCATCAACCACATGTTCTTGCATAACCTTATAATACTCTGAGGGGAACCCATCCGGTCCACTTGTCTTTCCCTTCCTTAAACTCTGTATAGCTTGTTTAATTTCACTTTTGGTAATTTCCCATCCCAATTGTTCCCACTGCTTTTCCATAATCTGTGGCAGAGCTACCTCTGACACATAATACCTAGCAATTCCCAACTTGCCTCTAAATTCTGCTTGATACAGCTGTTGGTAAAACTGTTTAAACTGTTCCTCAATTAGTTTGTTATCTTGAGTAGCTACTCGCTGATTATTTTTAATCCCAGAAATATGTGCGTGGGTCTTTCTTCCCTTTATCAGGAGGACCAATAGTGGTCCTGGTTTATTGCCCCACTCAAAGAATTTATTCCTGGCAAAGAAACATGCCATACTGGCCTCCCTCAAGAGAAAGGAATTAAGTGCCTCTCTGGCTGCAGTTAGCTCCCTGAAAGTTCCCTTGGAGAAACCTCGAGCAAGGGCCTGTTCCAGAAGCTTCAGCCTTTGCCCGAATTCCTCCCTCTTATCCTTTTTCCCTCTTATACTAAGCAACATAGCTAATAACAGCACCCCTAATAAATGCTTTGCCAGCATCCCAAAAGAGTCCAGCGGATTTTACCGATCCCTCATTCATCTCCTGGTATAGCTTCCATTGTTGTTTAATATATTCCAGGAATTCTTTGTTACCCAGTAGGTATTTAGGGAACTTCCACGGTGGGGGGCCCTCTCTCTTTTCCCCCATCTTACAAACCAATATGACCATCGAATGGTCTGAAGTAAAAACTGGACTATGATGGACCTTCTGAATTCTATCAGACCACTCTCTAGGGTTATAAACATAATTCAACCTGGACCAGGTTTTGTGGGGGTTGGAAAAAAATGTAAATTCCTTCACACCGGAGTTGACTGATCTCCAGCTATCCATCATATTTAGATCCACTATTCCCTCCAACCATGCCCTCAGCCCTCCAACATTTCTTCCCTTCGCTTCAGAGTGGTCAAGCACCGGGTTCATTGTGGCACTGAAATCCCCTCCCATTACCTCAATAATCCGACCATGGTCTCAAATCTGGGCACAGCTATATCAAGATGTGAAGTGGGCCAGATACCACATTTTACAGTTCTATGTTCTCCATGACATGTACTACACCCCAGCCAGGCTCCACAAAATGGGGAGGCTCCCCTCCAATCTATGCTCGAGGTGTAAGGAATGCCCTGGTACATTACTACATATCCTTTGGAACTGTAGCAAAGCTACACCTTTATGGAATGCCATCAAATCCAAATCAGACCCTCTTTTAGGTCTTACAGAAGCTTTTCACCCAGAAATGTGCATAATAGGAGACTATGGGGAATCCTTGATGGGTAATCAGCGCAAACATATGGCACTTATATCCCTGTGTGCCAAGAAAATACTTATGCGGCACTGGTGGGATCAGAGTGTTCCTATATACTCAGAATGGTTAAAAGAGATGCTCTTCACTCTACAAGTGGAAAACACTATTGCCCACAAGGCCAAGAAGCCTCAATACTATCAAAAAGTATGGGCACCTCTATATACCCTATTAACATCTAATGACTAATGAGTATAGGCTATATTAATCTTCATGCAGGTCCTGCAATATAAGGTTAAAATTATACATAGGCTCTTGTATGTAGTTCCATCCAGAGCTAACAGCTTGTTAGAATTACCCTTAATGCGTACTTAGGGGTTCGGGGAGGGAATGGGTAGTTTAAAATAGTGGGAAGGGGGATAGGAAGATAGATACATCGTATTTCTTACTTTGTGAAGAGATCTATAGGGTGCAAGTATAACTCTAATTGTTAAATATAAGAATCATACACACATGTATGTATATGTGATAGCTCTCCATTCTATTTAATTATACAAATAATGATGAGATATGTAATATAATGATGTTTTCTTTATTTCTGTAACCAACTGTCTGAAAATTCTTCCTACCAATAAAGCATACTTATTTTGAAAAAAATATCCCCTCCCATTCACCTCGCACCACGCCAGCAACCCGGGTTCGGGAACGAGCTCAGGTTGCTGGGGGTTGGCCGGGGGGAGAAGGCTCGAGCATCTGACGATGGCTCGCCTTCTCTGGGGGGAGGGTCGGTACTTACACCAGCAAGCGGTGACCCCTGTCGGAGGCTGGGGGGTGCAACAGCTGCTGGAGTCACTGGGGCATGATTGGTCGGGGGCGTAGGCCATGGACCAACCAGCTTCGGGGACGGGAACTTGGGGGTGGGACTTTGGGAGTGTCGGCTCCTTTGCCTTATCGCTGGGGCACTCAAGTCCACCTATGAAAACTCGGAAAAGGCCCCTTCGGAGTCGGGTGGATGGAGAGCCGAGACGGGTTCCAATTTGCTGCTGCCTGCCCATTGGGATCTGGTCCTGATGAGACTTGAAGGTTTGGAGGTGCCCCTACCCTGACCCCACATGGGGGGTAAACTGCAGCATGATGGAGGATCCAAACCGGTGAGGTTGGACGGGGGTAGGGACAGGCTCAATTGGCTCTCCTGAACAGGCGACTCTGGAGGGGAAGGGGGAGAATAAAATATCTGGGAAATAAATAAATAATAAATAAAATCCCCTCCCATTATTAGCCCTCCAAATTGTTCCCTAACCATTATATCTAAGATCTTCCGATAAAAAGTGGGGTCAGAATTTGCAGGCGCATACATGCTCGCCAGGGTAACTACTTCTCCAAAGAAGGTGCCCTTCACAAAAATGTACCTACCCTCCGTAGGGTCCGCAAGCACCCATGAAGCTACAAATGGGAGGCTTTTGTTTATTAGAAAAGCCACCCCCCTCTTGTGTGAGTTATAGGAGGAGGCGTAGCAGGCCCCTACCCAACCCCTGTTAAGTTTTTGATGTTCTTCAGGGGTTAGATGTGCTTCTTGCAATAGTGTTACTTGTGCCCCCTGTCTGCTCAGTGCTGTCAATAAACTGGTCCTCTTTATCGGGGGAAAAGACCCCCCAACTTTCCAAGAGGCTACAGTTGTGTTTCTGTTAGCCACCATGACTTCTTATCCCTTCATCGCCCCTATTTGCCTCCTCCTCTCCCGTTATGTTACTATACAGTAGCTGCGTAGGCTTCCTGAGATCGTGGCCTTTGCCACTGGGTCTAGACTCGTACCAACCAACAAAATTCAATAGAAAGACCAACAACCAAACATTTAAAAATAAGCTGAACATGTAAAATACTATAAACCTAACAATAACACCCCAACATATGTACAAATCCGTCCTCTCCCACCACCCTTTCCTCCCTTCCCCTCCCCTCCATTCATTTTCCACCCTCTGTTTTCCATAGCTCCTACCATTCAAAATTGGATAGCCAAACCCTCCTCATAGTAGACGTCTCTCTCCCCACTCCCACCCTTACTTCATTTTGCATCCAGAAATCACCCTTTGTTTTATAATGCATAATCTTTAAGATCCCTTACCCAAGGTGTACTGCTAGACCTGCCAGGCTGCCTCACTCAGAGCAGGCCCCAGCCCACCTCGAACTTTAACCATACAGCAAGTCGCTCTGCACTGTATTTCCCCCATAGCCAGCAATGTCAGCCCCATACAAAAAATAAAGAATTAACAACTGCTTTTTTTATATAAGAATTAACAGCTGTGCATTATAGTACCTCTCCCCTCCAAACCCAGCACCCCCCCATATCATAAGACTGTGGAAACCATGCCCCCGCAGGCACATTGGTCCCCCATAGCAATTTAGTCCCCAATCCTAGAGAAGGCCAGAGGCACCAGTGCATGGGAAGGCAGTGCAAATCTTATACCACGCACCTGCCCACTTGCCCCTCCCCCCTCTGGGTTACCTTAAAGAGACGAAAGTCCTAAGCTGGCACCATACTTCTTTCCCTTATCAGGAGTTCATTCAGCTATTGAAATAAAAATCCATTAACCCCCTACCCAGTCAATCTCTCCACAAACATGTAGAGATTCCCAGGAGCAAATACACCCCCAATCTGAGTATTAGTCCCCAACAGGTCCATGAACCGTAGGGTATTTAAAATATTTTTTATAGTTTACTTATTGACCTGGGGTGATGTCCATCCAAATCCTGATCCCCATTCCTCTGATGGGTATGATGTATTGGCACCTAATCACGGGGGTATGAATATTGTACATTTCAATGTGAAGAGTTTGGGGAAGAAGTTTGATGTAGTCAGGGATTGGGTAGAAGAACAGAAACCAGGGATTTTAGTGTTAACTGAAACCTGGTTAAATGAGAGATCTTCTGACGATTCAATTAGCCTACATAATTATCAGTCTTTTAGGAGAGACAGGAGTAAGAAAGGGGTGGAATAATTATTTATGCTGAAATAAGTTTAACTGTTAGGGAAATTTCATGCTTGCCCTTGGACTATGGAATTGAAATTCTTCCTATTGAGATTCTAGTACCCCATAAGAAACCTGCTTTTCTAATGGGAGTCTATAAACCCCCTAAATCAGATGGAAAGGCTTTTCATGCTTTGCATGAATTTCTGGCCACATTTAAATATTCGCATGAGATATTCTTAACTGCGGATTTTAATGTTAATTGGTCAGAACTGGACCCAAGCCATGCTTTAGTTGATCTCCAAATTGATTTGGGGTTGACCCAATGAATTGTGAATCATACAAGAATAAATCATCGTGACCCTAAGAAATCTATGATTTTAGATCTTATGTTTACTAACTTTACTCAACATTTTTTGGCTTATTAAGGTTTTGCTGGAATCATTTTCTCACCATCAAATCATTTATGCTACTAGAACTCATATTAATGTTCCTAAATTAGGTCATAAGTTATATTGGAGAAATCTAATTTGGTTTGATTATGTATCATTTATGGTAGATTTAGAAAATGTAAATTGGTCAAGGTTAGGATTAATTCCCACGGCATCAGATGCGTGGGAATATTTCTCAGAGGAGTTCCTAAGAATCTATATAGTCATGCACCAGTGAGAGCTAGGAAAACCAAATTTGGAGGTAATACTTGGTTTAATTCTGATCTGCATAAATCTAGGAAAGTTAGGGACTGTAGATGGAAGATTCCCAAAAAAAACATGAAGGAAATGGACTGCGCCTTATATAGACAAGCCGAAATACTTACACAACCAAAGTTAGGTTAACTAAATGGGAGTACTTTGGAACCAAATTGAATAATACCCATAGGCAGAATCCCAGATTGTTTTGGAGGATGATTTCTGATTTAACAGGGAAAAATAGATCATCTGATGTGAACAAAATGATGACGTATGGAGCTGAAGTTACAGCTGGGGAGGAATTGGTAGATATATTTAATACATATTTTACTAAGGTGGCTTCCTCCATGCCCAATAAGGGTGCTTTTCCTGATTCTATAATTAATGAGGAAAATGGGGCTTCTGAGTATGGGTGTCTTGGCACATTCAGCTTCAAACCCATCACACCTGAAGAGATGAGAACTGGATTGTTGAGGATGAATATAGCCAAGGCAATTGGCTTTGATGGAATCCCTGCCAGGTTATTGAGGTGTGCTGCGCCCTGTATAGCTGAACCTTTAGAGTACACCTTTAATCTATTTTGTTCCTGTAGTGAATTTCCTGAGGGTTGGAAGGTCGCAAGAGTAAAACCTATCTTTAAATCTGGTGATAGGGGCGAGCTGGGCAATTATAGGCCCATCTCGCTCCTACCACAGATTTCTAAGATTTTTGATAGAATTATCTCTAACCAATTAAGGAAGTTCCTGGACTCAGGTAGGAAGATGACCATGTATCAATCTGGTTTTCGACCTTTACACAGTACTCAACTGCTTTAGTTAAAGTGGTTAATGATCTCCAGCTGAGCCTGGACAGGAGGGATATGGTTGGAGCTATGTTTATAGATCTTTCTAAGGCATTTGATACCCTGAATCATCAGGTACTCCTGTCCAGGCTCAGCCGGATAGGTTTGTCCACTCAGGCTGTAAATTGGTTTTCTTCCTATCTGAATTCAAGGAAGCAGTTTATAGAAATTGGTCCATTTAAGTCCAAACTAATGAATATTACTTCCGGTGTCCCACAAGGGTCGATTTTAGGGCCCTTATTATTTAATATTTATATTAACCAGCTTAAAGTCGATTTTCCTGACACAAAATACCATATGTACGCTGATGATACTATATTGTATGTTGAGGCTCAGACTTTGGATCAAGTTGGACTTAAACTTCAGTTGGCTTTTTATTATGTTCAAAAAAATTTTAATGAACATTGTTTGATTTTGAATCCCAAGAAAACCCAGGTTCTCCCATTTAGAAACAAACAAACAAATGAAAGATTTAAATTCAGGACTGAATATCCGGACCCTAGATGGCCAAGATATAAAGGAAGTAGTCCAATATAAATATTTAGGGCTATGGCTAGATTGTAATTTGACCTGGTCTCATCATATAGAAAATATGCTATTGGGACTAAACAGGAAGCTGGGGTCTCTTTACAGATTTAAACATTTTATGTCTCGGGGATGTTCGACTAAATGTAGTTAACTCGCTGTTAATGCCTGTCCTAGACTATAGGGATATTCTATATGGAGGAGCCACTGCTATATTATTGAATAAGGTGGAAATAATGTTTCACAGATTGGCACATTTTGTTCTGGAGGTACCCCACAGAACTCATAGATGTTTGTTATATAATAACTTGAATTGGCCTAAACTCTTGGCTTGTAGGAACTTACATCTGCTTAAATTTATGTATAAAGTCCAGAAAAATGTGGTTCCTTTTTTACATCTCTGAGATGTTTCCTATAAGAATAGTAAAAGATAATTTGAGGACAGCTTATGGTTTACAATATTTTATTAATAAATGTAATTTAAACATAGGTAGGTCATCTGTTTCCTATAGGGAAGCTATATTGTGGAATAAAATTCCAGTAGGGCTACGTGAATCAAATCGAACTATATGTATCTCTCATTTGAATGATTGGCGTTTATGCTGGTCTAATGGTTTCTCTCAATGTATTGAATGTGATATCTGCTGATTGCTACTATGTGTATTTGATGTTTGTATTTGTACTTATGTTATCTGTAATTTCTCTAAAAAATTTTTAATTTCTTTTATACTGTAACTGAAGTTTGCTGCTATGAACACATGGGACTTCATTGAAAATGAGCTATGCTCAATTAAGTGTTTTTTTCCCTTGTTCTGCTGAATAAAAAAGATTTACTATTACTGCTACTACTACTACTAAGAGCCAATCCTCGGTGCAGTCTATTCCCATATTGAGAAGTACCTCACATGTGTGGGAAGGGTCTGAGGGTACTAGCTCCAGGGGTAGAGGGGGGGGAGGATCCAGCACAGTTCTCAAAGCACAAGCACCCCATGACTCATAAGACGTCGTAGCCCATCGTAGTATGTACTCCATGCAACCTCTTGACTGCTAACTCACTGCCATCATGATCCGCAGGTAACCATCTTTTTCAAATTTGCCACAAAACTGGTTGCTTTCTCCGGCTCCCAGAAGGAGTATGAGGCTCCCTTATGCTTCATTTTAAGCACAGCAGGGTAAGTACGGAAGCCTTCAACTTTTAACTCTCATAGCTGAGCCAGAACAGGGTTAAAAGCATGCCGCTTCTTTAACAGTCTGTTCGAGTAGTCCTGGAAAATATACAGCCATGCACCTGCGAAAACCAGCTCCTTCAGACTGCGATGAACCTTTAGAACTGCCTCCCGATCCTGAAAGTGGTGAAAACAGACGACAATTTGGCTAGATGGCTGTCCTGCTGGTGGCCTGGGGGAAACTGCCCTGTGAGCGTGCTCCAGCTTGAAATGGCCATTGCTTGGAGTTAGCCCTAGTAAGGCTGGAAGCTTGGCCAAGCAAAATTCTAATATATCTGGTCCTTCCTTGCCCTCCGGAAATCCTCTGATCCACAAATTGAGCCGGCAATGATAATTGTCTTGATAATCAAACAGCTCTTTGAATTCTGCCAGCTCCTTTTCCAATGCTGCAATTCTTCCCAGCAATGGCTCCACTGTGTCTTCCAGATTTGAAATCTGCTCCTCGGCCTCTGAAATTCTATTTGCTTGAGTTGCTGCTTGATCTATTATAGCTTGCAGTCAGGCATCCAATTTTCACTCCATTCTATCCAGCCTATGGTCTCTGGCCTCCATAACTTGTGAGGTGACCTCTCGGCCCAGCAAGGACATTTCAGCAGCTGAAAGTAAGATAGGGCCCAGCGGCTCAGGCTGCCTGGCGGTCATTTTTTTTTTTTTTTTCACAGCATGCTACATTTTCCTTGGATTTTGCACCAGAAACTCATCCATGATGAACTTGCACCTCACCCTTGCAAGTTTTATGCTATTTTGACTTAGGATGCGTTAGATTTTATATAAATTTTAAATGTAGCGATGGGAGCTATGTAAGTAAGTAAGTAAGTAAATGTTTATTTCTATAAGGCGCCCTTCCCAAGCTCAGGGCGCCTTTACGATATCCTACATACAATATTAAAAACCACAATTATAAATAACATTATATTCAAGATAAATTTTAACATAATTTATGTCACTAAAAATGCTTGATTAAAAAGGAAGGTCTTTAGAGCGTTTTTAAAGCTCTCCACAGTCAGGCTATTGCATATCTGGGAGACCACATCTTCACTCCTCGATGCTCATTAGTGCCACACTGTTGTTTTAACTTCTAAAGACACTATCTGATAAGAACTGTCTCAGGCATATGCCAAGTCTTCAGTGAACTACTATTCAGTGACTATGTAGCAATCAGCAGGCATTTTCTAGTATGCTTTTTAGGAAAAAAAATATATTGAGCTACAGCAAACACACACACACACACTGTACACATCATCCTCATGGCCACAACACTCAAAATAAATACTGCATTTGAATATGTTAGAAAACAATAATTATACAATGACAATAAAAAATCCTGGAACCCTGATTGGCTGTCTGCCCTTGGCAACAGTGTGGTTATCTGAGAACAACCTCACTGTATTGATTTGTTGTTGCATTGTTTGCATCTTCTCTTAAGAAACAAAGATATATTGCCACACTAAACATCTACTAAAAATGTTTTTTAATTTTTTTTTATTTTATATAATAATGAGCCATTGTATAATAGCACTAATGGACTCCAGAGTGTGCGGTCATGCTGGAATAACCTCACTTCTGGGACACTGGAAGCACTCAGCCTGTGGCCTTGTGCCCAACCACCCAGGCATGAGGTTATCCCAGCATGACCCACACCCTCTTGTGCATTATTTCTTAAAGAAACTGTTTGTTTATGTCAGTGATCACAGTGAAGTTAAGTTTAGAGAAAATATCCTTTAAATATTTTTTATCCTGGACAGCGCAGGGGAGATGCTACATCTCATTGTCATAAGGATCTTCACTTGCACAGCTCCAATAATGCATCACAGCATGATATTCAAATGTGCGGGATATGCCAGCCACAAGGGAATGGGCCAGAGTACACACAAATAGTATGCTGTGCAAGTCAAGGGTACATTCCCATGCATATGTCGTGCTGTGGCATACTCAGTGGGAATGTGCCCCTCTCAGTCCAGAGCAGTGCAGCCCACAGTTAGGCCATGAATAGCTGGCCTTACCTGGCCAGCCACCCACAGGCAGGCTGTGGAGGTGCACCCAGGTGCACAGCAGCCTGGCAACCCTGGTGGACTAGAGGTTCCCCTCCCATCCCTGATCGATCCAACTCCATCCCTGAAGAGCTCCATAGTATAGGGCTCCCCTGCACCCAATCACAGCAGAGGAAACCATGGTCCATATCCATAGCATAGAGGACCCCCACCACCTCAGTACATAGACACCCCAACTCCCCCCCATACCCGATCTGTTACGGAGACTGCCACTGCCCTCCACACCCTGCCATGGCAAGCCGCCAACTGCACTGGACCCGGGTCAGGGACCTGAACTCTGGAATGACTCAGGTGGCTGTACCATGCATTGGAGCACTATGCAAGCTACGGACCCACCAGTGTATGCAGCCGTGTGTATGTCCCTGGCAAACTGTAAGAGGGAATTGACATACCTCCAATGCATGCCTTGTCGATACTGTGTCTTTCTGCTATAATACACCACTGCAGGCCCACACTCTCCACCATTCCCCTGTGTAATATGCCACCCTCCAGACTGCTGAGGTATCCTGGGTGCCATGGGGTGCAGTATAGTGCAATGCCATTTGCAGTATATGCTCCAGGCTGTGGATAGTTCATCCACGGTTCCCCAATTGTAAAAACAAATGGGAGGTCAGCTGTTGCATGCCTGTTCCTGGACCTGTGTGAGTGGGTACAGCATCGGCTGTCACCGACATTGAGCAATGCAATGGCACCAGGACAATGGATCCGCATGCGAGCGCCTGAGGTGTATGGCCACTGGGCATTATCGCCCGCACAGAACTCGTGCCTATGTATGACATATTCCAGCATCCTACTGCCAGTGCTCCGCTACCCAAAAATAAGATGCCATTTGTTCTGTGAACTATCCAGGCTAAATATATAGCAATCAGCTGGCATATTCTAGACAAACACATTGTAAAAATGTGTAAAAAGAAGACCACATTAAAACTGCCTCTCTGCAGATCTGCATTGTGCAAATTCATTAGAAATAATGGGTAAAAGCATTCCAAAAGCTCTCCACAGCCATATCGACTCTGACCAGAGTTTCTTTTCTCTAGGTATCTCCAGAGACTCTCAAGAGATAACGTGCTGCATTGAGTGCTGCCATCGTAATTTACACACGTTGGACAGCCTCGTCAAAAAATCTCTTTTTCTCTGTCTTCCATTTAGATGTATGTGCTTCCATAACATAGTCTATGTGTGTATGTATTTAGTGGGGAATCCAGGAGAACCTCAGTCTGGAAATGGACTTGTTTGTCTTAGTGGGAACACTGTTGCCTTTTGGCCTGAAGGTTGTGATTTCAAGTACTTACTGTAGGCTCATATCATACAGACAGCTGCAGTACAGTATTAGGATGCACTGCCTTCTAGGTGCTGTTCTTCAGATGAGTCAGTAGAACAAGTCCTCCCTGCTTGCTTCAGGTGGGTGTCAAGATGGAAGTCAAAGATTCCATGACACTTCATAAGAGTAGGAGATTTCTCTACTGTCTTGTCTAACATCCTCAATATCCAAAAACAAAAGATAATTAAGCGATAAGGAATGACCAGTGGTTATGTTAATGTTCTAGTTAATCACCTCCTGGGGGTGTAATGTGGCATGAGGCACAGTTGAGTGCCATATTGCCCCAGGGGGTGATTAATGTGAAGATTAACATAACCCCTGGGAGTAACTTATTGCTATTATAAAAATTGGTCTTCAGAAAAATTAGACAGATTGCAATGTTAATTATTTATTTTTTACATTTTACCTTATATTTTATTAAAATAGTCCCTCCACAGCTATTACCATGGCATAGCACAATTGCGTCAGTGTAAGTGCCCTCCCAGCATACAGCACCTGAAGCACGAAGTGCCAGAGCTGATCTCTGTACATCACAGAAATCGTAGGAATCACGACTTGATTTCTACGCTGTACATTAGGGACCTCTTAGATTATTAGAGGTAACTTTCCAGTCCTTACTGTTGCTGTCTCATCTGATTCTGCAGTGCTTCTTGTGCAGGCGTTAGAGATGCAGCATTTCATGGTAGATGGATGTTGCCATGACAATGTTATCTTCATGCCGAGACCATACAGGAGTGCAGTAAAGTGCAATGGGTTAAGACTCTGAGTTTCAGATCTGGAGACCTGGGTTTGAATCCCCACAGCCATCTAGATGCATACTGTATGATCCTGAGCAAGCCACTTAACTTCCTTGTGCTCCCAGGTCGCATCTGGAAACAAGCTTCGGCTTAGTGTGCTACTTCTGGTTAAACAATGTTCCCTTTCCCTTCCTTTCCCAGTAGGAAATACAAAAACAAGTAGCAGTCACGGCAGCACTGGTTTATTCACATCGCCCATTCCAAACCTGCCAAATACAGCTGCAGTTGAGGATGGGTGGGAGACAGAGGGGCGGGGAGGACAGGCAACATGGAAAACATGAGTGTAATGAACTCAGTTTCTGACAGAGTGGGAAGATGTTGGGATTCGGGAAAGCGGAGGAAGTGCGGTGGGCTGGCAGAGTGACACTGGCAAACGGAGGTTTGTTTTCACAGTAAATGAAGTATGAACAAGAATAAAGACAGCAAATGGAGAAAATTACATGTAGCACTATTGATAATTCAAAATGAGGAAGAAATATGTCTGTATACATGGGTGTATGTGTTCATATGGGTCTCTCCACATTAGCGGTAGTCCTAATGGTGGATCAGTGTACTACAAAAAGGATTTTAAAAGGGAGTAAGGAACTTATTTTTATAAATCAGCGCTCATGTGAAGTGGCTCTACAAGTATGTTAATTAAATCTTAATGCAAGGCTAGTAGAATGCCAGCAGCCAATCATATCTTTCCAATTCCCAGACCCTTTTTATAATGCAAATTCATATATGTGTGTGGATTTTATTGGTAACCTTTGCTGTGCCGTGGACTGATATATCAGTCCATAATTCCTATACATTCTAATTTTGTTGGCAGCCTAAGGTTTAAATAAGAACCATGCTGAACCTGCAAGCCAATGTTTTTCCCAATAGAAGCATTTTTTGTATTGTTCTTTCTTTGCTGGTCTTTGGATACATTTCCCTAAGAATCCACAGGCTTAGCAAAGACATAAACTGCATTATGCAATTCTAAAATGGACTTTAGCATCAGAGTGTAAGTCAGAGACACCCACTGAATTTACTAAATGGTCAGTAAAGATGGAACATCAGCAGAATGTAAACCAGTATTTTAAAGAAAATATTCTATAGAAAATATAGGCTTGCAGGTTAAAAGCCATCGTCTTTGCTTTAAGGTGTTGGTAATGGTATGTGTTTTATTTTCAGACCTGTCACCAGCGCTAGCTAATTTTTTTGTGACGTTTTATACAAAGTTTAAGCACATAGGTGACTATTCAGAGAAACATGTAACAATGCAACAAATGTTTGTACAGCCAGTAATATATGGGACAGAGTAATTTTACTATGTTATGTAAAATCTCGGCATTCTCACTTGTTTACCTAAATGGTTATTCCCCCACCCACCTCAGATGAAGCATTTAAAGTATGGCAAAAACTGGCATTATTGAAATTAAAGCTCTTTTTACTGAAGATGTAATGATGGACTGTAACACATTAAAGAGAAGTTCAACCAATGACATTTTCACTTCTTCAGTTATCTTCGAATCCAGCATTATTTTTTTAAAGCCAGCTTCGCTACAATTCAGTCTCCATGACCACTGTTAGAAGAAATATTCTGCAATGAAAATGGTTCTAAATTTATTTAAAAAAGATATAATCTTTTGTCAAAAAACTGTTTTAAAGATTTCCCTCAGCTTCCATACAATTGGGAAGCCAAACTTGGCTACACACTCTCAGATAAAGATGGGAAATTCATAACTGATTTCATTTTTGTAGTTACCAATTCTAGTAAGTTTTAACAAATCCAACTTAACATTGGATATATTATACTCCTAACTGCTTTAATAAAATGAATGAGGCAATCTCTAGCACTTGCCCAAGATGTATTCATATGACTGTCATTTGCAAAACCCTAACATGTTTTGGCAAAAGATTTTAAACACTTTGTCCAGAGCCACTTTTCCAAAAAACTGTTTTAAAGATTTCCCTCAGATTATGCACAATTGGGAATTCAAACTAGGCTACACACTCTCAGATAAAGATAGGAAATTCATGACTGATTTCATTTTTGTAGTTACCATTTCTAGTAAGTTTCAACAAATCCAATTTAACATTGGGTATGTTATACTCCTAACTGCTTTAATAAAATGAATGAGGCAATCTCTAGCACTTGCCCAAGATGTATTCATATGATTGTCATTTGCAAAACCCTAGCATGTTTTGGCAGAAGACTTTAAACACTGTGTCCAGAGCCACTTATACCACTCTTTTGAAAGATGAAGGAAAGATTATTTTAGGTAAGGGTATATGGTCATAGATACATAGAAATTGTCGGCAGATAAGGACCGCCAGGCCCATCTAGTCTGCCCGTAAGCCCCATACTTGTATGCAGTCACTGACCCTAACTAATCAATAGCTTTTCATCACTCCCTCCCCACCCAGTGTTCCCTTGTGCCTGTCCCAGGCATGTTTAAATCCCTCCACTGTGCTTGCCCTCACCACCTCTTGTGGCAGACTGTTCCAACCATCCACCAACCTCTCTGTGTAGAAAAATGTCCTCGCGTTATCTCTTAATATACCCCCTCCAATTTCATATTGTGTCCTCTCATTCTGATATCTTTTCTACATTGGAAAAGATCCCCCACCTGCACCTTGTCTATGCCTTGGAGGTACTTGAACATTTCTGTCATGTCCCCCCTTTCTCTATTCTCCTCCAGTGAGTACATATTGAGGTCTCTAAGTCTCTCCTCATATGTTTTGTGATACAAGCCATGCACCATCTTTGTCACCCTTCTCTAGATACCCTCCACCTTGTCTATGTCCTTATGCATGTGTGGTCTCCAGTACTGCATACAGTACTCCAGGTGAGGCCTTACCAGTGTTTTATACAATGACATCACCACTTATCGTCTCCTGCTAGTAATGCCTCTGCCTATGCACCCCAGCATGCCACTGGCCCTCCCTGCAGCCTTTGTGCAGTGCTTTGATATCTTAAGGTCATCAGATATGATGACCCCTAGGTCTCTTTCCTCTTTGGTGACAGTCAGCACCTCCCCATTCTGTAGCTCTCCCCAGCTTTCCCCCTACTCAGGTGCATTATCTTCCACTTTTTTGCACTGAACCTCAGTTGCCACACCTCTGACCATCTTTCAAGCTTCTCCAGGTCCCTCTTCATTTTCTGCACCCCTTCTGGAGTATCCACTCTGTTGCAGATCTTTGTGTCATCTGCAAATAGGCAGACCTTTCCTTCCCACCCCTCTGCAATGTCACTAATGAAGACATTGAACAGGACTGGTCTCAGTACTGATCCCTGTAGTACTCCACTGGTCACCTCTCCCTCCCTGGATTGGATCCCATTTACCACCACCCTCTGTCTTCTGTCTGTCAGTCAGTTTCTAACCCAATGTATCACCTTATGCCCCATGCCCAGACTACTCATCTTGTTAACCAGCCTTCTGTGTGGGACAGTATTGAAGGCTTTGCTGAAATCTAGGTAGGTGATGTCTACTGCCCCTCTCTGATTCACTTCCCTAGTCACTCAATCAAAAAAATCTATCAGATTTGTTTGACAAGACCTTCCTGCTGTGAATCCATGTTGCCTCAGATCCTTGGCACCACTGTATTCTCAGTGTACCACTATCCTTTCTTTCAGCAGTGTCTCCATGATCTTCCCAACCACTGAGGTGAGGCTGACTGGCCTGTAGTTCCCTGCTTCCTCCCTACTGACACTTTTGCACAGTGCAATTACTCTGTTCCTCTGGAACCACACCTGTGCTGAGTGACTCTGTGAACAGGGTGGCCAGAGGCACTGCTAATTCCCTTCTCAGCTCCCTTAATATTTATTTATTTTATTTATTTAGCTTTTGTTGACCGGGTAAGTGCACTAGACAATATCCTCAGGTGTATGTTGTCTGGCCTCACGGCTTTATCCACCTTCAGCTTTGTGAGTTCCCCCAGAACTCTTTCCACTGTGAATGGACTGGTGTCCACTCCCCCTCATTGCCTCTGCTCCTCAACTGTGGTTCTTGCCACTCTCTTCTTCCTTAGTGAATACTGAACAAAAGTATTTGTTCAGTATTTCTGCTTTGTCTAGATCCCCCTTCTTATATTCTCCCTCCTCCCCTTTGAGCTTCACAATCCCCCCTGTTTTTTCTTCTATCGCTGATGTACCTATATAATGTCTTGTCCTCTTTTTTCACAGTCGGTGCTAAACCCTCCTCTGTCTGTGCCTTAGCTCTCCTAACAGCTTTCCCTGCTTCCCTTAGACATTCAAGGTACTGTACACCTCCCTGTCCTCCTCCCTTTGGGTCCCCTTATACTTCCTGAAACTTGCTCTTTTAGCCCTTACTTTGTCAGCTACCTCTTTAGAGAACCATAGTGGTTTCCTTCTTCTTTTCTCTTTGGCCACATAGCCTAACACATTGGTTAGTTACCTCTACTATGGCTCCTTTTAGTTTCCCTCATTGTTCCTCCACTCCCTCCATTACCTCTCCCTTCTCCAAGGCTGCTCTTAAACATCTACCCATTTCACTGAAATCCACCCTTCTGAAATCTAATACTTTTGCACTTGTGTGGCTTAATTTAGTCCCTGTCTCCATGCCAAACCACACCACACCATGTGGTGGTCGCTGGATCCCAGCTGCCCTTCCACCTGGACTCCTTCGACTCTGTTTCCATTGGTCCATACCTGGTCCATAATTAATTTGTCTCTGGTTGGCTCATGCACCAGCTCTCTGAGTCCAATCCCCCTGCAGGGATTCCAGGATGGCCATGCTTCTGGCTGAAGCAGCTGCCTGTGTGGTCCAATCTACATCCAGCATATTGAAATCCCCCATCAGCAGGATTTCACCTTTGGCTGCCATGTTATGAATTTCCTCCATTAGTACCCTGTCCACTTCCTCCCTCTGTGCTGGAGATCTGTAGATCACCCCAGTACGTACTGCTGTGTCATTCCCTGGTTCAAGGCTGACTCACATTGCCTCGGCCTCTCCCTGTTTTCCCTGTACTACTGTAGCCTTTATGCCTTTTCTGATGTACAGGGCCAACCCCCCTCTCTGTTTATCTTCCCTGTCCCTTCTGAACAGTGTATAGCCCGCTACATTGATGTCCCAGCTGTGATTAGCAGAATACCATGTCTCTGTTATCAAGGTCTGCATCCGTCATCAAGGTTTTCAGGTCTGGAACCTTATTTCCCAGACTGCAGGCATTTGTGAACATGACCTTCCATGATTTATACCCTGCCCTCCCTCTGTTCTCTCTCTCTTGCTTGTTTCCCCCAACTCAGTTTTCTTGTTCATGTGCTCCTGCCCCCCTTATCCCCCCTTTTACATGCTTTGCCTGCCTGCTTATAACTGCCCGCCTCAGTTGTTCCTGTTGTCAACTTGTGTTTTTGCATGTTACCATGGGGGAGTGTTCCTAAGCCACCTGCCCCTCCTGGCCCCCCCCCGGCCAGTTGAAATGCTCTCTGCTGAAGCATTCCAACTTCTCATCAAGGAGTGAGGTCCCCTTCCTGGACAGATGCAGGCCATCCTCCTGATACAAGCTCACATCTGCCCAGATGGGGCCCCAGTCCACTATGAAGCCAAATCCTTCCCTTCCACACCAATCCTTCAACCAGGTGTTGAAAGCTTGGATGTGGAGTACCCTAGCCTCACCTGTGCTTTGAACAGGTAGCACATCCGAGAATGAGAAGAAACATGCTACCTGTTTCAGGTCCCCCCTTGGTGTCCTGAAATCCTCCTGTAGTCTGGCTAACTCCACCCTTCTCCCTGCCAGGTCATTGATCCCAGGTGGACAATGACATCCAGCTCCTCCCTGCTGGCAATCACCCTAGTGATCCTGTGGATTTGCTTCCTATCCCTCCATGCAGTGCTTCCTGGGATGCACTTGACCTCCCTCTTCCTCCCTAACTTCACACCCCGGACAATAGAGTCCCCCACTAGGAGAGGCTTCCTCCTTCTCCTCCTCCAGGATCCCCTGCTCCCCCTTCCCTGGGGCTCCAGCTTGGAGGTCCTGACCATCCTCCCTGGTTTCAGCTGTGGGTGCCTGTGTGGGGCATTCCCGTTCTTCCAAAATAGTGTAGGAGTTATTCAGCTGGACCAGTTGGGGAATGTGCTTCTGACTCCCCCCCCACCCTCCATGAGCCCACTGTGGTCCAGTCACACTTCTTCCTGGGCATCCTATGAGGTTCCTGTTGTGGACCTGGTGGCCTCTGGGTGGGAGTGGATGCCGCCTGTAACCTGGCCAACTCTGCGTGGAGACAGATAACCTCCTCCCTCAGCCCAGAAAAGTGCCTGCAGATAGGGCAGCATCGCAGCCTCCAGAATGTCTCCCTGAAGACTGCTGCACAACTACGGCACTGCTTCACTCCTATCATGACTGTTACCCTCCTTGGTCTTCTGCCTGCTTATGCCTCCTAATTGCTATCTGCTATCTCCTAACCCTCCTCACTCTTCTGCCTGCTAACCCCTTTTTTTTTCTTCTCCTTCTTTCCCTGTCTGTCTCCTTCTGTAGTGACTTACAGCTTCTCTCGCTTCCTCTTGTATGTGCCCTTATGGACCTATTTGCTAGCTACACCCTTTGTACTTCTGCCTATATACCAGCTAGGCTATTGCCTGTGCTGTGCTGCCTGACTGTTCCTGTGTCTTTAAGTTAGTGTGGCTTGGCCTATCACTATAAAGTTAGAGCACCTGGGGTGTTTGGGGAATGGGTGTGGGGGGGTTGTTCCTTTGGTACTCGGTGTCTATAAAAAACAATCAGGTAAAAAAATGCCTTCTTCTGTAAACTACAGAAGAATTACATAAAACCTGTTACAAAACACAGACGTTACCTGGAATCTGTCAGATCAAATACTAAAATATAACACTAAACTCATTCATCTAGGTCTGGTAAATAGCAAGAAATGTATATTACTCAAATGGAAAGATGCTGTGCCACTAGGTTATTCAACATGGCTGAATTTTATGATCATGATACATAGCATTGAGATGGTTCACTACATGTCATTAAAGAAGCAAGATTTTATGATAAAATGTGGTTGCAATTTAAACATGCCTTCCTCCTATATATCTCCTTGGTCCGAAGGTACAATAGAACAGGAACATATTACCATTTTCATTACATACTAAAGCCATACTATGAAAATAATGGTGCATGTACAAGGCATAATGTGATATGTTTCTTTTATGTGAAGATAACTCACTTTCATATTATATTATATATTAAAACTGTATTTAGAGATGAGGTAATCTCTTTGTATAAATTCTTAATCCACAAGATTTTTATTATTGCAACTCTATGGTATTCTTGTATTATATTTGGTACTCTGTACAATTGTTTTCTCTTGTACAGTATGTAAATTATATGTATTAACCCTGCTCCTCCAATAAAGCATTTAAAAGACATTGCAAGAAATGAGTTTTATAAGTTCGGACACATTTCTTTGGCAACATTCTCCCAGACTTGGTAGTCCAACTGCCAATATTCCATGCCTGCTTATGAACCCAAGTCACTGTTGTGGTAGCATGACACACTACCAGTGGATCATCGGACAACCATGGTAGCATGACACACTACCACTGGATCATCGGATGACTGTGGTAACATGGCACACTACCACTGGATGATCAGACGACCATGGTAGCATGACACACTACCACTGGATCATCAGATGACCATGGTAGAATGAAACACTACAACTGGATCATCGGATGACCTTAAGTTGTTCCAGTTTTACTGAGGACTAAGGATGAACCAATGTCCAGTTTATATTTGGTGAATGTGCCAAAGTTCAGCAATTTTACCTTCTATTCAGCACAAACATTTGGGCCACTTAGGGATCATTTTGACCTTTGGACAGATAAATGAAAAAAATACACTTCAGCTCTTCCCAGGTGGCCAGGCCAAGTCCCATTACTACCTCTTCTCCACCCTGGTCATTTTCCACCCTTCCCCTTGAAACTTGAACTTAGCTATGTCCTAGATTTGAAAATTGGACATTTGGGCAATTTGGCTCATATCAAAAGTTGTACAACAGACAACTGAATCTAGACATAAGCTTTAAAAATTCCACTCTTGATATCCACACAGTAATGACCAGTTGCATTGCAACTTTTTTTTTATTTATTTGTTCATTTATCTGTAAAACATGGATGATCTCCCAGCCACTGTAACAACCTGTAGCACCACCCTTTATGCAGATGATCTGGTCATCCTGGCACACTCCTGAGACATTGGGATTCTCAACCTTCAGTTGACTGAGGACTTTAAGAATATTCAGTCCTGGGTAACATCTCACAGACTGGTCCTCAACCTGAAAAAAACTCAGGCCATGCTGTTTGGGTCATTGGCCAAGATCCAGGCCTCCCCTGTCCCTCTGTGTGTCATTGGTGTGGATGGTGCTCCCCTCCTAACCACAACTTCCATCAAATACCTTGGAGTGGCACTTGACCCCCAACTTGACCTGAGGAGTCACATCCTAAATGTCTGTAGAACCGTAAACTGTAAACTGGGTCTTGCCTACAGTGCAAAGAAAAATCTGACATCTGCTGCTCGTCTGGTACTTGCCAGAGGTGTGCTGCTCCCTTCGCTGAGCCATGGCCTACTCCAATTTGCCTGCACCTCCAAGGTTCTCCTTACCTGTTGGCACACAACCTACAACAATATCTGTCGCTTTGCCCTGGCTGCCCCTCGACTCACCCACCATTGTGAGCTATATGACAAACTTGGCTGGCTTTCCCCGGCAAATCACTTGAACTTTGGGCTGGGTTGTTTTGTGGGTAAAGTGATCAGAACTGGTACCCCTCCATGGCTGGCACAGCTTCTCATGCCTGCTGACCCCTCCTCCTACTCCCTCAGGAGCTTGGGGTGCTCAAAGTCCCCTTAATCCGAACCCTTATGGGGGATAAGGACTTTTCTACAAGTCCTCCCAAGCTATGGAACTCCCTCACTGCCCATGTTCACTCTTCCCCCTCCCACTTGTGCCTCCGGAATTCCCTGTGGAAGCATCTGAAGCTATCCTCAGCATGCGAGTGTCACAAGCCAGCTTAAACTTGGTCTCTGCACTGGACTCTCACTTGAATGAATGAGATTTGCCTGATTAAATCCTCAGGAACTAGTTGTTTCTGTGGCTCTGCTAATGGCCTCTCATACACTGTGATTACTGTCCCTGCCATTTAATGACCTAGAATATTTATTTTTTGTATGTATGTTTATTACCTCTTACTGCTTACAGTAGACTATCTATGTTAGCCTGTTCTCTTGTATCAATGTACTCAACTCTTCTCATTGTTATGTACTCTGCTTGTACCTGTATCTTCATTGTACTCTCCTGGGTCATTCCTGAAAATAGGCATATAACTTGTCTAGTGTACCTACCTGGTCAACAAAAGCTAAATAAATAAACAATGAGACAAAAGTCTCATTTGCAGTGAGGTTCTGGGCTAGGGGTATAACAGAAAACATAGAGAATACAGTATGGGCAGCCATGGACAACCAGCCCTTGCTGCCATAGAGGGGTTCTGATCACATCAGACATTGGGGTGGTAGCTTAGAAATATTTTAAGACATTTTTTGTCTTTTTTTGTTCAGGTTGGACTTAGAAAATGTTTGTGACCATTTTCATTTGTTTAAGTTCCTGCCAGACTTAGAAAAACCTTCACAAGGCTTTTCAGGTTTTCTAGTCCAGAAAAGGCAAGGCAAATTTTATTTATATACGCTCAATCCATCAAGGGTTCTGAGTGCTTTACAAACACAAAACAGATACAAAAAGCTTTAACATATGCTAACAAAAGAACACTAAAATAAATCAAGTTCTATTAAAAGCTTGCTCAAATAAAAATGTTTTGAATGAGCCTTTGAAGGCCTCCTCTGAGCTGGCTAAACAAATATGATAGGGAACAGAGTTCCAGGTAATAGGTGCCGCAACCCCACAGGCTGTGTCACCCGATATCCTGAGCCTTGAGGTGGGGACTGAAATTGGGCGACTTGGATATGAGCGAAGTGAACAGAAGAACAGGAGGGGGAATGGAAGAGGAAGGAAGGTATGTAGAAGGCTGCCGAGCTGGCCGTGTGGTGTGGTGGTGAGGGTGGCTGACTACAGTGGGGTGGATGCAAGGTTCGGGGCTGGGGAGGAGCACAGTGTTTTGTGTTTTAAGTGCGGGAGTAAATCTATCTTACAAGTTTCTCCCCCTTCCCGACATGCACCCCCCCTGGAGTTGAGAATCTTTATTAAGGGGGGTGCGGGTGTGAAGCCCCCTATGATGGGGGTGCGGTGGGTGCAGCCCCCACATAAAAACATTTGTTTTCACTGGTGTTGCCTCAATGGAAGTGTACATCACTGTTTTGGTTTTTCAGCGATGTACACTCGCTGTAATGGCAATCGCTATTTGGCAGTCGCCATTATGACATGGAACCCTAGCAATCCAGCTTCGGTGGAGTGGAGAGAGTGGGTTGGTTGATAGGGAATCAGGAGCACTTTTTAAGTAGTGTAGTCCTAATCCATGTAGGGCCTTGTATGTTAACAATCCAATCCTGAAGGTGATGCACGAACACAAAGGCAGCCAGTGCAGAGCGTGCAGAACTGGAGTAATATGGTCTCTCGATGAGGAGCCCATCAACAACTGGGCTGAGGCATTCTGCACCAGCTGCAGTTGACGCATCAGATCTCCAGATAGCCCTAGGTATAGAGCATTGCAGTAATCCAACCTTGTGGTGACAAAGACATGGATAATCATCACTAGGTCATCCTAAGCTAAGAACATCAGGATCCGAGCAATGTTACAAAGATGGAAGAGACCAGACCGGACAACAGATGACACTTGAAGTTTGAAGGTCAATCTGTCATCCAGTATGACTCCCAGATCTCTGACTGCACTCACTGCTAAGAGGTGCTTGCTATCCAACAAATGGTGGGCAACCCCTCCACCAGTAGGCAAGCCCCAATGACCAGGTTCGATAACCATGAGTTCCATCTTGCCTGGGTTGAGACATAACCAGTTGTCAGCCATCCAACCATTCATCTCAGCTAAACAATGGCTCGGCACAAAAGACACATCAGGGGCACAGGGCAGGTACAACTGGGTATCATCTCCATAGCAGTAAAAGCCCACATTATACCACCTTATGCTCTCCCCTAGAGGGAGCATATACATGGAGAATAAAATGGGGATGAGGATCGAACCCTGAGGAACACCACAGGGCAACACAGACAGTCCTGAGGTAAAATTCCCCAGAACCACGCATTGCATCCTCCAGGACAAATGTGAGTGAAGCACCAACATAGTTCCTCAGTTGATCAATTAACACCCCATGATCCACTGTGTCAAATACAGAAGAAAAGTGTATACTGTGGATGCTCACAGCCTTATTTTTTTTTACTTGTATTCATAACTTAGCTAAGTTATGCATAAAAATAAACAAAGTATAAAATATTCTAAGTCTCTTAGTATGCACAGTAGTCACATTTCGGAACTTAGAAAAAAAACTGCAAAAAATATCACAAAGACTTTTCTAAGTCCTGTGCTGTAGTATCAGTCAGACTTTTCACAGAAACATAGAATGTGTTGACAGAAAAGGACCGGTAGGGTTATCTAGCTTGTCCTATTTTCCCCTGCTTACTGCTATACCCTGGTCCCAGTTTGGTTACAGGTGTCCCTCCCTCCTTCCTTAGCTCCACTTATTACACCCATGTGCCTATCCCACGCATTTTTGAAGCTCCCCACTGTCTTTGCCCCTAACACCTCTTCTGGCAGGCTGTTCCAGGTGTCCACCACCCTTTCTGTGAAGAAGTATTTCCTCACATCCCTCTTAAATTCCTTCGCAAGCTTAATAGCATGCCCTCATGTTCTGGTACTCCTCCTCCTTCTGTGAAAGAGACTCCCCTCCTGCACCTTGTTCACCCCTTGAGGTACTTATAGGTCTTAATCATGTCCTCTCTCTCTCCTCTTCTCCAGAGAGTACAAGTTGTGCTCCCCCAGACTCTCCTCATATGGTTTCTCATGCATCCTTCACATCATTTTGGTAACCCTCCTCTAGACTGTTTCCACCTGTTAATGTCCCTGCAAAGGTGCAGCCTACAAAACTGGACACAGTACTCCGGGTGGGGTCTCACAAGTGAGCAATACAGATGCAACAACACCTCCCTTCTCCTGCTAGAAATCCCCCTCCCTATGCATCCCAGCATCCGGCTAGCCTTGTCTACTGCCTTGTTGCACTGCCTACCACCTTGAGATCATCAGATACGATTACTCCACTGTCCATCTCTTGCTTGGTAACTGTAAGTACCCCCCATGTAATACACAGTCCCCAGGTTTCCCTGCGCCAGGTGCATGACTTTGCACTTTGTGACACTGAAAACACATTTCCACTGCCCTTCCCTGATCCACCTCCCTAGTTACCCAGTCAAAGAAATCTATGAGATTTGTTTGACATGATATTTCCCCTGTGAAGCCATACTGCTGGTGGTCCTGCATCCCATTTGCCTCCAGGCACTCCATCAGTCTCTCCTTTAGCTGGGACAAATGCAGTGGCTGAGCCAAGACAGGAGACATAAATGAACTGATCGATAGGTGGAGAGTAGTTACCACTGAGCATCTGGTTTGATATTCAGTTACAGAGACCAAGACTGACATTCAGCTGTTTCAGGCTCCAGAGGAGAAAGTATGTGTAGGGTGGGGTGTGGTGGCCTAATGCACTATAAGCAACCAATCAAAATGTTCCATCTTACTGTACTGTTTTACAATAAGTATTAACATGAATATCTCAATCTGCAGTGATGTATTTGCCAGGTTCAGGAGGCAATTGATAGACAATAGGTGATAGTATTATTTAGAGGGCAGTTCTGTGAATCTCAGAACCGAATTTCAGGGCATTGAGCAATTGTCTCCTTTGCTTAGTCTTGCATCTCTGAATCTCCCACGCTTCCTGAAATGGCAATGATGTTTTCTCCACCCTCTATAGATCTGTAGAGCAGTTTGGGGTATAGTTGAGAAGTTGGGGCACTGCACTGGAGATGTGAAGGTCACTGGTTCAAATCTGATTTCAGTCCAATTCTCTCTGGGCATGTCAAATAACATCAGCATTTAAATTTACAGCTGAAGTTTGAATGTAGCTTCACTGTCAAGCAAGAATTAAATGGGAGGCTTGCTTATGTAGAATAAAATATTTATATGTAATTCTTAAACTACAGTAATTTAAAACTGTTCTTGTTACAGTTGCACTCATTCTTTGTCACTCACTACACAAGTTTCTTAAGAATGCTAGCATTAGGCATTCACCCATCTCTTAATGTGAAATGTCTCAGAAATCTAGTTTCTCTGAATTAAATGTTTTTCAATGGGTCCAATGGAAGTATTTGCCATTAGTATTAGGGATTTTTAATGCACAGTCACCTTTTGTCATAGTACAATTTTAGAGCACTTCAGCTTTTTAGGAGTAAGATTTCTTTATTTTATTCTTACCCATTTGGTGCACTTTATATAGTTATTTTTAATAAGTCAGTAAAACTCTGCTGATAGTTTTGGTTTATTCCAATGTCTGTATGGCACAAGTAATACATTACACACAGGAGTGCTTTGGACTATTTGAAGTGCCCATTTCTAGGAAGGCTCTGTCGGTGATGGAAGTGCTAGGGCTCAGTATTTTGCTTGTGAGCACTAAATACATGTGTTCATTTCGCCAAAATGGTATGCTTCTTTGTGTGGTTCAGTGGTGCCTCTCTTCTGTAATTATAGAAACACAGAGAGGTCCAGATTGCATAGAGATGGAAAGCAATTGCTCTGATATCTATCCCGCATGGACAAGGTTCAGCTCACTTAGGAAAGGGGCTACAAACTAAGATTTTAGGACAGAATATCATACTATTCTAAGAAGCTAAATCCAAATTAAACTATGGTATGAAATATAGTTACTTGTTACAGTATTATGAGTTTTTATCTTCATGTTTGTGATGCGTGGAAGGAGCTTGGCTTGGGGACATTCCGGTTGGAGTTGGAGTGGGAGGAAGACTACCAGTGTGTGATGTATAAAATGAGGGTGAGTAGTATTAACAACCACCAAACATGAAAGAGACCTGGGGGTAATCATATCTGATGATCTAAAGGTGGCCAGACAGTGTGACAAGGCAGTGGGGAGAGCTAGTGGGATGCTAGGGTGCATAGGGAAGGGTATCACCAGCAGAAAGAGACAATTGGTGTTATCGTTGTATAGATCACTGGTGAGACCTCACCTAGAGTACTGTGTCCAGTTCTGTAGACCACGTCTCCAGAAGGACATAGACAGAGTAGAGGCAGTCCAGAGGAGGGCAACTAAAATGGTACAGGACTGCATCAAAAACCCTATGAGGAGAGACTAAAGGACCTAAATATGTACACCCTGGAGGAAAGGAGGGAGAGGGGGTATATGATAGAGACTTTCAAATACCTCATGGGTATAAATAAGGTTCAAAAGGGAAGCACTTTTCAGAAAAAATGATGCCCAAGAACAAAGGAACATGCTATGAAGCTGGAGGGGGTAGGCTCAGGGGAGATGTGAGGAAGTACTTCTTCACAGAAAGAGTGGTGGATGCCTGGAACAGCCCCCAGTGGAGGTGGTGGGGGCAAAAATGGTAACGAGATTCAAGAATGCATGGGACAGGCATAAGGGAATGTTAGTGGTAAGGAAAGGGGGGGTAAAGCTGGACATCAAGTAGGGTCTGCAGTGTTACAGTACGTAGGGAAAATGAGCAGACTAGATGGGCCATGCGGTTCTTATCTGCTGACAAATTCTATGTTTCTATGACTTCCTCTTTTCACTTATGTACCTGAAGAAAGTCTTATTCTTATTTCTGACCTCCTGGGTTATCCTCTCCTCAGTTTGAGCCTTTGTTGTCTTTACCCTCCTTCCTGCCTCCCTTAGTTTATCTAGATATACCTTTCTGTCCACCTCTGTTTTGGTCTTTTTGTAAAAAACTGTTTTCCCTTACTGACTTAGCCACCTCCTTTGAGAACCGTAGTGGCCTCTTTCTGCTCTTATGCTTGCTTATTACCTTCAAACAACTTGCTGTTACCTTGGTTATTCCCTCCTTTATCATTTTACATTGTGCCTCCACTACCCCTGGCTATCCCTCTCTACAAGGTATTTCCTAAGGCAGCCTCCACCTCTTTAAAATCAGCTCTCCTGAAATCCAGGACCCTTGTCCTAGTATTTTTCTTCTCTTGTCCAATCCATATGCCAAAATAAACAGTATGATAATCACTTGTACTCAGATACCCACTGTGATGTCTGCAATGTTGTCCCTGTTTGTAAGTACCAGATCCAGCACTGCCACGTCTCTAGTGGGATCTATAACCAGATGCCTAAGAAATGCCCCTTGTAGGGAGTCAAGGATGGCCCTGCTTCTAGTGGTAACTGTGGCCAGAATGTTCAAGTCTACATCTGTCTGATTAAAGTCTGTCATTATCACTACTTCCCTTTTGTTTGCCATTCTGCCAGTGGCCTTCCCAAAAAACCCTATCCAACTCCTCCCCCTGTGTTGGTGGTCTGTGCACCACCCCATACAGATAAGGGCCTCGGACCCTGTCTCTAACTCAATGTGAAGAACCTCCATCTCTTCCTTTTTCCCCCACTGTGTCCTTGTATCTCCATGGCCTTTATACCTTCCCTTACATATAAAACAACCTTCCTTTTCCTCTCTGCCTTATCCTATCAAAACATGTTGTAACACAGCATAGCTACCTCCCAGCTGTGGTTGTCGGTGCACCAAGATTCTGTTATGGCCACCAGATCCAAGTCTGCCTCTGCAATGGTAGTCTCAAGATGAGTAATTTTGTTTCCTAGGCTCCTTGGCTTGGTGCACATTGCTCTCCACTGCTTTTATCTCTCCCTTCCCCTACTTTGCCTTCCCTTCCCAAGTCCATCCTTCACTCGTTGTTTTCCCTGGAACTGTATTCTCCTTTTTATTTTCCTTTGTCCACCTTCCCTATTTTATTCTCAGCCTTAGATCCACCTCCTGACCCTCCCATCCCTTTCCCCCTTGCCAGATCCAAGTCTGCCTCTGCAATGGTAGCCTCAAGATCAGGAATTTTGTTTCCCAGGCTCCTTGGGTTGGTGCCCATGGCTCTCCACTTCTTATGTTTCTCCCTTCCCCTACTTTACCTTCCCTTACCAAGTCCATCCTTCACCCTTCTTTTTTCCCCGGTACTGTCCTTTCCCTGTTTATCCTCCCTCTGTGCACCTGCTCTAGTTTTTTTCTCAGCCTTATACCCACCTCCTGACCCTTCCATCCCTTCCTCCCATACCCCATGTCCCTCTACTCCTGGAGAATTTATTTCCCCTGGGCTTTTCCTCTCTTCTGTTCCATTCTCTGGGGAGAGCATTCACTGCCTCCCTGTTTTTTCTACCTCCCCTCTTGGCTAGTTTAAATGCCCATCAAAGGTGCATTTAAACCTTCCACCCAAGACTGCTATTCCCTTCTTGGATGGATGGAGGCCATCTCCTTTTGCAGGCCTTTATCTCCCTAGGTAGGACCCCAGTCCCCACTCTCAGGTAGAGGAGTATGTCGAGGGACACTGAGGAATTGTGTGATGAGGGGGACAATTCTGCAACAAGACAGGTAATGCTGGGTTCTGATTGGAGTAGGGAGGGCTGTGCTGGATGCCAGCCATGGGAAATGCATATTCATATCTATGCCATATGCAGTAGACAAAGCATTAAACTGCTGAATTTGGGCCATGAGGGATGGAGTACCAGCAGAAGATTGGGTCCCCACTGCTGGTGTGTGTATACAGTTATAGGTTAGTAGGGGTACCTTTAACAGGTAGACAGTGACAGGGCATGGTGGCAGGAGGGCTGTTCCAGTCGTCTGCCATGTGACCAATTTATTTTACTATACTTATTGCTACCAATCAGAGCATAGCATCAAGTGTCAGTGATGGCGGAGGTGCCAGTGATGGATTGGGCACCCACCACAGGTGCTTATATAATTACGTTTGTGCTGGAGGGATGAGTGAGGAATTAGGCACCTCTTGCTGTTGTTTTAGCACTGTGGGTGGAGGAGGGTGGCATGGTGGCTGAGGGTGGAGGTATATTTTTAAAGGTTCCATGATGCCGGTTCGACAATACTTTGTGGACCAGCATCTCAGTGACTAGATTTATGTCGACCACAAGTTGTGGTAGACATGTATCCTGTATGTCTCTTGGTCCTGTTTTTCTATCAAGGGGCTTTGCCCCCCGAATACCCCATTGGGGGCTCTGCCCCCTGCATCCTCCATACTTTGGATTATCAATTCCAGTCTGAATTGATTCAGGAAGGGGATGCAGGACTGGGAGATAGTGTGCCCCTGTCGTGGGCGCACCAACCCCGTGACCTGTTGACAAAGTGTCAATTTTGCTGATAGCGAGGTATGTCGCTGAGTTGGTGTTGCTGTTGGGTCAGCATACCATTTGGTTCATCTTATTTTTATAGGTTGGAATCAACAGCCTACTGTGGTGAAGGGAGGGCTGTGCCAGTTGCCCATCATGGGAAATTTATATTCATATACAGTAGATAGAGCATCGACGCATCGCCTCAGGGAGCCATGAGGGAGGGGATACCGGTGGTGGATTGGGCACCTGCCACCAGTATGTATACAATTACAGGTCACCATGGGTACCTTTCATAGGTAAATGGTGACTGACTATGATGATGGGTGAGTTGTGTTGGTGACCCACTGTGGGACCAATTGATTTTATTATACCGAACCTAACTGATCAGAGTGCAACATTGGTGGGGCCATAAGGGAGGTGAGTACTGGTAGTAGATTGGGCACTTGTGCTGGTGTTTGTCGAATAATGGGTTCAGAGGGGAGTACCAGTGGCAGATTGGGGGTATACCATTCCCACAGTGACAGGAACACAGCAAAGACCATCACAGCGACAAAATCACCAGTTCACTGTGATGGTCTGCTGGTTTCACGATGTTGCTGTCTCTGTGGAGTTTGCCCCTCCCTTGAACCAACTCTGACTCAAGGGGCGAAGTCCCTCACAAAAAACACACTCTTCTACAGTGATGGCACAATGCCAATTGGTGGCATTGTGCCATCGCTGTAGTGATGGTCAGTGAATTTCCTGTCACTGCAGTGACATGGAACCCAGACTGGGCACCCACTGCCAATGTTTGGACAGTGTGGGGGGGGGGAGGAGGGTGGCAAGGGTACCAGAGGGTAGGTGGATGTTTATTTTTAAAACAACCTTTTTTACAGGTTGTAATCAGTGACTAGCTGTTCTACAGGGAGGGCTGTGCTAGTTACCCACCAGGGAAACATATATTCATATACAGTATATGTCATATACAGTACATAAAGCATCAAACAACAGCATCAGTGGGGCTGTGAGGAAAAGGGCCACTAGTGGTGGATTAGGAACCTGCTGCTGGTGTTCATGGAATAATGGGTTGGGCAGAGGGGTGCCAGCAGTAGATTAGACACCCATCATCAAGATTTGGACAGTGTGGGTGCAGAGGGGGCATGCATTTTTAAAATGTCTTTGTTTTTACAAGTTGCAATCAATGACCAGCCCTTGTCATGGATGGGCTGTGCCAGTCACCCACTGTAGGAAATGCATGCTCATATATATGCCATATGCAGTAAATAAAGCGTCGGACTATGGCATTGGTGTGGCTATGAGGGAGGGTACATTGGCCGCAGATTGGACACCAGCTGCTGGTGTGTATACAATTATGGGCCAGGCAGGGGGAACCTTCTGCAGGTAGACAGTGACCAGTCATGGTTGTGGGAGTGCTGTGTCAGGCTCCCAAGGTGGGACCAATTTATTTTGCTATACTGATCATTACTGATTGGACTACAGCATTGTTGGAAGGGCTGTGAGGAAGGGGGTACTGTTGGCAGATTGGGCATCCACAGCTGGTGCTTTGTGTAATAAAGGGTTCAATCGGGGTACAGGCGGCTGATTGGGGCTCTATGATGCCGGTTCGACAACCCTTTTGTCGGCTGGCATCTCACCAACAGGAATCATATGGACCGCAAATTAGAGTTTACATGATTCCTGTGTGTCTCCCGGTCCATTATTTTTATCAGGGGGGCTTCTGCCCCCCGCCCCTCCCCTATCTTTAGGATTCTCAACTCCAGTCGGAGTTGATTTGGGGCGGGGGTGCAGGACTGGGAGACAGTGTGCCCCTGTGTTGGGCACACCAACACTGTGACTTGTTGGCAAAGTGCTGATTTTGCCAACAGGGATGTGGTTTGCTGTGTTGGTGTTGCCATATGTGGGGAATACTGCTGATTGGCACCTGCCACCAGTTTTAAAATTAAAATTCTGTGGCTAAGATGGCATGGGGAACAAAATATCAAGATAGGGCTTGAGATCAGGCTGCAGGGGACCAGGATGCAGTGTCTGTTCAAGAAGGGTAAGCCACTGAATTCAAAGAAAAGCCAGTCAAAAACAGAGTAATATTGTCACCCATACTGAAAAGAAAATCCACCATGCAGCAAGTTAAGGACACACTGGACGAGCTAATAAGAAATTAGGTGTAGTATCAGAGCAAGAAAAAGCAAACAGGATTTACTCAATTTTCTTTATGGTACCAATGAAGACCAGGGATCTCCAACCTGTGCTAGATCTAAAATTCCTAAACAAATGCGTCCAAATAAAAAAATTGAGACAATAAGACAGGGTGATTTCCTCATATCCATAGACTTAAGGATGCATACCTCCATGTGCCGATAAAACCGTGACACACAAGGTACCTGAGATTTCACATTCTAGGCCAGCACTTTCAGTATCATGCCCTGCCATTCAGCCTAGAGTCAACTCCAAGGGTTTTCATGAAAATATCAGTGGTGGTGGCAGCAAGCCTGACAGGTCAAGGAATCAATATTATATCATACCTAGATGAATGGCTCATTTGGACCAGATTGGAAGAACAGTCACACAGAGATATGGAAAAGGAAATGATGCTTCTAATGGATCATGGCTGGGTGTGACACATACAAAAAACTCACTAGTACCAACCAAAATGATAGCACAGTCTAGGAGCAGAGATTGATACACTAGAAGGCAAAGTAAGGCCATCAAAGAAAAAATAGACAATATGGTGAACCTAGCACACAAACTGAGTACACAACATACACCCACCATGGTACCAGTTGCACAGATATTGGGATGCATGGCATCATGCATAGACTTTGTGCCATGGGCGAGATGAAACATGCATCCTCTTTAAATGCTGACCCTCCAATTTGGCTCACCAACAGAGCAGAATTTACATGCCAAAATGATCCTAACCAACACAGTCAGAAAATTGCTACAGTGGTGGTCCAAGACACCGAACCTATCGAAAGGCACCCCTACCCCATAACTATCTTATGATGTTACGATAGACAGCAGTTCCAACCTGTGGAGATGGGGGGCATAGATGGACCACAGAATGGCATAGAGCAGACGTGTAAAGTCAGAAAGCGAAATGTCCATCAACATCCCGGAGGTGAGGGCAGTGATGAATGCCCTACAGTCATTCAAACCATACTTGAGGGGAAAACTGTGCTAATAAGATTGGACAACAAAGCAATGGTGGCATATATAACAAAGCAGAGGGGCGCGAGAAGCATCAGCCTACAAAGGGAAGCCACCAAAATCATGACCTGGACTCAGAGGAATCTAATACACATAACAGCAATTTGTCTAGCGGGGAAATTGAACACAACTTCGGACTGACTTAACAGACAACAAGTTCACCCGGGGGAGTGGCAGCTGCATCCACAAGTGTTCTAACTAATACAGAGAAGATGGGGAGTCATAGCAATGGACTTAATGGCAACAAGCAAGAGCATACAATCCATGACATTTTTCTTGAGATTCAAGGGACCGCAATCAATGGGAGTCAGTGCACTGTCCCTGCCATGGGCAGACAGCTACTCATACATATTCCTGCCATTCCCTCTCATACCACAGGTACTCAGAAAGATCTGATGGTCCAGAAAAGTGATCATATGAATCACACCTCACTGACCCAGGAGGCTGTGTTTCGTCACAGTGGTGGCGATGGCAATGGGCAAATGGTACCTGCCGATCAGGGAAGACATTCTCATACAAGGCCTAGTCACACATCCCAGCCCCGCAACATGAAGCTTATGGCCTGGCTCCCAAAAGGGAAAGACTGTTTAATGCCAGTTATCACAAATCAGTTATTAACACCATGTCATACTCAAGGAGAACATCCACTACATCAACCTATGGTAGGCAGTGGAAAATGTTTCCATCACCAGAAGCCTACAACCAGAGACAGTTTCCATATCAGATGTACTCCTATTCCTACAGCAAGGGCTAGAGAAAAATCTCTCACTCTCCTCCCTGAAGGTCCAACTGTTGGTTATTAGTGCAGCATTGGGGGTTGTTAGGTGACACTGTGCCAGGCACCCATCCAGACATTCAAAATCCCTGAAAGTCACCAACAATATCAGGCCATAAACAAAAGCAATGACAGCACCATGGGACTTGGCCCTGTTACTTAATGCCCTGACAAAGCAACCTTTCAAACCAATCAAAGACGTTGATATATATTAGATGGGCCTTAAAACCTTTTTCTTGGTGGCAATTTGCTCTGCCCGAAGGATAGGAGAACTCTGTGCCCTGTCAGGCAAAGAGCCATTTACAGTCATCACCCAGGAAGGGGTAACACTCAGAAATGTCCCCTCCTTCACTCCAAAGATAGCTACTGCAGCTCACATTAATCACACTATAGAACTCCCAACATTCTACAGTGAACATTCAGGGGCAAGGGAAAGAGCTCTACACCCACTGTGTGTAAAGAGACCTCTCGCCATGTACATGGACAGAACAAGACCATTTCAAAAAATGGAGAGACTATTCATGGTCACACAGCCACGGAAAGGGTATTGTGGCAGCAAAAGTGACTATTGCTTCATGGCTGAAAAGCACAATTCAAGAGGCGTATAAGCATCAGAATAAGCCACTGCTAGAAGGCATTAAGGCTCATACCACCAGGGTGGTAGCCACATCCTGGCTGGAGAGAAACCACACCTCAGTGGAAGAGATATATGCGCAGCAGCAACATAGACATCTATTCATAACTTTGCAAGACATTACAGACTGGACGCTGCAATGTCAGAAAGGTGGCATTTGGGACAAAGATGTTGATAGTTGCCACTTTACAGGCACCAAACCTTCTTTCTCCTCCCCTTCCAGTTAAAGGAGCACTACTTATTACATACCCTAGCTGTAAGGAGGTGGAGTGCCATGGATTTACAAACAACACAATGATAGTCTACTGACTTGGTAAAGGAGTTTGTGTTCCTGTATATCCATGGCACTCCAGGCCTTCCAATGCAAAGTGACCAGTTTGAGCCCAGCACAAGTAGGTTTATCTCATGTTATTATACCGATGCAGTAGCACCCCTATAGGTAGGGTTGAGTAGGCTGTTCAATGTTAAACCCCAATTTTTGCACCTTAATAACTGTGTCATCATTTGATGAAATAGCACAACATTTGGTATGCATGGTCAGGCTGTTAGTCTCAAGACATGAAAAGTTTTGTGACAGCATTTTGTATGGTTCTTGAGATACAGAGTGCCAAAAAAATGAAAAAAAACAAACAAACTATACTTAAAATTGTGTATTGTTCACTCTTCACCTACAGCCTAGACAGTGTGGAATTTTTGCATGAAATTTTCAGGTCTGAAGGGGCCTGTGCAAGGGTGTGCCTTTCGAAGGTTTGGTGAAAAAATATTATACCATTTTAGAGTTATAACGGTTTTTGAGTTAACTGTCTAGTTCCACTAGTAAAAAAACAAACTATCACAAGTGCTCATTTTCATGATTTACTTGCCATGTAGAAAGAAATACCAATCATGAGGGCCACCATCTTGTTTTGTTTTCACAATTTACAAAATGGTATAAGAAGGAAATAATGAGGTAAAATGAAACCCCAATACTTGTATTTTGGTAAACAGAAGATATTTAGCTTGATTCAGGTACTGAATTTCAAAAAATACTTCCGCAACCTGCATTCATCCAGGATGGGAACTGAGATCCTCAACAAACAGTGTAGATGCTACATGGTGAAGCATTTAAACTAACTGGGGTGGGGGGGCAGGCTACAGCAAAAGGCATGGACTGTCTACCCCACACAGTTTCAGAAGCAGGAATCCCAGAGTGAAAAAATTCCATAAAGAACAAATCAAAGTAAAAATCCAGGAGGGTGAGGGAAGGAGTGAGGGGGAAAAGGGAGGGAAAATGGGCTGGAGGGGGAGGGGTGGCAAAAAAATCTGGAGAGCCATGTGTACAAATGCTCAAAGTCTTGGCAACAAGGTTGCAGACCTAGAGGCCACCATGGTGGCAGTGGACCTGGACATTGTTGCAATTACAGAGACCTGGTACAATGAGAACCGGGACTGGGACGCAGCCATAGCTGGGTATGCTCTATTCAGAAGGGACAGGGTAGGAAAAAAAGTGAGGAGAGGTTGCTCTTTATGTGAAGGAGAACATAAAAACCATGGTAATACAAGGAAAGAGCGGTGAAGCTGAGGTACTGTGAGTTACCTTAGAAACAAGCAATGGGGCCACTATTTGAATGGGGTGATCTATAGATCTCAAGCCCAGGGGAAGGATGTAGATAAGGAGATGATGGAGGAAATCCAAGGAATGGCTAAAATGTGGGACATATTGCTGGTAGGTGACTTAAATATGTCAGATGTGGATTGGAGCATCCCAGCAGCAGCTACAGGTAGAAGTAGGAAAATCCTTAATTCTCTGCAGGGGGCATTCCTAGGGCAGCTGATTGGAGAACTCACTTGAGGGGATGCAATACTGGACCTAGCACTGTCAAACGGGGACAGTATCAAGGACGTCACAGTGAGGAGTCACCTGGGGATGAGTGATCGTTGCATGATATCGTTCAATGTAAGAGTTGGGCTGGAAACAAACACTAGAATGAGGGTCCTGGATTTCAGGAGGACTGACTTCAAGAAAATGGGGGAGTGCATCAGGGAAGCACAAGAAGGGATAGGAAACATGGAGGGGGTAGAGGAGCAGTAGGCAGTAATAAGAAAAGTCATAGAGAAGGCAACAAACCTCTGTGTTAAGCAGATAACAAAGGCGAGAGAAAACAGAACCTGCTATGGTTATCCAAAGAAGTAATAGGGAAAGTTAAAGTAAAAAAGCTGGCTTTCAGAAAGTACAAGGCAACACAGAAGGAAGTGGACAGGGAGGATTACCTTTAGAAATAAAGGGAGGCAGTGAAGGCAGTTAGGAACGCCAAGACACAAACAGAGGAAAACATTACAAAACAGTAAAAAAGAGCAACAAAACATTTATTAGTTATGTAAGTGAAAAGAGGAAGAACAAGAGAGGGAAAGTAAGGCTGAAAGGGAAGGGAGGGGAATGTGAGGAAGAGGACAAGAGGAAAGCAGACATATTGAACAGGTAGTTTTGTTTAGTATTTATGAAGGAGGGGGTAGGGGATGAGACACAGATAGGAGGGAAGGGCTTAAAGGGAAGGCAGAAGGACACTAGCCTGTTTACAGAGGAGAGAGTGCTCAAAGAACTAGAGAAAATATGGGTTGATAAGGTAATGGCGCCAGATGGGGTTCACCCCTGGGTACTGAGGGAACTAGCAAAGAAGCTCACTGCATCACTGACAGCACTGTTCAATCTGTTGTTGGCTACAGGGATAGTTCCGGGGGATTGGAGGAAAGTGGATGTAGAACCACTTTACAAGAGCACGAATAGGGAGGAGGCAGGAAACTATAGACCAGTATGCCTCACTTGGAGGTGGGCAAAGTTATGAAAACACTACCAAAAGAAAGAATTGTGGAATACCTTGTGACCAGTGGACTGTAGGATCTGAGGCAGCATGGGTTCATGGGGGGAGATCTTGCCAGACAGACCTGATTGATTTTTTAGACTGGGTGACAAGGGAAGTGGCTCAGGGAAGGATGGTGGATGTAGCCTACTTAGATTTCAGTAAGGCCTTCGGCACTATTCCTCACAGACGACTGGTAAACAAGCTAGATAGCCTGTGAGAGGTTCTAAAGATTGTTAAATTAGTACAGTGTTGGCTTAGTAACAGAAGCCAGAGGGTGGTGGTAAAGGGGGTTCACTCAGAGGTAGGTTCAGTAACCAGTGGAGTGCCATAGGGGTTAGTTCTGGGACCGGTCCTCTTCAATGTCTTCATTAGTGACATTGCAGAGGGGCTGGAACGGAAAGTATGCCTGTTAACAGATGACCCAAAAATCTACAACAGAGCAGACACACCTTGGGGTAGAAAACATGAGAGAGGACTTGAAAAAGCTGGAAGAACTGTCAAGGGTATGGCAACTGGGCTTCAATGCAAAAAAGTGCAAAATGATGCACATTGGGCACAGGAACCCAGGGCATCGTACCATTTGGGGGTTGAGGAGGTGACAACAACAAAGCAGGAAAGGGTTATGTGGGTCATCATTACAGATGGGCAGAGTGGATAAAATTTGCCATTTCTTGAAGTTGGTGAAATTCGCGAAGTGCCAACTTCGCAAAGTTTTTGCAAGGCAAAGTTGCCCTTTTTCTAGACAAATTGACTTATTGACTTAAATTTGTCCAAATTCACCTAACTTTGCTGCCTTTAGAGGCAAAGTTAGGCAAAGCTGCAAAGTGGGAACTTTGTGAAGTAATTCGTGTAGGCGAATTTTGCAACTTCGCTGGCGAAGTAAAACTTTGCAACATCTCTAGTCATCATATTAGATGACCTAAAGGTAGCAAAGCAGTGTGATAAAGCAGTAGGAAAGTCTAGTGGAATGCTGGGGTGGCTAGGAAGGGGTATAACCAGCAGAAAGAGGGAAGTGGTGTTACTGCTGTATAGATCAGTGGTTAGACCACACCTAGAATATTGAGTTCAGTTTTGGAGGTCTCATCTCAGGAATGACATAGATCAGGTGAAGGCAGTACAAAGAAGGGCAACCAAAATGGTGCATGACCTGCATCAGAAGCCCTATGAGAAAAGACTAAGGAAATTAAATATGTTCTCTCTAGAGGAAAGAAGGGAAATGGGGGCCATGACTGAAACATTCAAGTACCTAAAGGGTATTAATAAGGTACAGGAAGGTAGCATTTTACATAGGAAAAGATGCTCCTTGACAAGTGGTAATGACTGGAAGCTGGAAGCGGGGAGGCTCAGAGGGGATGCGAGGAAATACTTATTCACGGAAAGGGTGGTGGACATCTGGAACAGACTCACAGAAGAGGTGCTGGGTACCAAAACAGTGGAGGGATTCAAGCATGCATGGGATAGACACAAGGGAACCTTAGTAACAGGGCTGGGAGGGGGCAAGGCCGGAGATCAAGTAGGGTCTGTAGTATCACAGTAGGCAGGGAAATCTTTAGGGCAGACTAGGCTGGCCAAGGGGTCCTATCTGCCAACAACTTGTATGTTTCTATGTTTCTATTGTTCTGCATTGGGAATGGGATTACCTTTGGACATTTCTTGCACTTTTACCATTTGTGACTCGTAATTTTTAACTGTTGTGCAGTAACCTGTGGCATATTATTTGCAGCACGTAATTTGCGACATGTATTTTTATGTAAACTAAGGTAAGTGTGGTTCGATGTATTTCAATGGGGTTTTGAACTTTGATTTATAACTGTTAATTTTGCATATTTTGACCCCAAATTTTCAACATGGACTTTTTGGGACCCCACTTCATAACCAATGGTGATGGAATCATGCAAATCAGGGCTGAAAGGCAATTTCACAGTCATTGGCTGAAATCACCTTTTGGGTGAGATTTGAAAATTTTCACAACCCTCATTCATGTGGTGGGGTCACAAGAAGACTATGTTGAAAGTTTTAGATCAAAATACATAAAAATGACAAAGTTAGGAGTGAATGTTGACATTTTTCTATGCTTGCTCATAACTTCGGTAATTTTAACTTGCATTCCCTTGCTGGGGGTGTGGGAGGGATGTGCCTGGCCCTGCACTTCTGTAGGCGGACAGAGTCTTCCCATGACACAGGACCCAAAGGGCCCTGCATGTCTGCTCCTGTTCACGAAAGTCCCTTTGGGACCTATGTGAATGAGCATGCAATTCCACTATCTCAAAAAGAAAGAAAATTCTTTGCAAAATACCTTATTAATGCACCAGTGTTAATTGTGTTGTTATTATTGTCCCATAGGGTTTAATGTAGTGTAGGTATTTCCTTTTTATTAGTGTACTGTAGGTATATACTTTTGATAGTTTGGTTAGAGTAGGCATATAACTTTAATCAGGGTAGGTATATAGCTGTAATTGCTTAATTAGTGCAGATGCATACTTTTAATTGATAGATTAGTCACAGATATACAGGGAAATAAATTATGGATTTTCTATGGGGAAAAGTTCCCATCCATCTATTACATATACATTCTTTGCAAAAAAACTTTGTTAATGCATCAGTTAGGATAACCTAATGCCACAAAAGAAGGGAAATGTGACATAGGGTTTCCAACCCTAACTCCCCACCCCCCAAGCAGCAAAAGGAAAAAAAAAACATTAGGGTTTTGGGTCTCCAAAGTCTTGGTGAATCTGTGGTGGGGTCTTCCTTGGTGTGGTCAACCCTAATGCTCACCCTGTTCCCTGAGCAAACAATGTCACACATGATCTCCTTTCTTCATGCAGGGTGCGGAGGGCACTGTGTGAAGAAAGCTACAACAAACTGTGTTGGCAACATGTGGCAAGACATACTTCTCTACCCTTGAAGAGTGTATCACTATGAGGCACTGGCTTCAGCTCTACCTTGTGCTTAGGACAGCAGGCTATAGGCTGTAAGAAGGGGTGAGCAGTAGGGTTGGCAACCTCAAGGAAGCCCCCCACCACTGATTCGCCAAGACTCCAGAGACTCCAAACTCTAATGTTATTTCCTATTGCTGTTTAGGGGGTGGGGTGGTGAGTTAGGGTTGGAAATCTCTCCCTTTTTCTTCAGGAGGAATTGGAGTTTCTGTCCCTATGTGGAACAGGTGATCTAATGTCTGATCTACTACTTTGCACTCTCTGAGATGTGTAGATACTAGAGACTGGAAAAAATATTGTCTACAGAACAGAGAAGAGAACTCTGTTGCACAGCCCTGTTAAATTATCTCCAGTACCCATGTATCTGAGGTGGTCTGGGCCCATCTGTTGTTAAACACCTGTAGGGGTCCACCCAAAGTATGTGGACAAGAATAAGCCAGCATAACCTCATGCTGAGTAACCACCTCACTGGTTGGCTGTCCTGAAATGTATATAGGAAAAAGCCTCTATACAGCTAAGACTTGAAGTTTGAGAGGTGGCAGCAGTACCTCACTAGTATCAATATCTTTGAAAGGAATGATAATTTCCGTGGAAGTTAGTTACAACCACAGCCAAAACCCCTACCTCTGTATCCACTATTGGGAGCTTGTTGAGTCTTGAAACTCGACAAGGAACCCTTTTTATCCTTAAACTCATTTAAAACATCTTCTAGCTGCAGATCAAGCAACATACCACTGGTGAAGGGCCCACTAAGGAAATGCAGCTTGGAAGCATGATCTAGTGACCAATGCCATAGTCAAACTGATCTAAGGGCCACCACAGCTGCAGCACAACCTTGTGTTGAAGCACAAGTGAGAGCTACCATGGAATCCCATAAAATGGAGGCTGCCACGTAAACTAAAGGAAAGGAGATCTCTAACTGAAGAGTCTCTGGAATCTCATCTACTTCTGTAGGTCACAGATTGACATAGCACTTAGGCTACCAATGCTGAAGCTGATGCTACTCTTAAACCCAAACATGGTGTAGAGTATGCTCATTTGCTGCTTCCAGATGCTTATCATTTGGGTCTGAACGTGTTGCTGCCCCTTTTCCTGGAATAACAGTATGTTTGACCACATAAGCTATGGCTGCATCCATAATCAGTACAACAACCCATTTGTTTACCAAAGAATCAAGGAACAGGCAGCATTTTGACAATGCCTTAGAAAACTGCTTTATCCTGTCCACATGATCCCATTCATCTTTAACTATCTGCAGAAAGTGTTAAAATCAAGGGAAGCATTTGGGAGCACTCTGTGTAGAGGACAAGATGGGATTACCATTTTGGATCTCCAGAAGCTGCAGAACTCTATAGGTCACCTTGACAAAGAAGGGGTTATGCTTAGGATGAAATAGGAATCGGATCAAGGAAGCTTGATTCTCCTCTACCCATTCCATTCCTCTTTAGCCTTACCAGAATTCTGAGGTTCCTCTAGATCTTGAGGGTCAGTAGGATTCATTTTACCTTAGGCGCCTTCCAGATCATCTTACTGAAGGAGGGTACCTTCCCCAGAGAGGTCTGGTGATTCATTCATATCTGAAAGGACATCTTTTCCACTCAAGCTGTGTGATACAACATGTCTCAATACATCTTGAAGTTCCTGACTTGAACCCCAGCCCACTGAGGGTGGGGTCTGGTGTCAATCAGGTGTACGAGAAGGAACACTTTTCTGCAGCCTTGTCACTTGATCTTCCTTGTAGAAGAAATCATTGAGATTCTGTAACAAAGAAGGGATCTGTGTAACTCTCTACTGCCACTGCCAAAGTATGTGTAAAACTATTAATTCAGATGTGCCTTTACCTGGGCCTCCACCATTGGATGCCAAAGAATTAGCATTGGTTTTGCTCATACAGAACAAACAGATATTACATACAGAGACTGCCTCAAGGTCTTATGACATATTTTATGTTTTTAGTTATTGAAAAGGGCTAGCAGAATGCCATTTCTCCTTGCTTTTGAAATACTGCATCCAATACTAACTTAATGAAAAGCTGCATTAGTATTGTTAACTTGTAACTTTTTTATACACTTGCCTCATTTTTGCACATCTTGCATCTATTTTTGTGCATGTGCATGAAAAATCTGCACCCTTTCAGCAATTTCTTATGTACTTGCAGTAATTTCACAAGAGTTACATCACTATGCTTGTGTCAATTTTGTGATATTGTTGCACCAAAACCTACCACAAATGATGCAAACCAGCTAAAAGTGCCATAGCTGTATCAAAATGGAGTACCAATGACTGGGAAAATATAAATAAACTAAAATTGAGATTACACCTCACAAACCCTCATGAATGGTGAAAAACAACCTGAACATGCCTGCTTTGAGGAAAAACTGTAGAGGAGATGATGCAGAGGAGGGAGGGAAACGTAATGGAAAACAGTTATAAAAATATTTACCTAGGCACCAAACTAAAAGCAGACCACTATAGCATAACCTTTTGCACTTATCTTACATCCTTGAGAAATGTTGAAAGAATTCAGGCAGAATGGCAAAAAATCTAACCTCAGACAAGAATTTGGGTTTAAAGCAGAAGCCAGGAATGTTCGGTGGCCTGCAGACCCCTGTGCACACCCTTCCAGCTGCTGACCACTGTGGCGTGTGCATGGTGATGCCAGTGTAGTGCTGTCTGCCACTGTGCAATGGTGCTCAGTGTCTGAGGCATGCACAGTGCCAGCCACTGGGTATGGTAGTGTTGGGTCCTACGGGGGTGTGGGGGGGCCTGTTGGGGTGGGCGTGCATATGGCCCTGTGGGCATGGGTAGAGGTGTGTGTGCCTGTGTGTGCATGCCACGTGCAGCCCTGCTGTTCCCTGCCTTTGTGTGTAGTTCCCCACCCAATACCACGTCCCTGACGCCGTCCTCCCCTGGTGTCCACCCCTGTCTGTCAGTGGGCTGTGCCCTTGCCCTTGGTGGTTGCACGTGGCCCTGTTGACCTACCTGTATTGTCCAAAGTGCTCCTCTGTGATGGTGTCCTGGTGCTGCTGGGCCATCTGGGCCAGCTGGGGATCCCATCGCCCAGGGGGTGGCTGCCCAACACCAGCTGGACTGGCGTCCTCATCGTCCCCACTGCTGTCCCATTCCTCGACCTCAACAGCTATCCCACAGTCGGTGGCCATGTTGTGCAGGATACAGTAGGCCAGGAATAGCCTGCAAGCCTTTGAGAGGCTGTACTGAAGGGTACCGCCTGACGTGTGCAGGCAACGGAACTGTGCCTTCAGCAGCCCGAACACTCGCTCGATGACATTCCATGCTGTAGCATGTGCCTCACTGTACTGTTGCTGTGCTGGGGTCAAGGGGTGCCAGTATGATGTGAGCAGCCAGGGCCATAGCGGCTAACCAATGTCACCTGTGTTTAGAGGGGATTCATTAACATGGTGGTCTGTGACACTGTGCCATGGGCCTTCATGGCCATTCCCCATGGCACCCCTGCCCATACCCCACACACACACCCCCATCTGCACCCATCGTCCAGTGTGCTATGCATACTTACCTACCAGATGGCCAGTGGGGATGTTCCCACTCTTGAACCTATGGCACAGTGTGGACTGGTGTCAGCTGAAGGCATCGTGTGCTCCCCCAGGGTGCATGGCAGAGACATTGATTATGCGCCCGTGGCATCGCACACCACTTGGCAGTTGACACTCGGGTAACCCCTGCGGTTGATGTATGCTGCCCCCTCGGGGCCAGGTGGCATGCAGATGTCTACATGGGTGCAGTCTATGGCCCCGAGCACACCAGGCAACCGTGCTACCCTGTGGGACTCCTGCATGTTTGCTGTGCGCTCCGCCTGTGTGCTGGGGAAATGGATGTACTCTACAGCATGTGGCAGCAGAGCGCTGAGGAATTGTGTGAGTAGGCATGATGCGGCTGACTGGGTTATGCCTGTCATGTCCCCTGTTGGTCTCTGGAAGGTGCCCGTGGTGAGCAGGCACATGACAGCTGTGATCTTAGTCTCCACGGACAGCGTGTGGCTCCGTCATGTGGGTGCCTGCATCTCATCACTGCACAGCTTACAGAGCTGCCTCAGAATTGCCCAGTTCAGGTGGTACAGGCCCATAATCTCGGTGTCACTGTGCTGTTCGAAGGTGGTGCGGGCACGGTACAGCCTGTTCTGGGCTTACCGCCGCTGGGTCCTTCCATGGCCATGCCTCCCTGCTTCCTGCCTTCTCACACCCCTTATTACCGTCTCCATCTGGAAGGTGGCACTGGCCATATCCCTGGTTGGTGTCCCCCCCAGGCGGCTGTCTACCTGGTCCCTTCCCGGCTGTATGCTGCTGGTGCTGCCCCTGCACCAGGTACACCCCTGGCTCTTCACCACTGTGTGCCCTGCCTCTTGACCACTGCCCTCCATCCTCTGTGGCACACTCAGGCCCTGTTGCACACACACACACACACACACACACACCCACCCTTCACTCACTCGCACACACCTCCAGTGACCCCCCCATCCACCTCCTGGCCACACCTGATCCCTGCTTCTTGGCTTGCTTCCCTGCCACTCTGTCTCCACGCTCCCCTGCTATGGCTCCTCTGTAGTGCATTCATCCTCCCCTCACTTACTCCCTTTTATATTGGTTCATTTCCGCTTTCGCTCAAATTCCACTTGCTCCACTATTGTGCACGTTGCCTACTGTTGAATATTGCACTGCACACATTATTCCTGGTTACGCCCCCTGCACTTGAGCATGCATTCATTTCTGTTGCACTGCGGCGCATTGGGTGTTGTGCTGCACAGCCGCGCCCGCTAAATATTGTACATTGACGCATATCTGCTCTTGCGCGGGTGCATCCCTATTGTGCATGGTGCAACTGCTCTGAATATCCCACCCTTAGGTGTATAAGAGGCAGGTAGCATGGGGGTCACCAGGTTCAGGAGTTAGATGCACAGTGTCACCAAGAAATGGACTGCTGAGCGGGGTAGCACAACAGTGGTAGGCCCCCAGGTTGGAGCAAAAAAGCACAGAATGTTAACAATTCCAACCTGAATGCAGGATATTTAAGGATCACATCCAGTAAATTTATAATCCAGGGAGCCTGGTGTACATGCAAGTCTAAGACTTAGAGGTACTCAAAAAGATGTAGAGGGGGAAGGTGATGTCTTGGGCAGCAGGAAGAAAGAATTCTGGCTATTCCAACAGGGTAGGTTCCTAGGAAAAGGAGTAGGTGACTCATGTTTTAAGGAAGTTTGTCACTCTAAAGAACAAAGAGGATATCAGTGGGATCAATAGTTCTACTGAGTCAATCTGGTTACGCCAAAAGAGAAGGAGGGATAGTCATCCAGTGAGCAACAGCAGGACTGCAAAAATCTCAGCCCAGCTTATCAAGTGAAGTAGTGATATGTGCATTGTTAATGTTAAATTCCACAAAATAAATTCTGGATGCTTCATCTACAAAATATGCTGTCATAAATATGTAAGAAAATGTTACTAATCATTTTTTTTCTTCTGCAAAATTAAAACTGCTTAACCAATTTATCCAGTTGTGTTAGACACCAGGATACACGGACCATGGATATGCATGTCAAATGTTAACTCTATGCATGCAAGAGCAGAGAAGTTACAAACATTCACATTTTTGATAGTTTTCAGAAAGTTTTGCAAACATTTACTTAGTAAAGTTTTGAACCCCTGTAACTTAAAAATCTCTTACCTAATTTTCTCCTTATTTTGACAATTTTATAAGCATTGCAAAAAGGCTAACCATACTAATTTACACATGTTTAGCTCCAAATGTGCCTGAGTTATATGTAGATGAAATTTGTTCATGAAATTTCCTGAAAAAAGTAAAATGACAGATTTTGAGCTCATATAATTTTGAGACGATGCATCATATTGTCATGAAATCTGGCACATTGTTAGAACAACTATCATCAAGAAATCATGCCAGATTTAAGATCCCTGACCCAATAGACAGTTAAGGTATAGGCAGATAAACATGTTTATGAAATTTCGCACAAACAATAAAATGACAACATTTGAGCACCTGTAATTTTAAAACTGTATCACCAAATTACACGATATTTGGCAAATTTGTGGCCATTGTCCCAGAGAGTATATACTCAAAAGTTCAGAGCTGTAGCTTGAACGGTCATTGAGGTATAACCAAATTACTAAATTTTAAAAATTCCACACAATTTCAAAGCCATTCCACAGAATTTCATGGAACTTTGCAAAATTTCATAGAAATTCCACAGATTAGGAATTTTTACATTCTGCATGGCTCTAGGTTTAACTTAAAAATACCTACTCAAAATTACATATACCCCCACAATGCAAAGGTTATTTGTCTTTTTATCTTGATTTCTTATTTTGGACCCACCATGACCCAGACCAGTAAGACCACATAAGAGCTGGGTCATTTTCCTCTTGTTTGAGATATGGATGAAGCACACAGATGAATCCTGAGAAGGATGAAACACGTATCTGTGTCTTCTGTTCTTGTTTTTTGCAGATTGTGTGAGAGGTCCTTTGGACCTACACTGCTGCTTAAAGCAGAACCAGTCAAAATTTTCATAGTGATTTGCATAGACATCCCGTGATGCTTTGTGGAGGGTATGTGTAAATCTGAATTTGTTTGAAACCTGGCTTTGTTCTCAATGCCCTTTTTTGGTAATCCTTGCCTCAGTGCTTTTGTGGTAAGATTCTATGTCTTTTACCTTGCTTTCTTATTTTGGGCCCCCCACATACCTCTCAACCTTTCTTCCCTGAAATGTATGACAAGATGTGTGACAAATGAACAAAATGTGTGACACATCATCAAACTTGGCACTGCAAACTCAGAACACTATCACTGTCAGTGCACTAATGTTAATGCTTGCTGATAATTGAGCATAATAGATAATTATGAATTTCTGCTTTTAAGTCTCAATGGGAAATGTGGAATATCCCCTTCTTCATGTGGGGCAGAGGATTTCTGAGGGGTAAAACAAGTGACATACCTCGTAATGTGTGACAGTTGAGAGGTATGCCCCCCCCATGACCCAAGTCTGTAAGACAAAAAAAGGGTTGCTTCAAGTTCCCTTGGGTTAGGATACAGGTGAGGCACAGTAATGAGTCATACAAAGGAGGAAACACACATCTGGGCCTTCTGCTCTCAGCCTTTCCTTTGCAGATTATAGGTCCTTTAGCACCATATACTTCTGCTTAAAGCAGAACCAGTCTAAATGTTCATGGTAATTTGCATAGACATTCCATGATGCTTTTGTTGTAGGGGTTTGTGTAATTTTGTATTTCTTTTAAACCTGGCTTTGTTGTCAGTGCCCTTTTTGGGTAACCTTTGCTACAGTGTTTTGTGCTTAGGTTTTTTGTTTTTTTTGCATGCTTTCTGATTTTGGGCCCACCATGACCCAAACCTCTAAGACTACACAAAGGCTGGTTCATTTTCCCCTGGGTTGGGATGAAGATGAGGAACACTGATGAGATTTGAGAAAGATGAACCATATACCTGTATCTTCTGTTCTCAGCCTTTGCAGATTGTGTGAAAGGCCCCTTGGCACCATGCACTCCTGTTTAAAACAGAACCAGTCAAAATGTTCATGGTGATTTGAATAGACTTTCCATGATGCTTTGCATTGTGGGGACATATGTACTTTTGTATTTCTTTAAAACCTGGCTTCATTGTCAATGCTCTCTTTGCATAAACCTTTCCTCAGTGCTTTTGTGTTGTTCTTTTTTCTAGCTCTATATTTCTTCTTTCTTTGCAAGAAAACTATGTTAACACAACAGTTAGGGTTCAACTTAACTCAACAAAACTAGGGAAATGTAGCATTAGGATTTCCAACCCTAACTTCCCTCAAGCAGCAAAAGAACAACACCAAACAAGCAACCACAAACAGCCATCATCAGGTGTGACAAACAACATACAACTGTTTCCAGATTGCATAAACACAGTAGCACTGATATACTACCTTCATGGATCTGTATCTGTGGTACACACACCACAAGACATACACACTCACTTCTGGCTGCAGATATAAATCCATGATACTGAACTAAAATCACAGCACTGCTTCTGTGTGCAGAAGCACAGGCCCTGCAGTCACAGATACAAATTTGCAATGTCCAAATTATACGAGTCATTTTGTCCTTCATGTGTATGAGGGCACATTAGTTGTTCTTATTAGTGGGGACTGAACATAGGGGTGTATTTAATGTAAGTTAATTGGAAATCTCAGCTTGTTGGACCTTAATGATGTTTGGTCCTTTGGACTGTAGTTAGACCATTTATGTATCTCAGTAGGACTTTCTTTGTATAAGCATGCTTTTTGGGTGCACCAATCTTGATCGATGTTAGATTGATTAATGTTAGCTTAATGTTGTCTGGCCGTTTGTAAGTGTTTGATATTATATTTACGTTGTTAAATTTTCAATAAAATTTGAATTGAATTAAAAAAAAAGAGCTGTTTTGTCTGCAGATGCGCAGGTCCCTATGGGCCCACTGTTTCTGTAACTGCAGGAACTCTGAAAGACAAACACACAGTTCTGTCTGCAGAATGTAGCTGCAGGTGTAAGACATATACCACAGCCTCGGGCTGCAGATGCCACAAAATCCATGATAACAAAATTGCAACAGTCTTCCTGTCTGAAGAAGCGAAGGCCCCTGAGGGGCCTGTGCCTCCCCAGCCACAGGTGTAAGACATAAACACCAACTTCTGGCTGTAGAATTGCAGGCTCCTATGAAGCCTGCACATATGTAGTTGCATTTAGAAAACCATGCAGTATTGGATCAAGCTATATAGTGCAGTAACACCCACTACCCCGTAGGCCAGCAAAAAGTAGCTGTTTTAACTAAATATGAGCATTAAATGGTAACATTTTACATTTTTCAGGGAAAATCCTACCACCTAAACAAAACTGCTTCCTCCTTGAAAAAGTTTTAGATCTGTTGCTGAAATCATGATACCCACACTGCAACAGTACATCTGTCTGCTAAAGCACAGGCCCACATAGGGCTTGTGCTTCTAAAGCCACAGGTACTCATGCACTCCATATGACATACAGTACACACACTAGCACACAGGTGTAATTGCAGAAGTACAAGCGCCTGAGGCCACAGATAAAAATCCATGAAAGTAGCACATCAGTGCTACTGCATTTGTGTCATCTGGAATCAGTTGTATGTTGTTTGTCTTAACTGATGATGGCTGTCTGTGGTTGCTCGGTGGTCTTGCTACTTTTCTGAACCCTAACTGGTACATTAATGCATTTTTTTGCAAAAAATTCCTTTCATTTTGAGATAGTGTAATCATATCCTCATTCACACAAGTCCCTTCAGGACCTGCATGAATCAATGTAGATGTGCAGGGCCTTCTGGGCCCTATGCCAAGGGAGAGTCCATTTTCCTGTAGAAGTGCAGAGCCCTCACTTCTGTGTGGCAATGGATCACAAGAATTGTGGGACTTTCTGGTGGGCTTCAGAACTGCAGGGCACTCTGCTACTGACAGAGGTAAGCAGGGCAAGGAGTCCATCTTTCAGCTGACATGCAGTACCCTCTGGCAGCCTTGGGTGCAGAAGTGAACAACCCTATGCCAAGAGAAGATTTATTTTCACTATACAGTATTTGGGACTGTGCAGGCAACCCTGCATCTTCTTTGCCCAGTCTGATGAGTAGTGCCTCAAGACAGTGCCATCTCCCCAGGCTTGGCCCATCCAGCTAACTCCCTGAACTTACCCCTGAACTCAGCCCACCAGCACAGTCACAGTGCATTACATGCTGGAGCAAAGGTTGGTACTACATACAGCATTTCTTAATAATTATAATTTTTTTTTTATTTTGACCCCAAATTTTCAAGAGAGTAATTTTATGACTCCCCCTTATAAACATGACGTAGCATGTATAGAATGGTGGCTGAAATATCATTCCACACCAGAAGTGTGGAAACACATCTCATCCAGGATTTGAAAAACTACACCTGTCATGTTTATGAGATGTTGTGAAAAAATGTCTGTGCTGAATGTTTGGAGTCAGACTATTGATAATTACCAAAGTTATGAGCGAGCATGGAAAAATTTCAACGTACATTCATAACTTTGTTGTTTTTTAATATTTTGACCTCAGATTTTGAACATAGACTTCTTAGGAATCCATGTCATGAACCCCGTAGGAGAAAATGTTCAAATCCCCTCTGAAATGTGGTTTTGCAGAGCAACTGCAAAATAACCTTTTGGTGGGGCTTTGAAAAAGTTCACCTGGCTTGTTCATGAGGTTGGGTCCCAAAAAGGCCATATTGAAAGTCTGGTTTAAAAATATTGAAAATTAGGGAAGTTATGTGAGAACATTACCATATTTCAATGTTCACTCATAACTTGGTCATTTTACCATATTTTTTCCACCAAATTTTTAACATTGTCATCTAATGAGCCCACTTCATGAACCTGGTAGATAAAATTTTTTAAATCTAGTCAGAAAAGTGATTTCATAGAGGGATGGCAAAATTTCCTTCAGGATAGATTTGAAAAATTTCTCCTACCTTGCTGATGAGGTGGTGTCCCAAAAAATTTGGTGGAAAAATATTTTAAAAAGTTATGAATAAAAGTTCAAAACACATTGAAATACATTAACTGGACTTACCTTATTTTCTCATATTGCAGTTGTGGTTTCAGCAGAAGAATGTCTTTCCAATTGGAGGGTGGATCTACATCGTGGGACCATTATTAAGTGAGTGAGAGTTTGTGGGCACTGCTGGGTGGTCCTGAGTTGGGGGCCGAGGTGGGGAGGGTGGTGGTATGGGGACTCATATCAGTAAGAGACTTTTTTTCTTTGCAGGTTTTAAAAAAAAAATCAGTGAGGGATAATTGTTTTCTTTTACAGGGGGACAACAGTCAACACTGGGGACTGGGCACCTCAGTGTTAGAATAGCATTCTGCAGTACCAGGGGTTGGCACACTGGTGCTGCCACCTATGTATTTAGGGGGTGGCAATCTGAAGGGGGGAGTCAAAAGTGGTACCTGGGATTGGCACCCTGGTCTGCTTTAACATAGATAGATAGATAGATAGATAGATAGATAGACAGACAGACAGATAGATACAGGCAGACGTATAACAGACACTTACTATAGGCAGAACTTATATGCAAATTCATATTTAACAAATATAGTGTATTTATAAATCTAATTTTTTTATATCATGGAAGGGTTACAGCAATTGGAAGTTCTGTCAGTGTTCCTGAGATTGCATAAGAAATGGACTCTTCACATTGACCAAAGTAGAGCAGATAGAAACAGTCTGTCAAGAAGCATTATTCCTGAGTTTATTTCAAAGTTTAATATTTGTATCTAACAAAGATCATTATCCCAAGTCTATAGAAATCAGAACAATTGTAAATATTTTTCTTTCTTTTAACACTTACATATCTTGGGTTTGGGTGCAAACCATAATTTTCCTGTCATGCCACTTCTTGTGCAACAGGGGAATTTTCAGGCCACACTATGAAAAACAACCCTTCCTGCTAAGCTGGGCATCAGGATTTTAGGGTGACCAGAAAATATATTTTTTTGCCTAATTTTAAAAAACAAACACCTGAATCTATTCATTTTTAAATAAAATGCAGGTGTATTTTTTAAACATTATTTTTAGGTATTTTCCATGTATTCTAGTTTGAAAAAATGGAGACTGCCATGACCTAAATAAGTATTTTCCATCCCATGAGAACAAAGTGGTACAAAAAGCAAAACACTCTTGTGTCATGAACATTTTCATGTCGTATCAGAGGATTATCCAAAAACCCTACTGATCATGCGAAAAAACAACAACTTTAAATCCTTATAACTCTGGAGCCAATTAATATTTTTTCATGAAACCTTCGAAAGGCAGTACCTTGGCACAAGCTACTTTTATCCTAAAAGCTTTGTAAAACTGTTCCATACTGGCCAGACAGAAGGTGAGAGTAAATAAAATGTGTAATAAGCATAGAAAAAAATGCCGGATTTCATTAAAAATTGACATTCCGTATTTCAGAAACTGCACGAGCTGCCATCATAAAACTTCTCACAGCTTGAGAACTTGCCTCAGACACAACACATGCCACATTTTGGGCAGTTTCAGTGAACACTACAAAGTTATTAATGTGCAAAAATTGGGGTTTAACATTAAACACCCATATCATCCTAACTTTACTGGTGGCACTGCGCCAGTATAATCTATCTCTGTGTCTATGTCTATATTTATATTTATATCTATATGGATAGATAGACAGACAGACAGATAGATAAACAGATACACATACCATGGGAGTCCAAATACATTTGGAAGATAAAATCCGTTATTTTCACTGGAGACATAGTTGCTGTGCAAATAACGTTATTTGCATGGTAACTACTGTATGTTGTTTACATACTAGCCACAACACAGGCTTTTCACATGAACTGGCTCCCTGCAACCAGCATATCCAATAGTGGTGTAGTCACTTTAACAATAAAAGAAAATGATTCAGCTTGTCATCATTAATAAAGCGGAAAAGAAAGAACATTGGTAAACAGATAACCTATTTACATAACACAGCATGTTTTTACCTGCAAGAGACACACACACAAAAAGTAAGAACTCCCATAGTATATACAATGAGTATCCCATGGTATACACACTGAGTATCCTACGAGATAGCTTTCAGATATGCATGTTATCTGGTTACAAGGGCCTGATTCAAAAAGGATGATACAGGGCTTGCATCAAGCCCTGTGTCAACCCCTATCTTTGACGCAACTGCGCTAAACTTATCCTCCACAACTACGCCCAATCCAAGAACATTTGGCGCAGTTGTGGCAATTTAGTTTACAGCAGTTGTACCAAATTTTGCGCAAGCTCGGTAAACTGACTCCCCCATTGGCACACAGTTTGATCGGGGGGGCTGGTCAAACATGGTGCGGCTGACACTAGGGACTTGCTTTGGAGGTTGCAACTGGTACCCTTTGTGAATTTCAGTTACTGCACTGATCGCTGCAAGTTGGCCCTTGTGACCGACCTTCCAACGCAAGTCCCTTGTGTCACTCTAAGCCTGTTCCTGAATTGGGCCCATAGAAACAGAAACATGGAAACTGATGGCAGACAAGGGCTACTTGGCCCATCCAGTTTGCCCTTTTTTTGTTTTGATTGCTTTCACTGCAGACCCTTCTAGGTCTACAACACTTTCTCTTCCACCCCTTTCCTATCCCTTATGATTCCCTTGTGACTATCCCAGGCCTCTTTTAATCCCACCCCTGTTTTTGCCCCACTAATTCCACTGGAAGGCCATTCCAGGCATCCGCCACTCTTTTTGTGAAGAAGTAGTTTCACACATCTCTCCTGAACCTACCCCCCCAGCTTCATATCATAATTCCCTTGTTCTAGAGCACCCTTTCCTCTGAAAAATATCTCCCACCTGTACTTTATTCACCCCATGAGAGGTATTTCAAGTTCTTGATCATATCCCCCCCCTTCCTACTGTCCTCCAGGGAGTACATGTTTAGTTCTTGTAACCTCCCCTCATAGGGCTTTTGATTCAGACCCTGTACCGTTTTGGTAGCCATCATCTGGATGCCTCTACTCTGTCTATGTATTTCCTGAGATGTGGTTTCCAGAACTGGACACAGTACTCCAGTTGGCATCTTATCAGTGACCTATATAGGGGCAACATCACCACCCTCTTCCTGCTGGTGATACCACTACCTATACACCCCAGCATTTGTCTGACCACCTTCAGGTCATCCAGTATGATTACCCCCAGGTTGCTTTCCTGCTTGGCCATTGCAGGTACCTCCCTCCCATTTTGTACTCCATCCTTGGGTTTCTGTGACCCAAGTACATTATTTTGTACTTTTTGCAATAAACCTTAGCTGTCAAACTTTTGACCACTCCTCCAGCCATTTTAAATCTCTTTTCATCCTTTGCACCCTCCCCCAGAGTGTTCACCCTGTTGCAGATCTTGGTGTCATCTGTAAAGAGGCAGACCTTCCCATCCAGTTCCTGGGCTATGTCACTAATAAAAGCATTAAAGAGGACTGGCCCTATTACTGACCCATGAGGTACCCAGCTGGTCACTCTCTCCTTCTCTGAGTGAACTCCATTTATGACTACCCTCTGCCTCCTATCCCCTAACCATTTTTTTACCCAGGTTACCACCTTATTGCCACCCTCATGCAGCTCAACTTGTTTACCACCCTCCAATCAGGAACAGCGTCAAAGGCCTTGCTGAAGTCCAAGTAGGTTATATCAACTGCCCCTCCCTGACCCAAGAGCCTGGTTAGCCAGTCAAAAAAAATCTATTGGATTTGTTTGGCATGACCTCCCCTCTGTGAAGCCATGCTGCCTTGGGTCCTGCAGTCCATTAGTTTCCAAGTGTTCCATGATCCTTTCCTATAATAGTGTTTCCATCAATTTCCCTACTACAGAAGTCAGGCTGACAGGCCCATAATTGCTGCCTCCTCCTCGTTAACACTTTTATGAAGTGGAACTGTGTCCGCTTTTCTCCAGTCCTCTGGGACCATGTCAGTCTCCAGTGAACTATTAAACAAGTCTGCCAGGAGTGCTGCCAGCATCTCCCTGAGTTACTTCAGCACTCTTGGATGCACCCCGTCTGGCCCTCTGGCTTTGTCCACCCTCAGATTAGCGAGTGCTTTCCTGACCCTCTCCTCAGAAAAGGGACTGGTGTCCACTTCCCTTCCCTCAAAGCTCTTGGTGCTTATTTGTGGTACCCGTCCTTCCCCTTCTACTGTGACCACTGAGCAGAAGTAACCGTTAAAGATGTTTGCCTTTTCTTGGTCCTCCTCTGTACAACCCCTCTCCCGTCCTTTTTTAACCTTACAGTCTCTCCTTTGTCTTCCTTTTCTTGCTAACATACATGAAAAATGCCTTGTCCCCCTTTGATACTGTCTGAGCTATTCTCTTCCTCAGTGTACACCTTTGTGCTCCTTGCCTGCCTGCCTCCATTTCCTCAGATACACGTCCTTGTCCTCCTTCTACCTTCTGAATACTACTGTTTTTGCCCTACATTTTCTGCAGTCTCCCTTGAGAAACATAACAGTCTCCTCTTCCTTCTGCTTGCTTGCTTGATGTACAGACTTGTTACCTTTACTATGCCCTCTTTTAATTTGGTCCATTTTTCCTCCACCCCACCCAGGACATCTCCCCTTCCCCCCCGCTAGGCCCTCTCGGATGCACTCACTCATCTTTGTAAAGTTTTGAAATGTTGTTGCTATTTTCACTGGCACTCATGCCTGCACCACTGGTGCACATGTGCAATAACATCAACATTCCAAAACAGATAACATGCATATTTGAAGCTACCTCATGAGATAATCCTTGTTTATCCAATAGGGTGGACATAAATGGAGTGTGATAACTCCATTTATTGTAGTAATTATATGTATAAATGTAGAATCTTACATTTATACACAGTTACTTCATCATCACTCCTTTATGTACACAGTTACTACATCATGAGTCAACTCCCCTCCTGCCCTTCAGCAACAGCACTTTGATTTTCATTTCATAAAGCCTCAACTCACACTCAGTTACAGCCTGTCACGTAAACAGCAGAACACTGTCTTTTTTTGTTTATACTCTGCAGTTTACTAGTTTGTTCCACCCCCCACTACATTCTTTGTCTGAATGCCAAAAGGTCACTGCTGGTGTCTGCTCATGACACAGGCTGCAAATCCTAAAACAAAACCAATGAAGTTTACAAGTTCATTCCCCACCTCTACACTTTTTTCCCAAATGCTGCTAAAGTCTATGCTGAGCCGCTATTTGCAAAACAGGTTCAAATCCTGAAACAAAAACAAAGCAGTACTTTTGGTCTTTCCTCTCTGACCTGTGCTAACCACTCTAACTGCAGGCATTGTCCTCTCTCTAGACAGCTCTTGACTAGGTGGGCCAAAGGCCCTTATCTGCTGACAATTTCTATGTATCTATGTAGCTTCACAGCTCTTATAATTCCTCTCCTCACAGCAGAAATTCACCCTCATGGCATACATTCTGTCTCTCCAACTCCCTCACTTCCTGAAGCCTGTACACTCTGCAGGATCAACCAGATAAATGAACTACTATATATATAAAACAAAACAAACAGCGGCTTCCATGAACTCTTGCTAAGTGATAAATGGAGCCACTATATTTTAGAAACTCTATAGCCCTCCCACATGTCAAAACCTCCCAATCACAATGCACACTGTAGATGGCAGGATGTCACATCCATAGTAACGGCACTACCATCCCTACTAATCAGCCAAACAATCTAGAAATATAGAGTAAAGCACAAAAAATCCCATATATGTATTACAAAATGAAATGCAAATCTAAAAAAACAAAACAAAACAAAAAATCACATCCCTATTGCATAAATGAAATATGCCCTGAGGAACTTGTCAAATAAATGATTTATGTGCACACGAGCAGTTTGTCCTTGGGCACATCACTCGTGGCTTATGTCACTTGTAGAGTTGCCTAAGGTCAAACTGCTCTTGTACACATAAATCTTTTATTTAGCTTGTCCCCATTACATATCCAGTAAATATATAGATATATGTAATAGATAACCCACTCTGAGGTGTGCGGTCATGCTCTGATATACGCATGCCTTGGTGTGCGTTGTTACGCACAAGGCCACAGGCCGAGTGCATCAACCACCCAAGACATGCGTATATCAGAGTGCGACTGCACACCTCAGAGTGGGTTATCTAGCCTATAAAATGGCAAAATTGTTTTGGAAGGTGGTAAAAGTGCAGGTGTGCAATCGTGCTCTGATATATGAATGGTCATTTGATGCTTTTCCTCCAATAAATTCCAAGAAATTTCCCTACCCATTTTATAAATGGATATATATTATATTATAGGGGCACGGTCATGACCCTATAGTTAGGGTTGAGTAGCCTGTTTAATGTTAACCTCAATTTTTGCACTTTAACAACTTTGCACCCAATCAATGGATTTGTACAAAATTTGGCATGCAGTGTCCCATGAGGTATGTCTCTTGACGTGGCAAGTTTAGTTCCAGTTGGATGTGCAGATTCTGAGACTTGGATAATGCAAAAACCTTAAAAGTCACCACTTTCTGTTTTTTCCTCATCATCTTGCATCCAGACAGTGTGTAATTTTGGTGTGAATTTTTTATGGTAGAAACAGGTTGGATAACAAAACTGTCATGCGTTTGGTGAAAAAATATTAATCTGTTGCAAAGTTATTCAATTTTTAAATTCCCATTATTTTCAATGGGAAGATCACTTTCTAGGATAGAGGGAGAAAGTTCAACAAAGGAGTTGATCTTTCAAACAGGGGTGGTGTTAAAGATTTAGCACGGTGTGCTCCTCCAAATTAAAGAAGCACAGAAACTCCAAACTGTACCCTAAAATATGCGCTCCTACCTACTTTTTGAATTTACAAGTTCGTTGAAAATTTCTTGCTTGTAATAAAAGTTGTGAGTAGTTTATGTGCAATAATAATTATGTTGCCTGTTTCCTAGATATTATTGAGATGTGAGCTCATGACAGTTTGTTACTGATGTCATCAACTGTTGAAAATGCATCCGCCCAATCACTGCTACACATCAAATCCCCAAGCACCTTGGCCACCTGCAGATAGACGGAGAGATAGACAGACAGACACACACATACTGCTTCACTAATTTCTTCACCCACCTCTGGCTTATAGTCCATAGCCACCTGTCCAGACCACACTACATGGGCTTCCACTTCAGTTTAACATTTCCCTACCTATAACAGTGGAATGATTTTTCCTTAATTGCTTTGCTTTCTCATGTAACAAATACAAGTCGCCATCTAGAACCATTTCCTGTAGACTGCCACTGTACATCTGCCTGTAAAATGAAGGGATCCATTTAGATCTTGGAGCCCTGCACCACTTCATCCCATGTGCTGATCAACTGCATTTAGTAGTGACTCCAGCAAGGCTCCCAGGTTCACAAGTATTCTTGTGTTTTTAAAGTAAATTAAGAAGTAGTCTACAGGAAAATTGTGTCCATGGACTTGTGTTGTGTACACATAGGTAAACCGAGCAATTCAGCTCCGGTATCCCAGACTATTCTTTCAGTTTCACCAGACAACAGCTTACAACATCGATTACAAATCATTCAGACTTTCGATGTCCTACAGTTCAAAGTATATATAACAAAATACAGTAGTTTTATCTTTTTATATTCTGAAGACAACCTGTTGAAAACAGGCAACTTTCTTTAACAAAAAAAAAAATGTTAACCACCAGGCTTCCCTCAATACATGCAGGACAACAGTGGCTTGGTCTTGCTGTCTTGCTGCTATTTCTTGCTCACCTGTCCCTATGATTTGTCTATAATTTTCATTTTTATCCCTCTGTGACCTTCCCATGTTTTCCGACTTACCCTGGTCTTTCTCCCTCATCTTTGCGCTCATTCTTTCATCTGGCCACCATTCAATTCCCTCTGTCCCCATTTCAAATGTTTGTTTTTTCTTTTCTCTACGGACTTTAAAATGTTTTATTTTTCCTTCTTTGCTCATTCACCTACTTTTAATTCACCTATTGTCAATACACTCATTCCCACTCTGTGTCATTTTTCCCCACTTTTGTTTGCCAACTGCCCATAAACTATCTAAGCCACACATGCTCAACCCCTCACCGCTTGCCCCTATACACATCAGTCTGCCAGTTGCTCTCATACAGTTTCCCTGCCTGCCTACCAGCTCACCCACTAACCTGTGCTGATTACCAATAAATATTTTTTTTTCCCAGCATGTCAAAGTTCACACTAACTTGCTGGCTAACCACACACTTGATCACAGTCAACCCAACTATTAACGTAGCAGCTGCTCGCTCACCCAGTGGTTTGCTGATCTAATTTTGAACTGTACCCAATTAATAAAAAAAAAAAATCCTGATTTATATCCCAATGCTGCTTCTGGACTCCCCCACCACTGTCCCACTGCCAGAAACCCCTGCCCCTAACTGTGCTCTAGAACAGCAAGAGGAGCACAGGTAACTGAATATTTTCCATGAAAAAATGTGCTCCTGTGATCACAGGCCGTGCTCAGAGCATGGAGCACACCCTTAATGCTACCCATGCTTTCAAAAAGGATTCTTTCTTGCAAGATCAATTCCTTTTTGTAAGAAAAAATTCCTTTTTTTGTCAGCTGCTATCTTGTTTTGTTTCCCCCAGGAACTAAAAAGTGTGGAAAATACATTATAATGCTGTCATTTTACAAATCAAACACCACAACCTAGCTAAACAGGCCCAATTTAGCTAGATTCTTATGTTTGTTTTTCAAAATTAGGGCCAGAAATAGTTTATTTTGGCACCCAAAATCTTGGGTACTCAGCTTAGCCACAGGAGCCTTCTCCCATATTTTCTGTATGAGAACAATGGAATTTCTTGACTTCTGCAGCCGCAGCTGAACTCCTACTGCCAGCTACATTGTGAGCTGTAAGTCTCCCCACCATTTCACTGGTGTTTGGTGGTGCTACACCCCCACACACATTGTCCCCATATATAATATCTTCCCTGGTGTCTATTGGCACCCCCACCCTCCAATCGCCATCCCCATTGTTCATTTAATGAGCCCCAGTGTCTAGCGGCACCCACCCGAACAATGTCCCCATGATTTTTATAATAATCCCTGGTGTCTAGTGGCATCCTCCCTCCAATCACCATCCTAATGGGTTACAAAAAATACCATGTGTCTAGTGGCACCCCGTACCCTCTGATCACCATCCCCGAAATTCTGGTTTTATATTTATATAATCCTACATTTGGATGCCCCCCCCACAGCCTGTTATTTTATTAACTGTAGCCAACATCAGGGGGCCCAATCCCATGTCAGCATTTAGAGACTCCCAACAGTGTGGGACATTGAGGAACCCACCCCCAGTGTTCCAAGATGGTTATTGGTACCTGCAATAGGAAAACCATCCCCTGGCATCTTTTTTTTAAACTGAAACAAAGAAAATGGTCCCTCATTGTTGCCGCTGCCCCCCTCCCCTGATTCTGACCCTCCCACTGAGCACCCACCTCTCTACACCCCCCTTACCCTATATTTACCAGCCAATGTCGAAGGGGAAGGGTAATAGGGAGAAGCACATAAGATACAATACATCCAACAAGCAGCATTAAACAATTTGCAAAAGATTCAGCAGTGCAAACAATACAACTTACAATATATACATCAATACATCGGATAGCATTAAATGTAGGTACACTATACAATGCGATAGTAAGGTTAAACAGTTCTAGGTAAGCAAGTCTGTACATAGAAGTGCTGTTAAGAGAGGAAGACAATTTATGTAATTATGCAACTAATATAGTTAAGTGTGACCTACAAGTGAATAATAAGCAGAACAGGAGCTGGAAGCAGTGTGCCAGCTGGCACTGGAGGCGGTAGTGACTAAGCCACATGAACAGTTTATTGCAAGAAAGTTTTGGAGGGCCAGTGAGGTGGAGTGGGGGAGGAAGAGTGATGAATCTGAGTAGGGAGGGCATTACAGGGCTTGGGTAGGTGATGTGAGAAGGCCATCTGTCCTACCGAAGTAGACCAACGAGGGACTACTAGTAGCCGAGAGTCATATGACATAAGGGAATGGTCTGATATGGGGGAAGTGAGCCAAACCAAAATTTAGATGGGAATTTAGCGCAGTGGAGGTGGTGGTGATTTTTAAGGGAGGAGAAAGCCAAGAAGTGATAAAGAGAACAGAGGTGTGTGAGAGGGGAAGCATCTAGATCAAAAAGACAGGAGGAGTTAAAAAGGGGGTCCAATTTGGTCACAGAGGACTTGGGAGTGGCACTGTAGACTACATCGCAGTAGTCAAAGATAGGTAGGATCATCTTCTGGACTAGTTCAAACCTGGCCATTAGCGGGAGGCAGGTACAGTTCCTGTATAATGTGCTGCGTTCGGGGTGCAGCTTCTTCAGGAAAGCATCATCATGCCCAGAGAAGTTGAGATGTTGGTTGAGCTAAACCCCCAAAATACCTAAAGGAAGAGGTATCCTCAAGGAATGTCCCATCCAGAGTGTGGAAGGAGGGTAGGGAGGGGAGCCAAGAGAGTCTCTGCCTAGTGCTAAAAGTCATTGCGACTGTCTTCTTGGCATTGAGTGAGAGTTGGTGGGAGCTGAACCAGAGCTGGACTTGGTTGAAGTCATGCTGAAGTCTGGACTCCACATCCTTAGGGGACTGGCCTGAGGTGAAGAGAACCATAGCATCGGTGTACATGTAGACTGAGGTGGAAGAGCAGACTGAGGGAAGGTCATTTAGAAAAATGGAGAAAAGGATAGGGACCAGCACAGAACCCTGGGGTACGCCAGTGTTGATAGGGAGAGGAGGAGATACAGTATCGGCTATTCTGACTGCCTAGGTCCTACCTACTAGATAGGCTTTGAACCAGCTAGTGGCAGTGTCAGATAGGCCAGCCGAGGAGAAAGAGTCAAGAAGACGGGTATGAGAGACAATGTTGAAAGCCTTTGCTAGGTCAATAAAAATGGTAGATGTGATTTGACCACTGTTCATCCCTGAGAGGATGGAGGCAGTGAGTCAAATCAGAGAGGCAGTGGTGGAGTCATTCTTCCAGAAACCAGACTAGAAGGGAGTGAAAAAGTTAGAGTCTGAGAGATAGGAGCTTAGTTGGGAGTGAACTAGATGCTCCTGGAGCTTAGCGAGGGTAGTAAGGAGAGAGATTGAGTGATAGCTGGCAGGAGAGGTAGGGTCTCCTCCTTTAGGCAAGGGGAGGACATTAGCATGCTTCCAGACAGAAGGGGTGGAAGCCATGGCAAATGAGTGATTAAGTAGGTAGGATATAGCAGTGTAGAGGTAGCAGGCACCAATAGGTACAGTAGTTTGGGGTCCAACCCATCTGGTGAGCTAACTTTGGAGGGGTTGAGGGCATACAGTGCTTCCATGGTGGCAGCAGGAGAGATGTTCAAGAAGGAGAAGTAGGGGGATACAGGGGGCAAGCTGGGAGAAGAGGGTGGTGAGAATGAGGGGTTAGCATGAGTGGGTGTAGGCAGAGAGGAAAGGATAGCAGAGGCACAGGAAGTGAAGTAGGTGTTAAATTCAAGTTCAAGTTCAAGTTTATTGCAGGAAAACTCCATTGAGCAAGCTCATCCACAAGGAGGTTCTGTTACAGCTATACAGATAAGTACACAATACATATAAAGAATGACATAACAGTAATTAATATACAGTAAAAAATTCAATGTGGTACATAATGCTGTGGTCAGAAAGTAATATCCTTAGTATAAAGAGCATGAACTTATGGATAGGCGTAAGGAATAGGAGGAGGAGGAGTAGGGAGTACAGAGCAGGTAAAAAGGGTGGGGGAGGATTGGTGGTGGCCAAGTGAGGGATATTAAGAGGGAGAAGGAGTTTAAAAACAGTTACATGTATCTTTTACTTTGTTAATAGCTATCCTTTTGAAGAAATTAACAGGGACAATACTGGATAATTTCAGCGAAGATTGTAACCGATTCCAAATGGTTGGAAGGGAACATGAGATGACACATTTACCAAGGGAGGTACGAGTCCTGGGTACATCAAGGAGGATAAAGTCCGACTTTCTGAGTAAATAAACACTGCGGGAGATATGGACAAGAGAAGTTAGGTAGCTTGGGAGTTTGTTTAGAAGAAGGTTTAGGGTCCAGGTACCAGCATGGAATGCACATCTAATGGTTAGTGAGGTCCAGCCAACAGTTGCATACAAATCACAGTGATGAGTTCAGTACGGGGAGTTGGAGATAATAAGCAGGGCACGGTGGTAGAGGGTGTCTAATTTATGGAGACTGGTAATTGCTGAAGAGTTGTAAATTATGTCACCGTAATCAAGAAGGGGGAGGAGTGTGGCCTGGACAAGCCTAATTCTGGTCTCCAAAGGAAAGAAAGACCTATTGTGGAAGAAAAAACCTAGCCTGACTTTTAATCTCTTGGATAGGTCATCGAGGTGATCATTAAAGGAGAGCTTGTTAACAAGTCAGATGCCAAGATATCTGAATTTAGAAATAATTTCCAGCGGTTCTCCTAAGGAGGTGACAATAAGGTCTTTAGGTGAGTCGAGAGTAGTAGTGTGGGAGGTGTATGGGGAGAGAATCATGGCTTTGGATTTCTTGGCATATAGGAGCAGCTTGGCATTAATTAGATTAGTTTCTAACTGCGTGAAGTCAGCTTGGAGATGGTCTCTGACTCCAGACAAAGTGGGGCCAGAGATGTATAGAACTGTATTATCTGCAAAGAAATGCAGGTTTGACTTAGTTCAGTGGCAATGCTAAGGTGATCATCAACTTGAGTATTATTTTTATTAATGAGGGGTGCTGGAGAGGAGGGGCGGAGAGAGAGAGTGGATTACCTTCCAGAATTTGGATGGATTATTTATGTTTGACTGGATGGTCAAGCAGAAGTATTCTGATTTAGCTAAGTGAGTGGCTTTCGTACACTTGTTGCGTAGTGCCCGGTAGGTGTCGTATGCATGTGGGAGCATAGAGGATTTATACATTTTCCAGGCTTGATCTCTGGCCCTTTGACATGCTATAAGTTCAGGGGTGATCCAAGGGAGGTGGTTGCCTGTCACTCTAGCACGTCTTGGGGGGCATGTTTGCTCCATACCCAAAGAAATTTATTATGTAAGTAGTTATAAGCAGCATCAATAGAATTCATGGTGACTATCAGCTAGAGTGGGCCAGCTCCTGGAGGAGGGGAGTGAGGTTCAATGATTTGTACGAGTGGAATTGTATTGTTTTGGGGGGGTTTAGATCTGTGTATCTTGCGTACCAGAAAGATCAAGTGATGATCATTAATGGCATCTGGTAGGATACCAGATCTAATTACACTGTGGGTGTGAGATGTGAGGGCCCAGTCAATAAGGAAGTGGTTGCTAGACTTGTGGCTCATGTGAGTTGGTTCTGCAATGAGTTGAGTCAAGTTAAGGACTGAGATATCACTACGTGTTTTAGAGAGGGAGGGGTTTAACCAATTTTGGTTTAAATCACCCATTATGTAAGTTTCACTTGCTGGGGTAAGTGAGGTTATAGTGCTTAATAGTTCCGTGGCAGTGGAGAGGGAGGAGACCAGGGTGGCAGTATGCACCTGCAACATAGATAGGTGCCGAGAAGGGGAGGTTTAGTTTAAGAATTAGAACCTCGTAGGCTTTAGGGACAGAGGAGGCCAGGATGGTGGAGAACTGGATAGATAAGGAGGTATATATTGCCACCCCACCACCCCTGGTGGGATGGTCTTGGCGCGTTATAGTGTAATCGGGGATTGAGAGGGCAGGGTCCCCTATTTTGTTACTTAATCACTTTTCTGAGAGGATGAGGATATCAGGAGTATGTGAGGCAACTAGTGGTTGAAGTAGGTCAATTTTAGGGAGCAGGCTGCGTATCTTTAAATGCAGGACTTTTAAGCCATGGGACAGGGCAAGGGGGTCAAAAGAGGTTGGGCCTATAGATGCAGAAACAGTTGGGGGGGCACTAGAGTGGCATGGCCCAGGATTGGGGTTTATGTCATCTGAGGATACTAGTAGTAACGTAATGATCAAAAAGTGGATTTTCACACTCTTGTACCAGGGTGTGTATTTACTTTGGGAAGGGGTAGAGAAGGGGAGATAGGAGGTGTGAAGTTGACATTTTAATATGTGTATCAAGGTGAAATAGATTGGTATAGGTAGGAGAGTTGCGCTGGGCTGGATGGGGTAATGGGTCCAGCTAACTGAAACTGGTGAGGGTTGAGAGTATGAGCTTATGTTCATAACGTTGCAAGTTTTAGGAATTTTTTCACCAAATTTTCAACATGGCCTTTTTGGGACCCCACTCATGAACACTGGTACTGTCATTTTGTTAATCTGGCCTGGCAGGTGATTTCGCAGTCGCTGCCAAAATCATCTTTCGGGACTAAACAATGAAATTTCACCACAAGTGTTCATGAGGTGGGGTCCCAAAAATGCCATGTTGAAAATGTGGTGAAAAAATTCCTTAAAATGGCTGAGTTCTGAGCGTTCATTAAAATTTTTCTATGCATGTGCATAAATTGGTAATTTTCAATATTTTGACTCCAAATTTTCAACATAGCCATTTTTTCACACCACCTCGCTAACAGTACAGCTTTCATTTTTCACATCCTGTCCAAAACATGTTTTTGCACCTGTGTGCAGAATGGCATTTTGGCATGGATTTGAGCATTTTTACCTTAAGAGGTTTACGAGGTGGGGTCATAAGAAGATTATGTTGAAAATTTGGGGTCAAAATTTGAAAAAATGCCAGAGTTATGACCATTCATTGCAATTTCATTACACACACTCGTAACTTTGGAAATTTTAAATATTGCAACGTCAGGTTTTCAACTTAGCCTTCTTATTACCCCACCTCAAGTATGTCACAGCTGTCATTTTTCAAACCCTGCCCAAAATGTGTTTTCGCACCTTGGCACAGAATGGCATTTCAGTTGCACAGAATTACGTTTTGGTGGAGATTCAAAACGTTTCTGCACTGAGTACATGAGGTGGAGTAATAAGTTAACTATGCTGACAATTTGGTCACTGTTGTCCTATAAATGAAATGTAGGGCCGGACAGCCTTGTGCTTCAGTTTTATATATATATATATATATATATATATATATATATATATGTATATATATATATATATATATATATATATATATATATATACATATATATAAAACTGTATAGATGCATGTGTGTATATATATATATATATATATATATATATATATATATGCATCTATGGAGGATGGGAGCGCTAGTTTCCGAAAAGACCCTGCACTCCCACTGTAAAATAAGGATACTATTACACTATCTCAAAAAGTAAGGAAATAAGTTGCAAAAAATTTTGTTAATGCTCCAGTTAGGGTCAAGGTGACAAAAGTTGGGAAATAAGGTGTTAGGGTTTTCCTAACTCCCCACCCTCCCAAACTAGGGAAGAGAACAGGTGTAGGGTGTGCCTTGGGCTTCTTAAACCTAACGCTCATCCCATTCTCATAAAGTCTACTTATCTGAACTTATTTACAGATGGAATGGGGTGAGTGTTAGGCATGAGAATCCCAAGGCACACCCCACACCTGCTCTCCTGCCTGGTTTGGGAGTGGGGTGTTAGGGAAACCCTAATGCCTCATTTCCCAACTTTTGTCACTTTGACCCTAACTGGAGCATTAACATATATATATCTGTGTGAATGTTCACTGCAAATAAAATGTACATTTTTGCATTATTAGGGTTAACGCTCATAAAGTAGGGAAATCCAAGTTAGGGTAAAAGGTCCCTGAAGCCTTGGAGAATCTGTGGTGTGCTGTTCCTCAGGGTTCGGATGATCACACAGTACAGTGTTGATGGTACTCGAACTTAGGCACTATCTTGTCATACAAAGTAAGATAACACTAACACAGTTAAGATTGCATAGAGTGTGCTGTTGCATTAAAAACATGTTTGCAATTAATTTTCTTACTTTTGTGAAATTATAGTCATTACTTGTTTGGCCCAGGGCCTTGAACAGGAGCTGAGGGTTAACTTGCTTGATGTAGTGCCCTTCAGTCACTGCACAAACTGTACCTGACTCCTGATTTTTTTTTTGTGTTGGTGAGGGCCCTGCTCAAAACAGGAGAGGAGACTTAACTTTCTTACTATTTTTTCCTGTAGGACTTCGTACACTTTGGCAACCTTTTTGCTCCTTTAGGCCTTTTATTCTTGTTGGACTTTGAAAAATGTTCATGAAGATTTTCATTTCTTTTGTTCATGCTGGACACAGAAAAGGTTTCATGGCAATTTTCCCTTTTTTTGGTCATGTGTTACTATCTATCTGTTATGCACTCATGCTCAGTTTGTTAAAGTCCATCTCAACAATTTTTATAGTGACTAACAAAAGGTTTTTTCTTTTAATTAAAATACCCTCAGGGATCCAGTGTGCCTTGACCAGGCCATGGACCCCTCAATTTCTGGAACCTAAACAGTTTTTTATAAATCCTCTGTACTGCAAGGGATCCAGCGTGCCTTGACCAGGCCACAGACCCCTCAATTTCTGGAACCTAAACAGTTTTTCAGAAATCCTCTGTACAGCAAGGTACTAGCCCTGACTTTTGGATTTGGTACCAGTGGAAGCTGATTTCCAAGTGGCCCCACTATCTCCTGCTGAACACACCTCTAACTACTGTATCTCCCTCTGTGTCTCTAGTTTAATTTATGTGCTAGGGTTTAATAATTTGTTTAATCCTTACAGTCATTTTAAGTTCTGAGTTGATATTAGAAGTGAGTTTAGAGCCTTGACTGTGTAAATCTCTCTTTTGCTCTCTGTCCTGCAACCTCTCTCCTCCTCCCCCACACCGTCTGCTTTGCTCTCTGAACCTGCCCACTTCTATTCATTCTCTTTGTTCTGATGTGACCTGCTTACTTCTCCAGCCTTTAAAAATCCTGTTTTTCTACTTTATTTCAGGGATCCAACGTGCCTTGACCAGGCCACGGACCCCTCAATTTCTGGAACCTAAACAGTTTTTCCTTGCCCTGGCTTCCCTCTTCTCTCTCCCTGGTCCTAGCCACCCCCACCCCACCCCCGCCATCCTCTACTCTGGTTTCCACTGCTACTCCAAAGGAACTCTCCACTTCTACTCAAGTCTTGTGCTTGGCGCACCGATTGGATATTCCTGGTTACTTAACCCGACCACTACTCTCAACAAGTGTGGCCACCTTCTACACTGTACCACCTTGCAGTCCATATGGGACACCGCCTGAACCTTGCAACTTCTACTCCAGGAAACAACAACAAAACTATCTCTCAAGGAGCTGCGACTCTGCTCCTTAAAACTCCTACTACTCCTCCTTCTCATCTCAGGCAGCATCCATCCCAATCCTGGCCCTAGAAGCTCAGGCCACACACAAACTCCAGGTGCCCTTATCCTTGCAACTATTAATATCTGCAGCCTACTACAAAGCTGGATGCACTCCAAGCCTTCATGTGCCAACAACCCTGACATCCTTGCAGTGGTGGAAACCTGGCTGACACCTAAAGTTCCTGACTCAGCAGTAACAATACAGGGCTACAATGTCCACAGGCTGGACCGGATATCCAAAAAAGGTGGTGGTTGTGCAATCTATATCAAAGACTCCCTGTCTTGGCACCCTGTAGCAACTCAATCACTTTCTGCCTCAGCCCAGATTCTGCCAGTAAAAATTGTCTTAGGTCCCAACCATAAAGCCCTGACTATTGTCTCCGTATACATCCCGCCCAGAGACTCTAAACATGGATTCAATGACATCCTAAACTTTATCAACTCTCATCCTTCCAAAGCTGAACTTATTCTACTAGAGGATTTCAACATAAACTGGTTAGCATCGAGTGCCAGTGCCTATTAAGACTCCATCTCAGCTGCTAACCTCACGCAAATGGTAAACTCCCCTACTAGGATTAACTACAAGACTGGCACCAGTACCCTCTTGGATTGGGTCCTCACCACTCATCCCACAAGGATTTTTTGTATGACCATTCTCCTAGACTCACTCAGTGACCACTCCCCAGTCATGTGTGCATGGTCTAACAAATTCCTTAAGCCCCCTCCCAAAATTATCACTAGCAGAGTCCTTCCTCGTGGAAAACTTCCACATCTCAAACAACACCTGCTTCTACAAGACTGGCTACCAATCTATGAAGCAGCAGATGTTAACTTGGCTCTTGATCACTTCATCTCAATTTTCAACAAAGCCTACGACCTCTTTGCCCCTCAAGCTAAAAGGCTTAGAAACAAAATCTCTCTAGCCCATGGGTCACCGTGGCTCTTCTCTCACAGCTGAAACTAAGGGATCACCTCTGGGCAGTTGCCAGGGCCACTGGCAAACAACTGGACATCAAAATTACAAACAAGCACAAAATGCCTGCACAAAAGCCATACGGCTAATGAAATCCACCTATTACAAAGACACTCTCAGCAATACCTGGGGAAATGGTCGTGCTTTCTGGGACAATATCAAGGATGTCACAGGGAAGCAGCCAAAAACCTCTCCAGCCATGTTAATGGTTGATGGATCCTCAACCCTTGACCCCAAGGTGATTGCAAACATCTTTAACACGGCTTTTTCAGACCTTAGTGCTGTCCTACCCCATGACTTTTTCAAAAACAAGGCCTACTCCCAAAATACCTCAGCCCCTCAGTCTAACCATCCCCTCTTCTACTTCAGGAAGGTAAGGCTGAATGAAGCTCGTACTATATAACTGCAGCTATCTCTAAATCTAGATCTAGTAGCGACACCCTGGACCTTAAGCTTCTGTTGCTCACCTCGATGAGGTAATTCATCCATTAACAAAAATCCTAAACCTCTCTCTCAGCTGTGGAAAATTCCCGGACCTATGGAAAACAGCCACCGTGACACCTGTCCATAAAAGTGGGGACAAGACGATTCACTCAAATTATCGCCCTATCTCCATACTGCCCACACTCTCTAAGGCACTTGAGCGCATCGTGGCTGATCAACTTACCGACCACTTGGATAAATACAATATACCTTGTCCACAACAACATGGCTTCCAGAAAGATCACAGCACCACCAGAGCCCTTCTTGAGTTCACTGAAACTTTGCACAAATCCCTTGACAATGGCCTTCTCACAGGGGCCATTTTCGTTGACCTCTCCAAGGCCTTCGATACAGTACACCATGGACTACTAATACACCAACTACTGAATGCCAGGCTATCACCTGACTCTTCTCTCTGGTTTAAAAGCTACTTAGAAAACCAGTCACAGAGAGTAAAAATTGCGGACGCTCTTTCTAACACCCTGCCTGTTCGGTCGGGTGTCCCACAGGGATCCATACTGGGACCCCTCCTTTTTAGCCTTTTCTTAAACTCCCTCCCTTACCACTGCTCTGAGCAGATCATACTATATGCCGATGATGCTGTTGTATTCTCCACTCACAAAGATCCTGCAACTCTTCAACACAACCTTCAACTTGGTTTCAGTTCTGTAGAGTCATGGTTTCTTAATCATAAACTGGTCCTCAATGACAAGAAAACCAAATCTATGCTCTTCTGCAGCTCTCATAACCCACACAAGCTACACCACTTGGCTATCTCCACCACCCAGAGCAACACTCTAGATCAGGTGGTGTCCTTCAAATACTTAGGGATTCAGCTTGACCCTAATCTCTCCTATGGACTTCATGTAGATAATGTAGCTAAAGCTGCTAATACACAGCTTGGTCTCCTCTACAAACACAGACCACACCTCACGCCAGAAGCTTTGAAGATTGCAGTCTTGATCTCTGTGATCTCTGTAATAGACTATGGTCTCATCATTTATGGCTCGGCCACAACCACAACCCTTAGACGCCTCTCAACTGCCTTAAATAAAGCATGTCGGCTCATCACTGGTGCTCACAGTCTCACCCACACATGTGACCTGTACACCAGATTGGCTGGCTCCAACTATCAAACCGCATAAAGTTTCTCACCTGCTCCATGGTGAAAAAATCTACCTTGGCCTTGCACCTTCTGGGGTCTCAACTCTGTTACAACACCGAATTAACAAACGGTGCCTTAGGAGATCCACGCTACAGCTACTGAAAGTCCCCCACTGTCACACTTCACAGGGACAATGCTCTTTTGCTTATCGAGCACCACTCTGGTTCAATGGCCTCAGCCCAACCATCTCCTCTGCCCCAACTATTGGTATATTTAAAACTAGGTTCTGGGACTATCTCACTACCAACAGCTCCTGTGACTGCCCAACTTAACCTTGTTTCTTCACTTCCCTTTCTGCTCTAGTTGTCCCCCCCCCTCCTCACTGGATTCTACCCTCACATCTTGGTATACCCAATGCTGCACTTTTCACCTTCTTGCCACCCTTCCTACATTCCTTCTCCCCCCTACCCTCTTCCCTCTCCCTATGACTCTGGCACTTCTTATCTGTTGTCTATTTTCTCTGACAAATGCCGCTGGCTGCCTTGTTACAATGCTACCCTTGAACTGTATTAATCTGTACTCTGTTTGCAATGTCCATATTGTTGTAATGCCTATCTTGATGTTCCCCATAATTTGTATTTCTCTGACGTGGAACCTTTGAGAAAGAGCCATGGCTCAAAGGTATTTGTAATCCTAGACTTGATAAATAAATACTAAGTGTAATTATATTTTTAAAATCAACTCAGGCATCTCGTTATGCTATCTTCAAATGGACCATACAATTGTGAACTTTTGGAGTTAGGGTCCTGACCCACAAAGCAACCAGGAATATGCATAATTCAAGTGTATCTCAGCCACCAGCATTCGGCACCCTAATTCCCATCTGCTCCAGATGGCATCCACAGCACCTATCCACTGCAGCCCATGAATGTGATGCTTCAAGTGAGAGCAGGGGGTGGCAAGGGGGGAGGGGGAAGATCATTACCAAACATCGATATCCAATAAGATGTCTGGGTCAACTCATCGGTGGAACCCCACATCTCTGAACAAAGCAGGGGCTGCCAGAATATGGTAGTCTTCCAAGAACTGTCATGTTCCCATCAGCACAACAGTAACTTTGACTTTTGAACTGGCCAGTGCTAGAACCACCCCCAGCACTCCATAGGGGTTCAGAGTGCCGGGGGGGTGCTCCAGCTGCTGATTGGACAGCTATATAGTTCTTGTGGCTGTGTAGAGGGGGGCACATACCCACCACAGCAGTCCTTAGGGCAGCATAGCCTCTGGCTGCTCCAAAAGCCCTCTGCAGCTTGTATGCCCTGTGCCTACCACGACCTGGCTGTGCATGTAAGAAACCCAGTGGCTTGGGATCTGGTGCTGCAGAGGTATACATCCTGGGGCTGTAGATTCCCAGAGGTCCTCACATGTGCAGAGTGGGACCGCTGCACTCCATTAGCCTGATCAGGTACCCATCCATGGGTGTAGTTTTGTTGATGATCAGGCCCTATGAAAAAAAGAACTTGAAACAAGGGTGGGGGGGACACTGCTTATTGATTGTTCCATGTCTGGTTAGCACATTCAAGAGTTCTGGAACCCATGCTTAGGCAGGAAGGAGGGTGGGGGGAGTAAGTCAATTGAATGAGATGTGGCATGGCCAGATGGTGATCTGGCAGATGGTGGAGTGCTGGGTGTATTGGAGGTTTTAGGTTCGTTGTTCAGCTCACAGCTGAAGTTTAGCTCCTGAGAGGAGACCAGGCATGCAGGACTCAGGGAGCTACTTTGCCACTTCCCCAGAGGCTCGAAGGGTCCACTCTGGGGGATGGGCTATGGCGAGAAGAGGAAGGGCAGGTTAGTTCAGGATAGAGTTCACAGGAGTGCACACTCAGAACCATTTTTTTGTCTGGCATGGGAAGCATGAGATGACAGCCCCCAACTGCTCAGGCATGGTTGGTACTCCCAGGGATGAGGTTCCTTCCAGGAGTGGTGGGTCAGTCAGGAGGGAGGGAATCAAGGGTAAGAAGGTTGGAAAGATGTTAATAGTGACTGGGAACTATACTCAGAAGGATGGGGAGGCATGTCAATGGCTCAACACAAAGGAAAAGATCCATCACATGCCTTCCTGGAGTGACATCTGTGAAAGTACTTCCATGGCTGAAGAGTTTGACTAGGGTAGAGGAGTAAAGTCAGACACTGTGATTCACCTAGGAATCAGCAGTTAGGAACACTGTAATGTAAATCAGCTTAAGGAAGGGTTCAAAGAGGTAGGCAGCATGCTGAGAAAAGTTGCTGATTCCAAGGTCTTCTCAGTGGTACTGCAGGTACTACATGCAGGAAACAGTAGAAAGGGCAGGATTAGGGAATTTAATATATGGCTATGGGGATTTTGTGTTGAGGAGGTGTTCAGGTTTGTGAGTTACTGGGGGTTCTTTAGGAATGGTAACAAGCTGCTTGGTAGGGACCATCTGCATCTGCACCTGCATGGAAGGGGAACCAGTGCAGTGGGGAGGAAGATAGATGTTTGCATCTGGATTTTAAACTAGAGAGGAGCTGCAGTAGAGAACACAGACTAGAACAGATCCACTGTGAGATTCTAGGTGGCCCTCCATCAAGCAATATGGTGGGGACTACTAGAGGAACAGGGTAAAAGGAGAGAGGCAAGGAATTCAGCAGTAGAGATAAGAAGGAGGAATCCCAAAAGGGACAGAGGGGACAAATGGAAGGTGTTTCACATAAACACTTGAAGTCTGGGCAACAAGCTGGATGAAATGCAGGTGGTGATGGCTGCAGAGTAAATAGATGAAGAGGCCATTACTGAAACTACGGGCTAATCCAAAAAACACTGCTGAGACCGAAACATTCCAGGGTACAAGGTCTTCAGAAAGAACAGGGAAAACAGGAAGGGGGAGGAGTGACAGTGTACATGAGGGCAGATGTTAAGGTGACAGAGGATGCATTAATCAAGAAGGAGAATAGAGCAGTCACTGTGGCTTCTTCATGTGATGAATGGAGGGGAAGAAAACACAAGATGGGGTAATGTATAGGCCGCCAGATCAATTAGTGGAAATGGATGAAGCACTGGGGGGGGGGCGTAAGGAAATCGACAAGATTGGGAGCAGTAGTGTTATTGGAGACTTCAGCCTTTCAGGTGTGGATTGAGGGTGGGTTGGGGGCATGTGGTGAGGAGCCAGAAGAGAAAAAGGATTTGAAAATATTATATAGGACTTCTTCCATAAACAGTTGGTGAGTGAGGCTTCCAGAATCTTTGTGTCAGTGGTCACTTGTTGTGACCCAAACGTCATGCTGAAACTCACTGTGTGGTGGTGGTCATTTTGACCAACTGAGACCTCCACTCTAAAATCTCTAACAATGTCTACAAGTGGGTGAGTGAGGCTACAAGGGTAGAAGTGATACTTGCCCTGGTGTTGTCCAGTCAGGCCACTGTTAGAGATGTTAGGGTGGAGGTCCCAGTGGGATGTCAGAGTGACCATTGTGCAATGAGTTTCAACATAAAGCTGTGGTCACAAGTGACCAATGACACAAGGATTCTGGATATTTAAAAAATGGTGTCAAAGTAATGGAGAAGAAAACACAGTAAAGACTAATGTACTTTATAATGGTTGAGAGGATTGATTAGATGTGGGAAGCATTAAAGGAGGCTTTTTCAAAGGCAGTCAAGGAATGTATCAGGATCACAGAAAATCCAAGATCTATAGGAAACCAGTATAGTTTGACAGGCAGATAAAGCAGGCTATTGGGGAAAAAACAGAATTCTGTATTTATGTAAATCACAGTGAGATGTAAGATGAACAGAGAGAGGTATAAGGAGAAACTGTGTATGTGCAAACACATTGTCAGGGAGGCTAAGGCAAAGTCAGAATTAAGGCTAGCAGAAAGGGTAAAGGAAATTGTCAAATACTTCTTTTGATACCTTACTGAAAAAAGGCAGACAAGGGAAGAGAAGGAAAGAAGTGGTTAGTACAGTTGATGATAAAGAGAAGGCAAGATATGGTACTTAATATTTCTGCTTGGTATTCATAGTGAAGACAACAGGCCCGTTCACAGACAGCAGAAGGAAATTCATATGTAATATGTGGTACAAGTTTGATATGGGAGGAATTACAAGGACATGTGTACTAAAGGTAGTGGGAAAATTAAAAACTAATAAAATTAGAAGACTGTGACAGGAACTATCATAGTGTATTACAGGAAACAAGTCAGGTGCTGGTAGAACCATTTTCCATCCTCTATGGAAATCGATAGCAACAGGTATACACAAAGGAGGTGATAGGGAAAATCCCAGTAACTGTAAGTGGGTGAGCTGGACATCATGGTGGGAAAATGTTTGGAGATATCTATCAATGAGGAGATAGCATTCTTTGACAAAAATGTTTGGAGATATGACAAAAATGTTTGGAGACATTTATCAATAAGGAGATAGTGGCGTTCTTTGATGAAAATGACTTAATAAATAGCAACCGGTATGGATTCAACAGGGGCCACCTGTCTCAGACAAACATAATTGACTTTTGCATTGTAGTGATTAAAAGTGGTAGACAGGGGTCAGGCAGTGAGTGTGCTATAACTACATTTAGCATGAATTTAACTTGGTACCACATATGGGGCTAGTTAGGAAGATGATCCAGCTAAGGTTAGGGGACAGGATAACTGGTTGAATAAAAAAAAAAAAAGAAGAAACCAGAAGGTGGTCCTAAATGGAAGGTTTTCTAAAGACTGGACAGTGACTATTGGAGTACTGCAGGATTCAGTCCTAGGACCACCACTGTTCAATATGCATATCTGTGACATATATATGAGGGTAAAACCAAAAAGTTTCCTGCACACACTATCCTGAAAAACAGGGACGCCACACCAATGTTTAAAGTGCAAGATTCATATTTATTATAAAGTGCACACCCATTCCAAAATACAGCTTGACATGTTTCAGACCCTAAGGTCCTTTCTCAAAAGCAGAAAATTCAAACCAACAATTCATCTTATATGGCAAATACAAAACATGTGATCAATACACCTCACAGTTAAACGCTCTCTGATAGGTTTAAAATATGTAACTGACTATTGCATAACCTCATTAAAAACATTTGCTTGCATACCACAATATGGTTAAAAAAACAACATATCCATACAAGGTATATCAAATCATATAAAAATATGATGAGGGTATTCAGGGCAAGGTAAGTCTATGTATGGACTACACAAAGCTCTACGGAAAGGCTGACAGTGAATATGGAGTTAACACCATGAGACAGGATATGACAAGACTGGAGAAATGGTCCGATATTTGGCAATTGACATTCAACACCAAAAAGTGTATAGGTGATGCATATAGGAGTGAAGAATCCTGGAGTGGTTTACTGCATTGAGGGGGGATGCCATTAAAGAGCCTAGAGGAGAGAGACCTGGCGGTGACGAGAAGAAATATCCAAATCTCCTCAGTGCAATAAGGCATATGAGAGGGTTAACAAGAAGCTAAGGTGCATATGTAGAGGGCTTAATTATTGAAAGAAAGCAGTACTACTACCTCTATAAGGATCATGGGTCAGACCACACCAATACTACTGTGTGCAGTTCTGGGGTCTGCATCTAAGGATTGATAAGGCTAAATTGGAGACAGTGCAGAGAAGGGAAACAAAGCTGAACCATGGACAAAAAGGCAAAATATATGTGGAGAGACAGAAATGTCTTAACGTATACCTACTAGAGGGCAAAAGGGAGAGGGACATGACAGAGACTTTCAAGTTCATAAAAGGGTTCAACAGAGTGGACACAGCAAGTATATTCAATCTGAAAAACAGTTTGCCCACTAGGGTCACGTGCTTATTTAAGCTTAAGCGAGAGGTTAAAAAAAACATTAGAAAGTACTATTTCATGGAAAGGGTGGTTGATGGGGAACAAACTTCCAGACAAAGTTGTGGAGGCTGAGACAATATCAGGGTTCAAGTGAAACTGGTATGCATTAAAAGGAGTTGTCTGAGGGGATAATGTAGAAAGGAGAGGGGAGTATGATGAAAATACTATAATTACTGTTAGAAAGATTTCTGAATTGTGACTAGTGGGACCAACTAGATGGACTGCTCAGGTCTTTTTCTGTTCTCTTTTTTCTGTTTCTATTATAGCAGAGCTAATAAAGGCTGGAAGAAATAAACTTAGCTATGAATGGCACTTTCTGAAGATTGCTAATGAATGATGCAGTTGATGGTATTGTACAGTACATGTTCCCAAGGCTGGGTAATGGACTACAACTGCTATGAAATCAAGATGAAGACCCATCTGCAGTGAAGTCCCAGTTCTAGCAAGATTTTATATGATCCAGCACAGTTAGCTGTGATCAGTAGAACTCCAGAGATAATGCTTCTTAACTACCAGGAAATTACAGGCAGTTCCTTCTATAACCATTATAATCAAAATGGAAGGGAGCACTGAAATGGTGTGATATACTCTCACTGAGAATCTAGAAATGGAAGTTTATGAGTTTAAGTGTAGATATTGTAACACGGAAAATAGTCCCAAAAGAGTTCTGGAACCTTACACTTCAAATTACTGTACTTGTACAGAAAGAATACTTCTGAAAAATGTGTTGCCATCTGTTTGAAGAGAAATGTGCACCGTATCTGGGAAGTTAGAAGCAGGCATAGCCCCCTGAATTTGCATGTGTGTACCTATAGGGGTCATGACTGAAAATACCAAGTGTGGGTTAGTGATACCCCACAAAGTAAGAGTGCTTTATGTTTCCACAGACAAAGCAGGTCCCTGTGTCCTTATCAAAAGCTATAAGCTATTGGTGTGTGCACACAACCCCATTTGCATGCATGTTAGGAATCCACTAAATATAGTAAGCATTTGTCCACTCACAAATGCGGTTGGGTGCAGAGCTCTAGTACCTAAGGCTATTTGCTCCTATAATTGACCCAAGATTTATTTTTATGATCAGGCCCTTAAAGTGTGTGCAGTGATACTGCATACAGACAGAAATCTCTGTGTGGCTCTGATTTCCTAAATGGCTGCTTGCCACAAATTTTACAAAGCTTAGTACTGTGTCAAATAGCATGCAGGTGATCATGGATAAACTATGCTCTTTGCATATTTGCATCTGACTCTGGAGGCTACATCTCTTCATATTTTAAGGATCTTTTGTCTTGAGTAGAAAGCTGTGTTACTTTTTGTTAACTTTTCTCAAACGTAAGGACTACTATAGTTTACAGAAACAGTCCCATGCTGTAGTTAACTTTGTCCCCTGTCCTCGTCTGACAAGGACTGTGCTGTTTGGTAAACTGTGCCCCAGCAAGGATTAGGAAATGGAAGATGCCCTGTTCTGACACTAGAAACACAGCGGTCCCCCTATTTAAAGTGTATGCAGCAGCCAAAGGAGTCATACAGCCCACACTTAGTAGGCACACACAAGCAGTGGCCATTGCTGCCACATAGTCTTGCATTATTAAGTGCTTTGTGATGGTCCCAGTGAATTGTTAAAGATTAGGACATACTGTAGGGAATGATTAGCAAAACCAGAAGACTTGAGGCTCCATGGTGTTTGTTTCATGCCATGCAGGCTGCTGCAGCATTCAATAGTATGCAAAAAATGGGAAACCTCTAGGAATCTTCCCTTCTACAATGAGTCAAAGGCTGACCCAGATTCTCCACGAGGAACTGATCCAACCTGAGTTTAAAACAATCAGCATTCTCCACTTGTTCTGCTCCCTTAGGGAACTTGTTGTATAGGTTTACTACTCTCTCAGTGAATAAAATGCCTTCTTTTTTTATACTTTATTTTTAGCATTTTATCATATAACATGACATTATAGATTACATATAGTGAACAGACCATATGGATGTCCTTCCATTGGGGGGAAAATAACCCCTTAATCATAGGATATAAATAAAAAATTGCATTCACTATATAGCGTTACATCAAAAGAGAGTAGCATTATAGTTATACTAAATAATAATCCCAGATATGCTGTGTCATAGAGGCCAAGAGCAACATGGCTACTTCAGAATTAAAGGATTGTTCATCAGTGTCCAGCCTAATAAAGGGGAACATGTCCCCGCAGGGACTGGTGGTGCCATGTGTTAGCCTTTACGTGAAATTAACATTTCAAAAATTAACTTTCTGTGGCAGACTTAAAAACAACATTTTAAGACAAAAAATTATGTCACCATCTAATAATCATCACCAAGGGAAATCAATATACAAACCAAGGAGTTTAAGCATAAAAGCATAACATTTTAAACTTCCTTCTTGTTTACAACGGAAACAATCTATCCTACCAAAACTTTAGGGGTGTAGCAGGACCATAAAACAACATATGTTGCATGAATTAAAGTAATAGGGCCCCCTCTTTAACCCCTCTTCCTTGCAATTAAATATCAGAATAGGCAAGATAGTACTATGTAGCTCTAAATAATACTGAGCACTTAGCTTAGAAATAGTTACAGGTGGGCATAAAGCCTACTATTGAGTCCCTGTATTCAAATGTCCCCATCCATCTCTTCAGTCACAGCAGCCTCTCCTTGATTCCTGGAAACAGCTACCATTCTGGTGGCCCATTTGCCAGCCTCTACTGGATCCGCAACCAGAAATACTTTCCCTTGATGTGTAATCCAGAGCCTCACAGAAAAGATTATGGTGTGTGTAATTCCTGCTTCCTTCAAAGATCGTCATACACAATCAAACCTTTTCCTTCGCTGATGAATCGAATAACTGATATCTAGGAAAATATACACTTGATTGTCATCCTGCATAAGAGGGCTGTCTCTTCGGACACACCTTAGGATGCGATCGTGGGTGCCAACACTGGACGTCATGACCATTAGCGTCCGGGGTTCCTCCGAGTTCTGGGGTTGGCTTCTGGGTGTAATGTGGTACACTTTCTGGATATCCCATGAAACATCGTCACCTTCTGGCAGCAACTTTTTGGTGAGCCATTCATATACATACATGATCTGTTGATCTCTCACTGCCTTCAGGGAGACCGATGATCTAAATGTTCCCTGACTGGGCCTGGTTTTTCCACGGCCTCTAGTCTAGCTCGAAGATGTTGACTCTCCTTAACCATGAGGGCATTAGTGGTAGAGTTAGAGTCTGATTGCTTTCAAATGTCCTTTAGCTCACTTTTAAGACCATCTACTGCATTTTTAACCACCAGAACGCGACTGTTGACGTCGTCCACCTTCTGGTTTAAGGTACAGACTGAGGCAATGAAATTCTGAAGCTTTTGTCCCAATGATGCCATAGTTCCAATGGGTCCAGATTCTACTTTGGCCTGCTGGATTGAAAGAGATTACGAGGCCCCCACCAGTTCTCTTACTTCTCTCTGTTCCACTCTGTGATTTTTCTTTCTTAGGGTTGCCCACTTCCTCTATATCAGTGTCGCTCTTTCTGATAATGGCACTAAAATGTTGATTCCAAAGCTCAAAATTGGAAATTTTAACAATATTGATAGATTTAATGGAGAGCTGGTAAAATCTGCTGCTGCTCAGCGCAGGCTCCACAGTGCTCCCCCCCAAATAAAATGCTTTCTAATGTAATAACCCTCTCCTAACCATTGAGTCTCTGAGCACAGGAGAGGTCCCAGAAGACTGGAGAAGGGCTCATGTGATCCTACTCCACAAGAGAGGTAGCAGGGATGAGGCAGAGAACTACAGACCAGTCAATCTTACGTCAGTATTGGGCAAGATTACAGAGGCTTGCCTTAATGAAAGGATAGTGCAACACCTGGAATCCATAGGAGCACAGGATCCAAGACAGCATGGGTTTACAACAGGAAGGTCCTGTCAAACTAATCTCATAGATTTTTTTGACTGTGTAACCAGAGTGGTGGACCAAGGGGGAGCAGTTGATGTTGCCTACCTTGACTTCAGCAAAGCTTTCGATACTGTTCCACATAGAAGATTGATTAATAAGCTGGGTAGGTTCTGGGTGGGTCAGAAGTTGGTCAACTGGGTGGCCAACTGGTTGGCGGGCAGAAAACACAGAGTGGTGGTAAACGGTATACAGTCAGAAGAGATGCAAGTCACAAGTAGTGTACCTCAGGGATGACTCCTGGGGCCAGTCCTCTTCAACATCTTCATCAGTGACATTGCAGACGGACTGGAGGGTAAGGTTTGTCTGTTTGCAGATGACACCAAGATCTGTAACGGAGTAGATGACCCAGATGGGGTGGGCAGAATGAGAAGAGATCTGGATAAACTGGCAAAATAGTCAGAAGAGTGGCAAATGGGGTTTAACTCAAAGAAGTGCAAGATCATGCACATAGGGAAGAGAAACCCTGAAGCTACCTATAGGTTGGGAGGGGAGTTGCTGGCAATCGCAAGGGAAGAAAGCGATTTGGGCATCATCATCACAGATGACCTGAAATCATCCAATCAGACCACTAAAGCAGTAGGTAAGGCTAGAGGGATGTTGGGGTGTATCAGTAGGGGTATCGCAAGTCATAAGAGGGAGGTAATAATCCCTTTTTACAAGACACTGGTTAGGCCCCATCTGGAGTACTGCGTGCAGTACTAGAGGCCGCACCTGCACAAGGACATTAACAAATTGGAGGCAGTTCAGAGAAGAGCAACCAAAATGGTGCAGGGACTGCATCAGAAAACATATGAGGACAGATTAATGGAGCTCAATATGTATACCCTAGAGCAAAGGAGGGAGAGAGGTGATATGATCAAAACATTCAAACATCTTAAGGGCATTAACAAGGTGAAAAAGTCTAACACGTTTCATATAAGAAAAATTGCAGGAAAAGAGGACACACCATGAGATTAGAGGGAGGCCGATTAAGGGGGAATGTGAGGAAGTTCTTTTTCACAGAAAGGGTGGTGGATGCATGGAACAGCCTACCTCAGGAAGTGGTGGATATGAATACAGTGCAGGGCTTCAAACAGGCATGGGACAGGCATAAGGGAGCAATAAAGATGAGTATGAATAGATAGGCCATTGACAGAGTACAGGCCCATGGCAGATTCATCAGGTAGAAAAAATGGGCAGACTGGATGGGCCTTGCAGTCCTTATCTGCTGTCAACTTCTGTGTTTCTATGTTCCTAACAGCAGGGAAGGCAATTTTTCACCAAAGTCAGCCAGTGGGGACAGATGCTCTGGCATCATCCCATAGCGTATAGATGGGGGAAGGTATTGGAATCCCTGGGGATTTCCCCTCAAGGGAACAACTGAATTGCTGGCTGGCCTGTGGAGGGTTTCCATGAAGACATTGAGGGAGACCCTAGTGTGGGGCTGTCCCAGAGACTGGTCAGTGCAGCATCATCACACCTGAAGGTAGCAGATAAGACTGCAGCAGAACTGAAGACATTAGGACAAAGATAGGAGATTTATCAACAGGATATAGGAAGGTACGGAGAAAGCCAAATCTCTCAGCAGTGGCACTGTTGGCCTGATCTGCACAAAAAGACATCTGCTCAGAAAGGTTGACGGTTGCAAAGCAGTGCTCATGGCTACATGTAGCTCTAATAAAGCAGGCCCTTATTTGGGTTTAGACAGGAGGAGAGTCAGAGGGTACCATGTAGAAGAAAGCACTGACCCTTTATAATCTCCACTGATGGACACTAAGCAGGACATTTGGATATGCACCCTCAAAGCATGAAGGCTAGAAAAGGAAATTAAGGTACAGCTAGATAAAGTTGCAATAAAATAGGAAGAGAAGTTACAAAAAAATTGTGACTGCACTAGAATTAGGGCCCTAGATACGTACATACATACATACATAGACAATGGTGACAGAAAAAAAAAACTTTTGGCCCATCCAGTCTGCCCACCCTACCTAACTACTCTGCATGTGTGGCCTTAGTGGCTATCCCTCCCATTTGTTTCTGCCCCTTCTTTTCTACCTAACCCTATATGCCTGTCCCATCCCTTCTTGAATCTGTTCACTGATTTGGCCTGTACCACTTCCTCTGGGAGCTTGTTCCACTTACTGCCAGTCTTTCAGTGAGCAATGGCCAGAGGGATTCTGAGATGAATAAATTAACTTTGCCAGTCACCAGTGCAGGAAGCATAGTGGAGAATGGGGATCCCTGAGAGAGTTATGCTCTGTTAGGCATAGATAGGCCCATTTGTGTGGCACAAGGATGCATATGGAAGAAAGGAGAGAGTGGTAAAGTTAACATATGAGGGCTCAGACAAAATAAGGAACACTAAGAATTACTCAGGGTTAGCATGCATCTGAACAAGAGGTAGTGCAGGAAATAGGCTAAGCTGTAATTAACATGGTGGTGCGGTTGGGAGACAGCCCAGGAGCCTGGGAGAACAAAAGAATAGCTCTGATATGAGCAGGATTAAAAAAACTGTACAGGACTTCTGATATAGAATGTAAAGTCAGAACTTATGCTCAGATGTATTGGGATCATTGAATCCCTGAAGTGTGTATGTTAATGCAGTATGGCCACTGAGACCACTCTTATGGTTGTAAAAGTGGTCTCATATACATAGGGTATGAGAACCGCAAACCAAAGGTGAGTTGTTCTGGTACCATAAGGATGTAAGTTAGACCACTCCTGGAACCATAAGAGTGGTGTCAGTGGCTGTATTAATATATAATTAATGGGTGTTCCCTTTTTCCCGTAGGGAAACCATGCCATAATTTGCCAGAATGGAGGAGTGTTTTTATGGCAAACAAGCACATGGTTTCCCTCACTCTACGAATGCGCCCACCTCAGTTCCTCACTTCCCGACAGCTCGTCTGCTCACCTACTGCCTGCAAAGTGAACTGCAAGTAGAACTCAGCGGTAAGTCATTTAAAAAAAAATCAGCTCATTTCCAAAACAAGGGGGTAAAAAGCATCTTAACAAATTTTGATAATGTGGGTCAAGACAAATGTGGGACTGGCTAAAAACGGAACCAGGGAGCGGCCGCACCAGAATGAATGCCTACTATTTTATATAATTGCTGTGTCAGAAAAGGGGAGACCCAGCAATTGTATAAAATAAAATATGGGGTAGTGTGTGTAAACTCGAAGTTTACACACCTTGTGTTAGATGCTTTAATAAACCCCTCAAGCATCACTCTCAGATTTTATGTAGCACCTAACACCTCAGGGGTATGTAAACTTCTCATTACACACACTTACCATACTTTATTCTATTTATAATAACTGGGGAGTGTTTTCTACCATAGGGAAACTGGGTTATAATTCACCTGTTATAACCTGCAGATTATAATGGCGAACAAGCGCCAGGTTTCCCTCACTCCGAGCGTGTGCCAGCTGCCGCTCTTCTCTTCCTCGGCACCAGCCGCACTCCTCAGCACTGGATAGCTCACTGCCACTCAAAGTTGGTGGTAAGTTCATTTTAAAAAATGTTATTAACAGGGCTAAAAAAAAAAAACAAAAAACCTATGTTTCATCCTGGGCTGCTTTAAAAAAAAAAGGAAAGATTTCTTTCATGAGCTGCTACAGACCATGCTGAAACCTAACTGGTCCGTGGCTCTGTAGGATGTCTGTTTATTTTATATAACTGTGGTGGCAAAAAAACACTCCCCAGCAATTATATAAAATTAAGGCTGGGTAGGTGTGTAAAACCCACATTTTACACACACTCTCAGTGTGGGATGCCTTTACAAACCTCTTGAACTTCGCTATTGGGTTTATGTGGTATCCCATACCTCATGTGTGTGTAAAATTCTCGTTATAACCACCTACCTAACCATTATTCTGTATGTTATTAATCGACGTCATTCAATAATATACAGTATAACAATTTTAAACCTGTTTTCCCTGACATGTCTATTTCCAGGGCAACTGCACATGAGACACTTTTCACAGAACAGAAGTGTCTCACAGGCAGAAGAAAGGATAGCACTGATTAACCAGGAGCTCCTTCAATCTATAATGTATAAATGAACTTTCACAGTTTAATCACCAGTAAAGATCAAGGGCTAAGAATCTTTTGAGTGTCTGTAGATTACTGCTGAAACAATCGATAGGTTCTTGGTGTTTTTTGGGAAACTTCAGGCCTGTGTGTGTGCATAGATCCCTACTGCATGGTGAAGTACAACTCTCAATGAGCAAGTGATACCCCTAGACTTAGGTGGTTCCCATCAGCAATGGTTGCCACCTCCCAAGGTCTGCGAAGTAGGCTGTAAATGTATTCTGGTGGTGGTGGAGCGGGGGTGCACTCATATCACCCCTATTAATTCTATCCCACATTAAAGTGCAGGGTATGCCCTCTTATTCTACTGCCCTGAACCAGCTGATAAACTATGCACTGATCCACCTTATTCATTCCGTTGACAATTTTAATAACTGAAATCATGTCTCCTCCACTTAGCCTTCTTTTCTCTAGGGAAGCCATACTTATCCTGTATAAACATTTCCTTTTGCCTCGCCTCTCCTTTCCTGCAATCATTTTAGTTGCTTTCTGCAGTACCACTTCAATAGCTGCAATATCCTTTTGATACTGTGATGGCCAGCATTGCACACTATACTCCATGTGAGGGCTTACGGTGCCATATAAAGGGGCAGCAGTACACCACTTTCTCAACCTGTTATGCCCATCTTAGTGCAGTCCAGCACTGGATATGCCTTACCTGCTGCCACTGCACATTGATGAGACTATTGTGTGTGGCTGTTCCGCCATGGTGAGTAGGCCATTACCTATATACAGCAAATGCAGCTACTTGTAGCCCACCTCCCTGTAACAGGTTTAGAGTACCGGTAGCCATAAGGAATTCAAAAAAATGTTTTAAGAGTCAGAAGGCATATGACTACTGTAATATATTGATGATCACTCTTTCCCAATGAGAAAAGATGACATCAGAACCCCATAAAACAGTTGTTGTGACATCATCTTCTCATAATATCATTAATGTGATGTCATAATGATAATATTATAGGATTTAAAGTTCACAAAATCCCACTACATCCCTAAATTGGGTTTTACAGTGGCTGATGCATACAGTAAAAGTCAACTCATGCACAGTTCATATAGGACAAGTGTATGGAAAACCATACACAACAAGGCTATTCTTCCCCCATATGGATAACATGACAACTGATGACCTCGAGAGCGTAGCTCTCATTGTCGCTCAGTCATCATGGTAACCACAAGGGAGAAGCTAGCCTTGCTGTGTATGGTTTTCCATACACTATTCTATATAATGTATGGTGGACCATGATTGCAGCAGCCTTCATTACAAACACAAGACAGGCCGGCCCAGTGGCATGGAGGGCTGAGGCATCATGCCTTACCTCCTACCACGCCAGCGATCCATGTTTGCAGTGCATGAGGGTCATCAGGGGTCAGCTGGGGTGAGAAAGGATTGAGCATCCAAGGGACAGCTCTCCTCTCCCAGGGAGGGTCGGGAACAGACACCGGTACCTGCCTGACACCTAGCGGAGACTAGGTGCTAACACCCCACATCCTGCACTGTGAGGCTTGGAGGTGGAGCAGCCAACTGGAGTGTTGTTGGCATTGCATGCTTCCCTCTGCAGAAAAGTGGAAACTAGTCCCGGTTGAGTGGTATGAAGGCTGCCCTCTGCAGGTGACAGCCCCGGGAAGGCATCTCCCTGAACTGAATCCAGTTCTGATGGGTAGAGTTGGGGGCTCTCCACCACGCTGACATGGAGAGTAAGCCATGGGGGAAGAAGGGAAGGTAAGCGTGAAGGTTGGGGGATGGGGTTTGGAGGGTGGCAGGATAGTGGGCCGAATGTGATGGAGGAGTAAAATAGTAGCTCCGCTGACCACACTTGATCACAACCACTCACTGGCCAGTACATGCATGTAACTCTCCACCAGCCACTGGCCAATGATGAGCACTGATGGGGTCACTTGTATATGATGTCCTCACTGACGCAGAATGAAAAGTCGAGGACATCACTACTGCAGCAGAACGACTTTCTATGGTGTATGGATTTCCATACACAATCATGTTCCACCATACACTATATGACTGAGTCAGTCTCCTGCAAATGCCTGTTTAAACAGCCATGTTTTTAATCAATTTTTAAAAGTGGCAACAGATGTGGAAAAATGAATGTCCATGGGAAAGCCATTCCAAAGCAGTCAAGAGCTACAGAAAAGGAAGCAATAGAAAAGGGTGTCGCCTCTGGAAAGAGATGTGTAGGGCAAGGAGCTCAGACCAACAGAAAAGCCTTGCGTGCTCACCCATCAGACTGGCTAGAAGCGAACACTATGCGGAGACAAATAAGATGAGTAGATTATTTATTTAGCTCCATGCTCATAATACAATGTAAATGCTTGGTGGTGAAATGGTGTCACCCCCACAGCCTGCACAAAACCACCCGACAGAGTTTCACTCCCATTTGGAGCTTTATCAAGGGTGAAATCACAGCAAACATGCTAGGCTATAAACAGTGCAAACTCCATGACATTGATATGACTGAAGGGCGAGTGTGCAAGGTGTTTCTGTTGATCTGAGCTACAGAAAAGGCCCTATTCCCAGTCAGTTTCAATATAGGGACAACCAACTGGCCAATGCCATTTGAATGTAATTCATGGACATCTGGGCAGGTCACAAGAAGCTCACCAAGGTACTGGGATCCCAGTCCATTAAGGGTCCTAAAGCTAAGTGAAATAATCTTTGTCAATCTGCCATCTCACAGGCAGCAAGTGCAGACAGCATAGCGCTGGAGTGATATGATCACTCCTCCGTACAGAGATGACTAATCTAGCTGCAGCATTCTGCACCCACTGGAGACAGTGGATTGGACCAGCTAGAACTCCAAGGTAGAGGGCAAGGGAGAAGAAGTGACAGTAAAATAAAAGAGAACAGGCAGCAGCAGAAAGAGCATAATGGGGGAAGACTCTGGGTGGGACAGGCCCAGCAAGTTCAGTCCTTTAAAACTGAACACTTGTTCCAGGCTCCGTCACCACTGCCAGCAGTGCCACTGCTGCAGCTTGCTCTGCTTATGGCCCGAGGAGGGGCAAGATCCAGGACATGGTTGCACAGGGGAATGTGGCTGCAAGGGCTAGGAGTGCAGTTCCATGGTTTGTGCCACTGAGTCTTGTGCCACGATTAGGGCCTGTTATTTTCAGTATTGAGGCAGCACATGCAAGTCCTTTTAAAAGGAGATGCTGCCTAAAAGGTGACAGAGATGCAATGCTAGTCATTGCCACTAGCAGTGCAGGCATTGCCGGTTGCAGGAATGTTTCTGGGTTTCTCTGCAGTGCCACTGCAGCAGTACAAGAGACCGGCATAAGGGCAAGCCCTGGGTGCTAAGCTAAGGCTTGAGTCAACTGGAGCTGGGTAACCCATCTAAGCCTGGACTAGCAGTATTATTAGCTGTCTTCCAGCCTGGCCAGCTACTCAGAAAATAGCACTAGCTACTGTATCCATCTGCCAGTTTGCAACATCAAAGTACATTCCACAAAATTCTGAACATTTAAACAAACTTTTGGCCTCTAAACCAGAATCAGAACAAAGGATTGAGACAGGGTAGCTTGTCTGTTCCTAATTTTATGGGACATTGCTGAGTCTATCATGCCTGCTGCTATCTCACTCCAGGAGCTGGGCTCCTACCCTTAAATTCTGATGCAACACTGGAGGGGGGGGAGAGGGGGTACTGTACTGTTGAGGTGTGAAATATTTCAGATGAGACTTTCAGCCGAGATCCCTTGTGCCCATCACTGGTGATGTCCCGTAGGTGTCCATGTGGAAGCCAAAGAACCCATATCACTTTTTGCAAGTATAGGTGATGTTCCACTGTAGTGGGAAACATTCAGCTTCACCATAAAACCAGTTTAGGCAGTTGTTCATGGTTGTGTGCAGGTGTTAAGGAGTGGAATAGCTGCCACCATACAACCGCAGTCACTGCACTACCTGGCACTTATTGCTCGTAAAGTGCTTTAGGATACAGGGCACAAACCTTGTCCTATTGAAACCTCTCTGGACTGCCAGAAATAAGAATGTTTTTAAAAATAAAGGGCCCAATTTTCAAAAGCGCTGTGAACGCCGCAACCCCTGGTACGCCGATCATATGGTGCAGGGGCTTGCGGAATTCTCTCGGCGCAGATTGGGATTTTCATTCCTGTGCACCACATTTCACAAGTTAGAGTTGCTTTCCCCTGGACTAACTTGTGCCGTTTGGGGCCCCTTTTTACAGGGCATATGCCGAATATTTGTTTTAAGCTGCTGTAAAGTGTGGAAACTGTCACAACTGTGCCTAATGCACTGAAACTGGGCAGAGTTGTGCCAAACAACAGGGTTGACGCAGGGCTTAATACAAGCCCTATGCCAACCTTTGAAAATCATGCCAAAAGTGTTTAATTTATGCAACATCCCTTGAACTAACTGTGGTTTGCTTAATCCTATTTGCATTTATCTACTCACTGCTTCATGCTAGATTGCAACTGACATGGGTCCTCCTTTAGTACCAGGGGATTTTCCCTCTTAGGGGCATACCTGGGTGCATACATTTTAAATAAAAATAAATAAAATGAAAAGCACTGTACTATATTTGTAATTTTTCTTTTATTACTTATTCTATGTACAGTCACTGCTTGTTGCACTGAATTCACATGCTCCACAAATTCACGCCGAGATGCATCATTATAGAAAGAAGAAATATAAAAATGTTAATTCTAGTTGTAAAGTTGCAACTGCAACACTTTGTTTCTATGCAATTTTCACTGAACTGCCTAATTTTTATGACATATTTTGAAATATCACATATGGTGAAATCTACAAAATTCCACGGTATGCCAAACAATATCATTTGTTTCAGCAGACATTTCAGATGAAGTGTGGAATTTTAAACAAAACAGTGGGAACAGTGAAAATATAACCACTATGCCAGAGTTTATAACAATTCTGCCATTCACTGTCGAATTCTTCTTAAAATTATTCCACGAGCAATCCTGTCACATGGTAGTTTTCTCCAGTGGGCTGGACGGGTCAAAGAGTTTTGTTACTTTCTGTCAAGTGACTGCTCAGTGCCCCGTCTCTACCTAAGGTTATTCAGAGCAATGTGGCCATATGCTCAGCGAAGCCCATCAGAATGCAATGCAGTGTCACAGATTCCTGTATGGAAAAAGGGATTAACTGCCAGTGAATTTATTTTGTTTTCTGCAGTAACTCTGATGCAGAATTGAATTGTGTCCTGGCAGGCTCCACTGTAAGTACTCGAATTCAGCAGTTTGCCACAAAATTCCACTGTTAAGTTTAAAATTCCACTGAAAACTCCAAAAATGAGTCCACAGCAATGCAGTCACATGACAGTCTTCATCTAGGCTGGAATGGAAAAGTCAAAAGGATTGGTTGCTATAGCAATCATGTCTGTTTGTCTCTTTTTCTCAGGTGACTGCTCCTCCTACTCTTCTGTGCAGTTCTATAGTACGTGTTGAAGGAGGCAGATCTGCTGCTGTATTTGGCTTATTTTGTAATCTCAAAGAGACATTTAAAGTGCTGTGTGGCAATTATGTTTGGTGAAAGTGTTTTATGGATTCCTTGCTTATTTTTTGTGTGGTGTTTTTTGCAACTCTATTCTTCAACAGTGTTTGTAACTTTAGTTGTGACACATTCATGTTTTGCATGATAGTGCATGTTAATAAGAGAGAGGAAAATTAGGAAATGGGGCTAGCAGAGGTGGTAGATGTGGTAAAGTGGGCGGTGATGGTGAAAAGGTGGCACTGTCACTCATTGTTAGTTCAGGACAAAGATGCCCACACAGGGGGGTTCTAGCAGCAGATATTGGCATCACTATCTTTTTTGATGTGACAGTACGTAGTAAATAGAGAATAATGGCTATGCAACTGTGTGTTATGTATTTTTTTTACTCACCAGGGGTTTATGGGGCAGCACACACTGAGGGTGAGTAAAAAAAATACATTACACACAATTTGTATTGCCAGCATTTTTTAGAATTGCTGGTGCAAGCAGTTTTATTTTATTAAATTAGGGTCAGAGACAAGAACACGGAAAAATGCGCTTAGTCAGCCACCAGCTTTTCCCAATTACGGTGGCTGTCTCTCAAAGCATTGCCCGAAACGAAACTACACGAGGATCAACCAGATAAATCAAAAAAAAACTAGAAAGACAGTATTAACCAGATAAATGGGGGAATATCTTCATAGAAGTGAGTGTCAAATGAGAAATCTTCTTCACAAACAGCCTGAACAGTACAACTCCTTAGTAACGGAGAAACTGCCCCCATGTTTGCTACTGTATTTAGTCTGCCCACACATAGAATAAGAGCCTATCAGGTGGCGCTTTACTAACGAATGACACAAGACATCATAATAACCTGTTCTACGTCCATGTGTTAACTCATTACCTCCAATAGCTCCACATGAAGTCCGAACTGTCTACTGTTTACCTGACTCAAAATGGCCACCCAGGAGGTAATGAGGGGTCACCAGTAATTATATCCAAATCACGTGATGCCCAGGAAAAGCATGAATAGGAGACATACAAATCTGCAGAGGATGTGGCGTCACTAATGCTGCACAAAGGAGCTGTTGAGTGTGGGTGGAGGCGAACGCAATTCCTGTGGCTGCAGTGACTTCAATAGGCATCATTAACAGACTAACAAAAGTAAAATCCACTTTTCAGGGTATTCTGAGATGTCCATAGCCCACTGCTTTAATAAAAGGCAAAACAATATCCAGGCACATTTATAGTGCATCATGGAATTTCACAAAGAAGAATCTTGGAAGACAAATCAGCAGTTCACAAGAATATCTTTGCAAAAATTATTTGTGGTCCACATACTGGTATGTCACAGGCAGCTCTCACCTCTCTCCTCTCTCCTCCAAATTAGGCAAGTGTCTCCTCTTAGTTATGCCAGGAACTCCAAGCTATAATCTTGTCTCCTCCACGTTATACCAGTGTTTCAGTTGCAGCAGTCTTGGCTCCCAGTTGTGACAGTCTCCTGCCCGTTATACTGGTGTCTCCTCCCTATCATATACCAGTCTTTGAGTTGCAGTAGTGTCTCCTTAGTTACTATATACTATATACTTAATATACAGAGGCAGTATAGTGCTGTGGTTTAGGGCACTGAGCTGCAAACCAGGAGACCTGGGTTTGAATCTTACAGCCCCCACTTGCATACTGTGTGATTCTGAGCAAGTCACTAAACTTCCTTGTGCTCCCAGGTCGCACCTGGAAACAAGCTTCAGCTTAGTGTGCCTTTCCTGGTTAAACAATTTCCCCTTTCCCTTAGTTTATTACAGAGTCTCCTTCCTGTTCATGGCCATGTCTTATCCAAGTTACACCAATATATCAGTTGCAGCAGTGTCTCCTCCCAGGTATGGCATTGTCTACCCCTCCCTCCCAGTTACTCTGCACAACAGCTGTGCCTGTGTTTCATTCCGGTTACACTAGTACCAAGTTCCGGTCACACCAGTGTCTCACTTACAACAGACTCCTACCAATTACAGCAGAGTCTCTTCCCAGTTGTGGCAGCATTCTTTACCAGTTATACAAATGTTTCTTCCAAGTTTCATCAGTGTCTTAGTTGCAGCAGAGTCTTCACCCAGTTACAGCAGTGTCCCTCCCAGTTATACCAGTGCCTCCTCAAAGTTATGCCAGTGTGTTCTTCCAGTTATAGAAGTTTCTCATCCCAGTTATACCAGTGTCTCAGTTACAGAAGTGTCTCATCCCAGTTATGGTAGTATCTGCTCACTGTTACACCAGTATCTACTCCTAGTTACTGCAGTGTCTTGTTTACAGTGGTGTCCTGTCACAGTTACATCAGTTCCTTTTCTCAATTAAAATGGCATCTCCTTTCCCCAGTCACAAAGTTTCAGTCACACCAGTGTTCTACTTACTAGGTAACAGAACAGACAATTCAGTTTGATGGAAATAAATTCCAAAATTTACCAAATTAATTCAAAATACATGCCAGCATTCTACAATTTAAGATGGAATTTCAAAACTCTGTTCTCTGTTTTTTTGTCAAAGTTTTACCAAAGTGAATTAAACCATTAATGGAAATTTCACTGGTGGGATTTAAATTTTGCCCGGCACTAGCTATATTTGATATGAGTATAGATGTTGGTGGGAGCTGGGATTCAACCCTACTCCATGTGGGAGTGAGTAATTAAAGATTAGGTGCTATGTAGCTATCCAATGCCACTACACAAAATGATTCATAAATATATTACAAAAAATGATACATAAATATATTACACAAAATGATACACAAATGTATTACACAAAATGATAGATAAATATGTTACACAAAATGATATATAAATATATTACACAAAATGATACATAAATGTATTACACAAAATGATACATAAATATATTACACACAATGATACATAAATGTATTACACAAAATGATACATAAATATATTACACAAATTGGTACATAAATGTATTACACAAAATGCTTAAGAAATGTCCCATAGTGCTGCTCATAGAACACCCCCTCCCCCACATTGCACTGCATCACTTGAGATCCAGCTTTTGGGAACCATAACCAGATGTCTTGTAACAGTACACCTGTATACACTATGTTTCTAGTAGGAGAAGGGAAGTGGTGTTGCCACTGTATCACTCCCTGGTGAGACCCCAGCTAGATTACTGTATCCTTTTCTGGAGACCAAACCTCTGCAAGAACATTGACAGGGTAGGCGTGGTCTGGAGGAGGGCTACAAAAATAGTGTGGGGTTGCACAGGAAGCCATATAAAGAGAGGCTACAGGATCTCAACATGTACGTCCTTGAGGAGTGAGAACGAGAGGAGACATGACTGAAACCTATAAGTACCTGACAGGAGTGAACAAGGTGCAGGTGGGGAGTCTCTTTCAGAGATGTTAATGCACTATAACAAGGGGACATGCAATGAACCTGAGGGTGGAGTTTATTAAGAGGCATGTGAGGAAACACTTCTTCACAGAAAGGGTGGTGGATGCCTGGAACAGCCCACCAAAAGCAGTGGTGGGGTGGAGATAGTGGGAAGCTTCAAACATGCGTAGGATAGACACATGGGAATAATAAGTGGAGGAAAGAAAACTGGGAGGGAGTTGACCAAATATGGTCTGAGGTGTCGGAATAGGCAAGGAAAAATGGGGCAGATTGGATAGGCCTACTGGTCCTTTTCTGCTAACAAATTCTCTGTTTCTATGTTTCTGTGCATTGTAAAACATGCTTACCTCTACCCTGGCAGGGGTGGGGGTGGGGTATAAGTCCCACACCCTGTTAATCAACCTAGGAAACACTGACTTGAAGCTGTTTGTCCTTGGTGCAGGTGATACCTGATTTCCAGGAACAGTCTTTTGAATGGTGGTGCTTCCACTATAGGAAGTTAATTTCTAGGTGAACCCTATGGGTGTTATCCTTAGATAGAACAAAGGGCACCATGAGCAGTAACTCCCTCTCTGTTACCAAACTCCATATAGGTGAACCCTCAACACCCTTTCTCTGTTTGCTTCAGGCCCTCTTAGACAGGCTCACGATCTCTGATTCATCTCTCCTGCACTCATACTTGAAGTGGCAATAGTAGATAGTGCTGTGAAATAGAATAAGTTGAAAACAAGTCAGATTCATTGAATAAACCCTGTACTCCAGTCTGGAAATTGATGCAGAGTATAGGATTCACACTGGCACATAAACTGTATGTGCACAATCTTTCATGGCACTTCATTTATGTGGATAATACTGAGGTCCCAATGTAGCCTCAACTCTCTTGAACCTAGGGAGCTGGCTGAATAGTTCATGTGGGCTCCTTGGCAAACTCCGTCTGTCTTACAGGTGGCTATTCCCTGGGAAAAATATAGGCAATCCCATCAGTGAACCCCGCCCCCCCCCATCAGACAGCAGATCTCTGGATCCCTGACTGAGCTAACACTTTCAGACCTTTTGTTTGCTTCCCCCAATCTCCTGCATCACTTTTTCCACACTAGGATCTGAATGGACACATTGATGTATTTTACCACCATAGTCAACTTCAAACCTCTCTACTCATGAGCACAGTTATAGTAGGTATAAATACGGATGTAACCTGCAGGCAACTTACACACTCTGGATCTTTAACTGTCTCGGAGCTTCCTTGGCAATGGGGGTTAAGCTGTGGTTGTCTCACTGACCTGGGATCATGGTATCACCAGCACTGCAACTCCTGCCTGGTGTTTCATGCTCCACACTGCACTCAATGCCCCTAGCTCCCCTCGGTAGGGAACTACAATGAAACTCACACTTCTATTCTTCCTAGAACATTGAACTCCCTCTAAAAGTTACTGTACACTGAAGGATCATGGAGAACATATGCCACCGCCCGGGAACTGGGTCCCGTTACAATCACCAAGGATTAGCAAGTTATCCTGGCCCTCTACCGGGTACAAGGGAGGACACATTGGAAATTTCACATTTCCCTGGCGTGATGCACCCCAACTTTCATTCCCAACTATTGCCATTTAGATAACACTCACCATGGCTTTCCAGGTCAGATCTTCTGGGCCACCCTACACGGGGCACATCGTACCACGGCAACACATACCTATGGCACATCTATCTGAGGATAAACAACTGTTCTAGCCCAAGTGATGAAAAGAACCAGCGTCATCAATCTGTATGATAATCACTGGGTTTTATCCCCAGCTTTAACTGCTTCCCCCCTCACATCTGCATATGTTCCCCTTGTATTAACAACTGGTATTATGTATTGCTTTAAATCCCCCCAGGGTATCTGACTGATAGTACTTGTGATTTAGGTGCTGCTTCTTACAGGCTCTCAGACTTACCACAGCTGGGTGACCTCAACCCTACATATCCTGGAAATCCATAAGCGAGTCTCCTCACATGACACACAACTGCTTCTGGTTATAGACTGAGCTGCAAGGACAAAACTCAGTGAACAATAGGCATGAAATCCTCCAAATGAAAAGATATTTATTAGCATCCAAACCATAGAATCAAGCATGGTGCTTGGAAACACCCCAGTGCATCGCTCGCAAGAGCTTCATCATGGGGCCTAACTTTAGAATCAGCTTTTTGTTTTCAGCTGCACCCAGTGTGTGGTTGAGGATATCATCCTTTTTTTGTGTGGACTAAGACTGACTGCAAGTTCCACCATGCAGCTGCCTTGAGGGAGATTTCATCTCAGTTGTCCTCCTCAATATTTCAAGGCTATTAGGAACCAGACCTTGCAGAGGACTTGTGCCACACCCCATACTTGGGACCCAATACCACCACTTGGATCTAGTAAGTCCTCTCATCACAGTCACCCACAATCCCATTTGCGGCACTAACCCGTTTCTCCCTAAGCTTTCCATAGTACTACCAGATTCACTCTTAAAACAATCCTAAACAGGAAATGTGGCTCCTTGTTTTTCGCTGCAAGTCAGAAAACTGTGCACTCTTTCCTAACTGACTTGTGTAATGCCTGCACCCCTGCCTTTTTGCAAAATGACAGGTGGTATGCTGTTGAAGCTGACAACAGTACCAGGTGGGAACTGGGTTCCGGGAGGACTAGGCTACTCGGCACAGGGGGCCTAGGTTTGGCTACTCTGCACAGGGGCACCCAAGTAAATCCGAACACAGGAACCAATAACCATAATGTCCAATACCAGGAATGGGATTCTAAAGTGTGGCTTTTATTCACAACCAACTTGAACAAACAAAGCATAGATGGACCCCCATGGGCTACATTCCTGGTAATACAGATTAGAGACACAGAACACTTCTTCACTATTCCAGCCCTCAGGCTCTGAACCCACCAGGCACACAGCCCGGACTTGCATGCAGCTTTGTGTACACAGCCCAACTTGTACACTACTTGGGTTTTTCCCCTGGCCTGGCTCCCCCGCCGGCCACTTGATCACGGTTCATATGGGAATGAACCAGTTTTCCTGTTGATGGCTTCCCAAACCACCTTAGAGCCTTCGACTCCTTAAGGGAAATTTCCTTCCAATCCCATGTCTGGGTACTTCCCTCATCACTGGCCAAGTGCATGAGGCAAAGTAGAAATCCACAGAGCAAATCCGTAGAGGTAGACCTGGTTACTAAAGATGGGGGTCTCCCACCTCCAGCTCCCACAATCCATACCCGGCCATTTATCTGGACACTAAACAACTCTTTGAAAGCTTGGCAATGTAAATTACAGGGTAGACGTATATCACATCTCCTCTACATGTCTTGACTTTCCCATTGTGCTTGACTTGAACATACTTTTACTTTTGGCTAAGCCTATTACTCTAGGCCTCCCACTACTTCAGCAGTCCAATCCCCACTTTAACACAGTTCAGTATGAAACATGAGCCCTTTAGAAAGAGCAAAACTCACCCTTTGGTTGCAGGTGCCCCACAGGCGAATCTTGACTTCTTCTTGTACCCCAAACACTTGGGAAAATAAGGCAGCTTCTTCTCTAGCAGTAGCCAGGTGTTGCCCCTTGAATAGAAGGCAAACCTTCCACCCCCATCCCCTGAGGGATGGGGCACAGATACCCGTATCAGCGGCCTCCACCACTTCAAAGAACAGCTTACTGTGTCCCTCTTTAGGCAGAAACATACACCTTTTCCTAAATGTAGCTCTATTTCAGAGCTGAGGCTCCAAGAACCTGTGCACAGAACTGCTGTGCTCATCTCACAACATTCTCCAACTCCAGACTGACTACTGACTGTTCAAAACTTCCAACATTCTAATCTAACTCCCTTGCTGCAGATTCCAATGTGGCTCATGCAGCTGCGATAGTTCTATGGTGATGTCATCCCTCAGTCTCAACTGAGACTGAGAACAGAGTAAGACAGTGTGAAATCCATTTAACTGGAGTTTCACAAGCTGCCTTCCCTGCCTACCACTAGGTCTTACTGGAATTCTAGTAACCCCGGGTAACAGGGGGGTTACATTTGTAAAACATTAACCCCTGCATGCCTGGATGGGTTGGGGTTACATTTTCATTAAAGAAAGTAGCATGTTGGAAAACAAAAGTGTTAAACTAAAAGTAATACTTTTTGACCCAATAACTCCTCCTATCAACTGTGTTATGTCAACATGCTACACTGAAGCCTGCCAGGATATAGCACAGTGTCACAGATTCCTGCATGACAAAATGGAGTAACTCTCATTGAAATTGCCTTGTTCTCTTCAGAAACCCTGCTGCAGAATGCTGCAGAACTGAGTTAAGGGTCAGTGTAAGTAGAGGAAGACCCAGGTTGGATGTTGTGAGAATTGTTCAGCTTTCCGGGCACCAGGTAACATGGAAGGGGTGGGGTAGGGGAATGGAAACTTTTAAATAGTCTATTGTTTCTTGAAGAAAATGTGTTCTAAAGTTTCAAGAAAGTCAAGTAGTGCAAAACATCACCGGTGTGGGTTATCTTTGTTACACTAGTGGCTGCATTTTTAGTCCATACTTTAAAAGAGTGAAGAGTTAACAAGTATAAAGTCATCAGGCTCTTATGAGTATGGTTTTGCATTGATTGAGACTGTGTAATTTTTCAGTGCTTTTGCAACTGGTTACCCACAATAAGTCGAAAACAATTTTACGGAGGGCAATGAAGCGCATGCAGAAGAGCAAGAGAAAAGAACATGGCAGGCAATTGGACGCAGACACAGAGCACAAAAATAGTGGTCAACAATCACCTGATCCGAGAAGTACGAGATAGGAGACATCAATCACAGGCTGTCCACAGCTCTAGGAGGAAGGGTCCATGAGTAGGTATGTCAAGTGAGGGCTCACTCCCTACACCCTGCTCCCCAGAAAATATATATAAATACCTCTGACTGTGTAGTATAGTGAGGAACAGCACAGCAGGAGGTAGGGGACAACAGGAGGTAGGGGAACCGAGCACATCACCCACATTCGCACATGCACTACAGTCTGGATTGTGAAGATTGCTTTTGCTCTAAGAAAATTACCCTCATCACCCTGAGCTATTTCCTTTGCCATATTGATGGGATACATTGTGCAACTGTGTAATTTGGCTTACACTCTCTCTGTCCCTGCTATGGGGCTTACCACCCTCTTGGGGTGTCATAAGGGCACAGGAACCCTCATGAAAGGGTTCCAACCCCCTCAAGGTGTTACAGAGATGAGGACCCTGAGACCAAAGGCCCCATAGGGTAAAGGCCCAAAAGCACAATGTAGACAGACATACAGGCATATTCTTTTTAAGGGTACAGCAAGAATGAGACCATGAGGAAGGTAAAACCACCAACCACCTCCAACTTCTGCAGACGCTAACTAATTTTATGACCTAAAGTACAGAGGAATGGAAAAAAAACTTTTTAGAAAGAAACTTCTGAGGAGCCAAGGCCTAGGTTACCATCTCTCGAGGCTATGGGTAGTATTAGTGATAGCTCGGCTACTGCAGTGTAGAGACCCAATTCTTTTTTGCAGTTAGTCTTTTTATCCAGTTTGCAAGGGTAATTACACAGTACAGATAATGTAACTCATGTCCTGAAAAGGACTAACAGAAGCATTATTCCAACAGATATTTCAATTATAGTCAGAAACATTGAGCAGTACAATAAATATAGTTTTCAAGACTGAGACTAAGACTCCATCTCTTATATTCTAAAGAAAGATTATATACCATCATGTCTATTGAAAAACCTAGAGACCCAATTTAGGGATATACAGTATATCCCTCTAATGGAATGCTATGATGGAGTTGCAAGCCAATCTCTACAGCTAAAGGTTCCCCGCAAAGGAGGCACACTCCCAAGGTGGGGAAAAGGAGAACAATTTCCACTGAAAAGCACTCACCCAGCTTACAAACCTAGGGGAGGTCTAGAAAATAAGCTGAGCCCTTGAGTGGCAAGGAATAACAACTGAGCTCTCTAAAGGCAGAGTATTACTGTAGTTGTATGGATCTTCACCATTGAGGGGCAGAGGAAGGAAAGTTGGAGGAAATCAGCTGAACCTTAGGGAGCCATGGGGAGAATAACATTCAAATGTGCTGCCAGTGTGGTCTGCACAGCTTAAGAACCTTGACTTAGAGGCCCAACCCTCCAGGAGATGAAGTCTTAAAGCTACATGAAGAGGTACTGCCAAATTGAGCCACATGGCTAAAATTTCTCCCAGCATGTAAGACATTGTCACCTAATTGCAGAAAGAGAAGGACCCTACCCAACTCAAGGGACTCACCCTCAAGATGAGGACTTCAAGAGAGCAGAATGAGACCATCAGCTTTCAGGTATGATATGGTAGGTAGGTATCGAAGTCACTTACCCATGAAGTAGGTCTGACACAGGTCATCTCTGAACCGACCAGACTTAATTACAAAACTGGAAACCACACCACCCTTGACTGGGCTCTGATGTCTAACCCCACTAATATACAGAGTGCGGGCACAATGGCAGACTCCCCTGAGTGACCATTCCCCAATCTTCTGTATATGGAAAAACAAACCACCCAAGGTCCAACCTAGAATTCTTTCCACCTGTGACTTCTCCAAGTTCTCTGAACTACAATACAATCGCTACCTAGGTAGTCTGGACCGTAACTCCATAAATCTTCTCCCTACTCTTACTGAGGCTGTGCAATACTTCCAGGATGAACTAAGCACAGCGGCCAACCTCTTTGCTCCAATGAAGAGAATGAGGGCTAAAGGCAGCTGCTACAAGTGGATCTCTCCTTCCCTCAAAGCCCTAATGGCTACTCAGGAAAAAGCCTGGAAAAAGTTTAGGCTCTCCTCCCTCCCGGCAGATCTCACTGAATACAAAGCCCTGAGGAACAAAGCCAAGAGAGCCATAAAACTCGCTAAGAGAGATTACTTAACACACCTCCAGAAAACCAGCCTGGGCAACCCCAAGCAATTCTGGAATCATATCAATGACCTGATCAAGGGCAGCAAAAAGCCTGAGTCCTGTCCCATGGAGATTAACGGTCAGCTCACAACTGACCCTTCTCAAATATCGGCTGCCCTTAACAGGCACTTCTCAGACCTCGAGGCCTATAAGACCTGCCTGTCTCTCCAGACTCTCCCCCCTACCTCAGATGAACCACCTCACATGGAAAGACCCCCATTTCACCTGAGACTGGCTAAATGCACTGAAGTACTAAACCTCCTAAGGAACCTGAAACCAAAAGGGTCAGGGGGGACCCGATGGTATCAACCCTCGGCTACTCAAGGCAGGAGCTACCTCCTTAGCCTGGCCTATAACCATGCTCCTCAATCGATCACTGAGGAAAGGAGCAGTCCCTGACCCATGGAAACATGCCAATGCTGTCCCTATTCACAAAGGGGGGCTCAGGGAATAACTCAACAACTACAGGCCTATCTCCCTCCTCTGCTCACTTGCTAAGGTGCAAGAAAGAGTCATCTACAATCAACTCAGGGACTAGCTGGAAGCTTATCAGCTCCTTGCCCCCTCCCAACATGGATTTAGAACAAACCATGGTACTGACACTGCCCTCATTAACTTCACGGATGACGTTCTCAGGGCAATGGACAAAGGGATACCCACTGGTGCAGTCTTTATAGACTTATCCAAGGCGTTCAATCTCGTCGACCACAACTTGCTGCTACAGAAGCTGCAAAATATAGGCCTAGACAATCATGCCCTGAAGTGATTTAGGAGCTACTTATCAGGCAGGGCACAGAGGGCCTCATGGAAAGGGACCATGTCTGACACACTATCCCTAAACCAGGGTGTACCTCAGGGCTCAATTCTAGGCCCCCCTCCTGTTTTCCTTGTTTACCAACAACCTGCGTACCCACTGCGGGGAGAGCTCGGTTGTGCAGTACGCTGATGATACTATCATCTTCTGACCCTTGCTTGATGTGGTTGCCCTAGGCCCTCTACTCCAAAAGGATCTCACTTCACTAGAGACTTGGCTATGTAAGAACAGAATGGTACTAAATGCCGACAAGACCAAGGCAATGCTATTCGGGCCAAGATCCCTGGGATTTGACAGGTCCTCATCCCTCTCCTTAACCTCACTCTCTGGTAAAGTCATTAACGTAGTCCCCTTCCTTAAATACTTAGGCCTCATGTTGGATCAGAATATCACATACAAGGAACATGTGGACCAGGCCACCAGGACCCTACATCGGAAACTTGGCACCCTGTACCGACTCAGGGACCAACTCATCCCTGAAGCCAGGCTCTCCATAGCTACCAGCATCCTTCTACCCCAACCTGACCTTTGCAGCCCCTATTATACAGGGCATGGCTAAACAAGAGATTACCAGGATGCAAACCCTATATAATAAAATAGCTCATTTCGCAACCTTAGCCCACCCGAGACATCACCACTGTGACACTTTGGCCAGTCTTTGTTGGCCCACATTGGTCACCCGCCTCCAACACCCCTTGCTTGTCCAGGCCTACTAGCTTCTCAAACCCCATGCTCTGCCAAGCGTTGCTGGGACCATAACCCTCAAACACAACCCAAGGAACCTAAGGACCTCAGATAGAACACTATTAGAAGTCCCTAGGGTAAGGACAAACACTGGCGGAAGATCCTTTTCCTCCCAAGCAGCCTGCCAATGGAACAAGCTCCCTCCCCAGGTCCAGGCCTCATCCTCACTCACGAACTTCCGCACCAGGCTTAAGTCCCATCTGCTGACCTTAAGCGCATGCCACTGTCATGGCACTTAAAGCTCCTAAGGTAATCTCCTCCTCTCCAACTCCCGTCTCCTAGCTTAACGTTCCTACTACCTGTCTTATACAGACTGCTCGCTAGAGGCCACGTGTAACCCCTGAATAAACTATATGCAAAGTACTACCAATTGCTTACATGTCATGATGATAACCATGCCTGTCCCCATGCCTGCATCCACTGCTTTTCTTTTACCATGCCTGTAAGGCATGCCTGTATCCACTGCTTTTCTTTTACCATGCCTGTAGCCGTGCCTGTATCCACTATTTTTCTTTACTGTAACCACCTCATGATGTAACTCACAATGCCTCAAATGTTCCTTATGTCCTTGTTCATTCTTATAACTTGTATTGTTATCCTGGGTCGCCCCTGAAAAAGGGACCTTCGGGGCTCAGTGGGCCTACCCAGTCACCAAAATTTAATAAATAAATAAATAAATAAAGATATGGTCATGGCTGGCATGCATTCAGCAGCTGGTGCAGGAAGGCAGGAGTGTAGTAGAAGGCCAATGGTGAAGCATGACATCCACTGGATATCAACAAGGTCGGTATGAAAGAAGAAGAAGCATGATAGCTGACTTTACACAAGTTATACAGACTGAAGTGGTAGACTGAGAGGCTTGAATGACATGAACAACAAAAACAGTGGATGCTCACCAATTAATCATATAAAGGTAGGCGATGGAAGCATTAAAGCGTGGTTGCAACAGCAGCTGGGTAGAATTAAGGCTGAAAATGACTGAACAGCAGAACAGAAGACAGGGAGGTAGTACATGGTAGCCTGGAAGTACAGGGCAGCCTTTAGGACCCCGCAGGCTTCAGAGGCTTGAACTGAAACAATTTAAGGAAAAGCCAGCTAGCAGTGGGACCCACAGGCATGGGCCATAAGGTAGTGGACAAACAAGGGTATTAGCAGCGATGGTCAGTTTCATGAAGAGGGGTAGTGAAATAATTTAAACAAATGTTGGACACACATGGGATAAAGGCACAGGACTTCTCACAATACTGTATTTGGAAGTAAAGTAAAGACTATATGAAATCCAGGGAAATGTAACTACAAAGCTGCCTATTTTCCAATAGAAGTAGCCTTAATATGCCTGCCTCCCAGAGCATTTTCCCTGATGTACAAGATTGTGAGAATGTGACTACACCCCTAAAGGCTACAGTAAATGGGCCCAGAACCTGGGAAGTCCTTCTTTACGAATGAAGAGTGGACTAAAGCAGTCCTCTTCAGCAAAATTTGCTCTAAGAACAATAGACTAAGGCAAATCCTACCGCATACTATATACTGTGGTGAAAGCCCATAAATTTGACCCCACAGCTACAGCTGATTGCCCTGGTTATGTGGTACAGGAAAGGACATTTGCCAAACCTAGCCCTAAGTAGCCTATAGGTAGCCACCTTTTCACTTTCAATATGCAACATTATGTCTAAGGTACTAGACCAGCCAGTAATCAGAATACCTAGAATTCCTGTTGCCATACCTGGGTGGTCAACAGAGTCGAAAAGTGGAGTGGAACTCCCTGTTGCTAATCTTAGTACTGGCAACAGGGAAAAAGACAGTTGCCCAAAACTGGATGGGAAGCAATGATTCATCAGTAGCCCAGTCGAGCACCTGCCTGGAAATGTATGGAACTGGAATGCATACAGTACAAGGTCCAGAATTATTTGGCAGAGTTCTCAAAGATATGGGTACCCTTGGAACAAATCATTGACCGGAGATAGAGATGTTGCAAAATTAAATTTCAGCAACAAAATTGCCATGAAATTGGTAATTTCGCAGTGTGACACGTTTCATGAAATTCCACCCTTCCATGACATTTTTCACAGGGTGTGAAGTTGCGAAATTTCACTTGCGAAAGGTGAAATTTCACCATGAAATGCACAATTTCGCTCAAAACGGTGAAATCTAACCTGCGGAAGGAGGAATTTTGCCTGTAGAAGATAAAATTTCAGTGTTCCGTGGACGAAATTTCACCTTCCATGGGTGAAATTTCACATTTCACACCCACTAAATATTTTGTGAAATGCGTGAATTTCACAAAATATTAACTGTAATGAAATTTCACAATTTTGTACATCTCTAATTGGGGATACTTCCCCATCTAAATTTAGGACTTTTGAACAAATTTACATGTGAAAGGACACCACTTGGGAAAACAGATAACAGAGTCAGCTCAATAATTGCTAGCAGTCCAGGGAGGAGTGAAGCACAGCACACTGCTAACCTGCTGTGGTACACATATGTTTAATGATTAACCCCAGGATACAAATAATTGTACACCTACTGTTGAGTAGTTTACCACCAATCAAATATAACCTCATTGAAACTGTAATGCTCTTTTGACATTGTTAACTTGTTGTTTAACTAAGTTTAGTAAAAGTATTTACCAAAAAGTCAGCAGTTCTTAAGATTCCTTCATTGCTCCAGAAGTGGCACATACTCTGATTCCAAGTTGGCGTCCATTTTTCTGTCTTCATTATTTTCTTTCTCCTTGTTCTCTTTATGACTTTTTATTTTGCATGGAGTTTCTAACTTGTTCCGAATCATAGAAAACATATTTAGCTGATTTATAGACAGTCAAGCATTTGGAAGGTAAAAGACTTTCACTACTAATCAAACACCTGATAGCACTTTCGGCTCCTGTGACTGCAGGTTCCAACCCCCACCCTTGCAGGTCTCCACCCCCATGCTACTTCTCCACTCCCAACCACACTGGACCTCTCTCTATTCACCTTATCCCCTTCTCAGTCCTCTCTACCCCATATCCTCTTACCCTACACATTCCCTCTCTACCCAACCCACACCATCCTCTGCTTCTGCTCCTCCACCCCATTAGTAACTGCTTCCTCTTTCTCATTTCTCTTCCCACCCCTTGCTCACTCCCCTATAACACTGACAAGGACATCACTGTCTGCCTCTATGTTTTCAACACATACCCCAGCCCACTCCCTCCTTAACCCCTTGACATAGTCAGCTCTGACTGCTCAACTATCCACCTGCTCCACCTCTTCCCACCTCACTATTCCTGTGTCTTCTGCACCCAAAGCTTATCAAAACTGTTATAAATCCCATCTGAACTTTATCGTATGAACTAATTGCACTTTTGCTTGTATATAGTACAGTTTTTATTGTATAATTTTTTTCCTCTTTTTAACCCCAGGAATTCACCATTTTTTGTAAATTATGTTTGCTCTTGCCTATGTCTGTACTTTATGTTTTTGTACTCAAATGTAACAATTGTCTGAAAGTTAACTTGAAGTTGAACCTTTGTAAATGAGCTTATAGCTCAAAATGCTACTCTAGAGTACAAATAAATAAATAAATAAAACTTTCAGTGTTCCACCAGTTTATGACATCTCTTCTCTGTTTGCCAAGAACATTTTTCTTCTTTCCTGAGTTGCAGGTGAAATGTTAGGAAAAATATGAAACTTGTAATCCTTAAAATCAGAGCCCCTGTGTGTTCTAATTGTTTGTACCACTATCCCTCTCTGTCTCAAAAGCCAGCATTAGTACTATATGATACAGAGGTGGAAAGACATATATGTTTGGAATAATGAGTGTTTCTTGTGCAGAGAAAGTGAAGATAAAGATAATCTTAGATATCAGGTTATCAGTGACTTTTATTAATAGGTAAGGCATCTACATGGGAAACAAATGTAAGATTTCTTCATGAAGCCACAACACTTCAATAAAATAGTTTTAATCAGTTCTTTCAACATGGGAACTATCTCCAGCACATTTTGCAAGCCAACAGTTCTAACATTATGATACCAAACTACATGCGTCTATTAGTTGAAGGTAAAGTGTTGGTGGTTAAGTGCCAGTTTTTGCATTTCAGTCACTGTTTTCTGCACATCACTCTATGATTCTTCAAAGGTATTCAAGTCTATATGGGTAATTCTGAATTATTTTATTCAGGTTTTTGGACTGACATGAGAGTGAGTCAGGCTTTTGGTCAAATCACATTAGAAAGCAACCAGGCAGTGCACAAGTTGATTCACCCCTTTAAAGTTGGATTTCATTCTTGGTTCCAAGCATCATTGGAAGATTGAAGGTCTACTCACCTAAACTCTTTATGAAAACCAGCTTAGCCTTAGGGCAGTGTCTGCAGCTGCTACTGCTTCCAAAATGACTTGATCCATCAGATCCTTCTTTTATTGTGCCCCACCTTACTACAATTTTAAGGCTTTGGTTTTAGGCTTCTACTGCTTCACAGGTGATTAGAAGATCATTTGCTCACGATGTACAGAGGGTAATTTCAAAATGACTTTTCAAGCATCAAAAACAATAACTGCAGCAAATATGGAGTTCATAGTTCATATGCGTATTCAGCAGCCATTTTGGATTCCCATCACAGTGACTGTTTAAGAATGACTTCATACCTCTAGGATAGAACAGTGTTATTGGTTGTTGGTCTTCTTGCCTCTCCCGGTGAAGGTGACCTGTGGTGTTCTTCATGGATCAAGCTTGGATCCATTGCTTTTCAGACTATGCATGAAGCCATTATGAAGATCATTAGGAAAAATGTTGTTATGGGCTTGATCACAGTAAAGCACACCCAAAAGTGTGATGTATTTTCTATCCAAAATAACATCTGAACCTCAACTAATTAATTAAATAAGCAGCAGAAAAATGAGAATTTTGATTAAGCAAACTGATATGAGTTCAGAAAAAGTGTAGCAAACAAATGAAGGAAACTTCAGGTTCATAAAGTAAACAGTTTGCAATTTATCAACGTGATTTTAGTTTTATACTGTTTTATGTTCTGACAACAGGATTGAACAAAGAGAACCATTGTTTTGCTAAATTATACATTGCATGATTATTATGTGAGAATGTTGTTTCTTTATTCACTTACTATACTGTTTCTGACAGAATAATTTTATTTGATAATAATTCTTTTTCCTTGTGAACAGTAAATTTAATTAATTAGTTGTGGTATGGACTAGGGATGAATGGGTTGGCTGTGACTTGGTTCTGATTCCGACTCAGATTTTTTTTCCAAAAGGTTCTGATTTACTCTGATGAATCGTAGACCTATTTTAATCTGAGTATGAGAAATGCATCAGTATTATTCTTTTATATCTATCTGTTAAAAAAAATTACCTTTTTAAAAAATATTTTGTGTTTGTATTTTGATGTCCTTTTTCAAGGTCAGCAAGCAGCCAATAACAATAAAATAAATTGGCCGTTGTTTTTGTAAATCCTGTGTGTCAATCACCACATGGCATTCATATGAAACAGTGTGCTGGATTCACAAAACTCTTGAAAATCACTCAGCTGGGGGAAAAACTCAGTGCAAGTGGGCTGCCACTTGTGGAACTGTAATTTATCCCACAGCTATGATATTCTCAAAAGTGGAGCTGGTTTATTACCGGCTCCACGATTTGCGGCAACTTGAAGGTGGTGTTGCTGTGGAAATCCCCCCAGCTAATCAGTATCACATTCTGATTTATCACCTTTGGAAGTGCATACTGTGATACATTGTGATCTTGTTCTTGTACATTTACAACCTCTTCTTCATTGGAGGCACTGCTTTCTGATGAAGGAGCCCGATATGCATAAGTGGCATATCATGGAGTGCCATGTCTAGTGGTCCTAGACAGAACCTTTTTCCTTAATCATTGACTTTCTAGGTCTAAGTGTTTTGGCTACCTGTTTTTGTGTTTTACTTTTATTTGATTTTCCAATGCCGAACAGTGCTGCACTACTTGATTGGGGATTCACCAACCTTCTTTTCTTTTTCTGGCTCTGTTGCTTCATATTCATCAGTTGTATTAACGATATCTTCAGCAGTGAATTTCCCATTTTTTACCTGAATTTGTTATCAGGGAATATTTTTATTGTTACATGTACTAGTTTCAGCCATACTGCTGGTATTTGCCACATGTTCCATTTCCATAACAGACTATGATTCTGAATCTACATTTTGGGGTCCAATTTAATTGCTTACTTAGCAGTATCAGTTCAGATACAGAGATAGGCAACACAGAGTCTGAGACATAAGCCCCCCTCAAATACTTGAGGCACTATATGAACTAATAGTAATTCAGGCACAGGGATGGGCAACACAGAGTCTGAGATGTGAAAATTATTGAGGCACCATGACCTTCAGACAGAGGCCTTCTGTCTTATCTGACTCTGCTCCCCTTAATATACTTTTTTAAAATTTTATTTTCTACACTCTGCTATTGTCTGCTGTTGAATTCATTGGTCTCTCTCTTATTCTGTCTCGCTCTCTCTTCTCTCTCTCTCTCTCTCTCTCTGAATAACAAAAGCAGATTTTTTTTTCTGTGGAGTCTGCAATGCCTGCACTCTGCTGCTGTCTACTCTGCAGTCTGCTGTTCAGTTTATTGGTCTCTCTACTCCCTCTTTCTTTCTAATGAAAAAAATTCTTTTTTAAGAAGAGTACTTTGCAGTCTGCTGCAAAGTGTGCACACTACTGTTTGTTGTCTGCTATTGAATTTATTGGTCTCTTAGTCTCTTCTTTCCCCCTCTCCCACTCCCTCTTTCTCTCCTTCTCCCTCTCTGTCTCTAACAAAATTCACCTGGTGTTTTTTGGGAAATCTCTACACACGCAAGTGCACACACACACACACACAGACACACACACACTGTCTCCATTGAATGCAAAGCCCCAAATATGCTCAGTACTCAGTTTCCTAGACATTTCCTGTGGTGGCTGATACAGAAGTTTGGCTAGAACGTGTGTCAATCACAGAACAGAGATCTTCATTGGTTGGCACCCTTCAGTTCCCCAAGATCACGTGTGTTTCCTTTGTTGGTCATGTGATGGTCCAGGGACTCAGAAGTCTTTGGCAGAGATCGGAGAAAAAAAAAACACTTTTTTTTTAATTTTCTGCACCCTGCCCTGCCTTTTCCATGCAGTAATGGTGGTAAGAGTGTTATTCTGGAGCACACTTTCAAACTGGGCCAACTTGGCAATTTGGGTTGAGACATGAAAGGCTTGATTTCCCGGTCAGAGATGAGTCCACCTGGTCCAGGAGGTTTCTGAACTGCACCAGAGCCAGTTCACCCATCCTTTGTATGGACATTATTTTGGTAGAACATTTCTCACACTTTTGGACACTATATTGTGATCAAGCCCTTATGCAGGTGATACTGTACTGCACTGTACTTCTCCATTTCCTCTGATCATGTATGTCTCAGAGTCAGAGATGACTTTCTGCTTGACTGGGTTTCATTTCTGGATATGCAGAAACTTGTTGTGACTTAACCCAGATCAGACATAAGTACTAAAGTACTAATAAAGAGGCAGTATAGCGCAGTGGTTTAAGGCTCTGAGCTGCAAATTTGGTGACATCCAGCAGACCAGACCTGGGTTTGAATCCCACAGCTTCCACTTGCATACTGTGTGACCCTGAGCAAGTCACTTAACCTCCTTGTGCTCCCAGGTCGCTCCTGTAAAAAAGCTTTCAGCTTAGTGTGCTATACCTGGTTAAACAACTAAATAAAAATAAAAAAATAAAATAAACTAATGGTGTGGTGGGATCTTCAGAATGAGTAACAATTCACTGGGAGCCCCTGTCATTAATGATGTTTCACTTAAGATGTCCTATGTGGCCTGCAGCTTGAGCATCCTCATCTAGGGAAGCCTGTCAGTGGAAAGGCAGATGTCAGGAGTTGTGAGGAGTGGCCTTTCCCATCCCTGTAACATTGTCAGAATCCAGGAACTTGTTTTTACATTTATTTCAGTCTTACCCTGTTTCAGCATAACCCTGTCCATTTCTGTTTCTAAATCATGCCTTTAGGCTTTTTATTTCAATATGCTTTTGATTATGTAAGCGTTGCTTCTGCCAAGCATCATCATTTTTTTCTTCTGTAAGGCACTGTGTGGCTTGCCCAGAGCAGCACATTATAAATAAGGACTGATTGATTGAAAATAACAGAGCATAGCCTAATGCATTTATTTGTCATGTTTTGAATTGCACTATTCTGAAGAAGAGAGTTGTTTCAGACAGAGTCTGAACTGGCTGTGTCGTTATTTTCAACCCCCAGAGACACAGTACACGACAGATGCAGGTAACTGACGTGCATGGAAACTATAAGCTCTACTGGACATTTTTTTAATAAGAAAAATTAAAAACTATATCATAGCTGTAATGATTTATTTACTTGCTGCTCAGCCTAGTAAAGTTGTTCTTGTGCAGCGTACACAGAGCTACCGAGTTACACAGCCCAGCCAGCGCAGAGACTGGCAAGGACACAGGAATCTGCTCAACCTGACAGACTGTGTGCCAAGAGAGTGAAAAAGCTGCTTTCACTCAGCATTTGGGGCCTTTAAGCGTAACAACTCAGTGTACAGAAGGGAATTCTTTGTAAGGCTTGATTCATGGCACACAGCTGAAAGTCTGGTAAATGACATAACTTAAAAAAATTAGATTAGTGAGAATATGTTAATTTTGCTAGAAGGTAAACTGTAGGAGAAAAATGTGTATGTGAGAGTGACTGTATATGTGTTCTCCATACTGCCAAGCATGATGGGAAGCTCAGTAATCGGTATCTTTGCTTTGTTTATCTATAGTATATGGTCAGTGCTTGTTTGGTATGGAAGTCACCCCCTTCAAAAATGCTGTTGTGCACATTTTGAGAACAGTTGCTGTGCACATTCCCAATCAACGTCAGCTATGTCCCTGCTGTTGCTGTCTCCCGCAGCACAGCAGTGCTTTACTCAGAAAAAAAGCAAAAGTCATGGCACTCGTGGTATTTAAAAAAAAAAATTGAACAATTTACTCATTCAAAACCATATTCTATAAAAAAATAAACTAGGAGTGACCTACTGAATTACTTCCGATGTTTCTATCCTGAGGTTAAGATAACAACTTGCTCTCGAGGTTCATATGCTGTCATCTCAGCCCCTTGATAGAAACACAGGACTGTTGCGTGTGGTCACCCTTATAGTATTATGTATTTCAAAAGCTTTACCTGGAAAGACATACTGAGCTGGTAATTATTCCTTTCCAGATGTGTCCTGGGGGGGGAGGGAGAACAATACAATAAGGCGCACAGTAAAAATACATCATCAGTTGAGCAGCAGTCAGTATTTTGGCAAGAAAATATAGTGCAAGAATGCTATAAGGTGCAAAAGTGCAATAACATACAGATGTACAAGCAAATTCAATGCAAAGTGAATATACAACAGTTACCATCCCCGACATAACATTCTCAGGAAATGCTGTTTGGAAAACTTGCATCATCGAAAACAAAAACATTTAAGTGGGTGAATTAAACAGTTGGAGACTGAATACTGATCATTTGTAATTTTTTTGAAAGTTGTTACCCCACTTCCCCCCAACTTCTAGGTGGTTCACCATTTCATCAAATTCAAAAGCTAATTGCACAGTTTGGTAGTCCTGTAAGATACCATAGCTCCAAAACACAAGTTTAGGGAGTTAAGGCTGTGGCTGTTAGAAATCAATGGGTAGAACTACAGTATTTCCAAAACTGTAGAGTGCATCCAACAGTCTCTTTCTACCAGATGTGCACCACTAACTGAAGGTGCTTTTACACAGCGCCTCACTAAACTGCTATGTTTTTGCAGTGCTTGTTCCACATTCTTGCTCCTATGATACATGTGCTTTTACACACCACAGTCAAAATCGTTCTCGGAGAGAATCTCGTGTAATCCTCCGGGATCACCTGTTTCTTGTTACTGTTGCATTGTCTTATGGTTAGTCCCAATGCTCATATTCTCAGCAGTATTGTGTCTGAGTTCAGCTACATATATTTTCCAATAGTAGAAGGAAAGCTGAACTCAGGCAAGTAGGATGTTTTTAGAAACAGAGACAAAAATGTGTTAAAATCACTCAGAAAGTGGTGGCGCTCAGGGTTGAGGTGCTGGATGCCACACCTCGTGCCATGCCGGTGACCCGGGTTCGGGAACGGACTTGGGTCACTGGAGGATGGCTGGGAAGGAGAAGGATTGAGCACCCAGCGGTTTGCCCTCCTTCTCTGAGGTGGGAGGGATGCGTACTCCGCCACTACACCGCCACCTGCTGGGGAACTTAGGGGATGTCGGTGTGGCTGGGGGATGCCACAACGCAAGGGTTGATGCTGGCAGAGGACTGGCATCGATGTGTGCCTCTGCACATGCCAGACGCCTTGCTCCTCATTGCACGCCAGCGTTGGGGATTCATAGATGGAGGAAAATGTCCCTCCATGCCTCCTAGGTGATGACCTCTGGTGCCAGCTCGCCACCCACCAACAGAACAGAGCAGACCCCCACTGTGCAGCTCACCTCAGGAATGGAGGGAGGTAGGGGATCTCTCCTCACCCCACCTGAGGGTTTATCTGGGCCATCAAGAGTCTCGTGGAGTTGGGTGAGGCACTCTAGGGGCAGACACTGTAGGTCAATAGGAAACACCAGTTATCATCGTAGTAAAGCCCTCCCCACAGTAATGGCACAAACGCAGGTATTGTGCCACCTCTTGCATGGGTGTTTTTCTGTGGGGGTTGCCCCACACACCCCCATGTGGGCTCTGCCCCACAGCCCCAGACTCTAGGATTCCAAGTCCAGGTCAGAGTTGGTCTGGGGAGTGGGTGGAACACTGGGAAGGTGAAACACAGAAAAGGACCATTACCACGAATGTTGACAACAAGGGGTGATCATGGGGTTGATAGGGTCGGGGATGCTGACACCTTAGAAGCTTGATTGAGTAGAGGCTGGAGGGCAGTAGAGGTGGAAAAAATAATGAGTAAACAAAAATAAATAAATCACTCCGAGAGTGGGCGTGATACTGGGCATGCGCTCATGTATATTCATATATGAATGGATAATGATGCAATAAGTTCACACAAAAAAGATCTCTCAGTGGATCCTTAAGTTATTATTCTTTTTAACCTGCTGCGCTTTGTGTTTAGCAGTATAGCTATTGATACACTGTGGGGTACAACTGTTTTGACTGTGCTAAAATGCCATGTCAATAGGTCAAAGACCAAAGGCTAATGGTTACTGCTAATGACTCAAGCAATTAGAAGGTAATTCAGATTATATCTGAATCAGTTTGATTGACTTAATTCCCAATAAATATGCTACCTTCCCTTTTAACGTGCTGAGTTAAATTAATTGATATAACAACAAAGCAGAGCACCGGGAAGCCGATGGACATGTAAACTTCTAATTATATAGCAAACAGGAAAACAAGCAAAAAGCCATGTTTTAATTAACTAGTAAACTCTCCTTAAAGGAGCACATATTATACATTTTACATGTGTTTGTTAAGTTCTAAATATATTAGCTACTACAAGTTAAAACAGGGTTTATAAAGGATTTTTTAACATGGTCCATAGGAAAAAGAAAGGGTAACTTTAGATTGGAATTAAGTAAACTGTCTGCAACAGGGGAGTGCCGTAAAAAATGCTTACTCTTCCAAGAAATTGTAAGCACTTTAACCCTTGAGGCACAGACGTTTCTGATGCTCCTTTTAGATAAACCAGCAAAAAATATTTAGTGCAATGATGTAATACTACACTACTTGGTCCTGTGCGTTCTTGGACCCTTACAGTACTTCAGCAAGACAGATCCCTCAAAAGTATGGGTGGCTAGAGGTTGAAACCAAGCAAAAATAAAGAATATAACACATTGGGGACAGTTGGTGACTACTTAAGAATAAACTTCAGTAAACAGCAGCCCCAAACTGCAAACATTGACCAAAGTGGGCACTTATTAAAATAGAGTATGTAAAGCGTCTTAAAATTATCAAACTTTGGGGAACTGTATTTTACAAAAGCATATATAACAGAACACCCAATGAATGATTAAACAAAAAATAAAAATAGAAGAACTTCTCCTTATAAACATGTCTTAGGAATTCCAGGATTTCAGGAACCTTCTCTTAGCCAGGGCGCTTGAATGTATCTGGGAGAGGAATACAGTTTATTTCTCAACTTCTATGCTTGGTGAATTTACCTCCTGAGGGATTATCATGGAACACCCTCTGAGGGGCTCCTGCCACCAATGGACTCCCTGTCTTAGTAGTGATAAGTGTGGAACACTTTTAAGCCAACAGTATGGATGTCAAGTGACTCAAGTCCAGTCCGGTAAGACAGTGTTACTGCTGTGAATATGACAAGCCTTATGCAAACTTGAGCAACGCATTTGCAGCTTTGTCAGAAATAAGGCAACAGTGGCATACCTTTTAAAATTCACTAGAATGCCTTAACACAGTCCTGCTTCCACAGATCTCTTTCTCAGCAGTGCAGTGTCACATCACACCTTCTCTCAGAATCCTCTCCAACCAAAGACTCACAACTCATACCCAGGGTCTGCTTTGTAAAAAACAACTTGATTATTTTAGCCTGTTTTTATATACTATATGCAACATCTTTAGCAGGTAATGTTACCTGGGGACCTACATTAACTTTAGGGTTTAATGTCCATGAGTGAACAAAGTGAGTTGTCAATGGTGTTGTCTGAGTCAATCAGTCTAGTTAAAAGCATGCCAAAATCATTTGTTTACATGGGAGCCAGACTAGTGGTTCGTTACATAACCAAGAATTTGCTATAGACTGTTTCACTGTAAGGGAGCCTGAATTCACTTTGCACCATGTGATATCCTTCACATACACTTTGTTTTAAATATTAAACATGGGGTCTACCTGATGGCTCATGCAGCCAGGGCTGGAGAATGCCACCTCATTTTACTTCTACTGTGACCCCTCCAGTTGGTCAAGGAGCTGTCTCCTCTGCAGTAGATGCAAATGAGGTGAAAAAAACCTATGCAGTTTGCATAACGCATAGCATAGTGCAAGAATCTGCATGTAAAATTCATGCAGTTCCACAAATTTTACTATGCAAATTGCCACACTTTGTGGCAAATGCTACATGTAGCATGTAGCAGCCACATCTGATGCAATTTTTATTGGTAAACTTTAAATTTACAACACTCCTACCCTACAGGGCATGATGTGCATGTGCAAGGCCATATAGGGCACAAACATGGTGCCAGGCAGGAGGTCATAGGGCAACTTGGGAAGAAAGCAGGAGGGATATGGCAGCTGACTGGGTGAAGATACGGCACTCTTGGGGTCCTACACCCCTACTGAGTCCCCATAACTAGTATGAAGGTAAGTGGGGCATCAGAATGGAAAGGAGCACAGAATCAGAAGGGAGTGCTGGCCAAAAAGCATATACACAATTATGAACTAATAATCATAACTGCAGTACAAACAGCATTTTCGGACATGACATCTCGGTTAACATATTTTGGATTCTGTCTTGGAATATTTGGGAGGTTACAGTCTACCAGACGGAAGGAAGCAGTTGATTGTAATTTATTCTTGATGTCATGTATCTCTTTGGATTCTTATTACAGAATGTGACATAAATCTTGCTGAATGTATGCTGTGGTTTCTTTTGACATTCTTGCTTCACCAAAAGTATTAAGTAAATAAAAGATGACATATGGTTCTGTGTAACACATTTTGTAACACAACATTGTAAAACAGGTAACCTAAATCCACATATGAGTTATGTAAGATTTTGCTACGAGTGGAAGAAATACCATATTTCACTTCTGAATGTTCTGCTTATGTAATGAAAGAAAGAAAGAAAGAAAGAAAGAAAGAAAGAAAGAAAGAAAGAAAAAGATAGAAGCAAGCATTTGTCAATGTCGAATGTTTGCTTGCATGATGTTGTTCTGAGTTCTGCTAGTACACATTTTAACTATATATTACCCAAGACAGACCTGATGAGATGTAATATGTAATTTGCAAAGGGGTTCTGATGTTACACTGTTTTATACTGCATTTACCCAGTATAGTAGAGGTGAGGTGGCGATATCTTGTTTTTAGTGTGGTCCTGCTTATATTATGGATTTTTCTCGGACAGATCATCTTAGATGCAACATCTCCCTTTCACTAGGGTTCTGATGTAGGGTACTGTTTTTACACCGTTTTGCAATATATTTACCCAGGATAACCCAGCTGAGATGCAATATCTCATTTTCAATGGGGGTCCTGCTTTGACATGTTTTTGTAGTGTATTTACCCAGGCTAGCACAGCTCAGATGCTATCTTGTTTACAGTGGGATTCTGCCTTTTCCCAGATTTTACATCATATTTACCCAGGATAGCACAACCATGATGCAACATCTCATGTTTAATGGGACCCTGTTTTTACCCATTTTATAATGTACTGTAGAAAAGCTTAAATTCACATCCATTATATTTAGCGCTCTGAGCACACCTGACATGTTCACTTCATCTTATTTTCACTGGTGGCATACTAGCACTGTTATTGTATACTGAGTCACCTAATAGTCACAGTCTTTTTATTTTTGCGCTAATATGGAACCAGCAAATATAGTGAAAATAAAAAGACAGTGAATATCTCCCGTTATACAGTACATACCCAGAATAGCCCAGTTGAGAAGCACTTACATTTTCTGTGGGACCCTGCTTTTACAATGTGTTTTCCCCAGGATAGAGCAGCATAGATGAACAGTTCAGTGGGGGCCCTGCTGTACTGGTGGCCTGCTTTTACACATTTTTACTATATATTTACCCAGGATAGACCAGATGAGATGCAATATCTTATTTTCAGTGGTGTCCTACTTTTACACATTTTTAGATTGTATTTACTCAGGATATATCAGCTCAGAGGCAGTATCTGACTTTTAGTGGGCTCCTGCATTTTGACCCCAAATTTCCAGCATAGTCTTTTTATGACCCAACATTACAATCAAGACAGGTGGAATTTTTAAATCCCATCCAAAAGGTGATTTCGCAGTATGACTGCAAAAATATGTTTCAGAGGAGATTTGACAAATGTCACTTGTCATGTTCAGGAGGTGGGGTAACACAAGGGATGTGTTGAACATTAGGGGCCCAAATCTACAAAAATAAAGTTATTACTACAGTCTGGAACAATTCAATGTTTCTTCATAACTCAGTTTTTTTTTTAATTTTGACCCCAAATTTTCAACATTGTCTTTTTATGACCCCATGTTATGATCAAGACAGTTGGATTTTTTTAAATCATGTATAAGAAGTGGCATCACAATGGGACTGTGAAAATATGTTTTTAAACAGATTTGAGAAATGACACCTGTCATGTTCATCAGGGGGCATAACAAAAGGGCTATGTGCATATCTGGGGCCAAAATCTGCAAAAATCACAATGTCATGAGTAAACATTGAAAAAAATGCAACATTTCCCTGTAACTTTGTTGTTTATAGATATTTTGACCCCAAAGTTTCAAGACTGTCTTTTTATGAACCCACCTTATGATCACAGCCGGTGGAATATTTTAAATTCTGTTTGAAAGGTAACTTCATGGAAAAAAATGCAAAAACATTTTTCAGAGGAGACTTGAAAAATGACACCTGTGATGTTCATGAGGTAGGTCAACAAGAGAGCTATGTTGAAAACTGGGGGCCAAAATCTTCACACATCACAATGTTATGAGTAAACAACAAAAATATTCAGTGTTTCTTCATAACTGAGTAGTTCTGTGATATTTTGACCCCAAATTTTCAAGTCATTTTATGACTCCTCCTTCTGAACATGACAGGTGTCATTTTCAAAATACTGTCCAAAATGTGATTTCACACCATAAGTGCTAAAACACATTTTGGCCAGGATTTGAAAAACAACACCTGTCACGTTCATGAGGCGGTGTGAAAAAATAACTATATTGAAAATTTTGGGAAAAAATATTGAAAATTCCCAAAGTTATGAGTGAGTGTTGAAAAATATCAATGCACCTTCAGAACGTTGTTGTTTTTAATATTTTGACCCCATATTTTCAACATAATCTTCTTATGATCCCACCTCATGAACCCAGTAGGTGAAAATGTTCAAATCCTACCCAAAAGGTGATTTTGTGGAGCAACTGTGAAATCACCTTTCAGGATGGCTTTGAAAATTTCACCTACCTTGTTCATGAGGTAGAGTTCCAAAAAGGTTCATGTTGAAAATTTGGGAGAAAAATATATTATTTTTATTGATAGTTTTTGATGCTCAGGCCCCCTTAGCCTCTGACCAGCCCTCCAGACTGCCAGGTGGCTGTGTTGGGGGTTTAGCCAGCCACTGCCCCTCATGGCAGGGCAGGGTGGCAGCTTACATCCCCCAACACATCCACCTGGTTAGCCGGGCCTCTTAAGGTGGTGGCAGCTCAGAGACTGGTCGGGGCTGCGCTTATTTTTACAGGTATTTTCCCCAAATGGGAGGCATGGCATGCAATGACACCATGGCAGAATCCTGCCCAGCATCCACATGCCTCCCTGCCGCAACCCCAACCCCACCTTGGTAAGTTGGCCCCGTGGTCACCCATGGGTGCTACACCGAGAGGTACAGGATTCTCCTTCCCTCCCTGGAGATGGACAGCATGCAATTGCTGCTCAATCCATCTCCCCTCTGGCTGACCCTTCAGCTTCCCAGGCTCATTCCTAAACCCGGGTCACCAGTGCCAGAAGCGATGACTTCACCACTGTGCTGGCAGGCTGGCCCAAGGGCGAAATATATTGAAAAAAATAACCAAGTTTTGAGCACAAGTTCAAAACACATTGAAATACATAGACCACGCTTACCTTCCTCAGTTCTCAGTCCAGCACTGAAAAGTGAAGATGTCTCCAGTCCAGAGAACATTATGGCACTAGACCTCCTGTAGGCAATTAAAGGGTAAGCGGGTGTTTTTTATTTTATTTATTTATTGAAATCTAGGATTACAACCTTTGAGCTACAAGCTCATTTACAAAGGTTCCACATCAGGCATAAAGAATCAAATATACAGTACAATACAGGAATGCAAAGAGACAGTGAGAGCTGTAGGGAAATTAACAACAATAACAGGAACATTAATTGCAGCTACTGTACATTACCTAAAAGATAAAGAACTCTTGGGAGGAAAAAAGTTGTTTAAGCAATATGGTTGACCTTGATTAGAGGAGAGGGGGTAAAGATAGGGGTGAGGAGAGGGATGGCAGTAACCTCAGGCCTGGGGTCACTTTGTCATGGGGGGTAAGTGGAGGAGGGGTAGTTGTGGCAGAAGGTGAAGAAATGGGTAGTGAGGTGGGTTGTGAAGACCTAATGAAATGGATTGGGGCAGGAGTGGGGGAGCAGGGGAATGGGAGTGAGAGTCACACGGCGGGTTGTGCAGCTGAAAGGCGCAAATGGGGGGTTCCATGTCAGATTTCAGGGAGAGGAGATCAGGGGAAGCAGGAGCAAATCTGTTGGCTGGCCAGATGAGATCTGAGTGCTGATTCGAAGAGGCCGATTTTGTTGATAGCAGAAAGTGCAGGAGAGAGCGCATTGAGCCAGAGTGGGGCACTGTATTCAAAGAATCTCTGGCCTTGAGAGGTCTGCCCGAAGGGGACCTTGACGGAGAGATTGTTTGATGCCCTGGTAGTCCTCCTTGGTTCAATCTGGTGCAGGAGGAAACTGCTGCCAGGTGGCAATAGGCCTAGGATAGCTTTTTTGGCAAGAAGACAGACTTGATAGCAGGTCCTAGCTGCCAGGTTAGCCACCATTTGCAGGTAGAGATTGCAGCTATGGGTGAGGCGTGGAGCCCCTAGTGCTAGCCTGCAGGCTTTATTCAGCGTAGTGGCAAGCTGTTTAAGGGTGCTGGCAAGTGCCACACCATAAATGGGAAGACCATAGTCAACAGTCGAGAAGACTGAGCTGGTGATGGCAAGCTGAAGAGCTTTTCAGTGAGGCAGTTATGGTGCTTGTATAGTAGACCGACTTTCGTTTGCTGATGAGGCAACATTGTCAATGTGGGTGGAGAATGAAAGGGAGCTGTCTAGGGTGAGACCCAGGTATTTGAAGCTTTGGACCATTTCTAAGGCTACGTTTTGTTTGCTAAGAATGGTAGTGGTGGATGTCTGGAGTGCTGGTTATGGAGGAGGCGAATAGCATGGTCTTGTTTTTATGGTTGACAAGCAGCTTGATCAAATCACGCCTCAATGTTGTTGAAGTCCTGTTGAAGTCTTTGTTCTAGGGTGGCAGGGTCAGTATGGCTGGTATAAATAACCTCATCATCTGTGTATAGAAGGATTTTGTGCTGACAGGCTAGAGGGAGGTTGTTTAGGAAAATGCTAAACAGTAGTGGGCCTAGTATGGATCCTTGGGGAACATTGGTGGACACTTGCTGCGAATCCGAGAGGGTATTAGATATTTTTACCCATTGTACACGCCCTGTGAGGTAGCTCTGGAACTAGCACAGTGAATCTGGGGATAGCCTCATAGCTTTAAGCTGAGCCAGGAGGAGGTCATGGTTGACTGTATCAAAGGCCTTGGTGAGGTCGATAAAGGTTGCCCCCACCAAGTGCCCTTGATCGAAGGCATCGTGAATGAAATCTGTGAACTCCAAAAGCGCAGTAGTAGTACTATGGAGTTTATGGAAGCCATGCTGCTGTTGGCATTGAAATTGGTATTTATCAAGGTGTTCTACCAGTTGATCATAGACGATCCGCTCTAAGGTTTTTGAGATCGGTGGGAGAATTGAAATTGGATGGTAGTTGGTATGACTTGTCTTAATACCTGCTTTGAAGACAGGGGTAACAACTGCTGCTTTCCATTGCTTTGGGAACATACCTGAGGTCAGGGACAGGTTGATGATTCTGGTTAATGGTATTAGCACCTCGTCTCGTACCAGGGAGATTAGTTGTAGGTCCAGGTCTTCGGCACTATGCCTGGACCTCCCCAGTATTTTAGAGAGGTATTTTTTTGCTATCCCTTTGGATATTACTCTAAGGTAGAAGGGGGGACATGATTTGTTGGATGTGTTTGGGGCAGTTTTTGTTGAGGCTCACTCACAGGGCTTTGGCAGTTGGGGGGGGAGCATGGCACTGAGGTCGGTGAAGGCTTTGTTAAAGATGTCTGCGTTAGTTTTAGGGTCTTGAGTAATGGACCCTTCGAAAGTCAGCAAAGTGGGTTCAGAGGTATCGTGCTTCCCAGTGATTGTGTTGATGTTTTTCCAGAAACTATATCCATCACCCCAGGAGGAGTTTAGCTCGGACTTGGACATATGGCTTTAGCCTGGTGGATTGCGAGGGTACAGTTATTACGAGCCGCTTTATAGTTCTGCATGTCATTGGTTGTGCAAGAACTATTGTACTTATACCATAGTGGATCTCTGGTGTGCATCAGAGCTAGAAGGTGAGGGGTAACCCATGATTTATGAGTTCCTCTGACTTTTCTTTTTTTTTATGGGGGTGAAGATATCACAGGCATCGTTGAAAATTTTGATAAATTTATCCAGCACCATGTCGACGTCGTTGGTAGCTAGTATGGGGCACAGCTCTCTTGTTGAAGGTATTGCCTGAAGGAGCTTAGCTGGCCCTTTTTCAGCACATAGGATATAATTACCTTTGCAGGGGTTTTGGGGCCTTGTTCGACGAGTGGAGAATAATGGGGAGTGGTCACTGAGGAGTCTGGGAGCACTTCTAGACCTGAGATCCACTCTGGGTGGTTTGTCAATACCCAGTCTAGCAGAGTACTGGTTCCCATTCTATAATTTATATGAGTGGAAAGGTCAACTAGCTGATGGAAGTTGATAGAGGAGGTAGCATCCTTGAAGGTGGCTAACTCACTTGATTACCAGTTGATGTTAAAGTCACCCAGAACAATTACTTCATTATTGGATCGAAGGTGGGCGAGGTGTTCATGTAGAACTGTAATGCCCTCAGCATTCTCCCTAGGGGGAATATATACATTATATATACGAATATATATGTTGGATGGTGGGTGCTGAGTGGGTGGGGGGTTGGGTCAGGGGAGGATATAGCAGGGGTTGGCAGCAGAAACAGTCATCGATGGACCATTTTCTTTTTTCAAAGGGTGTAAACCAAGTGAAAAAAGACATCAAGGGATGGTTTTCTTTATTTCATGTACTGCACTGGGGATTAGGCATCCCAGTGTTGGGTTTGTATTTACAGGGCACAGGAAGTGAGGTGGGAGGGCTGCGTGGCAGAAGGTGAGATTCTCTTTCAAGATTTTAAGCAAGAGTAAATGTAAGAAAAATCCAAACACACTAATTTTAACAAGAAAGAGTCAGTTGTGTTGTGGGGAGGAAAAGGCAGGCTGATCATGATGTTGATGAGATGCTTGCCATCTGGTATCATGCAGATCAAAGCAAAGAAATACCCTGTGATATGAGCTGCTCTTTCCTTTGAACTTCACAATGTTTCTGCCCAGCAAGCATAGAAGAGTGTCATGATCAGCCTCATTAATCATTGGTCTGACACTGTGGGGCCCACTGCAGACTGCCCTGCATAGGGCCGGCACTGACACACCTCTCAAATCCACTATCTTAGCAATATGTTTGCTTTACACAAGAGCAAACGCACATACAACTAGTGTTTTTTTCTTACTGCACTGTAATAACATTTTTATATGCTACAGAATGTAATAACAGCTAGATAAAAGCTTGTAGGAGCCCATACAAGTTGTATAAACAACACACATTATACATTGCTTATCATAATCAGTGCCACAAAGCACTTTAACAAAAACTTAAAAACTACAACTAGTGTACTACGTGTCTTAGAAAATATAGTGCTTCAGTCATGAGAAAAAAAAGCTGATCCTTGGGATTCAGTGCTTCTTAAAAAGTTAGAATTTTATTTGCATGCTAGTGTGAATGCATTGTGAATGAACTTTTACTAGGCTACTCTGGTGACAAAGTCAACACCACAGGTTTTGGGATTTTGTATTCCCCCAGAATGCAATCACAATGGTTCAGATTTTCAAACGTGGGTGCTGTGCCCACTGGCTTAGTTTCAGCCATAGATTTTGGCACTTGCAATGCACCTGGTCCATTTGACTTACCTGTTCCAGATTGTCTATGCGCGGGTACATTTGCAGCACTTCAGTGTTCTTAGTGGCAGCTTGTCCCTAAGTACACATGCAAATAGCTCCAAATGCACACAAGTGGCCCTAACAATGATGCATGCTAGACGTCCCTGTGGTCTTGCACGTCCTATTGACACAGGGATGGGCCTGACTGTTTCATGCAAGTCTCATTCATCAAATGTCTGAAGCAATTTGAACTTAAATCATAAAGAATGTGTCCAAAAGTTTACCAAATGTATTTGTATTACAACCATCAAATGAAAGCCTTTGGAGTAGGATTATATGAAAACAACTGTGGGACTTGAAACCAGGGTAGGGATTACTGCATGCCTATGCAAGAAAACCAGCAAGCAAACTTAAAGCAAATATCTTCATGTTAAAAAGAAAAGCAATAATATACCCCAACAACAACAGCTATGCTAAGAGCTGCTAATGTGCACTAGAGTGGCATGAATGGAACTAAATGCATTGCATATTGACTCTACTTTTCAGTTCAGCACACAATCTTCTCAGTTACAGTATATGGGCTTTTCAGTAAGGACAGTTTTTTTCCAAATTCTACCTCTTTTTACAATTTTATCTATTTGGGAGTTAATAATGTAGCCCGAGCTGCCCACAAGGGTTGACTAAGCCTAGCACAATACAGTACCTTACATTTTGGCTTAGAGGATCTTTTCTTTGGGCAGATGACTCTGAGCTTAGGTGATGTAAGTTTGATATATATACATGCACATATATATATATATATATATATATATATCTATATATATCCTTTGTTATTTATACCACTGTGTATTTGTACAGTATTGCTTATTTGCACTGTTTTTATTATTGAAGTTACTACTGTGTTTTATGGCTACTTACTACTTGTTACTTCCACTGTACTATTTGCATTGTATTAGATATGTTTTTCTACTTTTGTCCCTCTCCCCGGTTGCACCTGGAAACAAGTTCCGCTCAGTGTGCCTTTCCGGTTACCAACTTTTAAATAAAAATAAAATGTGTGGTGCCTCCACCAAGGTGATCCTTTCTGGCTGCTTGTCTAGAGGTGCTGTTCCTTGGGAACTGCAATGTGCAGCTGACAGAGTTGCACTTGGTATTCATCTCCCCTGAGGAGTCGGGGTGGGTGGGGGATCTCTGAGGCATTTTCTTGGTTAATAACCCTCAGGCTGGCTGAGCATTTCATTCACCTGTGGCAACTGACTTTAAGCTTTTATATCAAATCATGTCTTCAGTTACCTGTTTCGTCACTGCCGTTCCCTAGCACTTCATCTTCTCTACTGGTCTCAGCGAGCAAACACACACACAGGCCAATCACACAGAAACACAGGCAGTGATGGCAGAAAAGGACTGATGGTCCGTCCAGTCTTCTCATGGTTCCCTATCTAATCCCAGGACCTATTGTCAAGGCCACTGATTTACGATGATTAAAACAATGAAATTCCATTTTCAAGCCTTCAGATTCCAGAATTGCACCAGTGATTGTTACTTTAATTTCCGGATTTTACTGGGATTCTGCTATCATTCTTTTAGTATGTGCATAAATAATCAGAATAAAAGAAGGCTTAATATACATTATTACTATTTTTCTTTCTGTTGAAAGCACATTTTAACGATGTAATTGCCCAATATTTTTGTGCAGATTACTGTATAACTTCGATTATAGTCTGCCCTCAATTAAAAGCCACCCTCTAATGTTAGCTGTGGCTGTGAACTGCACTTACTAATAAAAGTCACCTCTGTTATTAGCCACATATATTATTAGTGGGTGGTAGTTGGCTCAGATGTCATGTGGTAAAAATATTTCACGCATCCACATTCACAATCTAGGTTCCTTATTTCATCACCCAAATAAAGTAAATGCAAACTAAAGTAAATACACCAATAAGCAAAAACAAAATATTACAAACTTTGCTCAGTACTGCGGACAACCTGTCTGTCTGTACCTGTACTGGCGTTTTTGTTCCTCCTCTTACCAAACCTGCCTTCTGCCTTAAAGATTATCTGAATACTGGCATGCTGTAATAATACATCCAATAAAAGGGTACACATGCAACAAATTTTATTTTAAATTTTATCTTACTTTGCTTAAAACATTTTACTTGGCGCTCCCTGATCACAGTGCTAACCATGCTGACCACTCCGTCATGGCAAACTACGTGGTTGGTGGTATTCATTCTAATTCATCCTTGCTGTCAATGCTGGTATCTCCTCCCACCCCCCTCCTCATCTGTGCTGTCTAACTCAAAGCTTTGATGTAGATGGGGACAGATGATGCAGAAGAGTTAGGCGATTCAGTATCTGTAGGTGAGATACTGCTCCCAAATTCCTTTATCAGCAATTCTCTCGCACTGGACACCATGCCGTCCTCCCTGCCGTAAGACATGATGTCAGGGTCCATGCTGGTTATCCCGCAAACCTACAAAAAAGCTGTACATAAGAATGTTTCTAATAGGGACATTTAATGGAAAATAAATAACACCACATTACCTCGAAGAATTTCACAATAATTTCTATAGTGACTGTCTGCCAGGATGTCTGCACCCACTGAAGCATTATCTCTTTAGATGGGACTCTGGAGTTATCAGCTGAGGTCCGTTTACATTCCTCAGTTGTGAGTCAGCTCTCACAACATTCTAGATATGGTACCTTGAATGGGGCATTCCAGGACACATCAGCAGGCTGCAGTAGTGTTGTGCACCCCAGGAGCAGCAGCCACGGTCCTTTTCTTCTTTTTGGCTTCTTTCTTTACTGCTGGGCAGATGTGGCACCTGAAAGTGTCCTATAATAGGAGGTGAAGCTGGAAACTGATGCTGCCCCATACCTTCTCCAGCCAGTGAAGTGTTAACTTCTCATTCATCCAGCCATTACTTGACAGGCCAACTACCACACCTAGAAGTTCATTATTTCATTAGTGAAACATTTACCCTTAAGAACAACAAAACGTGGCAGTTTTCTGCACTCTGCCATTGCTGCAAGGCAAACAGTGATACACTGTTTCTCAGGCCTATAGTGAGTTGGACAGATTTACCAGCTGCTTTGATTGTCCTGGTCCCTGGCATGTCTACCCATATGGCAGTTTCATCCAGATTCCCAATACTGCTTAGGGGAATTTTATTAGTTTTCAACTGCCTTCTGCAGAACTTAATAAACTCAACAACTTTGAGGATGTAATCATATGTACAGTAGCTGCTGGCCAGCAGTTGTTTTCTATCTCATGTGAATCTCCGCCATACAAGAACTTATCAACCCAACCTCTGCTAACATGAAAGGAGGGTCCTGAATTATAGACACAACTTTCATTGCTATTGACTTGAAGTCACCCTTGTATAGCGTTCATACTGGAGGAGATCGAGGACATCAGATTATTTTCTCTCCTGGATAACCGCAACTGTGATCCCCACCATCCAGTCTGTGCCTTTTGTTATTACCCATGACACCTGTAGCTGTAAGCTTTTCATTAAGAAGAAGCAGTTTTTGTGTTATTCTCGCAGTTGCCTCTTGTCAATATTAAGCTCATTATCAACTGGATAATTTCCCTCCTGTATGGCATGCTCAGCTGTGGCAAGCTTAAATTCTAAGTAATATGCCGTTCATTTTGACATGTTTGTTACACTGTGTATTGCTCACAAGAACTTACACAGCACAGATAGCAGACCTGACTGTGAATGACATTTACTGACAGCTGTCAGTTCTTTTAAATCCAGTCAATCTAGCACTTGCAAATTAATTAATTACAATCTGCCCTCCATTACAAGCCACTCTCTTATAATAGCCACAGCTGAACTAGGCTGAGGCTATTATAAGCTGCAGCTTATAATTGAAGACACACAGTATTTGTAATGCCTTCTATATGTTTTTCATAGTTAAGGCATGAGTCTAGTGTTACTCCTAGATATTTAAAGTGGTCATCTTGTTCAAGTAGTGTTGTCTAATATTTAACACAAACATGTCTTGCAGTTTGAGTGTACTTTTGAGTAGTACAAAAAAGCACACCCTTTGTCGTCTTCTTGTTTAGTAACAGTCTATTTAAATCAAATCATTCCTGTTAAATTTTTATTCATACTAACATACTAAAATGCCAGCAGAATAGGCCTAACGGTCTTTCATGTCTGCTTGTTTGGTCAGCCCCCACCCTGGGTGCTGACCTTGCTGCCCTCCTCGCCTTCTCTGGCTTCTCCCTTCCCAGTTCCGGATATTCTTGCTGCATTGGATTTTGCTTCCAGAACCCTTCCTCTGTACCTGTCCCACCCCCTCTTGAACCCCTCCACTGTCTCTGCCTCCACCAGCCCCCTAGGCAGCGCATTCCATGGCTCCACCACCCTCTCAGTGAAGTAGCACCTCCTCCTTTCTCCCCTGAATCTTCCCCCCTCCAGCTTCCACCCATGCCCTCTAGTGGCCCCTCCTCCTTCCTTCAAAGCACCCTGACTGTTCCTCCCCTATTTACCCTCTTCATGTACCTGAAGACCTCTATCATGTCCCCCCCCCGGTCCCTTCTCTCTTCCAATGTGTACATATTTAGCTCTTCGAGCCTCTCCTCATAGGTCCTGCCCCCCAAGCCCCAAATCATTTTGGTTGCCCTCCTCTGGACCCTCTCCAGGAGGTTAATGTCCCTCTTTAAGTGTGGCCTCCAAAACTGCATGCAGTACTCAAGGTGCGGCCTCACCAAGCAGTTATACAGAGGGAGTATCACTTCCCTCCTTCTGGAGGTGATCCCCCTAGCGATGCATCCCATCATCCTGTTGGCCTTGGCTGCTGCCCTCCTACAAGTCTCAGAGTTCAATGAATTAATATTGGTGTCTGACATACACAACACTGCACAGTCAGCATATAGAATTAATCTTGAATTTTGACGCAAATCAGGCACATCATTCACAAAATAGTAAATAATAAGTGTCCTAAGATATAACCTTGTGCATACACCATACTGTACTGAATGGGAAGAAACACAGAACCATAGAATTTGATGGAAGATAAGGACAACTTGGCCCATCCAGTCTGCTCATTTCTCCCTAGCTACACTATTAAATCAGACAGTTCCAGATCTACAGCGCTTTCTCTCTCCCCCTTCCTGTCCAATATGATTCTTTTGTGCATATTCCATACATTCTTGAACCCCACCACTGTTTTTGACCCACCGCCTCTGCTAGAAGGCTGTTCCAGGAATCCGCCACTCTTTCTGTGAAGAATTACTTCCTCACATCTCTCCTGAATATAATCTCCTCCAGCTTCATAGCATGTCCCCTTGTTATTGAGCATATTTTCTTCTGAAAAACACTCCCCTCCTGTACCTTATTTACCCATGTGAGGTATTTAAAGGTCTCTATCATATACAGCCATCAAACGTGTTCACCATAAGAGGTAGTTTATTATAGAGGGGTTCTTTATAGAGAGAGAGGGAGCACTGCATGTCCCATCTTCCTCCTCTGTTCCAGAGTGTACATATTCAGGTCCTTTAGTTCCTCCTCATAGGGCTTTTGATGCAGACCCTGCACCATTCAGTGGCTCTCCTTTGGACCCGCCTCCACTCTGTCTGTGTCCTTCCAGAGATGTGATCTCCAGAACTGGATACAATACCCTAGGTGGAGTCCTATTTATTTATTTATTTTTTATTTTGTTGACCCGGTAGGCCCATTGAGACTAGAACTCCCTTTTTTCAAGGGCAGGGGTGGGTACAGATAGTAACCAACTGAAATTTGAACCAGATTACGCTGTTAGTGGTATTTTTTAGTGAATGGGGGGAATTTTGGCCAGGACATCTGGGAAATCGCCCTACTCCTTTTTACAATCCTTGTTGTGCTCCCAAGAAACCCTCACGTACTGTTGGATATTAAACAATGGTCAGATTTTTTTGGATAGAGAGATACACCCTAAACATTTTCTAAATAGTTACAAGTACCTGAATCTATCAGATCTTTTATCCAAAAACTTCATAATTGGGATATATCTAGGCCTTTTTTGGTTTCTTTTCCCAGAAACAACTATATTACCATGTTTTGGACAAAGTTGGTCAAACTGTACCTGATTTTAAAAACTGTACTCCTCAAAAATGAGGAAATGTTTTGACATTACTAAATGAAAAACGAATACCCTCAAAAATGTGAGAAGTTGTGTGGCTATGTGCATATGAGAGGCTTAATGTTCGAGGAAACAGTAAACATAAATCGTTAAATGAAAGGTTTTATCCATACATGGATTGTATAGTCATGGAGGAAACTATAGAACATTTTGCCCTGGGATGTACATACTCACAAAAATTATGGAAATATTTAGCTTATTCTTGGAACCTGATATGGCTTCAAAACCTAACTTATGAAAATTTAATGTTAGGAGATTACTCCAACTGATTAGTAAAATTTCATGGTGGCACTTTGTCAACATTTTTCATGGTATTAAAATTCTATCTCTGGCAAGCCAGGGTCCAGTGGGTACTTCGACAGCAACAAATTCCCTTTACTGTTTTCAAACTGTTATGTGAAAAAGCTCTGTTAGATAGTTGTACAACAGACTTAACTATACATCCACTTCATAAGGTGCAAATGATGTGGCAAGGTTTATCCTTTTTACTAAAATATAAGTAACTTTTAACTAATCTAGTTTGTAATATAAATCCTTTTGCATCTTCTTTTTAATCCCAGAAGTTATGGGTCCAATATAGATATGTACAGTGTTTGTGTTTCAATATATGATTATATAATATATTTTATTTAATGCTTTTGAAGTTCTTATGAAGTATTTTGTATATTGTTTTTGAACTCTTCAATAAAAAACTCTTCTACTCTTTTCGAGAAGTGCCATGGGATGTTTAACGTCCACCCGAACAACCTCCAGAACAGGCAGACGGGACCTTGGTTTAAGGTCTCATCTGAAAGACAGCACCTCAGGAGTGCAGCACCCTCTCATGCTGCACTACAATGTCAGTATTGGGATTTAACCCAAGTGCTTGATGTGGGGATCGAACCCACAGCCTTCTGATCTTCCAGCCTCAGAGGTGAGTGTGCAACCTGCTGATCCACTTACCAGCAATCTATAGAGAGGCAACGCTACCTCCCTCTTTCTGCTGGGTAATACCCCTCCCTATACACCCCAGCTACCCACTTGCCCTTCCTACTGCCTTGTTGTACTGCCTGACCACCTTTAGATCATCTGATATGATTTTCTGCTTGCTGGTCGTCAGTATGACTCCATCCATTTTAACTCAGCCCCTCGGTTTCTGTGCTATAAGTACATTATTTTGCACTTTTTCACATTCAACCCCAGCTGCTATAACCTTGAACACTCCTCTAGTTTTCTCAGATCTCTGCTCATCCTTTCCAACCCCCCAGAGTGTCCACTCAATTGCAGATTTTGGTGTCATCAGCAAAGAGACAGACATTCCCTTCCAGCTCCTTGGTAATGTCACTTATGAAGACATTAAAGAGGACTGGTTCCAGATCGAATCCTCAGACACCCCAGTGACCACCTCCTTCATTTGAGTGAACTCTGTTATCACCACCCTCTGTCACTTACCCCAACCAATCTCTTATCTAGTTTACCACCTTTGCCCCACTCCTAAACTACCCATCTTGCTTACCAGTCTCCTATGTGGAAAGGTGTTGAATGCCTTACTGGAATCTAGATAGGCCACGTCAACCACTCCACCCTGATCTAGTTTCTTGGTCACCCAGTCAAAGAAATCTATCAGATTCATTTGACATGACCTCCCCCTTGTGAAACCATGCTGCTTGGGTCATGTAACCCACTGGATTCCAGATATTTCACAATTCTTTTCTTCAACAGAGATTCTGTTAACATTCCCACCACCAATGTCAGGCTGACTAGCCTATAATTCACTAAAAATACCACCAACAGCTTAATGTGGTTCAAAGTCAGTTGGCATTCATCTGTATCCCCCCTCCCCCAGGTTGTGCCTGTAAATAGGCAGAATCTGTCTGGTGCCCTTACCCTGTCAACAAAAACTAAATAAATAAAAAAAAAATAATAATAATTGCCAGCCTCCTTCCTACTACCACTTTTGTGTAGTGGAACTTTATTTGCCCTCCTGCAGTCCTCCAGAACCACTCCTGTTTCCAGTGAGCTGTTAAACAGAACTGCCAGAGGTGCAGACAGTATTTCCCTGAGCTCTATCAATACCCTTGGATGTACTCCATCTGGACCCATTTCTTTGTCCACCTTCAGATTAGCAAGTTCCTTCAGGACTCTCTCCTCCAAAAAAGGAGACAATGTACCATCTAGCCTAACATACTTCTTACAGTTCATCAAATAGTTACCAAACCATTTTGTACAGATGCTCCCACTTCAATATTTTCCAGTTTGGATCCCATGAGAGCCTGGTCAACTAGATCTAATGCCTTGGTCAGGTCCATGAAGACCGCGCTGGTCAGATCTACCCTTTCCATATTTTGGTGCAAGTCTTTTATGAATCTGATGACGGCAGTAGATGTCCCTCGTTCCCTTCTGAATCCAAACTGGGATTCACTGAGGAGCTGGTGCACATCCAAGTATGCCATCAGTTGTGTGTGCACCAGCCTTTCCTGAATTTTACTAATACAAGCTAACAAAGAGAAGGTCTATAATTACCTAGTGTCTCAGCTGTCCTTCCTTTATAAATTGGGACAACAAATGCTGATTTCCAGAGTTTTGGGACCTCACCAATAATGAAAGATAGATTTATTATTTTCTTAATTGGCTATAACAATTCCTTTGTGCCTATTTTCAAAAATGTTGCTTCTATTCCATCCATCCCTGGCCCTGCTGCTACATCCAGACTATTAATGAATTCAAAAACTACCTTATTTTATGCTTCCCTCAAATAAAATCTACCTCTGTTCAAATCCCTTTTAACCTTTAAACTACATACCTTATTTACATGTTTTACATAATTCTCAATGTTTGTAAATGATTGTTAAACTTATCAGCAATCTCCTCTTTTCTACTAATTCTCTGCTCTCATCAGTTCAGTGTTTGTAGAATAGCAATGGGGTATACTGTATAGTGGTTGTGTAACTTGTAGTACTTTTTGTGGCTTAACTCTATTCCCACCCTTGAGTAGTAGGTATGTAGTTAGTAATTTGTGGGGAATAGAAGGCCCAGGAACAAGGGTGAGAAGAGCACTGGGGGGATGGTGGTGGACAAAAACACTCCCTAAGCAAGGGAGATGCAGTTGGTAGAAGGCTTAAGCAGAGGTTGTGGGAGGAGCTATTCCCCACATTGAACCATGGGTAAAGCCCTCCCATTCAATGTTTGGGGAATAGCAATGTGGTATATAGTGCTTGTGTAACTTGTAGTATTTTTTGTGGCTTAATTCTATTCCCACCCTTGAGTAGTAGGTATGTAGGTAGTAATTTGTAGGGAATAGAAGGCCCCAAAAGATGCCTCCTCCAACTCACAGGCAGAATGACACCCTCTACTCAGGAAAGGAAAAACCCTCAGGTGGAGGAAACTTCTGAGGACCCATGGCCAGTGGTCTGCCCGTCCTCTCGGCATACTAACAGAGGAAGGACCTAGGTTCTAGTAACCATTACTTATTTTTGGGAAGGTGATCTTCTTGGAGAGATGATGGTTCATCCTTGATCCATTGATGATGCCAATTAAATTATGATCCTGAGGTTGGTGAGTCAATCTTTTCTGTAGGAGTGGTGGAATCCTAAGTATGAAGCAGATCCAGCTAAATAAGGGTGAACAAAGTCCTGTCATTGCACCCACTAACCTCCTCCAACTTAGCAGATAGCCTTTGGGCCCACCTGGCACTACCTTTGCCCTTTCTGAGGCTGCCCTCAATCATGCACTGCTGAGTCGCCAGTCAAAGGTCCAACTAGCTTAATCTAAAAGATCTCAAGACCTATCTAAAAAACCTGACAATACCCCTCTGAGGTAGCAACTGTATCTAACTTTGTATAATTTCTGTAAACTAATCCTAGCTAAGCTGTATAGGCAATCTACCCATGTCTGATTTGTATGTACCATGACTGTCTATATAGAACAGCTTAGACTGCTTTGTTGAAGTTTTAAACCTTACTAATTGTACCACACATGTATGATACCCCATTGTACCCTGCTCCTAATTGTTTCCTATTTCAGTGCATTGAAAGTGTTGTGCTTTCTCTGTGACGTGGAGCCTTTGAAAATGAGTCTATGACTCAAAGGGTTGTAATTCCTACGAACTTAAATAAAATAAAAAATAATTACTGAGGTGATGAAGGATGCTTGTCCATAGGGAGCTGCATGAACATAATGAGCAGAGATAGCATGAATTAATTTAAAATTACTGGACAGTGGAGTGGATGTACTATGGTACGAGAAGTCATGGGTGACTAATCAAACTTGAGTAAGGACTGACTTTCAAAGTAAGATCTGGAGACAAGGAATTCAGTAGTGAGTGAGGAGTCTTTAAGATGTCTTTTGTGAAGTAGAAAATGGGTAGAAGAGAGTCTTTGAGTGCCTTGGAGATGATGGTTCATTCTCGATCCATGGGCAATGTGGTTTGACTGATGATCCTGAGGATGAAGAGTGGGTCTTTCTGAAGGAACAGTAGAATCCTCAGTGTGGAGCAGATCCAGTTGAGGAAGGGCAAATGGATTCTGGATTTCCAAGGGGATCAAGATACATGTCCAAAGGGATTGCAGAGGCGTAATGAGCTAGGAGAGAGTAGTTTGATCGATATGCTCCCAGACAGTGAACTGAGGAAATGGACTAATTTGTGCAGTCATAGGTGAATGATACAACCTGTGTGAGATTGATTGTCCAGGTAAAGTCTGGGGGCAAGGAATGTAACTGACGAGCAATGAGTAGCTTATTAGACAGCTGTACAGTAGAAATGAGCAGAGGAGAGTCTGTGCGTGCCTAATAGGAGGACTGCCTTAAGAGATTAGTAGACAAATAAAGGGAGATGTGCAGATGCAGTTCTGATGGCAATCAAATATGTAAGAGAGTGTATACTTGTATATGGTGGGTTGGTACTCTGGCTGCAGTAAATACAGGTATTCCTTGACATGATTGTCCATGAGATGCATTGAGGTGGCTTATGGTGGGTTGGATTTATGGGTAATCTGATACCTAAGTCCTTGAGAGCAGCATGGAGGCAGATACATTGAAGGGTTTGTAAACTTAAATGTTGCGGATTTCTGGATGGTATTAGGAAGAGCCTAGTCTTAGTGGTAGTTTTTACTGGAGAGCTTAATGTAGATAGTTCATGAAAGAGAGCTGGAGTGTCTGCTGGAAGGGAGATTAACTCAACTGAAGTACTAAATGGAGAAGTGCGGATAAATTTATGAGGAACAGTGATGTCTGGGAGCCAAAAATGATGGTTTGGATGGTGTGGCGATAGTAAGCAGCTAGGCAGTGGAGATCCAATGACGAATATTCTGGAAGGCAGCTGGGAAGGTCTTAGAACAAGCAATGTCTGTTGAGGATGTAACAGTCTAATGACAAGGTCATTGAATTTGGTGATAGGTAGGAAGCTGCAGAATGAAACTAGGCAATGTCCAAGGTGCCATGAGGTATCTTCCATCTTGAGATCCAGAGGAGTGATGATGGAGAGTAAGTCAGAGCATGACAGAACATTTTACATCCTTTCCTTGCGAGAGGATAGCCTGTGAGGCATGGTAGACAGGAAAGTCCAAGGAGATGGAATGGTCATGATATGTGGGGAGTGTCCAATAGAAGTATGGGAATGTTTCTAGTGTCCAGTCAAATGAGAGTTTAGAAAGATTGAGGGGAGCTGATTGGGTATGTTCTTCAAGGAATGTGAGCTAGAAGTAGATTTCTCAAGTGAAATGAACAGTGATCCATTGAGTAGTAGAGGGGAGCTGTAAGGATGGCCAGAGTAGAAGTATGCAATGAATGAATGAGGGTAGAAGTTGCCTAAGTAGGAATACTGTCCAGGGATATAGTAGAATGCCTAGAAGAGCCACAGCACATGGAACGAAGCCCGAGCCAGCATGGCAAAGATGGAAAGCAGCTATCTGGAGATGGAAGGAAAGCTGGGAGTAAATCCCAATAGACTGAAGGACTGATCCAGGACAGAGTCAAGGGAATGAAGCCAGATGGCATACTGGGCTGGAAGGAACAGGATCGGGTCGGCACCTCAGCAAATGGCAGCAGGACACAGGAAGGCTGTAATAGGTACCAGACGATGATCCATGGAGGGCTGAGGAGTGAAGTGAAGTACTGAGAGTGATGAGGTAGAGGTACATTGGTCCCACAGCAGACAAAGGCTTTGACCAATTGACAAAGTGACAGAAAGTGCTAGAATGAAGAAGAATAAAGTTCCCACATCCGAAGCAGGAAGTAAACTCTGACATCAACTGGATGGGTGACCTACAGCAAGGAAGTCTCAGAGGCAGTAGAATGGGATTGAGATAGACAACGGACCAGCTGGCAAGATCCAGATCATGAGGGAAAGCAGGCCAAGGGGTTGAAGCATGATGGTCCATGAAGGAGCAGGATGGTGATTGGTAAGGAAGGATGCAAGAATTCAGAGCAGAGGAGTCCTGTCATTGGAGGGAGTGGCAAACTGGCAGGACATGGAAAAAGCATAATGAGGGATCCATAGGTGCAGATGCAGGCTTCTACTCAAGGTAGATGAGGTGGGATGACCAGAACAGTTTACCTATAGTGCTGTGACATCCCCTGTGCTGATATCCCCGACAGCGACAGCCACAATGCCGAGTGTCGTCGGTGCACTGTTGGGGGTGCCTCAGTGTTGTTATTGGGAGCTCCTCATCCCACACTCCCTGGTCTCTAGGGATACAACTCCGAGTCAGAGTTGTCTTGGGGGAGCGGGCAAAATACTGGGCGAGGCAGTCCCAGTGCCAGCAGAGACCATTACAGCAACCTGAGGATTTTGCTTGATTCCTGTCGCTGTGATGGTCTTCGTGCAAGAGGTTCACTGTACCATCGGCATACCAACCAGGACAGGATGCTCCAGATAATAGCCGAAGGAGAAGGCACATTTGATACACAGCACAGGTCAAGGAGGGAGCAGCAAGCACTGGTCTGGTGGTGAGCAATTAAACCGAGACAGTTGATTGGAGAAATGAGCTTCCAGACTTGGTAACTGAGGAGAGAGAACTAGTATCTGATACCACTTGGCAGGTGTAGGAGGATAGAGGCAAACAAGTTAATGAGGTCCTGTTTCAGAAGAGAAGTTGCAGCCAGGCATGAGTCAGTGGATGCAGTGAATGAACTAATTTATTAACAGGCTACCATGGTTGAAGAAGTTCCTGTCCCGAAGGGAAGCGGCAACCCATAGCTGGTACAGGATGCAGACGGTAGTAACAATTGAATGCAGATGCAGGCTCTGATCAATGGAAGTAGTGGGACAGGATTGTGGATAGAAGCTGTGACCCGGTAGGGAGGAGAAGGCAAGTCGGACAAAGTCAAGTTCCAAAAGGGAAGCATCATCCTGGTATCAGGCTGAGAATATGGAAAGTTACAACTGTGGGATGGAAGTTCGGATACCCATCGGTGATGGCTGAGATGAGATGATCCTGTCGAGGCATCTAGACATGGGTACGATGAGGAGGGCACATGGTGAAGAAGCTCTGTTCCCAAATGGAAGCTGCAACTGGTATGGAGGTAGATAAGGCATGATAAGACCAGTTGATTGCAGACATGACTCCATCCCTGGTAGTCAGGGTGAGCTAACCTTCACTCGATGCATCCAGCAGCGTTAGAGATGGAGGATGTCTGGTTGGTAAATAACAGGAGGCCGTGAATGTAATGGAATCCCATCCCGGTAGACAGGGAAGCCCACCTTGGCTCAGCACCTCAGAAAGTGTGAGTTAGGGATGGAGTCAGAATGCTGCTGGTATGGGCTTGCTCAATCGTAATGCTGATGCAGAAAGAGGAGATTGGATGAGAATCAGGTATAGGTCATAGATCGGGACAGCAGTTAAAATGGTAAGTATAATAAACACTGAATAGGAGGAATGGGATGCGTATGTCTGAGATGTATGATAAACACAGAGACAATAGTAGATGGAGTAAGCACTCTGAAGTGGACATGTGGTGACCACTGGAGAACAGTGGAGGACTGAGGTAGCAAGATATAGAGGAAGTTCTGTATCTTGGGATAGTGGTGATGCGGTATGTGAAGGTACACAGTGGAGGACGCAGCAGAGGTGAGTTCCAGGACACCCGGAGGTCATGGGAAACTGGAGAAGTGACTGTAATAGAGATGCTTGCTTCAAGCATCAGAGCTGAAGGCCTGGGTTATGGTTTCTGTTAGACCCAAAGGTAGAGCTAGAAGGTGTACCTGGAGTATGGCAAGGGGTGTGGATGCAGCTCTGCATATCCTGCTGATGGTAAAAGATGTAGCTATAGCTAGGCTAAGGTCATGAAATAGGGATGGCCAGGAATGTGGTATATCCCTGTAAGGTGTAGAGTAGGCCTAAAACCCCCTTGCCCAATACATCCTGAACAATAGGAAGGAGCACTGCAGAGGGTGAGCACGAGTCCGCTGATCTGGGCTTTGAGCCGAAGCGAGTAACATAGTGGGAAGTAGTATGCAAGGCTATTATTTAATTAGAAGTAGTGATGATGGCTGGAGCTGTCCTGGAGAGGGCAGTAGTGGCTAAAAGCCAGTCCATGTCGAGGTGAGGGAGTCAGTGGAGAAGAAGGAGCTAGGGAGATAGACTAGTTGGTGGGATACAACAGAACTGAAGTGTACTTACTGGTGAGGTATCATGGAATGCACAGTGGAGTCTCATTGTCCCAGTGAAGTAGGCAGGGAAGCAGTGCGCTATGAGGCCTGAAGAACCAGAGGGTCAGAGCAGGAGTAAGAATTACTGGTGAAATGAGGATGCCGAAGGCAAGGTATCCACTGGCTAATGGAACGATGTGGCAGGGCATAGTGTAGGCAGGAGTATTAGCTAGGGGAGTTTGGAAGAGGTTGTGCACGTGGTTCTGGAGAACTGAAGGTGTAGCTGGTCAGCGATGGACTGTAACTTCAGCAATGGCCGTGCAATAGTACAGGGAGCAAGAAGAAGAAATAGCACTGAAATTAAGTGGATGGATGGTGGAATGGAGCTAGGATGCCCAGAGCATCATCAGAAAGTTAAAGGAATGCCCAAAAGTAATGAGACCAAAAGGGAACAGGGAACCTCAATACAACTAGGAAGGGAGTGAAAAGGAGCAGGGAGGCGGCCGGGGTGGCTGCAGAGACAAACCAGAGCAGAGCACGAAGGAGAACAGGACACAGGGAGAGAGGAAAGCACAAAGACAAACCAGGCAGCAGGAAAGCAGGAAATGCAAGAGCATAGCCACACAAGCTATGCAGGGAGCCCAGGAAAAGACTCCTAAGCAAGGGAGGTGCAGTTGGTAGAAGGCATAAGTAGAGGTTGTGGGAGAAGCTATTCCTCACATTGAACCATGGGCAATGCCTCCCATTCTACTAACTAGAGATTCTATAGCTGGTTTATCAATTTGTTAACTGGTTTTCAAACCATTTTTCCATTTGAGTATTTTTGATATTGTTTTTCTTTGTAATATGTTTCCCATGCTTTTTTACCTTTATTTTTACACATACTGTAGAACTGTTATATCTCATGTTCAAAATATTTAGTGGTCCAAGCAGTGGCAGCATATTCACTGCACACAATGTTCACTGATGCTGGATAATTGGAAACAGCAGCAGTGGGAATAACACTATTCCACTTTCATATTATTTTCACAGTTTCAGGATGGTCAGCAAATATAGTGAAAATAAAATGAAAGTGAAATATATTAGTTCTACAGTATATCTCAAGTTTCTGTATTGTTGCCAAATGCTGTTGTTAAAGGAAGCCTTATTGTTTTCCCATAACTTATCCCCTTCTCTGATCAGCTTTACAATATTAGAGTTTAACCATCTGTTTGAGTTTCCCTTAATTCTCATAATTATAATGAGTGCATATTTATCCAGAATATGATTTATTTTGGAAAAAATCCAAGGCTTCATTCACATCATGTATGCAATTTAAGGGAGATCAATTAATATTGGATAATGCAGTTTTAAAAAGTTCTCAACATTATTGCATTGTTTTCTAAATTTTAGTAATCTAGGGCATTTTCTTAATGTCCTTTTACTTCAGATGCAAAATTTTGGTGCATGATTACTCACATTGTCTGGCACTATACCACTTGCCAAAACATTCAGGGTCTGATATGTCTGAAGGTGCCTGCCTGGCGCCATGGCTTGGAGGGACAGGGAGCGAATCCTCAGGATTGCCGGAGCAGCCGCACAGGGGAGGGATCTGGATGTCATTGTCCACCTAGGGACAAATGACCTGGCTAAGAAAGGGATTAGAGAAGTGCAGGAAGAGTTTGTGGAATTGGGGAGGGGCCTTAGTCAAGTAGCACGACGGTAACCTTCTCGGAGGTGCTACCCATCTATGGCATAGGAGAGGCTAGGGTGTTCTGTACCATGGGATTCAATCAGTGGTTGAAAAACTGGTGTGGAGCTCAGGATTTGGCTTCATTGGGACTGGGGTCCACCTGAGAGATGCAAGCCTATACTGGCATGATGGGCTGCATCTGTCTGGGAGGGGAACCAGAATCCTAGGTGATAGGTTTAAATGCTTCATTGGCAAACTTTAAACTAGCTAAAGGGGAGGCACTGAGAAAGGAGCAGGAAAATCCTAGCCCCCAAACAATCACGGTAAGTGTGGCAACACCAACATGGAGGTGTCGATAGGGAGAAGGGCAGGGGTAAATGGAGAAAGTGACAAAGACAAGAAGGACAGGGATGGGGCAAAAGGGGTAAGGCCATCAGGAAATGGAGGGTAATGAGTACCAATGCCCGTAGTCTGGCAACAAGCTCCTGAGCTGGTGGCCTTAATGGAAGAGGATGCCTGGATATGTAGCAGTCACAGAAACATGGTACACAGAGAACCATGACTGGGATGTTAACATACCAGGGTACATAACTTACGGAGGAGACAGGCAGGGAGAAGAGGGAGGAGTAGCTCTCTATGTAAAGGAAGGGATAAAAGCAACTGAACAAAAGAGTAAACAGGGAGGAGAGGAGGCACTGTGGGTCACCTTGGAGACTGGAAAGGACACCACAATCCGCTGACAGGGTTGTGTACAGACCCCGATGTCAGGGAAGGGAAGGGAAGGAATGGACAAGGATATGATGGAAGGCATTCTTAGAATGGCAGAGAAGGGGAGATACTGTTGATGGGAGACCTGAATATGCCAGATGTTAACTGGAGCACATTTGCTGCAGCCACATCCAAGCAGGGCCATTCTTGGCGCCCCTACAGGTGGCAGGCATTAGACAGCTAGTTTCAGAACCCACTGCTTGAGGGCAATCTAGACCTCGTACTCTCAAACGGGGGCAGTGAGAGGATCTCAGATCTAGAAGTGGGTTGCCATCTGGGGACAAGTGACCATCAAACAGTGTGGTTCACGTTAAACTCAGCTACAGAGTCAAGCCATACAGTGAGGGTACTGGACTTTAGGAGGGCTGACTTTGGCAAGAAGGAGAGTGCCTCAGAAAAGCACTAGCAAACAGGCTAGAAGGAGGTGGGAGCAACAATGGGGAATTATCAAACTGCCATCACAGAGGCAACAAGCCTTGTGAAGCAAATAAACAAATCAAAATGAAGAAAGCCACTATGGTTCTCAAGAGAGGTGGCTGTGAAAGTCAGGAAGAAAAGATAGCATCCGGAAGTATGAGGAAACACAGAAGGAGCAGGACAGACAGCTGTACCAGTTAAGGCAGAAAGAAGCAGGAGGGAAGTCAGAATAGCAAAGGCCCAAACTGAGGAAAAGATAGCCAACTCAGTTAAGAAGGGGATAAAACCTTTTATAGGTACATCAACGATGGAAAGACAAAGGAGGGATAGTGAGGCTGAATAGAATAAACGATGGGTGGGCAGAGGGGACAGTGAAAAGCAGGAATACTGGAATGAATATTTCTGCTCAGTATTCACAAAAGAGGAGGGGGACGTGCCTAATCCAATTAACAGAAGCACTTCTTGATAGGGGGTTGATCCCAGTCCTTTCTACAGAAGAAAGGGTTCTGCAAGAACTCCTAAAACTGAAGGTGGACAAAAATGGGTCCTGATGGAATTCACCACAGAATTCTAAAAGAATTAAGGAAGGAACTAGTGAAACCACTGGCTACTCTTTTTAATAAATCATGGAGGATGGTGGTACCTGAGGACTGGAGGAAGACGGATGTGATTCCCCTTCACAAAAGTGGGACCAAGACAGAGGAGAAACTACAGACCTGTCAGTCTGACCTCTGTGGTAGGGAAAGTGATGGAGTCACTTCTGAAGGAAAGAATAGTTGAGTACCTAGAGGTCAGTGGAGCACAGGATCCAAGGCAGCATGGGTTCACAGTGGGAAGGTCATGTCAGACAAATCTAATAGATTTCTTTGACTGGGTGACCAAAGTAGTAGACAAGGGAGGGGCTGTGGACATGGCCTACCTAGACTTTAGCAAGGCATTTGACACAGTCTCACACAAAGATTATTAGTCAAATTAACCAGCCTGGGAGTGGGTCCCAGGGTGGTAGCCTGGGTAAAACATTGGCTGGACAACAGGACACAGAAGGTAATTGTAAATGGAGTCCACTCTGAAGAAAGGGCGGTTACCAGTGGGGTACCGCAGGGTTCAATATTGGGTCCAGTCCTTTTTAATGTCTTCATCAGTGACATTGCAGAGGGACTGGAAGGAAAAGTATGCCTTTTTGCAGATGACACAAAGATCTGCAACAGGGTTGATACACAAGGAGGTGTGGAAAGGATGAAAAGGGACTTGGCAAGGTTGGAGGAATGGTCAGACGATGGCAGCTAGGATTCAATGCAAAAAGTGCAAAATAATGCACCTGGGAAACAAGAACCCAGGGAAGAATACACAATGGGTGGGAGGTAGTAACAACAACAAACAGGAAAGGGACCTGGGGGGTAATCATATCAGATGACCTTAAGGTTAGCAAGCAATGTGAGAAGGCAGTAGGGAGGGCCGAGGTATACTGGGATGTATAGGGAGAGACATCATCAGCAGAAAACAGGAAGTTGTTATCCCTCTGTACAGACAGTTGGTGAGACCCCATCTGGAATACTGTGTCCAGTTCTGGAGACCCCATCTCCACAAGGACATAGACAGGACAGAGGCAGTCCAGAGGAGGGCAACTAAAATGGTACAGGGTCTGCAGAGAAGCCGTATCAGGAGAGACTAAAGGAGCTTAATATGTATACCCTTGAGGAAAGAAGGAGAGGGGACATGATAGAAACTTTCAAGTACCTCAAGGGAATCAACAAAGTCCAAGAGGGTAGCATCTTTCAGAAAAGAGACTTGCAAGAATAAGGGACACAATTTAAAGATAGAAGGAGGGCAGTTCAGGGGCAATGTGAGGAAGTATTATTTCACAGAGAGGGTAGTGGATGCATGGAACAGCCTTCCTGAGGGAAGTTGTGGGGTCTAAAACTGTGGAGAATTCAAGAATGCATGGGACAGACATAAGGCAATTCTTGTGGGGGGCAGGAATATGTAGGCTGTTGGTTAACTAGGATCTGCGGCCTATCCTGTAGGTAGGGAAATGGGCAGACTAGATGGGCCTAGCGGTCCTTATCTGCCATCAAAGTCTATGTTTCTATGTTTCTATGTTTCTATATTCAGTAAAGCGCAAAGTGGAGTGCAAAGGCTTGCCCTGTGCTTTGCAATTGCCAAGGGGTCCAAGGATGCTATATTCAGTTGGACAGGGCACCGGTGCTATCTGACTGAATATAGAGCCATGTCAGTGCAGCCCTAAGTCATGTAGAATTGACAAGACATAGCTCCTGAAGTGAGCCTCGGGAGCAGATAGCCCCAGAGTGCTTTCTGCAGTTTTCAAAGGGACCCATGCAAATGAGTCCATTGGGCATGCAAGGCACTAAGGGGCCATTTGCATGCCCATTATGGGCCCATTTGCATGGATAGTGGAGTCAGGTTAGTGTGGCATCACCCCCCTTTTCTCAGTCCAACACATTTGTAGATATCCCTGGTGCCTAGTGGGCCCCCCTCCCACTGATTATCAGCCCGTAGGTCAAAATAGCCATTCTTGGTGCTAGTGGTCACTCCTCCCTCTGATCACTAGCCTATCAGTAAAAATACCCATCCCTGGTGCTAGTGGTTCACCCCTTCCTCTGATTGCCAGCCTGTCAGTAAAAATAACCATCCCTGGTTCTAGCGATCCTCCCTCCCTCTGATCACCAGCCTGTTGGTACAAGTACCCATCCCTGGTACTAGTGGTTCCCCCCATCCAATTACCAATTTACTACCTTCTCTGGCATCTAGTGGTCCCACCAGGACACCCATCCATGGTACCATCACTTGCAATTCCATAATCCCTGGCATCTAGTGCCCCCCGAACATGGCACTGGACATCCACCCTGACACGTTACCAGTACCCTCAGTGCCACAGGTGTATGTGGCACCCAGCAGAGCCCTCCTCACATGTCCTTGGCCAGCCACCATATGTTCAGGCAGGGTGTGCACCCCTTATTTATAGGGGCCTGTCCTATAAATGAGGTGTGCTCACTTTTTGGACATACGTGGCTGGCCGGGAAGTGTGAGGAGGCCTGTGCCAGTCACCATATACACCTGCTGCACTGAGGGTACTGGTAAGGTGACTAGGGGGTGGGTGTTCAGTACTACAGTGGGGTGAGCTACTAGACATCAGGGATTATGAAACTCTGAGCAGTGGTATCATGGAACAGTGGCCAGGGGACCACTGGACACCAGGAAGGTAGTACATTTTCCTATGTGTTAGTGATTGGAAGGAGGTGGGAACCACTAGCATTAGGGATAGGTATTTTACTGATGGACTGAGGGGAACCACAAGCATGAGGGATGAGAAATTTGACCTAATGGCTGGAGATCGTAGGAGGTGGAACCACTAGCACCATGGATGAGTATTTTTACTGACAGGCTGGCTAACAGAGGAAGGGGGAACCACTAGCACCAGGGATGGGTATCTTGACCTAAGGCTGGCGAATGGATGGAGGGGGTGACATGGACCATGGGGGAAGGTGTGCTCTCCCAGCAGCCAGACGGCTAGTTTGCTACATACCTCCAACAGCCCAAGGATTGCACAGAGTAAGAGGAGATTTTGCTTGGTGGTATTTGCACAGCGCAAAAAGACAATGCTAAACCCTTTTGCAGTGGTGCAAATCTGCTGAATATTGGCTTGTGCCAATCCTGTCCTTGCCCCAACATTTACATACCCCCCATTTTGGTTTGTGCAAGCGCTAAACCTGTTTGTCGATGCAACTCGGTCTATTGACTTATTGGGCTCCAGTGCAAAACCCAGTTTGCACGGGCAAATGCTGGTTAGCACCCACACAAACTTTTGAATATCTGGCCCTCAGTCTGTTATTAACCTTGACTCAATCAGTCATTTTTGTTCTTCATTTGTTTTATTATTATGTCTGGTTGTAGCTGTTAGTATCTGATCTAAATTTATTCTCAGCTTTTTTCTATTATACTACTCACAGTCTGCTCTTAGCCAAATTAAGTTTATATCCCCTGATAACAATAATTTATCATATTCCTTGCTGCTTAATATATCCACTATTTTGTCCAGCCCTCTTTCACTGTTTTCGAGGGATTATATACTCCACATAACCACAGCTTTTAGTGTTGCTCAACACAATCCTAATCATAAGTAGTTCATATAATGTTTTGCTTCTGTTTTTCAATCTCTAAAACCTCTGTTTGTTTGGATATATAAAACAAACCCCCCCATTATACCTTTGACGTTGAAAAAAAGTCATATCCTGGCAAGCTGACTTGTTAGCCATGTTTTGCTAATTATCATTATTTCTGGGTCATAAGTACTCATCTATGCTTCAGATTCATCTCTCATCACTATTAAGCTACATATGTTCGAGTGAGCAATTTTTAAACATTGGTGCGTAAATCAATTTCTGTTTAAATCAAAGGGGATTTTCATATTTTGGGATGGGGTTTGTCACATCTCTTGCTAACAGAAGCTTCAGGATCAAGAGCAAATTAAGTGAAGGAAGTTTTAATTTCTTACTTAAAAAGCACCCTCCTTAGCTGGATTATTATATTTAATAGGAGCAGTTGATAAGCATCATCAGAAAATCCACCCCTTGGTATAGGATTCCCTCCATGTTCATATACTGTATGTAGTATTTCTCTCCCAGATTTCTATATTTTGAAGTAAAAATCTGTAGTACAGATTCCTAAATATATGAAACTCCCAATAAACACCCTAATGGCCATGTTGTTTAATGTCTGAGTACCTGATACTAATAATTAATTTCAAGAATATGATCTATGCTAAAGTATAATATAACGTAAGCTAACACAGTAACGTATCTATTTGTCTAATGATCTGCCTAAAGTTAGACATATAACAGCAGTTGTTCTCTTCGACAGCACTTTAAATGTAAGAGGACTATCCTAACTTTTAATAGTTTCACAGAGTTCAAGTGTCAAAATGTTACTGCAACATAGTCTAGAAAATGCTGACATGTAAGTCCATTAATTTCAGCAGTTGAATGAGTAACAGGAAAAGTTCCAGGTGCAGGACAGTCTCGCATGAAGAGAAGTGAGCTGAGTTGCTAATAGTCACTTAAAATGGTAGCAATAGAGAGGCATCAACATACAAACTGGAGTGACACCAACACTTCAGGCAGTCCTGCAAGCAGTAACAATATAACTCTAAATTATGACGTGAAATAATTCACATTTACTTTTCAAAGTTAGTAATGTGCTAATTTGCCTACAGTCACTGGTAGCAACACAGCTTTGATGCCACTCCCTTGAAGATGAATCAAAGTAATCATTAATTAATTAATTACACTTTAAGAGGCAAAAACAAGAACAGGTCTGGGTGCAGGGCTTGATGGCAAATCCTTCAGTCAATATGGTATTCATCTCAAATTCACAGGTAACTTCTCTCCTCAGGTGTATACTTGTACTAACTCATTGATGGATAAGTAATATTTGGTTTGTGTACTGTGAAGTCAGGTAAACATATTTCATTGTACTTGGAAACCTTTGTGGAATCCACTACACCCTTTCTCCTTCTCTAGTCAACCCTGCACCAGGCAGAAGTCTCTAGTTGGACTTGTACCAATTTAGTATTATTCTCAACCATTTATAGAGACAGTCTTGCCTTTCTGAATGTGAGATTGAGGACCCCCTTCTAAGGCTCTGAACTGTGCTGCTGGGAGCCCTTCTTTTACACTCTCCCAGATATATCTCTTCCCAGGCTCTATACAGACTACAGTATGGTAAGCTGTAACATTTTCCAACAAACTCTGGCCAGAGCCGATAGGGCTGCAGCTGAGGAATTTGGGGTACAAATATTGTAAATGACCAAAGTTACAAGTGTATTTGCAAAATGTAACATAGGCTCATAAATGTGTTGGTTTGTAATATTTTCACAACATAATTTCAACATAGTCTTGTTGTGATCCTGCCTCATAAAGATGGTCAGACAAAATGTTTAGCTCATGGCTTAAAGGTGTTTTGGGCAGGGATTGCAAAATCAACTTTTGAAATGCAAAAAACCCATTTGGGCGGAGTTAAAAATGACAGCTGTCACATTCATGAGTTACTGTAAAAAATGGCTATGTTGAAAATTTGGGGTAAAAATATTGAATATTATGAAACTTAGCCTGCATTTGCAAAATCAAACCAGGCTCATACATGTTTTTGTGTTTTACTGTTTTACATCAAATTTCCAACATAGCTTCTTATGACCCCACCTCATTAACAAGGGCAGAGAAAATGTTCACCTCCTGGCAAAAGGTGATTTTGTGCAGGAACCACGTAAATCACCATTTGGATGTAAAAAAAAAAACATATTGGCCAGGATCTGAAAATGACAGGTGCCACATTCATGAGGTGCTGTAAAGATATGGCTATGTTGTAAATTTGGGGTAAACATACTGAAATTATCAAAGTTTTGAGCCTGGGTTCATAAAATTCTACATGGGCTCATAACTTGGTTGTTTGTAATAAGTCTGCACCAAATGTTCAACACAGCCTTCTTATGACCCTGCCTTATCAATAAGGAAAGAGAACATTTTCAACTGTGACCGTGAAATCACCTTTCAGGATGTAAAAAAACATTTTGGGCAGGATTTTTAAAATGACAGCTACAGTATCACAGTCATGAGGTGCTGTGAAGATATGGCTATGTTATAAATTTGGGGTAAAAATATTGAAAAGTACCAAAGCTATGAGCCTGCTTTAGCAAAATTCAATGTAGGCTCATAACTTTGTTGTTTTTTCAATATGTTTACACCAAATTTTCAACATGCCTTCTTATGATCCCACCTCATGAATGAGGGCAGATAAAATTTTGAATCCTGTCTGAAAGGTGATTTCATGTAAACACCACAAAATCACCTTTCAGGACAGATCTGCCTAATGACAGTGACATTGTTCACGGTGGGGTCCCAAAGAAGGCATGTTGAAACTTTCAGCCAAAAATATGTAAAATGTCCAAGTTATGGCACTAAGTTCAAAACCCCACTGAAATACATTGAACTGCATATCTGTGTCTTCAATTAGCAGTCCAGCTTTGAAGAGTGAAGAGCGTGTCTGCGGTCAGAAGAATTACAGCCCTGATGGGTAGTAAGGGCTTGGGGAGTCTTGAGGTGGTGGTTGCTCAGTGGGAGTTGGGTGGGGGCGGGCTAAGAAATGGTTGCAAAGACATCGATGGACCGGTTTTGTTTTACAGGTAAAAAAAAAAAAGAGAGACTGATGATCCCCAATCATGATACAGGGGATTGGGCATCCCCAGTGTCACAGTTATGAGGGGGAAGACATTGATGGACCATTTTTTTACAGGTGAAAACAAAAACAAAAAAAATGACTGACCATCCCTGATCATGACACTAGGATTGGGCACCCCAGTGTCAGAAAAAGACAGGCAATCCCAATCACCCTGTGTCATTTCTATGTTTCTGGGGGCTAGTAGAAATGGACTGAGATTCCTGATCATGACACTGGGGATTGGGCACCCCAGTGTCACAGTTATGTGTCTGGGGACTGATCACAACAATGGGGGACTGGGCACTCCAGTGTCATTTCTGTATTTCGAGGGGTAGGTGGGTGCCGGAAAGTGAGGGTCGGTGGGAGGAATTTATATAATATAAAAATATATATAAATAAATAAGTGCCGGCGGTCATGGTGGAACATGGCCAACTCCACCGTGACAAGGGTTGCCACCATGCTACTTTGCATGCATGACTGCTAGTGCAGTTTACTGCTGTGGCTATCTTGGACATGACACAGTGTGCCATGTTCCACCACAACTGCCGGCTCTGTGAAATAAGGCAGTGCTGCGGTCAGTTGGGGCAACATGGACAGACTGCTTCACAGACGTGGAGAAGACTGTGACACAATCTAACATGTTGTTCATTTGGAAGGAATCCGGAGTCCTTTTTCTCAAGTGATCAAAAAAGGTCTACCGGGCTCCGCCCACTGCAGCCCTAAAAGCAGATTAAGACCTACCATCCTGCAGCATTCACACTACCAGGAATGTGTTTAAGATGTTTTTTTTTAACATGGATCCGATCATCCACCCTGCAGTTAAAACCTGACTAATCTCAGTAATATTTAAAAAAACATGCTAAAGTCGAACTCTCAGCATGGTTTTAGTAAATTTGTTAAAACCAGACTAAATCATGCTTGTAGTCAACTCCACAAACTCTCCTCTGGAGCTGGAATCAGAATTTAGAACTAATTCTCTGTTTTATATGGCTCCCTTTTAATTCCACTTGAGCTCTTAGCAACCAGTTTCGTGTCTGGGGCATCTTGTTTACTTGTTTCAGTGCACACAAAACATTCTCCACTCAGCTCTCCTCTAGGGGAGAACTTGAGCTTGTGAAAATATTAAAGAGTCCCTGACAGCATTGTGACAGCTTCAAAAAAAAATTGAATACTTAGACATAATTTAGCTTATATTTAGTAACTGCTTCTGTAATTCTCAACCTTAGTTCTTTATTACTAAGGACATTTGCATGTAAATGGATCACTGCCCTATCTGTTCTGGCTGCTTGTCTACACTTGACATCACAGTTATGTTTATGACATCACAATCTGTTGCTGTAGAGATAATAATGGTACCAGAAACAGTGTCAGGCGTAGGCAAACAGAAAGAGCAGATAAAGTCTAAGGGACAATAATCCTCTTTTATACAACTATCCTCAGTAATAAAGAAAAAAGGGAAAGAATTATAGAAAATATATGAAATATAAACTAAATTGTGTCTAAATCTGAATTTTTTTCAAGTTCTTCTAATGGAGTCAATGGCTCTTTATCTTCCACCTGCCTGCAGTGGTGGGTTACAGGGAGAATAATGTCATGCTGTAAGAGCACAAACAGCATTTTAAGGCTTCTATGGACTAACTACTGAGTTATATATTGACTTTGTAAGTAGCACCAGTGATGCTGTGGGTCCCATTCTCCGTCCCTGGGGGTAGCAGTGCAAGACTGATGAAAACGTAACCATGCTGCACCCTAACCTGCTAGTGTTATACACAAATATTGGCACATACTTTTTTTTTTGAGGGGGGAGGAGTCCCCCCGTGATGGAGATTCAATATAAATATGAGATTCAGATATTAAAGAGAGCAAACAGGGTTGCATTTACCAACATGCTGGATGTCGTTAGCATTCCGGGCTGCAGCATGTCAAGGCACCAGTTGTTTGGCAAAATGGCATGCTGCAAACCAGTCTCCCTGGGTTGTGAAAAGGCATCTGACTCTGAAGTCTCCTCCCCCCCTCAGCCTCAAGTACTATGCCACTGGTTCCTGATCTGTGGTGACCTGATGGCCAAACTGCATGGAGGTGCATTAAGCCCCCTCCCCGTACTCACTGGAACATGGTAGGTCCCAGGCTTCTCATGGTACCCATTCCCTAGCCCCCCTGCTCTGTGGTTGTGCAGTGGTATTCCCTGAAACTCTCACTGTCCTCTGTGAGTTGTTGCTGGTTACAGCACAATGTCCCTTATATGCTTTCCCAGGGCAGTCACAATGCTGTTTGACACCTTGACAGGGTTACAAGGTCACTGGCGGTGCTAAATATGTAGAACTGACCAGCTGGTGCCTGTCATAGTGAGTATGATTGTGGACACAGATAGGTTTTGTTTGCATACAAAAGTAAATGATCACAGCAGCGTTTAAGGAGGACACCACTGTAAGGGTGAAAGGTGACATGCACATGTACAGTACACTATGCACAGGTGCAGACACAAATCTGTACAGATACCACCCACCCAATAGTTGGCTGAAACCAACTTCCCTTCAGCTCCCAGTAAATGTATGCAGAAAAAAACAGTAATAAAATGACACACAAGTGTACTGATAGAAAAAAAAGCAGCTTTTATCAAGAAACAAGTAAAGGCGTCTGCAATAGCCTGGCCATTTTCCCCAACAGACAGCACACAACACATCAATGACCCACCCACAATGCTCACTGGGCAAATTACTTTTTGCACTGAATGTTTGGCACAGCTACCAAGACGCAGCATGCCACGTGCCCTCACTGGCCTGCATGGCAACATGGACATGGACCACTACTGGTTCACAAGGTAACAGGCTTGAAAAATTGTTATGATGCCCTGATGCAGAGGGCCATGTCTCCACCAGCTGCTGGCACTGCAGATCTGGAGGTGCCACTGGTTGATAGCCCTCCCCATTATCCTCCTCCAACAAGGAGGTGGGGGGGCTTTCCAGGTCCCTATAGCCCATGGCAAGCAGTTCCTCAAGCTCCTTCCAATCCCTCTCCTCTTTATTGTTCTTCCCACACTCCTTCTGCACCTGCTCCCCCTGCACAGTTCATGACAGAAAAGAGTGGTCTGTTCACGGCAAATGCTGGTCTGTAGTGATAAAATAGGGATGGCAGCTATATTACTAGTAACTGGCAATTATAAGTATACAGATGTATAGGAAATATATCATACTTGCCACCTAAAGGTCAAAGATGCACCAGTGATAAGCTAGGTTATCCCAGTACCCATGATCCTCACAGGTCAGGGAACTGGAATGTCCATGGTGGTTGACTGCGGACTGGGACTTTGGGTGAGTTTTCTTGGTCCTGCCCATGTTTACAACATTATGGCAGTGACTACATGTCCACAAGCCCCCTGGTTTTGCTAGTCCTCCCACTCCTGAGTGCCCATTGACTAATGGCCATACAAAACCAACTGGTACCTAAAAGGACCTCAGCCTGTAAATGCACAGTTGTCAGAGTCAGCTGCATTTTATTTATTAATTTTTGTTTTACAATTTTTGGCCAGGAAAGGCACACTAAGTCAAGGCTTGTTTTCAGTTATATCCTGGGAGCACAGGGAAGTTAAGTGACTAGCTCATGGTCACACAGTGCGCAAGTGGTGAGTGTGGGATTCAAACCTAGTTTTACAGATTTGCAGCTCAGTGCTCTTAACCACTGCACAGTACTGCCTCCCACCTGCAATGTGAAATCTGTTTGCTGTGAACATGAAAATGCCCACCTTACTCAAGTTGTTTGCAGTGCCACTACCAGAGAGAATGTGTCCAAGCGACATACTGAATGCGCTCATAGTTATGATGGAGGAGAGAGAAAGCATAGGAGTCCATGTATATATGGTGCCATGCAGGACCCAGGGACTCTAATTGAGTTGCAGTGTAGAAGACAGTTCTCTTTTGACAAGGTCACTATTGAGAAAGTATGCCACCCAGTGACACCATGGCAGATTGAGCCATGCCCTGGACATGCATACCCCTGCACACACTGCATTGACACATCGTGCCATGCCACAGGTTCATTTCAGAGGACCACAGGAGATGTTACTGGCATAATCCAGGTATCTGTGTCCAGATGTCTGTGGTGGATCCCAGAAACACTGCTACAGTACATGTGGGATTATATCACCTTCCCCATGATGAAGTAACAACTAAGTCACACCACAGCCAAGTTCAGTGCCATAGCATGAGTGCCCAGTGTCATTGTTGCTACAGACTGTATCCATGTGACCATTGTAGCCCTGTCTTACTACAACAGAAATGCATTACACAGCAAGAATATATGAGTCTGTGATGCCACAGGACTGATAAGACAGGTGTGTCCTAGGTTCCTGGGGTCTGCCCATGCATATAGGTCATGCCTGTGGACAAGGCTGTAGGTACTTGAACCCAAACCAGGATGGATGATTGGTAAGTGCCCACATCCCATACATGACTCTGTACACATATATTCACATTCCATGTGGTCTCTCTTTTAAATGCTTACAGGTGGCAGTGGATATCCCCTGGGGACATTCCTCCTGATGCCATAACTTCAACCACAGACATCTGAATAAGGAGATTACAATGATGCAGACAGACAGACAGACAACCAGGGGCATTGATGAACATGAGTTTTGAATGATAAAAATGCAGTTCTGGTGAATTGATAAGAAAGGTTGCATCCTCTGTTTGCACTTGGAAGATCTGCTATATCTTTGTGGCATGCTGCAAAACATTGGCACAGACAGATACCCTTTCCTGAGGAGGGTGCTGTACCATCCACTGATGTAGTGGTCATGATCCAGATGTAGCATGTCCACCAGCACCACTCAACCCCCAGGAGGAGGCATACAGGACGGGGGGGGGGGAACATACCAAGAAAGGGTTGTACAGACCTTCTTCTCCTCGTATGGATAGGGTACCTGTGGGACTATGTTGTGCAGTTGTATACAGTATGTACCATTTGTACTTACAGTAAAGTGTGTACAAATGACTTTTGCATAATGGTGCCATTATCATGCCATGCAGTGTAAGTTATGTGATGTGAATGTGCACAGATAACTTCTGACTATGGAGCCCCCAGGCGCAGTTTTCAGTTGGCTGGGAGTCACCATGGAGGACGACTAGAATCCTTGGAAGCCAGTTACAGCTGGTGTAATGGCAGCAAGTTTGCATTCAAGCACTCCAGACAGTCTGTCCAAGGCCCTTTCTACAGACTGTCTGACAGCACCAAGCTCTGTATGCACGTCGCACAGCTGTGTGTTAATAACACCCTACAGGGTGTTAGCAGTAAGGGTGTAATAAGTGAGCCACTGGAACTTTAGTTTGGCTTTGAGTTGGGGCCCATAAATTCAATTCAGCTTTAATAATTCTTACAAAATGATTTGATTTCATTGGGAATCAGAATGTTTGTGGTGGAGGTGGTGTGACAGAACCTGCAACCCAATAAGACCAGTATGCACCAGTGCTGAGCTTCAGTAATACTGTAGTTAATACTCATTGTTGAACTAAAGGTTTGTACCACCTCTGTAGTCTCTGCTTTGTCTGCATGCCAAGTCTTATTGGCACCAATGTATTTTCAAATTATATAATGATTCCTCCCAAAAGACGTGTGCATCGCAAAGCATAAAAACAAATGAAAAGAAATTATATTTAGGGCCCTTCAGCTTACTGTCAGTGAATGGAGACTATTCTTTTTGGTTGTATTTTCTTTTGTTTCCTTTTTTTCATGTTTTAAATGTCTTTTTAAGTTTCTTGTATTCACTGAATTTTTAGCACAACTGCTGCTTGCTGGCAGTAAAAGTTGTACTCCATTGACTACATGTCATTGGAGTCAGACTGGAGAATGGACTGTCACACAGTCACTCATTCCATTGCTGTCTCATTCATGGTGAGTGTGTTGGGGTGACAGGTCTTAATTAACTGATAATGACCAGGCTGTTATTCTGGGGGTCTGGGTTCAATTCCTAGTAGGTCACATTATGTCTTTCTCAATATAATTTGTGATTTCAATTGCTTAGCAGTGGCTAATACTGCACTAAAAAAAAACATCTAATTGTCATCTTGATTATTCCTAATTGCAGGATATGCAATACCAGAGAAATGAATTGTGCCTTGGAACCCCGAATCCAACCATGTGAGCCTGCAGCTCAGTGGTTACAGCACTGGAACGGTATTCCAGGGGCCTGGGTTCAATTCCTAGGAAGTCACATTATTTCTTTTTCACTACAGTAATAATGACTCTGTGAGTTAAAGACATGATCATATTGTGATTGTTGGTGAGGACAATGTGAATGCTATCACAGTGTTATTAGAAGGAGGACTTGCACTGGTGGTGTGCATGAGAGTAGTCCTTGTACTACCACTGCTGCAGGGAGTGGTGAGCTAAACTGTGGTGACAGTGCCAGTGGGAGTCCTGGAGGACTAGCCACCAGGAGGTGTAGGAGTAGGAATAGTAAATGTCATTATTTGGTCATGATTATAATCAAATGGATAGTTAAAGATGACCCATGATAAGCTAAGTCTGAGGAAGGAAGGAAAGAATTCAGGATTCTCAGGATCTAGCCTTGAGCAATGTGGATTGGAAATATCACCAGTTGTATTGAAACATTTTCCCAATGCAACTGATGTTTCTGGGTGTTCTAGAAAACATAAAATCCAGTTTAGTCGGTGCAGGCCGAATGACTTGCCTGACTTTCTGGAATTCAGTTGAATCATTATTTTTAAACTCACTCTACTAGATAAACCTGCATCATATCCATGGAGATCTAATATTTATGTTGTAGGTTTTGTGCTTATGCTGAACAGCTGCTTGCATTTTGTTTTTTAGCATAATGTGGTCTAGTTTGTGACAACACCCCTTTTGTCATTCTCTCCGAATTTGTCATAGTATTTCACATGCACCCCATTCCTCACTAGTGTCCTTGCCTCCTTTTTTTCTCCCCCCCCCTCATTTTCCTCTTCCTGCTTTTTCAAATATTTTTTTACCATTGTATTTTCTTTAATATGGAATGAATTATATACCTACAATGTGTCACCCATAACTTCTTTTGCATATTTATAACTGCTATTTCTGCATATTTGCACTGGTTTAGCACTTTATAGTATTTTCACATGCTGCACTATAAAAAGGGGTGTTTACACATGGGCATCACTCCTTGAAAAAACACATGGTTGTGACCCAAAATATTGGCGGCATGAGGTTGGGTGGTGCTACCATAGATGTTGTTTTTTACTTAATAAAAGTCTTCTACCTCTCCAAGGTGTTGGAATGTATTCCTTGGGTCCATTCTGCTTGCTGAGAACAGCCTTCTGGTTGTTGGTATTCACTTATACTCAACAGCACAGTTCCTAAGCTGCCTTCTTTGGTTATTGAAGAACTTACATAGATACATAGACAGTGTCGGCAGATAAGGGCCTATGGCCCACCCAGTCTGCCCATTTGAGCTTGTAAGTTCAGTTTATGTTTTCCTAGAAGTCTGTTGCCCCTTACCCCTGACCTCCAGAATTCCTTTATGTCTATCCCATGCATTCTTAAATCCCATGCTTGTTTCAGCCCCCACCACTTCCTCTGGCAGGGTGATCCACTTGTCCACCACCCATTCTGTGAAGAAATTCTTCCTCATGTTTCCTCTGAATCATCCTCCCTCCAACTTCATCCCATGCCTTTAGTCCTGGTACATCTTTTTCACTTAAAGATAGTGTGTTCCTGTTCCTCCCTGTGAGATACTTGTATGTCTCTATCATATCCCCTCTCTCCCTCCTCTCCTCCAGGGAGTACAAGTTCAGTTCCTTCAACCTGTCTTCATAGGACTTGTGATGCAATCCATGCACCATCTTTGTTGCCCTCCTCTGAACCTTCTCTACCCTATGTCCTTACGTAGGTATGGTCTCCAGAACTGTACACTGTACTCCAGGTGGGGCCTCACTAGCATCTTGTATAGCAGAATTATGACCTCCCTTTTCCTGCTGGTGATGCCCCTGCCTATACATCCCAGCATCCTATTTGCTTTACCTGCTGCCTTGTCACACTGTTTCCCTACCTTGAGGTCATCAGAGATGATAACCCCAAGATTCCTTTCCTGTTTGGTGCATGCTATATCCTCACCCCCCCAACTGATATATTGTGCCAGGGTTTTTGTGCCCCATATGCATTATCTTGCACTTCTTTGCATTGAATTTCAACTGCCAAACCCTTGATCATTCTTCAAGTTTCTGCAGGTCCCTTCTCATTCTGTCTACACCTCTGGTGTCTACTCTGTTACAGAGCTTTGTGTCATCAGCGAACAGTGAAATTCTGCCTTCTAGGTCCTGCGCAATGTCACTGATGAAGATGTTGAATAGGACCAGTCCCAGCACTGATCCCTGTGGTACCCCACTGGTCACTCTTCCCTCTGTGGAGTGACAGCCATTTACCACCACCCTCTGTGTCCTGCCACCCAGCCAGTTACCTACCCACCACATTACTGTCCTGCCCACACTTACATTCCCCAGTTTGTGTAGTAGTCTTCTATGTGGCACAGTGTCAAAGGCCTTGCTGAAGTCCAGATAGGCCATGTCCACTGCCCTCCCCTGATCCACCTCCCTAGTCATCCAGTCAAAAAATTCAATGAGGTTGGTCTGACATGACCTCCCCCTGGTGAAACCATGCTGCCTTGGGTCCTGTAGTCCACTGACAACCAGATGTTCCACCAATCTCTCCTTCAGTAGTGCTTCCATGATCTTCCCCACTACCGAGATAAAATGTATCTGACTGTGTAACTTATGAATGCGGTGCACTATGCACAGGCCCTAGGGAGACTTGAACTCACGATCCCTGATTTATGAGACCAGTGCTCTAACCTCTGAGCTAAAGGGCCACATACCTACTTGTATTTGGAGGAGTCTGCATGGTGGAACCATTGTATGCTCCTTTCCTCTCCTTGCATCCCTTTATTCATCTGTTTTTTTCCCTCAAATTTTCCACATGTGTTGATGACACATGCAGGACAAATGGTGACATGATGCAACTGCAGTGGATGCTAATAACTATGATGACTCACTATAGTTAACAGTTCTTACATGCCCATGTGACAGACATGCACAAGACACACATGCATGTTACAGTGTGGCACAATTCCCTCATGAGGTGACAGAGAAGAACGACACCACAGGGCAACACCCTGATCAGAATGGCAGAACCTCACACCACCCTACTGTGAGACATCGACAGATGTAGTGTCTCACACAGTGGCCTATTTCCTGTTTTACTCATTATCTAAAAGGTTTGAGACCCAAATATGCAGATAATGAATGTGTGGAATTTATCTTCGAGCACAAATGAATTCTTTTACAGGAATCCTAGTGCATGGATGATCTGCCCAGGCTTCCTGGCTATGAAATCCTCATGGTTCCTGCTGTTAAGTCCCTCAAACATGGGCTCCCACAAATGGGTTTAGTCACTGCAATCAGGCTGAGTAAGGACATTAAAGCCACAAATCTAAACTGGGGACAAAAACTTTTTTATCATTAAATGGAGTGGGCTTATTAGGAAATTGATAATTGTGAATGTGTATATTCCTCCTAAAGCATGCAATAACTATAACTCATCCATTTGAACTACTTTAGAAAGCAATCTAGATTATCTGATCCACATTTATAATGATCATGATACTATTATTGCTGGAAATTTTTAATTGTTGCATTTCAACTATTCTGGAATCTGAGCTAGAAGATGAAGAGGAACATGCACTTAAAGATTTGCTGTGTTTAATCCTAGAACATAGTTTCCTTAGAAATAGTAAAGTGGATGTGCCAGCCCAGTGGTGCAGCGATAGCACTACAGCCCACTATGCTGGTGACCTGGGTTTGGGAGTGGACTCAGGTCACGGGGGATCGGTCAGAGGGGAGATGGATGAGCATCAAGAGGACTGCTGTCCTCTCCCAGGGTGGAGGCTCTATCTGACCCACCATTTAATGCCACTAGGTGGAGGCCTGGTGGTAGTGCAGGCTTGGGCAGCATGTAATAGGGAGGGTCTACCAGTTTAGCATGGTGCATGTATGCCTCCACATGGTACACACCACTGCTTGTCTGGAGCAGGGTGGGTAGGGACTCCAGAAAATGGAAAATGGGGTAGTGTTGGCTAGTATAGCCCTGCCTGCCATTCTGCAGCCTGCACCACAGGCAGACCATCAAATCTGGATTATGAGTACCAGAGGGGGGGAAATCTCTCCCCTCCCTGGCACCTCTTGGGGGGGGGGTCCACAGGGGAACTCCAGTGGATTGGTGTGGTATGAACCAATTGGAGGAGGGAGGGACAGGACTGATAGACCTCCCACCCAGCCCCCTTGGGGAAAAAGCTTGATAGAAAGAAAGGAAATAGTAAAGACAGGAAGTTAAAAGACCCCATATTGTTGTTTTGTGCTTAAGTCCTGCTTTCAACAGCATCAGTTACAAAATTCTTTGGGAACACTTATAGTCACTAAATATGGACCATCACATGCTATATGTAATTATAAGATGATGCAGCACAACTTGGTTAACAATACAACAAAAATAAAAGGGAACACTTACTGATAAAATCATCATTAATAGGGGGCCCGTCAGAGTTGTATATTGGCACCCACTTTATTTCATACATATCTGAACAAGATATTGATCTCACTCAAGAATCTTGATCCTCATGTTCTACAGGTAAAGGACACCTTGATAAATCTAGCTTACATGGATGATGTGGTGTTTCTGCCAACATCTTTATTGGGTCTACAGAGGCAACTGAATACATCCTGTCAGATGTGTACTGTACTCTGAATGCACTGCAAATCAATATAACCAAAACACAATTTGTCATTTTTGGATTAAATATGAAAGCAGACAAAAATGTATTTATGGACAAGAAACCAATAACAGCAGCAACTCGTTATGACTATCTTGGAGTCAGACATGCGGCATCAAGTAAGTGGACAGGGCAAGTCAACTTATTATTCAGTAAAATGTTTAAAGCAATACATGGTCTTGTCATCCTGGTGGTGCAGAGGGCTGAAATGCTGTGGAGTGCCTTACCTCACACCATGTAGGTGACCCTAGTTCAGGAACAAGTTTGGGTTGCCAGGGGGCTGGTGGAGAGGAGGACTGGAAGGTGGAGTAAACAGCCAACAGGTAGCTCTCCTCTCCTGGATGGGGGGGTCACCTTCCCGGTTCTCAGCTGCCACCAGGTGGAGGACTGGTGGTAGCACTGACACTAGTATGGGGACCCAGCCAGATCTCAGGGTGGGTGGGTGGAAGGAGGCCATGATTACAGAGTGCATGTATGCCTCCATGTGCATGTGATTCTGTGACATACCTCAGCTCTGGGACTGTGGGAGAATATACAAGGAAAATGGAAGGTGGAACAAGGTTCATGAAGCCTTGTCTGAAGTGTTGTGACTCACTCTACCAATCCAGTGGGTAAGTGAGGGGGCTTCTGGATGAGAGTCACTGGGGGGAGGATGGTTCCCCCCTTCCTGGCCTCACCATGGGGGAATTCATGAGGTAATACCACCCAGATGGAGAGAGGTAGCAGGCAGGCTGATGGCACCTGGGAACAGGGCTGAGCAGCTTCCCAATCAGCCCAAGAAGGATAAAAACCTTTAACAAAAACAGAAAAGCAATAAATGGCCTTAGAGCAGCAGTGCAATGAAACTGAGCAAAAAATTTGACCCTACCTTTTTTCACTATAAAAGATTCCAGGCATCTTCCAGTTTTACTTGGTGGTGCAATTTTCTAATTCAACCAAAACTGAGTATTTTATAAATGTTTTAATTTAGTCTTTTCTTAAAAAAAAAATGGCCACCACATCTTGCCTAGAAATTGAATTGTAGATCTTGGCAAAGGTTAGGACTGAAAAAAAAGTCATGGCACACAGCATAGAAAATACCTAGAAAAGTGCATTTGACAAATGCTAATATTTTTCATAATTGTAGCTGAAATTAGATTTTTTGGTTTTTGGAAAAAACATTTTTCATTGCACTGCTGCTTTAAATATTTAACTACAAATATGGAAGCTCCTCTATAGAAGGTTAACTCTCGGTAGTCAATGCCAAGGTAAAGTCTGCAGTTTTATTTGGAGCTGAGGTGTGAGGCATGTCTGACATGACTCAGCGGGAAAAACAGCTAAATAAAGTCTGTAGATATCTCCTTGAGGTTCCCAAGTATGTACCTTCATACATATTAGCCAGGACTGGGGCAATACCCGTTAAGTACACTAATTCTTATTACCTGACAATTGATATCCAAGAAAGTGTCTAGGGGAGCAGTTGGATTATTCCTCTGAAGGTTTTGAATAGCCATACTTCAAATTAATTAAGGAGATACTCTAGCCAGCATGCTTCAGGCATATTCTGACCGATCTTTATCTGAGACCTAAATCCAAATTTGTGTCCTTGGTAAAACTGAGCTATACAGACATCTCAATACAAAATGGCATGGAAATCTAGCTTCATGAAAAGCTGATAAATGATGCCAAAGTACAGTATTAAATTATAGTTTGGAAAAGAACAGTATCTACTGAAATTAATCAAATCTACATAAATAAATTAAAATCATAGCAAGATTCAGACTGGAATTATACACTAGCAATTCAATATACTTTCAAAAGAAGAGACTGTGTAGATTCTCCTAATTATGTTTGTTCACTCGGAGAAGCTGATGACTTAACGCATGTAATTTTGAAGTGTCCATTTTATAAAAAGAAAGAGAGAAAATACTTGCTCCAGTAATTAGAGATGCCATGGTCCTCTGCGGAGTTACTGGTGGATCTGTTAAACTTATCTTCCCCCTTCTCACTCTCGCATTTGGCTAAATGTTTGCTCTCCATTAAGCTACGGTAAAATAGGGATGTTTCACAGTTTCCATTTTACAGCATCTTTTGATACTATCTTTCTTCTTAGAGACTATCTGTTCTATACAGAGGAATGTAGGTAACCTGGCCCGAACCCCTGTATATCTGATTTCATGTTATACAACTAGTGTTTCTAACATTACCTAATAGATAACTATGACAGATCTCAACTAGTTCTGTATCACAGAAATACATCATTACACATAAGCTATGATCAGTTCTGGTACAACACAGAGTGAACATGATCCAAGCATTTGTTAGAAATTTCTTGCCTAAGATCACATTTATCCCTTTCATATAAAATAGTATCTGTGACCATCATTTACTGAGATACAAAGAAAATGATTGAATTACTTGAATGACTATATATATGTCCTATTGTGTTTCCATATTTATTTTCCAGGCTGCACTTTTAACCTTGTTTATAGTAATTTATGAAAATGTAATTTCATTGTTAAAACCTTTTTGTATTGTATCTGTTATGTTTTTTATCATAATAGCTTAATAGCTGAATGATTACATAAAATATTGAATCCTGAATTGCAGTACTCACTGACTGGCTAGCAGGCTCTCACACAGAGCCAGAAAATAAAAAGATGGACTTCTGTGACCTGTACCACCAGCAGTCAGTAAAGAAAAGTCAAATAAATCCTTTACAAGTCACATACCACCACCCCTGCACCTTTCCCAGTATTCTAAATTAACTTTTCCCTGCTGCAGGGGCTGCAGCTGCTGGCTCATACTGCACTTTCTTCTCTTCAGCAGCGTATGATTTCACTGGTTCACCGGCCTGAAAAAACAGCTGAATGATATGAATTAGCTCACTAGAATAACAATGCACAGTTTTCTGATGATTTAAGAATGTCAGAATCAGCTGATGATCATAGTTCGTAATCCATTATCATTTCATCAGGTTCCTTTCTTTAAAGCACATAGGAACTTGATGAAATTAAAATGGATTACAAACAACAGACATCAGTTGCGAAATGAATAAGCACCTAAGGATATATGTGCATATGCTAATATACCGTATATATTTTTAACTTTTGTATTTATTGTATACATTGTGTATAATATTAATGTTGTAATGTTGGGCCAGTCAATGTTTTAATTGTGTTTCTGATCTTGCCACCAATTTACATAGTAAAAGTACAACTTTAATCCAGCTGTATAAATACTAAGCTTTATGTCCTTTGCTGGTGCCTCTGAAAAAGTGTCAGTTGACATGAAACGTATTAAGTAGATCAACTGTTTCTCAGGGGTCTCTGCTTTTAACCTGCCTGCACTCTGCACTGAAACTGAGGAAACTGTCACTGAATGAAAGGTATTTTTGCACAGTTGATAATACTGTTTAAGTGTTTTGTCTACATGATGATGAGTGCACTGACTTTACACTTGACTACTGTAGTTCTAATTTTTGTCAGAGACCATCTGTACCCTGCTGCAGATTTTTTTGAAGGGCAAATAGATATATACACACATATAGAGAGAGAATATCTGACAGGTAAGCGTCAGATATGAGGAAATATGTAAGCAATAATACCCAACAGGGTGGGTGGGTGGTGTAACGGAAATAGCTGTCTGCCAGTTATGTGTATATAAATTTGCTGTGAATCTATGTTTTGTATGGCAGTCCTGCTTAGGAAACAGGCCATGCAGCAGAGCCTCATGGGACACTGGATTTTAAAACAGAAGGAAAAAAATGGTCTGCCCTCTCGCTGACCTAGAGGATAAGCTGGCTAGGGCTTACTTTCCTGTTTTAACACCTACTTGCCAAAACCTGTGTAGCTGTCATACAACCAGGTAATAAAAAAACAATTGCTTTGAACTTAGGAACACTGCTGTAAAAGGTCACATTTTATAGGATAACAGGAGGAAGACTATTTTTGGAAAGCACATGTGAATTAACCTTACAGGATATTTCTGCAACATCAAAGGGTGTAGTAATCCATACTCTGAGAAAGACAGACTGTCTTGTTATAATGAACGATATTGCTGTATTTGCAGATTCCAATCAAGCAGTAATCTTACCTGTTTGCATATGCAGCTGTATGTTACAAATTAAGTATGCAGGAGTGAGTGTGACTTCACACTAGCAGCTCAGAGCTGTGACATCACAAGGAGGGAGGGACATTCTGGCCTCTCTGATACTGGTGAAGCTTGGCTGAAAGGACATACACTCTTTTCTGGACTTCTAAGAGTCATCTTTGTTTCTGGACTTCTAAGGGATGCTTCTGCCAAGATAGGTAACAGCTGAAATCATTTGCCAACAGAAAACCTGAGGTAGAATTAGTTACATCAGTTACAAGGTGCTTTGTTTTATATTTGTCCATTTCTTTTCTGACTGTAACCTTAATGTATATATGTTCAGTATTTATTTACTATTTTTAATTTTAGTAAACCCTATTTTTCCTTAAATCTGCCTGGGGACTAGCTCATTTTGAGTGTGAATGGTGGGACAGCATTGGTAATTCTGACATAACTGTTAAATTGCTAAGAGGTCACCATATGCAACCATGTTAGCAAGGATCTATGTAAAGATCCAGCAAGGTAAAAATACCGAGTCTCAATTGAGTCAGCAGGGGGTTTATGAACCAGGTTGGTTGTATGCCAGCTGAGTCAAGTATTGCGCTGCTTTCCAAGAAGAGAGTGTGATATTTGGACCTGTTACCTGGGTGTGCTAGCTAAAAAGGGTTCATAATTGACCCCAGGACTCAAGACTGGAAGTTTACTCAGACCCAAAACAAACAGGAGGGTGTCCTTGTTTGTCCCCTGTTCACGAATCACACTTCAAGGTTGGGCAGTGTGGGAGCAGAGGACCTGACCCCTGGAGTGGATTTGTGACAGGTGATATTGGGCAATACCGGACCACCCATTGGTGTAATGAGACCTGATGGCACAGGCAGAGGGCCTTATAGCCCCTGGAAGGTCCGGTATTGCTCAATACCATCCACCTTGGAGGGTATTATTGCACTTAGAAAATGGGCTGCAATATTTTTTTATATTTCAAAACAATATTTTTTATGTTTATATGTGAAAAGTCTTACTCTTTTGATTTTTTTGTTAATTAAATAGCTCCTCTGCCAGCATTTGGATGCTGCTTTTATTTCAAAACCCAAGGATGTATGTCCTAATGGAGCCTCCATAGTTCTCATTTTATTTGAGCTGGTTGTCATGATTTCATGCTCTCTCCCTGACAGTCACAAGAATTATTGATTATTGGTTTTGTTAAATGTTAATTTTTTTTAGACTTGCATTGATTAGTTCACTTTATTTTATTTATTTAGTGAACAATTCAGTTATTGAATGCTTACTCCAGGTTAGGTAAGATTCCATCCAAACTGGTGAAGTCAAATTCAATGGTGGCTCAAGGTCATCACTCACACTGTACAGCTGAGATGATGAATGAGTGAAGAAAAATAACTTTACTGTTGTCACGGCAGCCAGCCCTGCTGCCAGCCTGAGCCTTGCCCTTGCCCCTGCCCTTGCCTCCTCTCCTGACCTGAGTTACCTCTCTTTAGTTAGTTTAGCTTGCCAGAGTGACAACTCTTTATGTGTGTGTTATGGACCTTATCTGTAGGACAGGATTTTCTCCTGAACCTCTGTCTATCTCAAACCAGTCAATTCTTTTTGCAAAACACTGCACTGAGATTGGTAATTTTCTAGTTATCTATATAAAAAAGTATTAAGGCCAGAAAATGAGGTCATTTTAGGAATTTGCAAATGTCTAAAAGAAATGTAGAAAATGAGGATGCAGATGACAGAAAACATATGAAGTACAGTCTTTTGGTAATAGATCAGTGCATGTTGTTTATGAGTTATCCATCACCTGCAAAGCTGCAACAACATAGACAAAGAATGTCATGTCTGTCTGAATAGAGATATGTGTGGAGAAGCAAATGTTTTCCGCAATGCACTATGTAATCCTGCAATGTTAGCAATAGTGAAGAATATAATTAATTTTCTATGACAAATACTCAGAATTTGATTAATATGGAAACAATTTCTGATGAGGCTTGAAGTACTGCTACACAAAGGAATGACCCTGAGGCATGTTAAGTCATGTATTTAGTCTTGGAAACAAATAGAAGGAGAAGTGGAATGGACAGGAGGCTGATGCTAGCTACCATTACATATTACATGCCCCAATCACTCCATGATGTCCTGTCTGAAAAGAAAATACAAAATACTGATACTGTATAATATGAGGATGTCATAATTTATCAAAGAAGATGCTGTAGATACCAGAAATCTTTGATATAGCCCAATACTTTGGTATTTAATACATTTTATTCTGGGATCAGTTTCAATGACCATGATTCAGAAAAAGAATGCATACAGTTTTAAAGAGACAGGGACCTCAAGAGCTTGTTTGTGGTTCTTTGGGGATACAGTATGTCTGCCTTTAGCTATTCTGATCCTGATACATTTGTTTATTGGATAATTATAAAAATATGGGGGAGGCACCTCTGGCAAGTTTGCCTAGTGGCACCATGTACCCTAAGGCCAGCCCTGCCACTTTCCACCATTTCCTCCCCTCCCATCTTGCCCTCCTTTACTAGCATCACCAATAGTACTTGCCATTTGTCCTTTGTCACTGTTATGGGGGTAAGCTCATATGGTTTCCCAGTCTGTGGTCTCTGCATGTATCCTGCCCACTTGCCACCCCCGCTCCTAGTTTAAATTCCCAACTTCCTCTAGGTACTCCTCCATCTTCTGTTACAACACTTTCTTTCCATCCTCACTCAAGTGTAGTCTGTCTGTGGCATAAAGACTACTGTCTTCCCAGGTCCCTCCCCACCACCCCAACAGCCCATACCCTTTAGCATGACACCAGGTTCTTAGCCTTGGGCACTGGAAGTATCTCTGAAAAAGTTACTGATCTTCCTGCCCCCTCACATAATTGTCCTAGTTCCTCAAACCTCCTCCGGACTATATCTACTGTCTTGTCAGCCAGGTCATTCATCCCAAGATGTATAATTAAATGAGGCTTGTCCCTACTCCTTTTAGCATATTTCAGAACAAATTGTCCCATTCTTTCTGCTGTCATTCTTGGCATGGCCTCCACCCAAATGTGACTATGCCTCTCCCCCTTGCTACCCCACTTGACTACTCTTAGCATTGAGTCCCCCAGCACTAAGATTCCACCCCTCTTACTCCCTGCTTGCTTTCATTCATCTCCATGTCTCATTTCCAGCTCCTCCTCTTCTTCCTGCACATTATTTCCCCCTTTTGCCCCGTTGCAATTTTCCCAGCAGAACTTCCCCCTGCTCTGGTTTGTTCCAGGCATTTATCAATTTCTCCTCCAATTGCATCACCTCCCTCCTCCTCCTTCCCCTCTAGCAGTGTAAAACTATTTTCTGAACACTCTTCAAAAATGCCCGCTTCCTCTCTCTTCATAGTAACCTGTTCCCTCCTTTCCACTACATGACTGTTGCCACTTCTTCTCCTCCCCTCACAAATCCCTGTCTCCTCCTTCCATTAGTCTTTTGTCTCCTGACCTGGTTTCCCCGGCAATCGTTTTTCCTGGCCTGGGCCCCTTTGTCTCTGTTTCCTTTCTTCTGCCACTCTCCTCACCACTGTTGGCTCAAATTGCCCTTCCTCATCTTCTCTCCTCCCTCCCTCCAGTATTAGACTAAACCCACCTCCAGTCTGCCTTGCCTGTCTTAGTTCCTCCTGCAGACCCTTGATCTCCTTTCTAAGTTTCTCTATGTGGTTGCACACTAAACATCCCCCCATCCTCCAGGCAATTTTTAGAAAGATTGGTGCACCACAGTTGTTGCAGCCTACCACCCTACCCATTGCTCTCATTGCCCAACAGCAACCCTCCACCCTTCCAGATGAAGAATACCAAATACTCTCCCAAGTCTCCCTCTCCATCCTCTATCAGTGCAAAACATTCTTTTCCTTTTCTTAATGTTCCTTACCCCTTTGTCGTACATCTAGACAGACTGAGCAACTGCTTTTTACATTCCTAGCCTTACTGTCCACACCCAAAAGAGATGTTAGCGACTATTGCACAACCATCTTCAAACTCCTACTTCTCCTTTCCACAATGCAAATAGCAATGCAGAAGTAACAATGAAAGGTCCTTGTTTTGCAGTTACTTCCTTCTACTGAGATAGCAGTCGCCTCTTCACTTGCTGCTGTTCCTTTCCTGGATGTCTGCTTCTGCTATGACAGGTGCATGTCCTTTGCCTATTTGGGAACTGATGTCAGAACCCTGGTATAAAGGAAATCACAGACCTGGGGAGGGTGGGTGGGGGTAGGGAGGGTGGGACCAGCCCATGCTTTCCAGAACAATCAGGTATCTGAGGCCCTGGTCAGACCATTAGACCCTTCCCCACTATGCACTAAACTTTGCAGCTAGTGAAGCCAGCAAAAATGCAATCACAATTTCACTAAAGCACAAAAAATAGGTTTGCTACCAAAAGAAACAGGTCTCCAATTCAAACAGCCTTACCAACATCACATCAAAATAGGCTTGAAATTAGAAGATATAGGTCTCCAATTCAAAGAAACAGCCCCAATAAAATCACACCAATAGGCTTTTAAATTAGAAGAAAAAGGCCTCCACAAACACAGCCTGCTACACAGTAAAACATCAAACAAATGAGCCCACTTATAAGCCACCAAAATAGGTTTCAAAATTCCAACAGCCCCAAAACAATACTCTGCTAGCCCCTTAGAAGTAGTAAGAAAGAAAAGAAATAACCTTCTACCAAGTAAAATCCACATGAAACAATGTAAAAGCAGCAAGAAGAAGCTACTGTACTGGAACTAATCTGATCCATTCCCCTTCTGGTTACTACTGGTTTAAAACCCACTAAATGCATCAGGGAATTGGCAGTGGCGCGGTGGTGGAGGGCAGGTGGTCGCATTGTGGGGCAGTCTACTAAGGATGGAAAGTACATAGATTTGTGAAGAATGGGGGTCGACTGAGGTAGTAGGGAGAAGTAAACTAAGCCTGCAAAAAGCAGGTATATTTCAATAGTGCTTAAAAAATGAAGACGTTTATGTATTGTTTTTCCTAAAGAAAATGGCAGTTCAGTGGTGGGCAGTGTTGTGCCATGTTTATGTGGTGGGACTGACTGGGTGTTTCATCTCGCTTAGACAGTAGGGAAAAACTGGCAGCTATTCAGTTTTAAAACTTGAACTGGCATAGGGATTCCAGTTTCGGTGTGAAACATACCAGGTTGGGACTTTTTATTTGCTGGGCATCTACTGAAAGTCAATGTACCCCTCTGGCAGGGGTACCAGTCAATCAGAGCCCAGGAGATAAAAAGTAAATTTTCTAATAGCATTGAGAGGTTGTGTAAGCCATAAAGCCACAATCCCGAAGGGGAAGTGGCCTTTATGATTTTGTTCAACCCTGAGAGGGTGATATTTCACAAATATCTGGGACTTATCTATCAGGTATTTTGTATCTTACATTAGGTTGGTCTGTTTTGCTTTAAAGTATCTGTGCTGGTTTTTCTAATTAGCTAGTTTAGTGTGACAGTGTCCCATTTATTTTTCCTTCCTCATCCCATATCTCAATAGTAACTTGTGCACCAACAAACCTTGAATGAGTGTGAAGGATGCCCCATGCCACCCTAAATCTCCCCAGTATTTGACAAAGTAGCAAGGTTGCAAACACCCTCCCACAGAAGCAAGAGGATGTAAGGCAAACATTATTCATATATATTGTAGTTCCCAATTCAATGTGGCTCTGAGCTCTGTACAGTTCAGCACATACACGTACTGTATACATACCCAGATGGAAATCCAACCACTGACCACTGGCCCCCTCTTTCCAAAATTAGGGCCTGCCCAACCTTTTACTTCAGCTGGGTAATCCTCAAAGAAACAAGGAAATACTTTACTAGAGTCCTTGGCAAAATGAGGATGGGTGGTGATGGTATAGACATGAAACTGATCTCTGTCACTCTTCCCGAGGTCATCGGATCCATCAACAAGCTATTCAACATGTTCCTCCACCTGACTACTTTCCCCTCCATCTGGAAAACCTCCCTGGTGACACCTGTTCACAAAGGGAGTGATCGGTCACTGGTATCGAATTACAGATCCATCTCAATTCTCTGACCTCTCTCTAAAGCACTACAAAGGATCATATCCAACCAACTAATGAAGCACCTGCACAAATATGACTTCTTCTCCTCTCAACAGTATGCTTTTGCAGACTGCATAGTACTACCACCACCCTAATTAACCTTACTGGATACATACATGAGGCACTCAACAAGGGTCAGCTGGTCAGGACAATCTTCATTGACCTAACCATGGCCTTTGACCTTGTGTATCACCTACTGCTGCTCCACAGGCTAAGTGGCCTAGGGCTGTCCCCAGTCACAGTCCGGTGGTTCTCCAGCTATTTATCTGGGAGATCTCAGAAAGTCAAATGGTATGGTACCATCTCCAACACCTGCGAGGTCTCAGTAGGGGTCACCGAGGGGTCCATACTGCACCCACTCTTATTCAGCCTCTTTGTGAACCACCTCCCTGATGCCTGCCCCTCATGTGAGATCTTGCTTTATACAGATGACACAGTTGTATTCTCTCGGAACTCCTGCCAAGAAGCCCTTACTAGAGAGCTGCAGCACAACTTCAACCAACTACAGGAATGGTTCAAGGACAGCATGCTGGTGCTCAACAGTAAAAAACCCAAGACGATGCTCTTTGCCGGATGATAAAAGAAGAGATCTACCATACCGCTCTCAATTACCTACAACTCTCACATGACCTTGAAGCAGGTGTCCTTGTTCCTATACCTTGGCCTCACAATAGATGAGTCCTTGTCATTTGATGAACATATATGCAGTATTACAACTGCAACCAATAGGAAACTATGGCCCTATACAGGCTTCGGTTCTGCCTTACTCCCGAGGCCAGGAAACAGGTGGTCAGAGGTACAATCCTATCTATCCTGGACTATGGGAAAGTTGTCTATGGTGCTGCCACTGATACAAGCCTGCTCAAAGTGCACACCTCACTAAATAAATCCTATAGGTTTGTGTTAGATGCTGATCGCCTAACGCATACATGCGACCTTTACATAAGGACTGAATGTCTCCCACTGGCAGACTGCATTAAGCTTCATGCCTTTCTTCTGGGAAAGAAGGCCCAACTCTGACTTGCACCTCCCTCCCTGCAAGCCTTATTTCATCCTGCTCCAGATGAACATGCCACTAGAAATGTTACTAAGCAATCATTAGCTGTTCTATTCAGAAGGACTGCTTTGGGGAGGTGGGCCTTCACAGTTAGGGCTCCCGCCTGGTTAAATGAGCTACCAGCCACTGCCACAAGCCTTACACGCCTCGGTTCTTTCAAGTCTGAGCTTAGAAAGGCTAACTCCCCCTGAACACTGCTACTGCCACTCTTAACCCACAAGCCCTGCATGCCACTGTCCTTGCAAGTATGAGCAATAAGGACTATTTCCCAGCCTGTTTGCTGCTAGCACCACTCTTAAACCGGCTTGTTACCTGACCCCTGAACCCAGGGCCTCACCAAGGTTCATCTTGCACTCTACAAATTGGCCTGAAGCTCCCTGCTCCACCTGCCCTACCAGCCTACCTACCATGCACCCCCTCACCTACTCCCTGTTACCCCTTGGCTTCCCTATCTCCATGCCCTTCCTACCTGTGAGCCTAACCTCTGTTCCCCTCCTCTGATTCCCTTTCTGCTACCTATTCCTGATTAGTTCCCACTACCCTGACTGTTTACCACAGCTATGCTCACTCCCCTGGATAATAATAATAATAATTTTCATTTATATGGCACCTTTCAATTATCAAGGAGCCTTACATAAACAACAGTTAAAATAATTCAAACAGTCATTAAAAATATTCAACAGAACAGGTCATTAAACAAATCAGTATTCCAAGAATGCTTTTTCCCAAAGAAAAGCTTTCAAAGCTCTCTTAAATCACTCCAGAGAAGTGCACTCCTGTAACCGATGGGGTAGAGAGTTCCAAAGGGCGGGGGCAGCATAAGAAAAAGCTCAAGCACCAGATGATTTCAGATTCACCCTTTGAACCTCTAGCAATCTCTCACTGGCTGAGCAGAGCAATCGATTGGGGCAGTAGGGTACCAGGAGTTCTTTCAGATAGACCGGGCCCAAGCTGTGTAGGGCTTTGAAAGTCAGCAAGCCGACTTTAAAGGTGATCTGCCACCGTATCGGTAGCTAGTGCAGTTCACGCAGCACTGGAGTAATATGACAGGATCTGCAAGAACCCATCAAAAGCTGGGCTGCAGCATTCTGCACTAGCTGCAGGTGATGGATTTCGACCCCTGAAAACCCTATATATAGGGAGTTGGAGAAATCCAGGCATGAGGACACAAAGGTGTGGACTGAAGTTGGAAGGTCGTCAGACGGAACAAGATGCCTAACCCTGGCGATGTTCCTAAGATGATAAAAGCAAGTCTTGACGACAGCCGACACTTGTGACTGCAGTGTCAGTTTATCATCAAGAACCACCCCCAGGTTACGCACCCATTCAGAGGTTGAGGGAGGAACTCCTCCAAGAAAAATTCCAGAGGACGCAACACCACCGACCCACCTATTTGTCGACCAGAGTCCACAACCAGTACCTCTGTTTTTTCCGAGTTCAACTTCAGCCAACTAGAATCCACCCACTCCTGGATTTCTTTTAGACAGCTGTTAAAGATGTAGCCTAGTAACCAATTTAGGTATCAGGAATGATGTTCAGCCACATCTCCTGTTCCTCCCTACAAGCCCCTGTACAGCTTCAACCTCTGATTTTCACCAATTAGTACCTAACTTAACTTATGCACTTTATTGTCTGCCCTGCTGTGTGTACTGTATCCTCATGTACCCTGCACCCATGCTCTGGTTATGTGTTGCTTTTGCCTTTGTTACCTTTGTTGTGTTGCTATTACCAATATTATTGATTGCTACTGATCACGTTATGATGTTTTTGACAATGCCTGTTTAGCTGCTATTGACTCCCAACTTGTGTATTCTACCCTCCCTTTGTGATGAGGATCCTTTGTAAATGAGTTTTTAGCTCACAGGTTATAATTCTGATTACTCAATAAATAAATAAATAAAAATGTCAAGAAATAAGGCATAAGAACAATTAAAATACAGGCATAGGGAACAGCGATAATAAAATCTATCTAATTAAGAGAAACTGGGCCAGATATTTAAAGTTTTGCACCAGGCAAAAACATTTCGCCGGAGTTTAACACGGATTAGCGTGGGTCTGCTATATTCAAAAGGCCAAATAGTGCAGGTAAACCGCATGTGGCGGGCAAACCATAATTATATGCAAGGGCAAAGTGAACATGAATACAGGTGCAATGAGATATTCAGCGACTAGCGCCATGCTATGGTGTTTAGCGTGACTTAGTGCAACCCATAACGCAGTACAAATTACGCCCAGGAAAAGATGGTTTTAACCCTGGGCAAACAGCTTTACATGACATTGTTGCTTTGCGCAGTGTTAGCGCTGCATTAGTGTGGCTTGCGCGACCCTAACATATGAGTATGACACTTAGAAACTGCCAGACATGGAGGACACATGCTGCTCACTGATAGCACCACCATGATGCCAACAGCTGCCACAGATTCCAACCATGCACAGGCAGTAAGGGGTGATCAGGCCCACAGGGGACATCATGGTAGCGTGGCAATACAGCACACACCTGCAGACCATACAGTTGTAGTGCCCAACATATGTCAGCACACACAGGCAACATGGTGGCCATTGAGGGGATGGTGGATGGGTGGCCAGACCTCACCACAGCCCAGGTGTGGCCACCAGACTGGGACACAGCATGCAGTGCACATGGGCCAGTAGTGGGAATATGCCACTGCCTGTGTGCCTGTCGGATCCTACGTGCCCCCCCCCCAGCCACATACAGCACAACTGTACAGATGCTACAGCACACACAGCTGGCCATGTATATGTCACTGTGTGCATCCCATGCAGCAGGTGCAGCATCTGTAGATCACACAACAGCGTAACAGTAATGTCCACTGTCAGGAAACACCTGCACGTTGGGCCTGTCACTGTGTACAGTGCAGTCAGAGTCACTGCCCTACACACCATAGGCAGTGCTGTGTCCCACACACTACTGGCCCCCTTGCTACTGTAGTGTCTGCTGTGCACTGTAGCATGCCCTATGGTGTTACAGTTGCATGCCACCACCACCACCACCTGTGCCTATGCTGTGTTGTCCCCTGGGGTACAATATGCTATGCTATGCTATGCTGTACTGTGTACATGTAGCCTGCAGCTATCATTGTGCACTGCCAGACAGACCTACAGGTGGAGCTGTGGTTGGACCTGGCCAGCCCCTGTACTTCCAGACTAATGTACAGGTGGCTCTGTGGGACCCTGCAGTAATGCTGGGCAAACTGCATGCAAATCAGGGCATAATGAGATGTTAATCTGGATGTTTGCCCAGAGACTACCTGAGTCGGCTCATTTGCATGTCACTTTTGAATATGACAATGTTTAGCGCCGGGCAAATGTGTTTGCACCGGGCAAACTGCTTAGCTCCGCGCTAATCCAATGCAAATGCGTTAGCTCCCACAAATAGTTCGGGGAATATTATACTGTTTTGCACACTGTACCTTCCCATAGGCTGCTCCCTGCAGCAGTACTGGGTCCACGCATTTGTTGAAACACACATTGGCCACATAAGTCACCTCTAGCTACTTCACATCACTGTGCACTGTGTTGCTGTTGCGGTCTGCACTTCCTGGTCGCTATATTCAGAGCTGTCTTATTCCAGGGCTAAGGTTGCCCTGCACTTCCAGCCCAGTTTGCCTGGCCTCATTCCCATGCTATATTCAGAAGCTGTTTGCCCCGGGCTATTCCTTCTGAATATAGCTTGCTTTGTGCTCCGGGAAAAGTTTGCCCGCCAGGCAGTGCTAATTTAGCCCAGGGGCAAAGCTTTGAATATCTGGCCCACTGACTTCAGTAGCTCATGAGCCTAGCTATCCCCAAATGCTTGGTTAAATAGATGAAACCTAATCCTTTTTTAAATGTCTTCACTGAGGAGGTGTTCCAGTGCAAACTAATTGGTAAGGCATTCTGAATAGATGGAACCAAAACAGAAAAAATCTTACATCCCGACTGCCTTAAACAGTATCTAGGGATTGATAATAAGTTTGCCTTGGTGGAGCCAAGAGGGCAGTCCAGACCATACAAAACTGTTGACTATACTAGCCCAGATGCTCACATGGGAGTGGAAATTGCTCTGTCAGTGCCACTGGGCCAGCCTTTTTTTATTTTTATTTTTTATAATGAAAACATCAGATGATGGTAGAAGAGGAGAAACTGTCAGCGGGAGATTTCAGCGGATCTGTGAAGTGATGCAGTCACTCATTGTGGTGACTAATGATGAGTATGCAGTGATGGTCTTGATGGTGATGATGCCAGCAGTGATACTGGTGGCAGCAGGTGCTGCAGTACTGACAATGACTCTGTGTAACTGAATAACAAGCTTGTCAGTGACAATGTGATAGTATCATAAGGACTTGTGATGGTGTGTCTCAGAGGAGCTGCAGTACTGCTGTTGCTGGGAGGGTCTGGCGGAATAAGTCAGTGGTGTCAGAGACAGTAGGATAACGAGAAGCTTTTTGACCACGGTGTGTGGGAATGTAGTAGATGTCATTTCTTGACTAATTGAATACATAGTTAAAGTGTATCCATGGTCAGCCAGAGGAGACCCTGGATGGGGAGAGAACAGACGAGGATCTAGGAGTAACAGCTTGATACAACCTTCTGGCAGCAGTGGCAGGGACCTAGCTATGCTCTTCAGTCTTCATTCTCTCAGCTCAGGTTACTTGGGGTTGGAGAATGCCCCTCTGCCACACTTGTACACAGTTTGGTCACGTTAAAATATCTAGTTAGAGTTCTGAGTAAAAGGTGATTCTTAATATCCAGGTGTTTTGAAAAATACATCACATTTATGCCATCAATAAAGCCATCAATAAAACTGAAGCAACATGAACATTATTCTTTGTGACTAACACTCTTTTATGAGAGTTTTGTGTTGTTTGAGGTATAATTCAATTGTGTTAATACATTTTGAGAAGCTATGTTATAAACTGATGTTATTAGTTGTCACTTATCAGTGGAGGTGTGAGATAATCTGTGATTTGACTGGTTTTAAAACAATATAGTACAGTGGCTCCATTTGCTTTCTGCTTCTGCAGTCAGGCTCCAGTCTGAAACAATGCCAGCCCTTTTCTCTATCATATGGCTTAGTGTCAGGAGGGCACGATGGACATCTGAAGGATGACCTCAAGCACGGCATCTTTGGTATCATCCCCATCTTTAGCACTGTCAGACTCATCTTCCTTCTCTTTATACATCCACTCAGTGCATGGAAATAGGATACTAACAGCGGTGACAATGTTTCACCAACCACAAAATCAAAAAATAAAATGTTGCCATTAACTATTTTATACAGGATCATATAGCAGACTGTGTGTGCAGATAGATAAAGTAAAATGAATTGAATCCTTCACTCCTGTGTTGTAAAATAAAAGTTTTAATATGGAAAGTGCATGAACAAAGGAGGGCTGATTTGTGATATGGCTGTCCATGTCTTACTAATGGCCCAAAAAGACAATTTTTTTAAGTGGTATTCAATTAAAAAAGTAATTTTTAATACAGTCTGTGTCTTTATTTGTGACAGCCTTTAGCATGCCTCTGACATTCAATTCTGCATTTTGTAAGCACTATAAAAAACGGCCCCTGACGTAACTGTGCATGTCCCCAACACTGTGCACTTCATTTATGGCTCTGACTTGAAATTTATGCTTTTTTGTGGTGGTTCTTTAGATCTCCTGTGCTTTGCCCCTTTAAAAAGAAAGTCCTAGGGCAGTTTCCTATTTTATGGCACTACTTCAGTAGCTCATGCGAGACCCTGAACCCTCGCATGAACTTTCATGTCCAGTTTCCCGGATGTTCGCACCGAGCCCTCGTGTGACCTCTGTGCCCCCCCGAACAGGACCGGTGACATACAGTAAGTGCTGGGAGGTCTTTGGGGAGGTTTAAAAGTCGCAGTCCCAATCCATTTGTCCCCTTTCTTCACTTGCCAGCAAAGGAAGAAGTCGTCACATCCACTCATTCCTCAGAGGCATTACGTGTGCAGCCAGGTAAGCCTCTCATCATGTGTGAGGGCAAACGACAATGTTTTTATGTATATTGAGAGCACGGTGCTGCATGACGACAATGTTTTTATGTATATTGAGAACACAGTGCTGCATGACGACAATGTTTTTATGTATATTGAGAGCACGGTGCTGCACGTCGACAATGTTTTTATGTATATTGAGAGCACGGTGCTGCATGCCTGTTCTCTTTATTTGTTTGCTCTGTTTGCTCAGCCTCGTGTAGTGTGGTGTATTCATGCATGATCTGCACAGTTTTTGGGAATCCAGTGAACTTTGTGTGAGGGACCTGAAAGCTGTAATGTCCCTGTATGTCCAAGGCCAAGATGGCACCAGGGGCATATTAGGCCCTGCATTTCAGTATTTTAAAAGGTAAAGCCCTAATATGAATGTGATTACCATGGGGAGCAGTGTGATCAGTCATCAGCTTCTTGGCATTGGAGTGCATTAGTGAGAGATTTTATATAAACTGGTGCTAGAACTGTGTGCTTTCTTGAAGAGGTCAGTGGTATGGGCTCAGATATTAAATATTATTGCCCTGCAGTGCAGTAACGATGCTCATTTGGAAGTGTTTTTCACTTTACACCAGAAAAGCATCTTTGGACCATGTAGTTTGTGTGGCTGGGGGGGGGTGCTTGTCTGTGTGTGTGTGTGTATGTGTGTGTGTGTGATCCATCATCTTGGGACCATGAGGGGTGTGTGTGTGTGTGTGAGTGCGGGGGGGGCTCAAATATTGTTCAAATGTTGATTTAATTTAAATGCACGTGACCTGTAAATTTGGGCCGTGTAACATCTGTGTGCACTGCAGTGGCCCATTGTTTGGTGGATGTTAAGATGGCGGATGTGGAGTACTCCTTTGGTTGGTGCTGTGCATCCACCATCTTGGGACCATGCAGCTTCTTTGTGTGTGGCGGGGGGGGGCAGCTGATGCCCACTTAAATTTTCAATGCTTTTTGTGCACTTCGAGTGCTTAATGCTGATTACAAAATGTGGTTCTGAGCAACGTTTGTGCACCGTAGCAGCCCATTGTTTGGTGGATGTTAAGATGGTGGATGTGGAGTACTCCTTTGGTTGGTGCTGTGCATCCACCATCTTGGGACCATGCGGCTTCTTTGTGTGTGTGTGTGTGTGTGTGTGTGTGTGTGTGTGGCGGGGGCTGATGCCCACTTACATTTTTATGCTTTTTGTGCACTTCGAGTGCTTAATGCTGATTACAAAATTTGGTCCGTCTAACGTTTGTGCACTGTAGTGGCCCATTGTTTGGTGGATGTGGAGTACTCCTTTGGTTGGTGCTGTGCAGCCACCATCTTGGAGCCATGCAGCTTCTGTGTGTGTGTGTATGTAGCAGGGGGGGCTGTTGCCCACTTACATTTCCGATGCTTTTTGTGCACTTCGAGTGCTTAATGCTGATTACAAAATTTGGTCCATGTAACGTTTGTGCACTGTAGTGGCCCATTGTTTGGTGGATGTTAACATGGTGTGTATGTGGTGGTGGTGGGGGGGGCTGATGATCACTTACATTTTCGATGCTCTTTGTGCACTTCAAGTGCTTAATGCTGATTAAAAAATTTGGTTCATGTAACATTTGTGCACTGTAGTGGCCCATTGTTTAGTGGATGTTAAGATGGTAGATGTGGAATACTTCTTTGGTTGGTGCTGTGCATCCACCATCTTGGGACCATGCAGCTTCTTTGTGTGTGTCTGTGTGTGTGCGTCTGTGTGTGTGTGTGTGTGTGTGTGTGTGTGTGTGTGTGTGTGGTGGGGGGGCTGATGCCTACTTACATTTTTGATGCTCTTTGTGCACTTCGAGTGCTTAATGCTGATTACAAAATGTGGTTCCGTGTAACATTTGTGCACTGTAGTGGCCCACTGTTTAGTGGATGTTAAGATGGTGGATGTGGAATACTCCTTTGGTTGGTGTTGTGCATCCACCATCTTGGACCATGCAGCTTCTTTGTGTGTGTCTGTGTGTGTGTGTCTGTGTGTGTGTGTGTGTGTGGTGGGGAGGGTTGATGCCCATTTACATTTTCAATGCTTTTTGTGCACTTCAACTGCTTAATGCTGATTACAAAATTTGGTTCCATGTAACGTTTGTGCACTGTAGTGGCCCATTGTTTGGTGGATGTTAAGATGGTGGATGTGGAGTACTCATTTGGTTGGTGTTGTTCACCCACCATCTTGGGACCATGCGGCTTCTTTGTGTGTCTGTGTGGTGGGGGGCTCAAATATATACTGCAGTAAAAATGTTAAAATGTTGATTTAATTTAAATGCATGTGAACTGTGTAACAATTGCAGAGTATGCTTTTTGTTTAACTTTGCAACATTTATAGTGCTTGTAATTCAGCATTTGTATTTTTTAAATGTCATAGTCCACTAACAATGCATGCTTTAATGGTGTATATGTGTAGTGACTCCATCTTATTTGCGTACCTACATGTGGCAGGCGGGGGGATACGTGTCTCCATCTTGTTTTCAGGTGGATGGATGTGTGCCTCCATTTCATTTGCAGGTGGATGGATGCATGTCTCCATTTTGTTTGCAGGTGGACAGATGTGTGTCTCCATCTTGTTTGCAGGTGGGTGGCTGCGTGTCTCCATCTTGTCTTCAGGTGGGTGGATGTGGGTCTCCATCTTGTTTGTAGGTGGGTGGATGCATGCCTCCATTTCATTTGCAGGCGGATGGATACATGTCTCCATCTTGTTTGCAGGTGAATGGATGCGTGTCTCCATCTTGTTTGCAGGCGGGTGGATGTGTGTCTCCATCTTGTTTGCAGGCAGGTGGATGCATGTCTCCATCATGTTTGCAGGTGGGTGGATGCACGTCTCCATCATGTTTTCAGGCAGGGGGATGCTTGTCTCCATCTTGTTGGCAGGTGGGTGGATGCGTGCCTCCATTTCGTTAGCAGGCGGGTGGATGCGTGTCTCCATTTTGCTTGCGGATGCATGTCTCCATCTTGTTTGCAGGTGGGTGGATGCATGCCTCCATTTTGTTTGCAGGCAGGTGGATGGGTGTCTCCATCTTGTTTTGGGAATCCTCTTTTCTTGCGTCATATGTTTTTTGTGACATCTCTTGTGGTAACTATTGAATAATCGGTTCTTGCTTTTAACTTGTTTTGTGAATCATCTCCTCTTGCGTCGAATGTGTTTTGTGACTAATCTCTTTCGGTGACTATTGAATAATCTGTTCTTGCATCTCACCGGTTTTGTGAAGCATCTCTTATTGCAATGAATGTTTGACTAATCTCTTCTTGCATCAGTCTTCTCCCATGTGAGTTACCACTAGCTGAATCACAGTATTGTCATTTTCTTATAATGACATGTTTCATCATATCAGCTGTCACTTCACTCTTATTTGGCAGCATGCTCTTGCCTTAATCGTTTTGCATCAACCGAACCAGTGTTACTGAAAAGGTAATAAATCATCATTTTTAAACCAACTTGTTTCGACAGTTTACGTTTGGAATAATGGAATCCAGAAGAAGGCCATGTGTGTCTGCAGCAGCCATTTTTTTTTATTTAATATACTTTATTAATTTTAGTAAGCAGGCAGTAACAAACAAGACATCAAATCGAAAAAAGAAGGTAAAAGACATCTACAACAAGAAGAAACACTACATCATTCTGTTGCTTACTTGAGCAGCCATTCTTGGTGAAGCTCAGCAGAATTTGGCCAGCCCTCAATCTGCTAAGGAAAAAAGCAAGCGTTACCGAGTAACTGTCAAGAACGATGCAGAACTTTACCAGCATTATTTGGAGAAATGTGCAGCATGCTCACGTGCATACCGCAACAGCATGAATGCTGAGCAGCATGAGCACTACAACCAGAAGGCTAAAGAAAGGATGCAGAGATACAGAGATGCTCAGAAGGAGAAGAAACGAGTTCAAGTTGACACAAGTACTGCACCCACTAAAAGAGAAACAAGGGCTGATGAGCAAAAGAAAGAAGCAAAAAGAGAAACATGGAGGGAGAAAAAATGGCAGCAGCATACTAAAATGACAAGTCAGAAACAAAGACGAATCAATGAAAAGCAATGCCAGAAATACACTGAAAGAAAGGAGCTAGAAAAGCAAGCACAAGTCACTGCTGCCATCACCACCACCACCTCTACCATACCAGAACCAGCACTAGTTCCAGAGAGAGAGCAGTGTGTGACACCAGAGAACCGAAGATGTGATGGAGCCCTAAGAAAGGCTGTGCAGAGAACCAGAAAAGGTTTACCAAAATCTTCTAATTGATTCACTTACGTAATGCAGAAGATCCTGTCTGCTTGTTCACCAGCCAAACAAACTGCACTGGTTCGGTGCAAAGTGCTTCCCAGTCCAAGCAACCTACAGGACAAACTGATGTCTGCTGTCATGGATAAGATGTCTCACCTAAAAAGTAACAAAAAATGTGACCAACGCCTGAACAGAGAGTTCATAAGTACTTTTCTAGTGTTAAAAAAATACAGGCTGCTCAGAACAGCAAGTACAACACTGGGCATAAGCTGGAAAAATCTTATGAAGGCATCCCGAGAGGAAAAAAAATGCACCAGATGGCACAAGTCTGCACTGCCAGAGTCAACAACACAGAAAGTGGCAACCTTTTTTGAAGACTCTGCAACCCCACTGCCTCACAAAAAAGCCTTTTTGAAAAGAAGTGGAACATTCCATTCATATCTTGATAAACCCATTAAGAATCGTTATTCAGAATTCACCCAACAGAACCTGGACACTCCAGTGGGAGCAAGGAAATTTGGAAGCCTACGGCCCAAGCACATTAAGCTTGCAAAAGAACAGAAACTGGACCAATGCCTCTATGAATACTGCATAAATACTGCACTTAAACTGAAGGCACTGAACCGTGACTGCCGATCTTTTCCACCTGACATCATGCAAAGTCCTGAATGTCTACCGTGCAGTAGAGCTAACAATGTGTCAACAAGCTCCTTTGCAAAGGTTTTATGGGTTGGACTGTGTTGAGAAAATATGTGAGCAATGCAGCACAGCAAATTTTGAAGTGCCATGGAAGACTTAATTAAGGGCCATGGTCAAGACAGTATAACATGGCAGCAGTGGGAGAATATAACGGTCAAGCAAGATGTCAATGGCATACAAGTGCAGCAGATGAGAAAAGTTTTGAAAAATAAAAAGCATCATTGAGACAGCTGGTGGAAGTCATAGAAGAGGAACTTTGTTTTAGGTCGGCACTTACATGTCACAGCGGCAGCACCATCAGTTTACTCATATCAAAAATTCCTACCCAAGGGATGGGTAGTGATGGTTCTGGACTTTGCTGACAACTATGCCTGTAAATTGCAGGATGAAGTGCAAGCAGCCCACTGGCATTATGAACAAGCCACGGTTCACCTGGTAGTGACCTACTACCCATGTGACCACTGTGACTCCACAATGAAGGAGTCATTAGTATTTATCTCAAGTGATTTAAAACACGATCACCATGCCATGCATCACTTTGTGGAGATTGGAAGTGCACACCTAAAAAAAGAAATCTCCTTAAATATCTGCAAAGAAGTACATTTCACAGATGGCTGCAGCAGCCAGTATAAATCAAAATAGGCCTTCTTTGACATTTCAGTGTCATCCACTCAATAAGGATTCCCCATTGAGAGGGTTTTTTTTAAGTTCATGACATGGAAAGGGTCCTTCAGATGGTGAGAGTGGTATTGTAAAATCAGCAGCAAGCAGAGCCGTGCAATCACTGCAGGTCGTAATCAGAAAAGCAAAGGAGCTATACACATTTTGCAGGACTGAACTGACCATTGAGCCAGCCACAGAAGGGTGCAATGAACATTTCAGAAGGACAGTCTTCTGGGTTGGTGAAAGCCAAATAAGAAGACCTGCCAGACCAAATTTAAAAATGGTACCTGGAACACGCAAGTGGTGCAATGTGAAGTGTTCAGAAGATGGTGTGGTGGCAACAAGAAACCTAACTTGTTTTTGCACACTGCAATTCTGAAGATGGGCCCTGTGACAATGTGAGCCATGCTGAAGCATGTAACATTAAAAAACTAACAGCTTCCACAAATTGGATGGCTTCAAAAGAGACAGACAATACTATGCCCAGTGGCCACTCTGGTTGAGCAAACAAAATGGCATTCCATGCTTCAGCCTCCCATGTTGACTCTGATCCTGCTAACTGGTGGCTGAAAATGCTGATCATGCTGGGGATCACCACACACCCTCCAGTCAAGTTCCAGCTGAGGCCGCACCAGTAGCAAATGCAGACAGTGATTGTGCATGTGACAGTGTGTCACTGACACTGAAGTTCATGCCTCTTCAGTGGGTGCACTATCGCCCCACCAACATTTCTGCTACAGTATCCACAAACAACCCAGTTCCCAAAAAGATAAGAACATTTGTCACCCAAGACATGATACAGATCAACTAGCACTATGCCGTGTACTACTCTAAGGAATTTTATGTTGGGCTACTAACCACTGTGGATCCTGTGGGACAATGCTATTCCTTCAAGTTAATGAAGCAGCATGGGAATGTTTTTACATGGCCAAGGTGTAAGGACAATGACTGTGTGTGAAGAAAACAAATTTTTCATGGGCCGATACAGTACCAGAATGGAGGTGGTACATTTGAAATCCACAGTGATGAAATACAGACAATTTCTGCAAAGTTCAGCAAGATACAGGAAAAATGGGGTTAAATGGACTTGATGTGCTTTTCAGTGCACTGTGTTGAACTCTAGCAAATACATTCAGTTTTCATATGATTTAACATAATGTGTTTTTACATAGATTAGCCCATTGTGATAAATGAGCCCATAGTGATTCATCTGTTGTCCTAGATTAGCCTGTATTGATTCATCTGTATTGATAGATTAGCCTGTATTTGAACTGTAAACAATGATTTCTCAGTGTTGTTCATATATAAATGGATATGTAAATGATTTATTCTGGTGGTATTGTAGTCTGTAGTTTCATGTAATTTATTTAGTCTGGTAGTGTGTAGTCTGTAGTTTCAGGCAGCATAGTTAGCTGGTGCATTGCATAGCACTGATTTTTGCTGTAAATATTGAATAATTATATTTTCCAGGTATGTTTGTATAACATGTTACCTTTTTTATCTTCAATGATAAAGTCTTTGAACCTTTGAAAGCTATTTCCCATCTCTCTTATTACATGCTGTCATATGTTTATCTGACCTGTTACAGAGGCAGTCCTACTTTTACGTCCCCTGTTACTAATGCATCCTGACTTTTTATGTCCCCTGTTACACGTGCAGCCCTACTTTTCATGTCCCCATTACACGTGCAGCCCTACTTTTCATGTTCCCATTACACATGCAGCCCTGCTTTTCATGTCCCCATTACATGTGCAGCCCTACTTTTCATGTCCCCCATTACATGTGCAACTTTGTGGGGGCTTTACCTCAATATCTGAAATGGGATTTATCCTGTGGCATACCACATTTTTATAAGGTGAGTGACAGCATAAAAATTTCTTATAATTTGCACTATATTATCAATTTTAAAATTTGACAGCAATGTCACACTTTGGTAGCCCATTTTCATGCACTGGAAGTGATCCCCTCCTACACATTACTGGTGGGTTCTGGAGGCTCATTGTTGTTCCCCAGACCACACAGCTGATCAAAGGGCCATATCCAATGCAATGATAATAGAAACCAATCTCATCACAACTACAAATATTGTTTGTATTGTTCCACATTGTCAGTGGAGAACAATTACATATGAGTAATGTGCCCCCTCACTGGGGTAGTGGTATAGCCCAAAGCTGTGACCTCAGGATAGAACCCAGAGGACATGAAAATTCTGGTTGCAGCAGTTTACTCAGCTTTAGCTGTATCACTGAAGTGTGTGTTTGTTATTTTTGCTGAAGAATTGTGTGACTCTGAGGCAGGATGTAGCTCCCTGGTGACAGAGGGAATCCCTACATTTAGAAAACCATGCCATTTAAGCTGAAGCTTTTAAATTGACTAACCTACCAAGTAACTCTCATTGCCAGTGCCTCAATGAGGGTCACATGCCATTGTTAGGGTGTTTAGTATGGGGTCTGCTAGTAATTTGCGTCTCATCATACTTCTGCTGCTTTTTATGTGAGTTAGACTCTGCACATAAATTTGCACTTTTTGAAAAGCACTTTATGTTATCACTTAATAAATATTGTAATTTATTGGATCTGTGACTGGTGCCAGTATGTTTTATTCATTTTTGCCTAGTAATAAGGCTGGTGCCTTCAGGTAAGTAAGGAGTTTTTCTTCTGTGAAGGAAGGGGTTAGTCAGATAGGTGGGGCTGTGTGTTATGCTTGTGCCTTTCCCTCCTTCACCCACAGCACGTGTCAGTGTAGTTTTTTTTTTTACTCATTCCCTGGCTAGTGTGCAGTGTGGCTGTATTTCCTTAAGAGTGTGTTGTTCCCAGCAGTTCTTGTACTTTAAGCTGGCTGCATGCACAGCAAATTTTGGAAGAGCCATGGAAGATTTAATTAAGGGCCATGGTCAAGACAGTATAACATGGCAGCAGTGGGAGAATATAACGGTCAAGCAAGATGTCAATGGCATACAAGTGCAGCAGATGAGAAAAGTTTGGAAAATAAAAAGCAACATTGAGACAGCTGGTGGAAGTCATAGAAGAGGAACTTTTGTTTTAGGTCGGCACTTACATGTTACATGGCAGCACCATCAGTTTACTCATATCAATACATACAGATCAGTGTGGGAAGAGCCCTGAAGCCTGCCATTCACTGCACTGTGGGCTGCATTTGTTTTTTCTTTTCTGCTGCATTGTCAGGCTGTAGTTTTCCTCAGATCTTCAAGGTCCATAGGTTCAAGCATTGCAGGTCGGACTCCAGCTTCCCCCTCAGCTGAATTTTGGCTAATGCAGAGGAATCCCACAATTAACACATGTTTTAACTTATGTGTTTGTGCCCTTTGGGACTGTCATGCTCCTTTCTTGGCAGCGCAGTTCTTCGTGTCATTATTTTGGCTTCCTGGCTCCCTGCCAACCCTTTTTGTCAGTAAATCTCATACTGTCTGTTATTCCTTGGATCCTACTGGAGACTGTGCATGCATGTGCACATTAGTGTGAAGGCATCATGATGTCAGTGCATGCACCCTTTCTTTCCTTGTTGGCTTTTGTGTGCTCCATATCTCTCTCAATCCTGTGGGGAATGACTACCTTGCTGTCAGTAAGCTACCAGTGGTTCAGTGCTCCAACAAGCAGCCACTTCCACAGCTCCGTTAGTGCATTATTCCACAGGAGATCTGGTAGCAATATTAAGTGGGGTCTTCCTCAATGGGTGGTCAACTTCTAGGTGGGATGAGCTATGGCTCCTCAGTATAGACCAGCAGCTGCAGTGCCTGAATGTAATTTAGGTCTGTAGTTGAGCCCCTCTCTGACCATTGGCTGAGATCAGGGTTACAATAAGGCACACTAGCTGCTCTCAGAGTTACAACAGGGCATAATAGTATTTTTTAAAGCTGGGGACCAAGGTTCAGATCCCTCTGGACAAAAGATAGTTGGACCTATAGTGCAGTCAAGCAAGAAGAACCGGCACTCACCCCCTTCTGTTCTGTGAACAAAAAATGCTGCTTTTCAGTCCTTAAAGTGCACAGAGTGCTGTTTTGATAAAGGATGTAATTCTGAAATGCATCAGGTTTAAGTCATTCAATTTTGCTAGCACTGAATAAAACAGCACTTTATGTGCTTTAAAAATTGAGAAGCAATGTCGTTTGTACAAAGAACTGAAGGTGATGAGTGCTAGACCTTCTTGCTTGTTTGTTATATTGATTTATCTTGAGCAACCCAGCCACATGCAGCCTCTGTTGGGATTGTGTGTTATTATCTATTTTACAGTCTAGCGAGTCAGTGCTCTCACTCTGGGTCTGGAGGGTAAGTCTGGGGATGCAAAGAGTTAAAGGGCAGCCCGGCCTGCAATTTATACTTAAGTTCAGTGGCACCATGGCTTGTGTAGTAGTAGTGGTAGTTGTTGTAGTAGTAAAAGCCTTTATTTTTGACAGGATAAAACTGTTAGACCCACCATGGTCCTATTTTCAAAGTTGTCCTGTATTGAAGTATAGTGTATAGTTACAGCAATCAGAGTTTCAGGATAAACGAGGCACACATTTTTTGTTAAGAAATGTAAGACCTGCCTCAGGACGGAGACATTTTCTTGTGGAATCATAGTGTCCTTTTGTGTGTACTAGTACTGTAAGCTAGCATGTCTATTTTGGTCTTACTCAGCTGAACCACAGGGCTGGGGGAGCGTGCACCGATAGTACCATTTGGCAGTGGTAAAACTGAGTTTAAAAAGACGTTGCATGCTAATGATCAAAAGGTTGGACCTCAGACTGTATCTACAGAAAGACACCTGACCTTCAAGTGGGCCCTTCCTGTTTGGGGGGCCCATACAGTCACATCCAGGTGCACCAGAGCAGTGTGACCCTGCTCACCCAGGTTCATAGTAACTTAGAATCCCTGGCAATACTTCCCTCAGTCATGTGTCTGTGCTTTCTGCATCAGTATTCATCCTCCCTCCATAGATTATGTTGAAGTCTATGTTCTGTCAGTTTTCCAGCTTGTGAGCAAGCTATCAGAGAGTTTAAATCCTGGCTTACCTATGGCAGTGGCTAGGTGACAGGACCTTTGAAGCAGTAAGGGGCCACTTATCAATGCTTCCCAACCCCTTGACAAACCAACTTAAAAGAGCCTCCTCCACCTCACTGTCCTTCCCTTTTGCATTTTCTTTTCAGGGTTTTGATTTGAGTACAACTCATTAAGAAGGTTGTGGCAAACTGGTCTATCCTAGACTCAATCTGCAACTGTTAGCAGACTTGTAAATCCTTCAGATGCCTTCAGATGCTGAGTATTCAGTAGCTACCACCACTCAGCATAGACACTTTCTACAGAGTCTCTTTGGGCCTGAATCCTCTAGAGCCACTGCTCACAAAGTGCAGTGCTCCTTGCTCAAGGACAGATGACCCACCCTCTCTGCCACATCTGAGAATGCCTTACTTTAGAAACAGGATATGGTAATTGTAGTCTTTTCTTCTGAGGCAGAAACACATTTTTTGCCAGTTTTTAATCAGCTAGCTGTGCCTTAAAGAACTCAGTCACAGAAACATGAAGTATATAAAAAATAATGTTTTAATACTTCAAGATATTTACAGATATAACACAGGACACTACAGAATGACTATGGGGAACAATAATTCTATGGAAATTAAAAGAAAATGTTTGAACAGTAGGGTACACACAGAAAAAATCATCTCTTTCTCTCTCTCTCTCTCTTTTCTATTTAACAAGGTAGAATAGCATGTCACATAAGACACCTTGGTGAGTTAGGACAGACTCAAACTTAAATGGTAGTGGTTTGTAGTCCCAAACCTGACTCTCTTTCAGGATCTGCTAGACCTCAAGACCCTCCAGCTGCCCCCAATGACACGTCATCCAATATGTCACTCTAATATCACTCCCAGGTCAATTCTTTGTGTTTTGAGAGCTGTGTCCACTTGGAAAATCAGTCTGATCTGGATGTTGGAATTTATAAGAATACATCTGTTTTTTTGTCCCCAGTCCTGTCTCACACAGCAGGAGGGTCTCCTCCATAAAACATGAAAGGGTTGTTTATATTTTCAACTCTCCCATTAACAGGCCAAATAGATTGTTATCACTCACTACAGCCTTCTGGTGTGCCTCTTGGCAGCTAACTTTATCAGGCAGTTTTTAACTCAGTTGAAATACTTATAAGAAATTTAGCTGCAAATAGAAATTAAACACAGAAACAAACAAAAAATGCACAAAGGTTTTTACAAAGGTGCTCATGTGATTGCTGCAAATCACTATGGGTTGATTTGGGGATGGAGAAGTGCCTACAAAGGTCATAAAGACTAAACCTAGGCAACTTGTTAATTTCTTGTAAAATCTCTACTTTCTCTCCCAGAGTGATTCCACTGCTTTTCAGCCATAGTGACAAATAGGGAAAACAGTCTGCAGCAATCAGACAGTCAGCTAACAGCAAGTAGCCAGTGAAGGGTGGTTTAATGATAAAAAACAAGCAGTTGATATTAATTGGCAAGCACTTGTTCAGGTGAGCAACACCTATCAGGACTGCCTTGTCCGGTCACAGCAGATGTTATAGATGGTGCATCAGGTTTATTATAATGCTATAATAACTGAGTTTCATTTTGTTCCATAGGGAAACCTGGTTTGTAATTTTCCGTTATGAAGGAGCGTTTATAACGGCAAACATGCACCTGGTTTCCCTTGCTCTACATATGAGCCAGTCGAGCTCTTCCCTTGACCTCTTGCTGCCTTGCTTTGCCACCGAAGACTTCACTGCCACTTGGACTTGGTGGTAAGTTCTAAAAAATAAATAAATAAATACATTAGTGCTCTACATTTTTTTTTAAATAAAGCAAGTACAAGAAAGAAAAAAAACTTTCATCAGCTGACCATGCTGAAACCCAAGTGGACCGCACCGCACAGGGACATATTTTAATTTTATATAATTGCTGTAGTAAGAAAACAAAATCCAGCAGCTATATAAAATAAAACATGGGGTGGTGTCTAAAACTCAAATTTTACACACACCCTTGGTGTTGGATGCTCGTATAAACCCCTCAAGCTTTGCTCTCGGGGTTTATGTATTATCTAGCACCTTGGGTGTGTGTAAAATTCTTGCTACACACACCACCTCATACTTTATTCTAAATTTCTTTTCTTTTTTTATGGAGATTGATATTGTGACGGGGTTTGGATTTTGGCATTCATCCAGTATAACTGACTGTTCAGACTAAGCATGTATGTTACAAGAAGCACCTACTGTAATATGAAAATGTTCTGTATTTCCATCAGTTCCAAAGGCAGCTGATTTAAATGGGTAGGAGCAATAAAAACTAATGACTGCTGTTGTAAGAGGATGTGCTGATCACTATTGCTGCTCCTCTGGTTCCAGACTGGCGATCTAGGTATGACTTTAGTGTGAGATAAAGTTCATAGTGACAGCCAGGTACAGCCTTAGTGGCAAGTGGGTGTCTCAGTTAAGGGTACAAACTGATGCCAGAAATGTATTACTGTACGATCAAATTCGGTTTGACGGTCAAGACAAACAGAGCAAAAGTACAAAGCTGGAAAACCATCCACCAGACCAATTCAAATAATTTAGGAGAAATGTCTGTGGCTCTTTTGGAAATATTGGCAAAACCCACATGAGGCACAGTCAGTGCAAGATTTCCTAGCAAGGACATTCCTCCTTGAAAATTCAGTCTGAGATAATGGCTTCTAAGCAACTGCATTGTGGAAGTTGAGTCCACTGAGCATCACAGAGACTGGATTTATAATTGTATAAGTTAGAGAAAACAAGAATCAAAAAGTTTCAATAGATTTTCAGGTTTTGTGTTATTGCATGAATAACTACTTCAGGAGGGAAGGCTGTTATGGCATTTGCTAGAGGGTCAGTTCTCTTTCTGAGAGTTGGGTGGAATGTCCTGGAGCACTGGGAATCACGTTCCTGTGAAAATATGCTGAATAGCAAGGCCTGATGCAGCTACTGATTAAAGAGAAACTATTTGCAGTTACCCAAAACATAATTTTCCTTTATAAGTAATAACACAATGTTAAATGAAAATGATGACTATCAGACATTAATTTGTAGCTGATGTAAAATTTTGACAACGTAAAAGGCACTCTGAAATAATTATATATGCTTTATAGAGCTTGCTGTGACATAAAAATAATACAGGCAGTTGAAATTTTTCAGTAGGGTAACCTGTCAACCTTTTGGGTCAAAGAATAAATAAACCGAGGGAGAGCAGGTGCAGTGCTAGGTGGAAACAGTGATTTTAAAGAGCCCAAGACATCTACAGGACAATTGTGGTGTGACAGTCTCTTTAAGTGTGTGTGTGTGTGTGTGTGTGTGTCCTACAAAGTAAACATGTGTCAGGCCTGTAAATCCCTGGCTGTGTGAAACAGTCATAAAACCAGGTTATTCAATTTTCTCTAAGTGGGTGAGTTACTATTTCATTCCTTTAAAATTTTTCCTGGCTCTTTCCTTATTGTATAACTAGCTTTTCAGAGAAGTTGGAGCTGGCTTATGGCGGTCATGCCATTTGTCATGCACTGGCTCTGAACAAACAGCTATTTATTTAGTATACCCCTGTGCTAAATAACTCTAGCTCATGATTTACTGAAGTGAAAAAGCTCATAAAATAAACACTGTCATGTAGAAAACTGCTGCCATTTAGCACCACTCAGTGGGATTTTTTTTTTAAAGCTATGCAAACATCTCAAAGTCAAACTCCTTACATCAAACCTAGAAAAGTAAATAAAAGTTTGGTCTGAGATTGCCAAATACATATTAAAAGTTGTCCCATCTCACTTATGTCTTCTGATGCCCCCCACCGTGCTACCCCAACCTGCCTCTGGGTCCAATTATCCCCACTGCCACCCGCTGTCTTACCTGTCAACACCAACCTTGTACTTGCCCCCACTGACTACCCAGGGGTAGGGGGGTAGCCTTTCAACTGGCCCACTCATATTTATCCAACCTGCCATTGATTCTTCTTGCAGACTAGGTCCTCATATCACTGTTTCTTTTATAGGGTGCTGCCATATCTGCCATGACAAATGCTGGTTAGGGAAACCTGTACCGGGGGACGGGATCAAAAACTGATTGTTATTTTTATTATACTTCCACCAAGACACCTTGAAGATGAGGTTCTATGGCTCAGCATAACTTCTTCAGAACTTGGAAGTTGCGATGATAGGTATGGTACCATTTATGATACTTTTAATGTTGCTGAAAGTTCTTACAGTGAATTGATATAGTACAGTAGGTGGCAGCTTCCTGGTGTAATACCAGACATTGACTTATAAGATCCAGAGAGGGAAAAAAGGATTCAGGCAGGGCCATGCTTTATTATGACTACACCATTTATGATTTACAAAAACTAAAAAAAAAAAATCAGTTTGTTGCATTTTTTTTAACTTTTGTCCATAACTTGGCCATTTGGAGTTTGATTGACCCAAAATTTTCAGTATAGGCATATTGCCATATCATGGACACGTAAGTGACATTTTGTTAATGCACTCTGAAATGGGTTTGGGGGGTTTACCTCTAAAACACATTTCAGAGTGTGTTAACAAAATTGCACTCTTAGTCCATGAAGTGCGGTAGCAATATGCCCACCCAGAAGATTTGTGTTAAATTGGACCCCAAATGGCCAAGTTATAGCCAAAAGTTTTTAAAAAACATTAAAAAAATAGTTTTCGCTCTCGTGAAAAAAAAATGATTAAAAGTATGCTCAAAACAGCTGTTTTGACTCATGCAAATGAAATATATGGCCTCAGGGGTGCCCAAGCCTGGCAGCCCTCAAGCATAACCCCACCCCCTCTTTTGTTTGGCCACAGGCATGACCAAGCTCAGTGGCCAATACTGATACCTACCCCCTGTTCTTTATTTCACTACTGTGATGCCCAAGCCTGGTAGCCATGTCTTTTATTTATTTAGCCACTGGGGTTCCCAAGCCCAGTGGTCATCCTTACAGTTAATTTGGCCATTGGGTTGGCCAAGCCCAGTGGTCATCTGTATTATTGTGACTAACGGGGGTGCCCAAGCCCAGTGGTTATTGCCAAATTAGGTAACTATAACTCCCACCATCTTTCAATTTCTAAGTACCCATGCCACCCACCACCTTCCCTCTCCCCACATGTAACTAGTTTAGATAAAGAAAACTGTCCCACATAGTCTTAATACAATAACAAAATCTTGTAAAAAAAGAGAAATTGGTCCCTCATCGCTTCTACCCCCCCAATCAACTTTCAACTCCATCTTACCACCACTTAGTTGCCCTTCTGCTTTTCTAGGGAGCCCCATCATAATTCTCTAAGCAACCTCTGATTCACACAACTGTGTCCAATGCTCAACTAAATCAAATATACATTTGCACTTAGTTTCATTTTTTTTCAATTTTCCTCATAACTGTTGTTTTTCAGATTTAGACTCCAATTTTCAACATGGTCTTTCTTTCATGCCACCTCATGAACCAGACAGCTGTTGCTTTTCAAATCCTCCCTGAGATGTTATTTTGTGGTCATTCTGTGAAATAACATCTCAGGCAGGATTTGAAAAATAACAGCTTCCACCTTCATAAGGAGGGGTGAAAATAGAACATGTAAACTGTGGATCAACATGTAAAAAAAACAAATTTATGAGCAAAAGTTTAAAAAAACAACAATGAAAAACTCAGAAAAGTCAGAAGAAACAATAGTTGGCTAAAGCCAACTGAGAAATATATTTTCAACTTTGGTTAATAACTTCATTGTCATGAACCTTCCAGGTGTCATTTTGTAAATCCCACCCAAAATGTCATTTTATGGTCAGTAAAGAAAAATGATAGCTGTTATGTTCATGAGATGGGGTGAAAAAGGACCATGTCAAAAGTTTGGAGTCAAAATCTCAAAAAGCCTGATGATAGGGCACACAAAGTTAGGGAACAGCTCCACTGGTCTTGCACATCTTGCTTCATGCAGGGCCTGAAGGTCCCTGTATGAAGCAAGTTAGGAGTTAGCTATTGATTTGTGCAGGGCATGTCTGGCTTCACCAAAGGCCCTTGTGCAAAGCAAGTTAGGTCTTACCTGCTAAAGGACCCGTCATAATAAGCAAATTCATATTTATCTCTTCTTTTGTGGATTTGCACCAAGTTGCCTTGTGCAGGTCTACAGGGCCCTGCACCATCCATCCACCAAGGTGCTATGGCTATCTATAAAAGACAGGAAGTTAAAGGCAAAACACTATGTTAATGCACCAGTTAGTGTTTCTGAAACATCAAACATAAGGAAATCTGATGTTAGAGTTTGTCTGAAACCTAATTCACTCTACCCCATGTACCACCCCCTGTGAACTGAATGCCAAGGTACATTCTAAATCCCAATCCTGAAAGACTCTGCATACTGCAAGTTAAGATTTGGGTCCTGGTTTGTGCAGGGTGCTACATGCCCTGAATAAAGCAAGTTAAAAGTCAGGTCCTGTTTTGCACAGGGCCAAAGGCCTCTGCATGTCCACTTCTGGGCCCTGCACAAAGAAAGTTAGGAGTCTGGTCCTGTTTTATGCAGAAGTTTCAGAAAGCCTAACTGATGCATTAACATAATTTTTGTCTTGAATATAGAGAGGTCATTATGACATGGGTAGGGAGTTTTCTGCATTCTCATTGGCTAAGAAGTACCATTTGCTGTGTCCTTATCAGCACATATTGTGACAACTGGTGCTACTTATGTCAGCCAGGATGCAGTGCAGCCAGAGATCTATGTCTGACAGAAAGTTTTGAAATAAAATTCTGGCAGCCATGTTAATGAAGTTATACACCCAAGATAACCAGCATTTGCAGTAACACACAATGCCATTTCCAACCATTATTCAAAATACCAATCCCCATCCTATGCTTAACAAATAAATGATAAACAAGATATAAAAACATTCAATAGTCATAACCAACTGCTTTAATATGTTTTAGCCTGTTTTCATTTTGCAGGCCTATAATCCATGGCCCTGAGTTCATGCTGTACTCTTGCAGTATCTGTACCCCCCCACTGCTGCTTCCACATCTGTGTCTTCATCACCTTTGTGTGCTTGTACTATGAAGAAAATACCTTTTTATTTATAAAACAAAACAACACAAAGTATGGCTCACTTCGTGAGTGCCGACGGATCCTCCCAATGCATTGCCAAAACTGAAGTAAGTGAAAGCTGCGCTGAAAGATCAAACACTGCCATATAAACAGAAACTTTAAGGTAAGATAACATATTAAATACTTAAACGTTTAAGAGTGCTACTCTAGTGTTTGCAAGGGAGGAGTAGAACAGGACACAATGACCCCATATCATGAAGGCTAGTGAGATGTTAACAGGCATAGCTCCACACTAACCAGACTAAACACATTTGGATGGGGGTGAGTGCTTTATCCAAAGGATCACCCAGTACCATGTACAGAAGTATATTTAAAGGGTTTTGTAAGTATTACTCATCTGTAGAGGCAGTGCTAATTAATGCTTATGAAACCCTGCTTTTATTAAAGCACACAGTGGTGCATGACCCCACCCCCACAGCTCTGGTGCCTCCAACACTCACTTCCACCCTCGACATCCTTGTTGGTACTATTTGATATTGCAAATCCTGACTCTGGCAGTCCAGTAGTCCCCCCACCCACTTGCTATTAGTGCTGTGCAAGAATTGTGCTGTACAGTATTGGAGATCCCAATCCTGGTAGTGTCGCAGACACCCCTCCCTCACCTGATTCAAGCCAGTATTGAAGAACTATACTTAAGCCCTTGCCCTAGCTATCTAGTGGACCCCTTCCTCACCTGAACCTTGTTGGCATTATAGAACTTATAGCTCTCCTCTGACAGATAAGGGATCCCCGTCACCCAATTAGGTGTTGTGGAAATGTGCTGGATCTTGTCCCTGGTGATTTAAAGTAACCACCATGCCTGATCCATTTCAAAGCCCCCCGCCCAGCTTACCCACTGAGCACCCAACACCCATATCCCCATCAGCCCCGGATTCACCGGGTGATTGGCACAGACCATCACCACCTCGGCCAGCTGCCATCTGGCTGACATGGAGGGAACGCACATGTGCTATAGAAACAGCTATCTTTAATGCATCAAAAGTAAAGAAACCTGATGTTAATGTTTTTTTTGAATCCCAGTTCCACCCCCCCATACACCACCCCCATGATCTCCACCAAGTTGAATGCCTAAATACAATCCAGATCCCAATCCAAAGGGCACCTGTGAGAAGCAAGTTAGGGCTTAGGTCTTGTTTTTGCACCCACTACCAGTCATACAAATACAAGCAAAAGGCAATGGAGAGTAAGATCATAGTTGTTGGGGACTTGACAATAAAGGAAATTCACTGGAGGGACAGGAGGGACAGAAGCAGTACAATTTGGGCCAAATGTCTCCCAGGTATGACAGCGGTGGAGGTCATTCACTATATACCCTTGGCTTTCGAGATACGGAGTTTCACAAAATGGAAAAAAAAAACACATTTGGTTTCCCTATTCATAACATTGGGTATTTTTTGCTAGCACCTACAGCCTAGATAAGTGTGAAATTTTGTCATGAAATTTTCAGGTTTGAAGGGACCTATGCTAAGAGCACGCCTTTGGAAGATTTTGTGAAAAAATATTATACAGTTCCAAAGTTATAAGGATTATTTGGATAACCAAAAAATGTGAATGGTGACAAAAAAAACTTGCATGCTTATTTTCATGATTTCTTTTTTGTGTGAAAAAAACACTGATCATGATGGCCACCATTTGTTTTTACTCACAAACATTGAAAATACTTAAAAATTGTATCTTTTTTAAAAAATAAACACCTGGACTTAACTAAATTATCTAGATTTTATCTAGATTTTGCTGTTTGTATTAAAAATCAAATAATTGCCAGAAATACATTTTCTGGGCACCCCAGAACCCAGGGTACCCAGCTTAGTAAGAGGAGCTAATCATCCATGTTCTCTGTATGAGAGCAGTGGGATTTTCTTGAATGCTGAAGCCACAGCTGGAGCTGTGCTGCTGGCTTCAGTTCAAACAGTGATCCCGTGATCCCTGTTCTATTCATCTCTCTCTTTCTCTTTCTCTCTCTCTGTCTGTCTCTGCCTCTCTCTTTGTCTGTCTATCTCTGTCTCTATCTATCTCTGTCTCTCTCTATCTGTCTGTCTGTCAGTCCGTCCGTCCATCTGTCCGTCTATCTATCTATCTATCTATCTATCTATCTATCTATCTATCTATCTATCTATCTATCTATCTATCATCTCTCTATCTCATTATTTTTTAAGCAGACTGGGGTGCTCACACCCAGTACTGCTTCTTTCTCCACCCTCCCCTCCAAGTCACCTGCCGGCCTTTCTCAATGTTTAAGTTTTTAAATTTATAAGTAGACCAGAGTTCCCACCTCTGCTTCTGCCAAAGAGTAGCCCGACACTGGGGTACCCAATCCTCATTGTTGGAAAGGAATATCCTGTGAAATAAAGAAAACCATCCCTCCATGTCCTTTTTTTAAACCTGTGAAAAAAAGGACCCTTTTTATGTTTGCTTGCACGCATGTGCAAAAAACATAGTGCCATCATCCGAGTTTTCGGAGGTGTGTCACCCCCTCTTCCAATTCAGTCAGTGTGTTGGCAGGTGCTGCCCCAGTCTGCCAATGCATGCTGGAGCTGTCTATGACAGCTCCAAAATGCAGTGGCGTACAGTTGAAAGGGGGAGCTACGCTTCAGTGAGCAGTGATCAGATATCGTCTGCTCATGTGCAGCTCCCCCTACACACACACACACACACACAAACACACGACTGTGTGCTGCCCCCCCATGCACATACGTATAGCCGACGGGGGTACCAAATCCCCCATCGGCTGTGCTGAGCTCCCCCCAAAGCCTTCCACATGCCACACTGGGTGCCCACCCCAGTGTGGCAACTCATAGTATAGCCAATGGGGGTTCCCAAGCTCCCATCGGCTCCACTGTTCCCCCCCAAGAGTACATGGTGCCATGCTGGGAGCCCACCCAGTGTGGCAATAGATGCTATGGCAGCAGGGGTGCCCAATCCCCGTTGGCTCCACACCCCCAACTAGCTAGTCCCAGATATGCTGGGAGCCTACCCCAGCATGGCAAATGTCCTGCTACAATTTAAAAACAAACCTGTAATTAAAACGGTCTCACGCAGTCTCCTGGTCCCCCACAACCCACACCTACCCACTGTGCACCCTGCCTCCTCATTACCCTCCCCTCACCCCATACTTACCCGGAGTCTACGCCGATGATCTTCGCGGACCGAACACGCCTGCACTCTTCAAAATGCACTTACCTAACTGAGGAAATGCCGGTAAGCTGTATAATGGGATAGATAGGGTTTTTTCAACTTTGTTGCATATCTCAGGCATTTTTTGGAATTTTTGCACCAAATTTTCAACATGGGGTTTTTGGGACCCCTTCTCATGAATGCTGTCACTGTCATGGCGTTATTCGGGCCAAGGGTGATTTCGCAGTCATTGCATGAAATCACCTTTCAGGACTGATTAACAAAATGACACTGCCAGTGTTCATAAGGTGGGTTCTCAAGAAGCCGATTTTGAAAATTTGGTGGAAAAATTCAAAGAAATGACTGTTTTACGAGCGCATGCTTGCACAGCTTTGACGCATCATTGTAAGTTCGCTGATCTTTCAATATTTTCTACTCAGATTTTCAACATTTCCATTTTACTACACCTTCTTAAGGAGTGGTATAGCTGTCATTTTTCACATCTCACCCAAAAACATGCTTTCCGCCCATGAAGCATACAATGGCGCAGCCAGTGTGCTAAATCAATGTACAGGACAAATTAAGAAAATCACAGTGATGCTGTTCATGAGCAGAGGTCTTAAATGGCTATGTTGAAAATTTGGTGACAAAATTCCTAAAATGACTGTTTTATTGAGCGTATGCTAAGCAGTTCCTATGCACGCTTAGTAAGTTGTGAATTTTCAATATTTTCACCCCAGATTTTCAACATTGCCATTTTACCACACCTTCTTATAAGTAGTATAGCTGTCATTTTTCACATCTCACCCAAAATGTGTTTCCACCCATGTAGCGAGAATGGCGCAGTTGGTAAGTAAATCAATGTATCGGACAAATTAAGAAAATCACAGTGACACTGTTCATGAGCAGAGATCTTAAAATGGCTATGTTGAAAATTTGGTGAAAAAATTCCTAAAAATGACTGTTTTACGAGCGTGCGTTGTACAGTTCCCACGCACGCTCGTAAGTTCAAAATTTTCAATATTTTCACTCCAGATTTTCAACATTACCATTTTACCACACCTCCTTATGAGCAGTACAGCTGTCATTTTTCACATCTCACCCAAAATGTGTTTCTGCCCATGTAGCACACAATGGCGCAGTCGATGTGCAAAATCAATGTATGGGACACATTAAGAAAATCACAGTGACCCTGTTCATGAGCAGAGGTCTTAAAATGGCTATGTTGAAAATTTGGTGAAAAAATTCTTAAAAATGACTGTTTTACGTGTGTGTGCGTATAGTCTTATGCATGCTCGTAAGTTTGCTGAATTTAATATTTTCACTCCAGATTTTCAACATTGCCATTTTATTACACTTCTTATGAATAGTACAGCTGCCATTTTCTATATGTCGCCCAAAATGTTGTTTTCAGACGTAGCGCACAATGGTGCTATTAGAGAGTAAAGTAAGGTTTGGGACAGATTAAGAAAATCACAGTTACGCTGTTCATGAGCAGAGGTCTTAAAATGGCTATGTTGAAAATTTGGTGACAAAAGTCCATAAAATGACTATGTTATGAGTGAGCATTGCGCAGTTTCCACGCACCCTTGTAAGTTCATGACTTTGTAATATTTTAAGTCCAGATTTTCATCAGTGGCATTTTTCCACACTTCCTTATGAACAGTACAGCTGTCATTTTTCACAACATGGCCGAAGTGTGTTTTCACACTTTCAGTGCAGAGATGCGTGGTCGCCGTGGGAAATCATTGTTCGGGACAGATAAAGAAAATCACAGTGACACTGTTCATGATCGGAGGCACCAAAATGCCTGAGTTGACAATCTGCTGTAAAAAATCCCCAACCTAATTATATTACGGGTGTGTGTTGCACAGTTTCTATGTACACTGGTGACTTCACCATTTTTTAAAATTTTACTGCAGATTTGCAACATTGCCATTTTTACACCTCCCCATGAGCAGTACACAGTCATTTTTACATCCTGTTCGAATGTTTTTGCACCTGTGGTGCTGGGTGCCTAGTCGCTGTGCATAAGCAGCTTTCGCTAACAAACTGATATTCCCCTGTTCATGAGGTGGGGTCACAAAAAAACATGTTGAAAATTTGGATGTAAATACCAACGAATGCCTGAGGTATTAGGGTTTCCAACCATAAGCCCAACCCTGTAGAGAATGACAGGCATCAGGAGTGTGACTTGGGATTCTTGCCTGTAATGCTCATACCATTCCACACCCTGCAGCCAGTGAGAGGCATTGAGGTATGCCTTGACTCTTGGCCCCAAAGTTCACCCCATTCTCCTATATCGCAGCCATCTCACTGTATTTCCTAATGGAATGGGAGATAGCAAGGCCAAAGACCCCAAGGAACACCGTGACACTTGTCAGTGTCTGCAGGGTGGGGTGTAGTGAAATGGCGAGGCCGTTATGCCTGATGACCCAAAGGCACACCCTAATGCTTGTCACTCTCTGCAGGGTGGTGGTGGTGGGGTTGGCTTCAGTTCAATACTTCACTGCCATTCCTATTACGCAGGTCTGTAACTTCTACACTACCACTGCCAATGCCAGCAAGCAAACATTCGGCATTGACAAATGCTTGTTTAAACCTGTAAAAAAGCAAATGGTCCCTTGCCAATCTCACACCCCACCCCAACCTTTCATTCAACACCCCCACCCCACACCCTCACTCACCTGAACATGTCCCATGGCATAGATCTGATCAAAGACACATCTTGCTGCTGAAACTGTTGACTGCAATATGAGAAAAATCAGGTAAGTGCGGTTTAATGTATTTCAATGGGGATTTTAATTTTGATTCATAACTTTGTCATTTTTATATATTTTGACCTCAGCTTTTCAATGTGGTCTTTTTGGGACTCCTCTACATGACCAGTGGTGGTGGAATTATATAATTCTGGCACAAAAGGCTATATTGCATTCGCTTTGCGAAATCACATTTCGGTAGGATCTGAGCATTTTCACCACCCTTGGTGTGAGTTATTGAAGGCTGTGTTGCAAAATTTGGTGTCAAAACATTCAAAATGACACAGTAATGAATGTACATTGAACATTTTCTATGCTTGTAGATAACTTTGGTAATTTTAAATATTTTGACCCCAGATTTCCAACATAGCCATTTTTTCACACCTTCTCATTAACATGACAGCTGTCATTTTTCAAATCCTGGACACAATGTGTTTTTACATCTGTGGCATGGAATGACATTTCAGTGGGGATTTGAACATTTTCACTGACTGAGTTCATGAAGTGGAGTAATAAGCAGGCTATGCTGAACATTAGGTGTGAAAATATGATAAAATGTCCAGGTTGTGAGTGAACATTGCAATATTTCAACGTTAACTTATAACTTCACTAGTTTTCAATATTTTAATTCCAAACGTTCAGCATAGTCATTTTTCCACACCACCTCATAAATGTGATACGTATAATTTTTAAAATCCTGGACTAGATGAGTTTTTGCACTTCTGGTGTGAAATGCGGTTTCGCCCGATGTACTATTAAATGCTACATGTCATGGTTACAAGGGAAATCATAAAATGAATATCTTGAAAATTTGGGGTCAAAAGTTATATATATACAGTATATATATATATATATATATATATATATATATATATATATATATATCATTAAGAAACTTTGTGTGTAGTGGCAGTCTTGTAACCAGCAGGTATGGTTTGTGATTCCATGCCAGTGAACTGAGTTCAGGGACAAGTTCAGTGGCCCAGCTGGAGGAGCTGAGGGTGAGGGGATGATGCTGTTATGCAACACCCCTCCAACCAGGCAATGAAAGATGCAGGGTTGTTCCTATGGGTCAGGTACCATATAGGGACGACAACTGTCCTCTTGGCATAGGACCCTGCACTGCTGCAACCATGGGTGGCAGAGGGCCCGCTGCATTGGCTGACAGATGGACTATTTGTCCTGTGCATCTGTGGCCACATGGAAGTGCAGGGATGAGAGGGTCCTGTGCTTCTGCAACCCACAAGACAGCCCCATGAATTCTTGACATCTGTCATTGCCCTTGTGTAGATTGACAGAGTCTTCTCTTAGCACAAGATCCAAATCTGCATCTGCTCACATGGCACTAGGTTAGAACAGCACCAACAATAAAAGCACCATCAAGAACAGCGCAGTACAAACTGCACAGTCAACAACAGAACCAGGACAAAATACTGTGACACAAAACAGCACCCATTGTAGTGCCCATTATTTATATAACCAACTCGGGGGGTGGTGGACCTGGGAGAAAAGCAGAAACTTGGGGGTGGGAGGAATTTCTGTCTGGCTATAAAAAAAAAAACACAAACTTTGGGTGATGGGGGAGGATTATGACTACATATGGTGGGAGACCGGTAACAGAACCCTGGTCTCTCAAGCTGTACTGGGTGAGCTGCTGGTGCTTTAGACCTCTGCACCATGGGAGCAGCTCAGCCAGCCTCCACATTTTTCTCCTACTTCTCCACATCCCGCCTTGCCTTCACAGCCACAGCGGTAGCAGTTACTAACGTTCGCTATTCTACCCCTGTCACTGTTGAATGCAAGTGCAGTTTAGGAGGCGTGCTTTAGACTGCACTCTTTTAGCCACACTCGCCTAACCTAGTAGGGTTCACACAGGTCTCAACAGGACCTGCATGAGTAAGGATACAATTTCACTATCTCAAAAAGAAAAGAAATTCCTTGCAAAAAACTTTGTTAATACACCAGTTAGAGTTCAACTGACTGCCACAAAAGTAGGGCAATGTGGCATTAGGCCTTCCAATCCAACTCTCCATCCCCATCCCCCAAGCAGCAAAAGGAAAACACATTAGGATTTGGGGTCTCTAGAATCTTGGCAAATCAGTGGTGGTATCTTCCTTGGGGTTCTTAACCCTATTGCTCACCCTGTTCCCTGAGCAAACAATGTCAGATGTGATCTGCTTTCTTCATGCAGGGCCCGCAGGGACTTGCGTGAAGACAGCCATAACAGATTGTGTTGGCAACATGTGGTGAGATGTACTTCTCTACCATTGAAGGGTGCGTCACTGTAAGGCACTGGTTTGGATCTGTACCTTGTGCTTCAGACATGAGGTTCTATGGGCTTGGGGGGAGAGGGATCATTAGGGTTCACAAACCTAGGGAACATCCCACCACTGATTCGCCAAGACTCTGGAGACCTAAAATCCTTATGTTTTTTTCTTTTTGCTGCTTGAGGGTTGGGGGTATGAGTTGCAGCTTGAACCCTGACACCTCATTTTCCTACTTTTGTGGCATTAAGTCGAATCCTAATGGGTGCATTAACAAAGCTTGTTTTGCAAAGTATATATATATATATATATATATATATATATATATATATTCATGGCAAAAACTCCATCAATGCATCAGTTAAGGTTGTTCCACAGTGACAAAAGCAGGAAAACTCGGTGTTAGGGTTCAAAACCCTAATTGCGCATTCCCCCCCCACCCCCAACACACACACACACACATATACATGCAAGTAGAGGAAGGACCAAGGCAACACAACCAATTACACACAACCAGCAGCAGGTATCAGAAATAACATACAACTATTTAAACCACAAAACCACACCCCCATGCTTCCATCTTCCACACACCAACAGATGTCGGGGTGTGGCATGGAGTTGTCACTGCTAACTCTGATCCTGGAAATTCCATGCTCCACAAACACGTATAACTATGGACAACTGGGCATCTTGGGCCCCACGCTGCCACCAACACATAACAAAGACTACACATGTGCAATTTTGGGGGTTACAAGCCTCAAAACAGGATTTTGGACATTCATAAAAACATAGAAACATAGACTTTGACAGCAGATAAGGACCACTTGGCCCATCTAGTCTGCCCATTTCCCTACCTACTGGATAGGCAGTAGATCCTAGTTAACCAACAGCCTATTTCTTCCTACCCCCCACAAGAATTGCCTTATGTCTGTCCCATGCATTCTTGAATTCTCTCACAGTTTTAGACGCCACAACCTCCTCAGGAAGGCTGTTCCATGCATCCACTACCCTCTCTGTGAAATAATACTTCCTCACATTGCCCCTGAACCGCCCTCCTTCTATCTTTAAATTGTGTCCCTTTGTTCTTGCAAGTCTCTTTTTCTGAAAGATGCTACCCTCTTGGACTTTGTTGATTCCACTGAGGTACTTAAAAGTTTCTATCATGTCCCCCCCTCCCTTCTTTCCTCAAGGGTATACATATTAAGCTCCTTTAGTCTCTCCTCATACGCTTCTTGCAGACTCTGCACCATTTTAGTTGCCCTCCTCTGGACTACCTCTATCCTGTCTATGTCCTTGCAGAGATGGGGTCTCCAGAACTGGACACAGTACTCCAGATGGGGTCTCACCAACTGTCTGTACAGAGGGATAACAACTTCCTGTTTTCTGCTGATGATGCCTCTCCCTATACATCCCAGTATACCCCCAGCCCTCCCTACTGCCTTCTCACATTGCTTGCTAAACTTAAGGTCATCTGATATGATTACCCCCAGGTCCCTTTCCTTTTTTGTTGTTGTTACTACCTCCCACCCATTGTGTATTCTTCCCCTGTGTTCTTGTTTCCCAGGTGCATTATTTTGCACTTCTTTGCATTGAATCCTAGCTGCCATACTTCTGACCATTCCTCCAACCTTGCCAAGTCCATTTTCATCCTTTCCACGCTTCCTTGTGTATCAACCCTGTTGCAGATCTTTGTGTCATCTGCAAAAAGGCATACTTTTCCTTCCAGTCCCTCTGCAATGTCACTGATGAAGACATTAAAAGGACTGGACCCAATACTGAACCCCGTGTACCCCACTAGTAACCTCTTTCTTCAGAGTGGACTCCATTTACAATTACCTTCTGTGTCCTGTTGTGCAGCCAATGTTTTACCAGGCTACCACCCTGGGACCCACTCCCAGGCTGGTTAATTTGACTATTAATCTTTTGTGTGGGACTGTGTCAAATGCCTTGCTAAAGTCTAGGTAGGCCGTGTCCACAGCCCCTCCCTGGTCTACTACTTTGGTCACCCAGTCAAAGAAATCTATTAGATTCATCTGACATGACCTTCCCACTGTGAATCCATGCTGCCTTGGGTCCTGTGCTCCACTGGCCTCTAGGTACTCAACTGTTCTTTCCTTCAGAAGTGACTCCATCACTTTCTCTACCACAGAGGTCAGACTGACAGGTCTGTAGTTTCCTGCTTCTGTCTTGGTCCCACTTTTGTGAAGGGAATCATCCACCTTCCTCCAGTCCTCGGTACCACACCATCCTCCCATGATTTATTAAAAGAGTAGCCAGTGGTTTCACTAGTTCCTCCCTTAATTCTTTTAGAATTCTGGGGTGAATTCCATCAGGACCCATTGCTTTGTCCACCTTCAGTTTTAGGAGTTCTTGCAGAACCCTTTCTTCTGTGAAAGGACTGGGATCGACCCCCCTATCAAGAGTGCTTCTGTTAATTGGATTAGGCACTTCCCCCTCCTCTTTTGTGAATACTGAGCAGAAATATTCATTCAGTATCCTGCTTTTTCACTGTCTCCCTCTGCCCACCCACCGTTCATTCTATTCAGCCTCACTATCCCTCCCTTTGTCTTTCTACGCTCGCTGATGTACCTATAAAAGGTTTTATCCCCCTTCTTAACTGAGTTGGCTATCTTTTCCTCAGTTTGGGCCTTTGCTATTCTGACTTCCTTCCCTGCTTCCTTCTGCCTTAACTGGTACAGTCTCTGTCCTGCTCCTTCTGTGTTTCCTTATACTCGGAATGCTATCTTTTTCTTCCTGACTTCACAGTCACCTTTTTGAGAACCATAGTGGCTTTTCTTTCATTTGATTTGTTTATTTGTTTCACATAAAGGCTTGTTGCCTCTGTGATGGCAGTTTTGATGATTCCCCATTGTTGCTCCACACCTCCTTCTAGCCTGTTTGCTAGTGTTTTTCTGAGGCACTCTCCCATCTTGCCAAAGTCAGCTCTCCTAAAGTCCAGTACCCTGACTTTTGTATGGCTTGACTCTGTAGCTGAGTTTAACGTGAACCACACTGTTTGATGGTCACCTGTCCCCAGATGGCAACCCACTTCTAGATCTGAGATCCTCTCACTGCCCCCATTTGAGAGTACGAGGTCTAAGATTGCTCCCTCACGAGTGTGTTCTGAAACTAGCTGTCTAATGCCTGCCACCTGTGGGCATCAAGAATGGCCCTGCTCTTGGATGTGGCTGCAGCAAATGTGCTCAGTTAACATCTGGCATATTCAGGTCTCCATCAATAGTATCTCCCCTTTCTCTGCCATTCTAAGAATGCCTTCTATCATATCCTTGTCCATTCCCTCCCCCTGACATGGGGGTCTGTACACAACTCCTGTGCAGATTGTGGTGCCCTTTCCAGTCTCCAAGGTGACCCACAGTGCCTCCTCTCCTCCCTGTTTACTCTTTTGTTCAGTTGCTTTTATCCTTCCTTTACATAGAGAGCTACTCCTCCCCCTCTTCTCCCCTGCCTGCCTCCTGTAAGTTATGTACCCTGGTATGTTAACATCCCAGTCATGGTTCTCTGTGTACCATGTTTCTGTGACTGCTATGATATCCAGGCATCCCTCTTCCATCAAGGCCACCAGTTCAGGGAGCTTGTTGCCCAGACTACGGTATTGGTACTCATTACCCTCCATTTCCTGATGGCCTTACTCCTTTTGCCCCATCCCTGTCCTTCTTGCCTTTGTCACTTTCTCCATTTACCCTGCCCTTCTCCCCATCGACACCGCTTATGTTGGTGTTTGCCACACTTACTACCATGATTATTTGGGGGCTAGGATTTCCTGCTCCTTTCCAGTGTCTCCCCTTGGCTAGTTTAAAGCTTGCCAATGATGCATTTAAACCTATCACCTAGGATCCTGGTTCCCCTCCCGGACAGATGCAGCCCATCATGCCAGTATAGGCTTGCATCACTCCAGGTGAACCCCCAGTCCCCAATGAAGCCAAATCCCTGAGCTCCACACCAGTTTTTCAACCACTGATTGAATCCCATGGTGCATAACACCCTAGCCTCTCCTATGCCATAGATGGGCAGCACCTCCGAGAAGGTTACCGTGTGTGCTACTTGACTAGGGCCCCTCCCCAATTCCACAAACTCTTCCTGCACTTCTTTAATCCCTTTCTTAGCCAGGTCATTTGTCCCTAGGTGGACAATGACATCCAGCTCCTTCCCTGTGCAGCTGCTCAGCAATTCTGAGGATTCGCTCCTTGTCCCTCCAAGCCATGGTGCCAGGCAGGCACCACCTCCCTCTCCCCTTCCTCCCCCAGTTCTACCTTCCTAACAATGGAGTCCCCCACCAGGAGTTGTTTCCTTCCCCTGCAGGGTCCCCTGCCACCCTCCTGTGGGTCTCCTTTGTGGAGGTTCCCAGCATCCTCCTTGGTCTCCACTGCGGGTGCCTCCATAGAGGAACCACACTTTGCCAGAATGGCATAGGAATTGTGGAGAGGTACAACTGGAGGGATGCACCTCTGTTCCACCACCCTCACCTCCCTGAGCCCACTGTGGTCCAACTGCTCCTCTTTCTTGGCAACCTCTGAGGCAATGGCAGTGGCACTGGTGGTCCCTGGATGGAAGAGGAGGTCCCACAAATCCTGGTCAACTCAGCCTGAGATGAGCAACCTCCTCCCTCAGCCCAGAGAGGTGCCTGCAGATGGGACAACACCGCATCCTCCAGAATGTCTCCCGGAAGACTGCTGCTCCACAGCCACTGCACTGCACCACTCCAATCATGTCTTATTTCTGGCCCCTTAACTGTTTTCAATCCTTACTCTTTCCTCTGTTTTTTTCTCTCTCTCTCCTTGCTTTCTGCCTGTGTGCCCTTTAAGCTCCTGATTGTCCTGTTCTGAGACAAGAATATCCTATATTTCTCAATGGACCACTAACTTGCTCAGAGCCGGACCTCCAGCAGCTAGAGGGGGCCAGAGAGCTACTCCTGCCCTTCTAGCATGGTGGGTCTTTGGTGGTTCTGTGATCACTCACTTCCTGCTCCCAAACATGAAGTTCCTGTTGTCAGTCAAATCCTGTGCCTATAAAAATAGAACTAGCTTTGGGTGGGGGGAAGCAAGGCAATATAGTCCCAGCAGAGAAGTCCAGTCACACAGCAGTCCTTTCTCCTGGTGTCTTCTGCCAAGATATTAGCAGAATCTTTCTAAGGCAGTCTTTAAATGTAGCTTCCTTCTAGCTAATCCACTCCCCCTACTTACTAGATCTTTCTACCAGTAATTTAAACCTCACAGCAGTTAAGTCCTTTCAATCACCTGATATTTACACCTATAACTGTTCAGATACCCATTCAGTTCAGTTAACCCAGACAGACACACACACACTTTTTTTTGTTTTGTATGTTAGTTTTTTTTACCTTAAATTAAAGGTCCAAGTACAAAAGTTCTTCTACTTTAGTCCCAGCAGAGAAGTCCAGTCACACAGCAGTCCTTTCTCCTGGTGTCTTCTGCCAAGATATTAGCAGAATCCTTCTAAGGCAGTCTTTAAATGTAGCTTCCTTCTAGCTAAGCCACTCTCCCTACTTACTAGATCTTTCTACCAGTAATTTAAACCTCACAGCAGTTAAGTCCTTTCAATCACCTGATATTTACACCTATAACTGTTCAGATACCCATTCAGTTCAGTTAACCCAGACAGACACACACAAACTTTTTTTTTGTTTTGTATGTTAGTTTTTTTTTACCCTAAATTAAAGGTCCACGTACAAAAGTTCTTCTACTTTAGTCCCAGCAGAGAAGTCCAGTCACACAGCAGTCCTTTCTCCCGGTGTCTTCTGCCACTGTTACTGTCACTGTCACTTTCGCAAATGCGAAACTGTCGTGCTATGCATTTGCGACACTTTTGTGTTTGTGACAGTATTTTGTGAAAGTATTTTACATGCTTTCGCAAAAGTAAAAGTATTGTGTCTTCCGTTTGTGACAGTTTTGTGTTTCCGAAAGTATTTTGCGAAACTATGCTCCTGATAACTGCACATCTTTGCCATCTTCCTGCAAGCAAACAGTTGAGTCCTTTGGACTGAAATTTTCAGGGTGGCAAGCCCTGGCCCCACAGATGTGCCTTTTGCTGCTTTGGTTCACCTTTAGGTGAACTAACCTAGTGGAACAAGTTTGGAAATACTGTATTATACCTGAAGTTGTATTTTTTCCTGCTTGCTATGGTAACACAGGTATACACCTCCTGCTGGTTGTGTGCAATTGGTTGTGTTACCTTGGTCCTTTCTCTACTTACATGTAGGTGTGTGTGTGGAGGGGGTGGGAGGGAATGCGTAGTTAGGGTTTTGAACCCTAACACCAAATTTTCCTGCTTTTGTCATCATGGAACAACCCTAGCTGATGCATTAATGGAGTTTTTTTGCCATGAATTTCCCTTCTTTTTGAGAATGTGCACCATAAATAGTGAATGGTATGTGGTGGTGGCAGTGCAGGGACCGAATGCTGCCCATTTGTGCATAATAACCATTACAGTAACGCTAACAGTAACAGTAACAGCAACGATAACAGTAATCCTAACGGGAATGTTAATGCCAGCAGTAATGCCAATGCTAATAGTAAAGGTAACAGTAACGAGAACAGTAAGAGAAGTGCAGACGCATACTCTAATGGTTACGGTAACGCAAATGATAACATTAGTGCAAACGCAAAACACTAACAGTAATGGTAACAGTGCCACAAATGCAAATGGTAATGGCAACACCGATGCAAACATGAACATGAATGCAAATGCTAACGGTTACAGTAACGGTGATGGAAACGCAAATGGTAACGTTAACGCCAACGCAAACATGAACAGAACCGGAAACACTAACGGTTACGGTAACACAAAAGAAAATGCAAATGGCAATGCAAACAGTAACAAAAACACAAATGGTAATAGTAACGGTGACACAAACGGAAATGGTAATGCAAACGGTAATGGAAACACAAGCGCAAATGTAAACGCAAACAGAAATGGTAACGCAAACAGTAACAAAAATGCAAATGGGAATGCTAATGTAAATGGAAGTGCAAACGCAAATGCAAACAGTAACAGTAACGCCAATGGAGATGCAAAAGGAAATGGTAATGCAAACAGTAATGGAAACTCAAGCACAAACGCAAATGCTAATGGTTATGGTAACGTAAAGGCAAATGCAAATGGTAACCAAATGCAAATGGTAACAGTAACGCAAATGCAAGCACAAATGCAAACAGTGATGCAAATGGAAACAGTAATGGAAACACAAATGCAAGTGCAAATGCAAATGGTAACGGTAATGGTGACACAAACGGAAATGGTAACAGAAATGCAAGCGCAAACGTAAACGCAAACAGAAATGGTAACGCAAATGGTAACAAAAAGGCAAACTGTAACAGTAATGCAAATGGAAGTGCAAACACAAACACAATTGCAAATGTAATGGTAATGTCAACAGTGATGCAAAAGGAAACTGTAATGCAAACGGTAATGGAAACACAAGTGCAAATGCAAATGCTAACGGTTATGGTAACGTAAAGGCAAATGCAAATGGTAACAGTAACGCAAATGCAAGTGCAAATGCAAATGAAAACAGTAACACAAACAGTAACAGAAACGAAATGCAAACATAAACACAAATACAAATGGTAACACAAAAGGTAATGAAAATGCAACGGTAACTGTAACGCAAATGGAAGCAGAAACACAAACACAAACGGTAATGGTAACACCAAAGGTGACGCAAAAGAAAATGGTAACACAAATGGTACGCAAGCGCAAATGCAAACTCAAATGGTAACACAAACGATGTAAATGTAAAGGCTAATGCAAACGGTAACAGAACGTAAGAGGAAACATAAACGCAGTGCTAATGGTAACAGTAACACAAATGCACATGTTTGTGTCCAAAAAGGTTCATTCAAGCACAGTGAAAGAGAGAATGTATGCATAATATGGCCCTCAGACTGGAAAATTAGCACTTGGAATACTAAATTGCTTATATGTCAGGAACCGTATGATGTAGAAAAAAAACTAAAATCTCATATTATTTATGACTTTCCAGGCTAGTTTTGCACTTAGCCCCCCAGTGGAGGACTAAGAATTTTTGTGACGCAAAGTCCGTATCTCGAACGGTTTTAGCGATACGGGACCCGAAAGGCATGGTGGATGCCGTAATGTTATCCTATGGGAAGTTTGGAGTACCGTAACTTTGCAGCCCTGTAATACATTGCCACCAAACCACCAAAAGGCACATCTGTGGGATGTTGGCTTTCCTCCCTGCAAATCTCAGCCCAAAAGACCAAACTGTTGTTTTGCAGCAGGGTGGCAAAGATTTCCTGTTTTTTTGACCATACTTTCGCAAATTACTTTTGCAAATCACAACACTTTTGCAAAAAAAAAAATCATGAAAGTGTCACATTGCAACAGTATTTTGAAAGTACTTTTCACAAAAATTTTAAAACATATTTTGGGGGTTTAAAGATATGGCTAGCATCCTCCAGGATCGATTAGGTGAACACAACAATAATTGTGTTCCTAGAGGGTTCCAATTTTAAATGCCAGGCATTTTTCTGAGCTGTAACTGAAAAAAAATGGTTGGCTCACGAAAGTAAAAGGCTCATTTGCGACAGTAAAAATGGCCATTTGCGAAAGTGTCACAATTGTTGCTAACTTTTCCCATAGACTATAATGGGATACAGTTTTTTGAATAACTTTTGAACGTTTAATATTTTTTCACAAAATCTTAAAAGACACATTGAGACCCGGCTGCATGTCCCTGAAGTTTTTCAGACTGATCGCGCAAACCATACAGGCTGTAGGCACGAGCAAAGAAACTCACAAAAAGTTTTTTTTTTAATTTTTTGGCACACTGTAGCTCTGCAACCATACATATGACCATAAAGCAACTTGCCAGATACGGAGATCTATGGTACCAGACTGTGCATTCCAAATTTCAGGAAAATCCGTCACACGGTGGCAAAGTTATTAAGGTGCAAAATTTGAGATTTAACCTTAAATGGGGTACTCATCCCTAACTATAGTGGCACTGCCATGCCACTATGACATATATATATAGATATAGATATAGATATAGATATAGATATAGATATAGATATAGATATAGATATAGATATAGATAGATCTATCTATCTATATCTATCTATCTATCTATATATATATATATATATATATATATATATCTATATCTATATAGATATATATATATCTATGGAAAAAACTCAGTTTAATCAGTTGGGGTTGTTCCACAGCAACAAAAGCGAGAAATTCGGTGTGGGGCTGCACCCCTTGCACCCCATGCCCTCCATCAGCATCAAGGGTGCATTGAGGTCATCAGCCCTAACTCTCACCCCATTCCATGTGTAAATAAGCTGAGGCAGTGTAGTATAAGAGAATGGGGTGAGAGTTAGACCAATGACCCCAATGCACACCCCGATGCCTGTTGGGGACAGGTTAGCGGGTGCAAGGTGGCAACCCTAACACTGAATTTCTCACTTTTGTTGCTGTGGAACAACCCTAACTGATGCATTAAATTGATTTTTTGCCATGAATTTCTTCTTTTGAGAATGTGCACTATAAATAGTGAACGGTAATGTTCACACAAACGGTGATGGAAACAGTGAGGTAAAATAAAATAGTAACACTAACGTAATGCAAAAGCAAGCACAAATGGTAACCCACATGGTGACAGAAACTCAAGCGATAACACAAATGGTAAGAAAATGCAAGTGCAAACGTTAATGAAAACAGAAATGATAACACAAACGTAACGAAAATGTTAACGGCAACAGAAACACAAACATTAATGAAACGCTTAATGCCAACAGAAGCATAAATGCAAATGGTAATGAAAATGCAAACGGTAGCAGAAATGAAACAGAAAGGCAAATGGTCAGGCAATGGCAATGTAGAAGGAAACAGTAATGCAATCAATAATAGAAACGCTTACTGAAAAACACAAACGCTAAGGACAACAGAAACGCAAATGCAAACGGGCGATGAACACACAAACAGTAACGGTAACGCAATTGAAACACAAATGGTTATGGTAACAGCAATGATGACACCAAAGGGAACAGTAACACAAATGCAAGCGCATACGAAACACAAATGGTAACATGCACATTCACAGTAACGCAATGGAAATGCAAACACATATGATAACACCAACGATTATGCTAAAGGAAACACAAATGCAAATGTAATGTTAGCCTATGGGGAGAATCGTCAACTCGAGTACCGTAACTTTGCAGCCTCTAATATTTTGTCACAAGACCACCAAAGGCAATATCTGTGGGCTGTTGGCATTCTTCCCTCCAAATGTCAGCCCAAAAGACCAAACCGTTGTTCACAGCAGGGTGACAAAGATTTCCTATTCTTTGGGGCATAATTAATAGCAAAGTAATAGTCGTGATTTGCGACACTTTGCAAAAAAAAAAAAAAAAGTGTTGCATATGCGACACTACTTTGTGACACTACTTTTACAAAAATTTTAAAATTTTCTGGGGTGTTTAACCCCCCCCCCAAAAAAAGACATGGCTAGCATCCTCAGGACTCGACTAGATGAACACAGCTAGACTTGTTTCCTTAGAGGGTCCCAAATTTAAATGCCAAGCATTTCTGTGACCACCAACTGAAAACAAGATGGCAGATTTGTGATACTAAAAACTGCATTTGTGACACTAAAAACTGCATTTGCGACACTGTCAAACTTTTTGTTAACTTTTCCCATTGACTATAATGGGAAACTTGTTTTTTGAATAACTTTTGAACCGTTTAATATTTTTTCATGAAATCATTGAAAGACACATTGGGAACCCTGGCTGCATGTTCCCTGAAGGTTTCGGACCACTCGCACAAATTGTGCAACCTGTAGGCACGAGCAAAGAATGCTCAAAAAAGCATAAATATGACTTTGTATTGCACTTTATAGCTCCATAACTGTATATCCGACTGTTACAAAACTTAGCAGATCCAGAGATCTATGATACTACTCCATGCCTGCCAACTTTCAGGCAAATCCGTCATACAGTGGCAAAGTTATTAACCTGCAAAATTTCACACTTTAACCTTAAATGGGGTACTCAACCCTAACTCCACTATATATATATATATATATATATATATATATATATATATAAAATGGTAGGAAAATTATGTCTGCTGATTTATTGAATACATCACATGACCATGCGATATCAGAGTGCAACCGCACACCCTGCACCTTTACCCCCATCCAAAACAATTTTGACATTTTATAAGATAGATAAACCACTCTGAGGTGTGTGATCATGCTCTGATACATGCACACACACCTTGCATGGTTGATGCACACCCCAGTGCCGGTTGGGGGGGCTGGGGAGCAAGGGGGGCTTTCAACTGTAATACTGAATTTCCTGGCTTTTGTCACTGTGGAACAACTCCAACTGATGCATTAAATGGAGTTTTTTGCCATGAATTTCCCTTCTTTTTAAGAATAAGGACTGTATATAGTGAACAGAATGGGGTGGTGGGGCCTTGGGCCTCATGCTCCACCATGTGATGTCTTGTGACATAGTAATGGTAACTGCAGCGCAAATGCAAGTACTCATGATTCGCACCTGGTGACACAAATGTAAATAGTAACACAAACATTAATAAGCACAAAATGCAAAAGTGACACCAGAGCCAACAGGACACAAACGGAGATGGCATGCATAGAAACGTAACTGGTAACATGCACGGTCATGGTACCGCTATTATAAATGAAAATATTAACTGTTACAGCAACAATAACACCAAAGGGAACAGAAATGGAAAGGCAAACACAAGCACGTATGGAAACGCAAAGCGTAACGTGCACGGTCACAGTACCGCAATTGCAAATGCAAATGGTAATGGTAAGAGCAAAAACAAAGCCAAATGAAACAGAAACACAAAGACAAATGGAAGTGCATACGGAAACACAAACCATAATGCACACAGTCACGGTACCTCAATTGGAAACGCAAATGGTAATGGTAACAGCTAAAATAATGCCAAAGGAAACAGAAATGCAAATGCAAGTGCACAGAAATGCAAACCATAACGTGACGGTGACAGTACTGCAGTTAAGCTTAATGGTAACAGTAATAATAACAAAGTGCGTGACACAAACGAGAAGACAAAGGATAACATAGATGGCGAGCACGGAAACGTAACGCGAAATGGGTACAGAAACACAAGTGGAATGGTAAGTGTAACAGTAACAGAAGTGTACACCCTGTATTTGCCCAACAGCTGCATAGACAAACACAGAGTGTAGAAAGAATGTATGCATAATAATGGGCCTCAGAGCAGAAAATGAGCTGTTGGAATACTAAATTGCTGATATCTCAGGAACTGTATGGCGTGAAAAAATTTAAATTTCACATGATTCATGAGTTTACGGGCTAAGTTTTCGCTGGAAAATTCCACATCTCGCACCGTTTTGATATGAGCCCTGAAAGGCTCGGCGTGTGCCACCATGTTAGTCTATGGGGAAAAAGGTAAACTTCAGAGCACCGTAACTTGGCATCCATGAATATGTTTTCACCAAACTACCAAAAGGCACATCTGTGAGATGTTGGCTGCCTTCCCTCCAAATTTCAGCTCAAAAGACCAAACCGTTCTTTTGCAGCAGGGTGGCAAAGAATTCCTGTCATTTTGGCCATAGTCTGGAAAAGTAGTGTAGCAATTTGCGAAATCTTTGGCAAAATTTTGCGAAAGTGTTGCAGATGCGACATTACTTTGTGACATTACTTTTTCCATAAATTTGAAAAACATATTTCTGGGGTGTTTAACCCCAAAATAAAGACATGACTAGCATCCTGAGGGTCCAACTAGGTGAACACAAAAAGAATTGTGTTCCTAGAGGTTCCCAATTTTAAATGCCAAGCATTTTTCTGATCAGTAACTGAAAACAAAATGGCAGATTTGCGACACTACTAGGGCCATTTGCAACACTAGAAAGTGTATTTGTGAAATTGTTGAACTTTTTGTTAACTTTTCCCATTGACTTATAATGGGAAATTGTTTTATGAATAACTTTTGAACCATTCAATATTGTTTCATGAAATCTTCAAAAGGCACATTGGGGAGCCTGGCTGCACGTTCCCTGAAGTTTGCAGACCGGTCACACAAACCGTGCGACCTGTAGGCATGAGCAAAGAATGCACAAAAAAGCGTAATTGCGCATTCAGATGTTGCTTAATAACTCTGCAGCTGTATATCTGACTGGTACAAAAGTTGGATGATCCCAAGATCTATCTTGCCTAACTGTGCATACCAAATTTCAGGCAAATCTGTTGAACAGTGGCAAAGTTATTAAGCTGCAAAGTTTCACCCTTTAACCTTAAAAGTGCTACTCAACTAACTATGGTAGCACTACTGTGCTGCCATAATGTATATATATATATATATATATATATAGCTATATAAATAGATAGATAGATAGATATTATAGTGACATGGTAGTGCCACTATAGTTAAGGATGAATACCCCATATAAGGTTAAACTCTGAAATTTGGCAGCTGAATAACTTGCCACCATATATGACAGGTTTGCCTTGAAATGTGACATGCATGGTGTGGTACCATAGATCTCTGGATCTGCCAAGTTTTGTAATGGTCAGATATACGGTTGCGAAGCTACATAGCACCGGAGAACACAGTAATTATGCATTTTTGCGCATTCTCTACTCATGCCTACAGGTCGCACGGTCTGTGCGACCAGTCCAAAACCTTCAGGGAACATGCAGCCGGGCTCCTCGATGTGCCTTTCAAAGATTTCATGAAATAATATTACATGCTTCAAAAGTTATTCAAAAAACAAGTTTCCCATTATAGTCAATGGGAAACGTTAACAAAAAGTTTGACAGTGTCGCAAATGCAGTTTTTAGTGTTGCAAATGACCCCTGTAGTGTTGCAAGTCTGCCATCTTGTTTTCAGTTGGTGGTCACAGAAATGCTTGGCATTTAAATTTGGGACCCTCTGGGGACACAATTCTTGCTGCGTTCATCTAGTTGAGTCCTGAGGATGCTAGCCATGTCTTTTTGGGGGGTTAAACACCCCAGAAATATGTTTTTGAAACTTTTGTAAACAGTAATGTCACAAAACAGTGTCACACATTAGACACTTTCCTGATTTTTTTTTGTGAAAGTGACACAAATCATGACACTACTTTGCGACACTATGCCCAAAAGAATAGGAAATCTTTGCCACCATGCTGCAAAAGAACGGATTGGTCTTTTGGGCTGAAATTTGGCGAGAAGAAAGCCAAGATCCTACAGATGTGCCTTTTTTGTGGTTTGGTGATAAAATAATACAGGGCTGCAAACTTACGGCACTCCAGATTTGATAGTTTTTCCCCATAGGCTAACATTACGGCATCCGCCGCGCCTGGGGGCCCTTATCTCGAAAACACTTCAAGACACAGACTTTTCTTTGAAAATGCTTAGCCCCACCGAGGGCTAAGTACAAAACTAGCCAGGAAAGTCATAAATAATATGAGATTTAAATTTTTTTTTAATGTCGTATGGTTCCTGAGATATAAGCAATTTAGAATTCCAAGTGTTCATTTTCTGCTCCAAGGGCCATTATTATGCATATATTCTTTGTATTCACTGTGCTTCTGAATGCTCCTTTTAGGGAAAAACAGGGTGTGCGTTTCCTTTACTGTTACAGTTAGTGTTTCCACTTGCGTTTCCATAACTGTTTGCATTAGTGTTCCCGTTTACGTCACCGTGTGCGTTACCCTTTGCGTTTGCGTTTGCGCTTGCGTTACTGTTAACTTTAGCGTTTCCATTGCTGTTTTTGTTTGCATTTCCTTTTGCGTCACAGTGTGCATTACCATTTGTGTTTGCGTATGCACTTCCATTTCTGTTTCCTTTGGTGTCATCATTGGTGTTACCATAAGCATTTGCATTTCCAGTTGCATTACCGTGACCACGTTATGATTGCATTTGCGTAAGCGCTTGGGTTACCATTTGTGTTACTGTTCCCTTTGGCATCACCATTGCTGTTACCGTAATCATTTGCATTTCCAATGGAGTGCAGTTGCAGCAGCCACTTCGAAGAGTGGGGTTATTCTAGATGCCCTACAGGGGCATGCCTTGAACAACTAGTATTGGAGTCCACTCGAGAGAGGAGCAATCTTAGACCTGGTTCTCTCAAATGGAATGGAGAGGATCACAGATGTAGAAGTGGGTAGCCATCAGGGAACTAGTGACCATTGAACAGTATGGTTCTCAACAACACAGCAATGGAGTCAAGCCATACAAAGGCAAAAGTACTGGACTTTAGGAGGCTGACTTTGCCAAAATGGGTGAGTGCCTAAGGAATGCACTAGCAAATGGGCAGGAAGGAGGGGTGGAAGAACAATGGGGAATAATAAAAACTGCCATCACAGAGGTAACAAGCCTTTGTGTGAAGCAAATAAACAAAACAAAATGATGTAAGAAACCACTATGGTTCTCAAAGGAAGTGGCAGTGAAGGTTCAAGAGAAAAAGAAAGCATTCAGGTAGTACAAGGACTCACAGAAGGAGCAGGACAGAGAACTGTATCAGTTAAAGCAAAAGGAAGCTGGGAAGGCAGTCAGAACAGCAAAGGCCCAAACCGAGGAAAAGATAGCCAACTCACTTAAGAAGGGGGATAAAACCTTTTATAGGTACATCAGGGAGCGAAGGAAGACCAAGGGAGGGATAGTGAGGCTTAATAAAGGGGATGGAGGGTGGGCAGAGGGTGACTGTGAAAAGGCAGAGATACTAAACAAATATTTTTGCTCAGTATTTACAAATGAAGAGGGGGAAGTACCTAAAACAAACAGTAGAAACACTCTGGATACAGATGTTGATACCAGCCCATTTACAGAAGAAAGGGTTCTGAAAGAACTCTTAAAACTGAAGGTGGACAAATCAATGGGGCCTGATGGGATTCATCCCAGAATTCTAAAAGAACTAAGGGTAGAACTAGTGACACCACTGACTACCCTCTTTAACAAATCATGGGAGGATGGGGTGGTACCCGAGGACTGGAGGAGGGCAGATGTGATTCCCCTTCACAAAAGTGGGAGCAAGGCAGAAGCAGGAAACTACAGACCTGTTAGTTTAACCTCAGTGATAGGGAAAATGATGGAATCACTTCTGAAGGAAAGAATTGTTGAGTATCTAGAGGCCAGAGGGGCACAGAACCCAAGGCAGCATGGATTCACAGCGGGAAGGTCATGCCAGACGAATCTGATAAATTTCTTTGACGGGGTGACCAAAGTAGTAGATCAGGAAGGGGCTGTGAACATGGCCTACCTAGACTTTAGCAAGGCATTTGACACAGTCCACACAAAAGATTAATATACAAGTTAGCCAGCCTGGGAGTGGGTCCCAAGATGACAGCCTGGGTAAAGAATTGGCTGGAGAATAGAACACAGAGAGTAATAGTAAATGGGTCCACTCTGAAGAAAGGGGGTTACTAGTGGGTACGAGGTTCAGTATGGATCGGTCCTCTTCAATGTCTTTATAAGCGACATTGCAGAGGGACTGGAAGGAAAGTATGTCTCTTTGCAGATGACACAAAGATCTGCAACAGAGTTGATACACACGGTGGGGTGGAAAGGATGAGAAGGGACTTGGCAAGGTTGGAGGAATGGTCAAATGTATGGCAGCTTAGATTCAATGCTAAGAAGTGCAAGGTAATGCACCTGGGAAACAAAACCCAGGGGAAGAGTACACAATGGGGGTGAGATACTAACAACAACAAAAATGGAAAGGGACCTGGGGGTAGTCATATCTGATGACCTAAAGGTGGGCAAGCAATGTGAGAGGGCAGTAAGGAGGGCTGGGGGATACTGGGATGCATAGGGAGAGGCATCACCAGTAGAAAACAGGAAGTTGTTATCCCTCTGTACAGACAGCTGGTGAGACCTCATCTGGAGTACTCGTCCAGTTCTGGAGCCCAATCTCTGCAAAGACATAGACAGGATGGAAGCTGTCCAGAGGAGGCAACTAAAATGGTGCAGGGTCTGCACGGAAGACATATGAAGAGAGACTTAGGAGCTTAATATGTATAGCCTCGAGGAAAGGAGGAGAGGGGGACATGATAGAAACTTTCAAGTACCTCAAGGAATCAACAAAGTCCAAGAAGGTAGCATCTTTCAAAAAAAGAGGTGTGCAAGAACAAGGGGGCACAATTTGAAGATAGAGGGGGTGGCTCAGAGGTAATTTAAGGAAGTATTTTTTCACAGAGAGGGTTGTGGATGCATGGAACAGCCTTCTGAAGGAGGTTGTGGAGTCAAAAACAGTGGTGGAATTCAAGCATGCATGGGGCAGTCATAAGGCAATTCTAGGGGGTGGGGGTAGGAAGAAGTAGGCTGCTGGTTAACTAGGATCTGCAGCTTATCCATTAGGTAGGGAAATGGGCAGACTGGGTGGGCCAAGCGGTCCTTATCTGCCATCAAATTCTATGTTTCTATGTTACCGCTACTGTTTGTTCGCTGCCTGCTTTCTGTTTTGCTGGCGCGCATGCTTATGCTTTTCAGTAGCATTTCCATTGTCGATTTCATTACTGCTTCCTTCTGTGTCGCTGTTACCATTTGCATTTCTGTTTGCTTTTCTGTTACCGTTTGCATTTTCAGTACCGTTTGCATTTCCGTTTCCGTTAGCATTTGCGTTACTGTTTTTGTTAATGTTTGCTTTTCTGTTGCCATGAGCATTTGCGTTACCGTTTGTGTTACAATTTCTGTCTTCATTAACTTTTGCGTTTGTGTTTCTCTTAACGTTTGCCTTATCGTTCACATTTGCATCGCCATGTGCTTTACCATTTTTGCTTGCATTTGCGTTACAGTTAGGGTTACTATTTTATTTTACCTCACTGGTTCCATCACCGTTTGCATTACCATTACCATTTGTGTTTTGCGTTTGAGTAGTGCAGTGCAACATATTGTTTTAGCTATTTTGCTGCACTGTCTTCCGTGACACATAGCACAGCCATGTGTGGTTGATTGGTTTGAAAGTTGACAGGTAGAAAGACATTTGCTCAATGAACATGGCAGTTTTTGTTTGGTGAAAAGTTTTGTTCCTTTCCATAGTTATGGCCATTTGAAGTTGGCCGCTCCATGATCTGCCTCTTTACTGCATTTTCGTCTGTTACCAATTTTCATTTCAGTCAGTCATACAGTTTTTACAGCGTAGTGACAAAATCACATGGTGGGACCAGCGCCTACCACCACATTCCATTCAATATTTATAGTCCACATTCTCAAAAAGAAGGAAATTCATGGCAAAAAAATCCATTTAATGCGTCAGGGTTGTTCCACGGAGACAAAAGTGAGGAAATTCAGTGTTAGGGCTGAAAACCCTAACTGCGCATTCCCCCCATCACCACCACACACACATATACATGCAAGTAGGGGAAGGACCAAGGCAACACAACCAATCACACACAACCAGCAGCAGGTAACAGGAATAACATACAACTATGTAAACCATAAAACCACACACCCATGCTCCCATCGGGCTGTGGCATGGGGTCATCACTGCTAACTCTCCTCCCGGACATTCCATGCACTGCTAAACACATACCACTACAGACAACTGGACATCTTGGGCCACACGCTGCCGCCAACACATAACACAGACTACAAGTATGGTATTTTGGGGTTCACAAGATCCAAAACAGGATTTTGCACATTCCCTGAAATACTTTTGAAAATCACTTTCTCAAATGCGAAAGTGTCGTGCTATGACACTTTTGTGTTTGCAAAACTGTTTTGTGAAAGTATGCTCCTAATGACTGCACATCTTTGCCATTATCCTGCAAGCAAATGATTTGGTTCTTTTGGCTGAAATTTGCAGGGTGGCAAGAACTGGTCCCACAGATGTGCTTTTTCCTGCTATTGTGCTAAAATACTTAAGGATTACAAAGTTACACTGTTCCAAAATTGATCAATTTGCCTAGACTAACATTGCAGTACCCATCACGCTTTTAGCCACCATATATGTTGAAAATGAGTGAAATTACACCATTTTCGCTACTGCCAGCTTGGTTCATCTTTATGTGAATAACCCCTCGAAGAACAACTTTGTAAATAATGTATGATATCTGAAGTTGTATTTCTCCATTTCCTACAGTATCACAGGTATACACCTCCTGCTGGATGTGTGTGATTGGTTGTGTTGCCTTGGTCCTTCCCCTACTTGCATGGCTGTGTATGTGTGTGGTGGGGTGGGGAATGCACAGTTAGATTTTCAACCCCAATAATTCGAATTTCCTCGCTTTTGTCACTGTGGAACAACCCTAACTGATGCATTAAATGGAGTTTTTGCCATGAATATATATATATATTTTACTGTGTAGCAGAATTATAACACTTTGAAATTTTGGAATTTCCTTAGAAAATGCGTAAAGGAAACTCATATCTGATTGGCTCTAACAGCCTGGGACACAGGCTGTTATTTCTCAACAACGCCCGCCAAATAACAAGTACTACTTTAGCATGCCCCATTACTAAGGAAATCCTAGGCACCCAAATTGCAAAACATAAGCCGCCATCTTTTCCACCACTCGCTTATCGAGATTTACCCATAACACAGAATAACAGGAGCCAAACTGTCCCACTAAAAACAAAAAGCAAACACATTTTTGTACTGAAGAAAATCCATCCCTCATGAGTAACACTACCAAATGCTATCCCCATTCAGCCACACTGTTTTCCTGGAAAATAAAATAAAATTTGGAAGCAACACAAAAGCGTTTTTTTTAATACCACGGTCCTTTGCCATACTGAACACTTCCGTTCATGTCAGCTCACAGCATGTTATCACGCTAGCTCTGGGAAATCATGCCACATTTGAAAGGCCATCAAAAACATGTACCTCTCTTCACAGCCAGTCTCCAGATCAGCAGGCTAGTATTTCTCTGTTCCCACTGACGCTCATTATAGAAATCAAAATAAAGTACTCTCATCTGTCCTGTGTGTGTTTGTGGTGGTGGTGGTGGTGGGGGGGGCATCAGGAGAAAATGCAGCAAAATGATGCTTAACCTGGACAGCATGCTCATGTAAATAAAATTTAAAAACAAAAATAATGCAGCGCTCTCCAGTGGTGATTTCACAAATGCAGGCACTACTTTACTATAAGAATTATTTATAATAGTTTTTTATTTATTTTTTAAATATGTATTTTTTAGTTCTGTATATATTTTTTGAAAGTCACCTATAGCCCATTTTCTAAGTGTAATAATACCCTCCAGGGTGGGCATTATGCGATATAACGGACCTTCCAGGGACTATAAGGCCCTCCACCTGCGGCGTCGGGCCTCATTATGCCCTTGGGTGGTCTGTTATATCCCAATAACATCCACCCTATCAGTATTATTACTTACTCAGGGTAACATTGTGATGGTTGGGGTACTTTTCAGATGCTATATCTTGAAAATGCTTTGAGATACAGTTTCAGTGCTATGGGTAGTTTAGTACACCTTTGGGTGTACTAAGTTGTTTTGCATGTTACTATGCTCTGTTTCAAACTGTTGGTGAATTGTAACGAATGAGGCACATATGATCCATACTGTGGTATGCATTATCAACATGGCAGCAGTACTGCTTTGCAGGGCACAATGGTATCACAACACACTCTGCACTGATGGGAATCCCACATGCAAATGAGGGACAATTACATACAGTAGGCATGGATGGAAGCATAGGGCCTGCAGAGCTCTGTGCCCCCACTGCTCACTATGGACTGATGGGAGTGCAGGGCCCAGAGGGCCCTACAGTCCCACATGGAGATTAGGGATAAGTACAATAGGCATGTATAGGAGCACAGGGCCCTATCACTCAGTATAGACTAAGAAAGAAGCACAGGGCCCTGGAGGTCCCGGTGCTTGTACATGAAATGAGTGACAGTTGCAACAGGCATGGTTGGGAGCACAGGGACCTTCTATCGCTCCCATAATCAAATAAGGTTACAATTATACTTTCTCAAAAAGTAAGGAAATTAATTGCAAAAAAACTTCATTAACACACCATTAGGGTTGAAGCATCAAAAGTAGGGAAATACAACCTTAGGGCTCCCAAGCCTAAGACCCCACTCCACTGTACATGCAGGAACAGGCATGAGGGGCGTGTTTTGGGGTTGTAACCCTAATGCTCACCCAATTCTCCTATGCTGTATCTATCTTACCTTATTTACACATGGAATGGGGTGAGCATTAGGGTTCACAACTCAAAACACACCCTCATGCCTGTTCCTGCATGCACAGGAAGGTGTGGTCTTAGGCTTGGGAGCCCCAAGGTTGTATTTCCCTACTTTTGATGCTTTAACTAATGGTGCATTAACAAAGTTTTGCAAAGAATATATATCTATATATATATATGTATATATACATACATACCTTTTTGCCTTTACAAATTTCTTCTTGAGTAGTAAAAACCAACGAGAACATGGTGAATCATAAAATGATGTGTCACTCTTTAAGCTTTATGAATTCTTTCACAAGTACTAAAACCTGTAAAGAACATGGTGAAAAAGTGTCAATTGTTCAAAATGAAAGTTATACATGGTGCAACAAGAAAAGCTGAGCACCACTGCTGTTATGTACATTAATGAGTACCACACAGCAACATTGTGTAAGCAAAACAGGCTTTATTTACTTACAAAATAGCAGGCATTACCATTGTGATAGCCCCTTCTATGGAAACACTGGCAGATAACCAGAAAAAAAATTCTGATCTGTTTGACAGTTCAGTGCATCATCATCAGGGAGTGCTGGCTGTCTTCTGCTGCCAACTTAAGTGCCACAGCATTAGAAGATACAGTGCGTTTTTTGCTCTGTATTGCCAGTGTGGGCATGCCAGGTGGTGGGGTGGGCTTCTCAGTTCTTTTGTATGCCTCAGCTTTTTCACTTGCTGCAGCCATTATCTTTGTAAACTGGCCATTCATTCATGACATTGAGCTCTAGTTCCTTTTTGCAGTAGCCACTGGGAAGGAACTGTAATGTCCCAACAGTTTGGAGGCATTCATTTGAGGGACACTGGAAGACCACTGTTGGCTGCAATATTCAGTGACCTAGGGAGTAATGATCAATTTGTAACTTTGATTCTACTTCAGACTTAAATGAAGGAGCAACAACGGAAAATCCATTCATCAGTTTCTGATGTAGCTTTGGCATTCAAAACTTAGAGAAAGTTGCTCTGAGGGCCACATGGTAATAATGGCACAAAGCTACTTTAGAAGCCTATGTGAAGGTTGGGAGAGTATCTAGGGTGCTCAGAGTAATTAAATGGCCTGTTATGACCATGAATAGGAACATTTCATGCAGGACTGGCATACAGCACAACAACAGGCATCATTGCTGTTTGTTAACTACCTCATAAGAGATTATGCCTTACAGCAGGATGAACTGCAAGCCAAGTTAAAAAGTAAAGAGGAGACATTAGCCACGCTCAAATACCATTCTGATTTTGACACTTTTGAGCTTGAATTAAAATGACCACAGAGGCTCAGGATAACAAGATCAAAGTACAGAAGCAGGTCAGATCTGAGCAGGATCAACAGGATTATCCCCTGGTACGAGGTTTTATATGGAAGAAAGGGACTAATAAGAGATCCAGTGCCCTAAACAGCCATGATCCCTGGTTAAAGGTTAAAGCACAAATAAAAGCCAGAACCTGTTGTTCTCCCCCAGATCTGAAGGCTGCCTTACTCAAAGAGATTACCTCTGGAAAAAGGCTTTAAATCTTGTGCTGGACGAGACTGGTGTCTCTTAGGGCATCTAGAAATGTCTGTACTAAGTTGGTCAGAGAGGCCAAAGCCAACTTTTATCAAACGAGCTACTCTCGCATCAAACTGCCCTACCAAGTTCTGGTCCACCATAAAAGAGCTATCTGGCCACTCTCAAGAAGTGTGCTTCCTTCCAAAATTACCACTCTAATATTATCATTAACGATAAATTAGAGATACTGCAGGCTTTCAACAATCACTTTGCCACTGCTGGTCTGGCCTTTGATAATGCATCTGTAAGTAGCCTTCTTCCTCAGACCAACACTCAGCCTTCAGAACCAAGTAGCAATAACATGGACTTCTCCTTTTCACCTACCACCATAAAAAAGTTGAAGATCTTCTTCTACGACTAGATACTAAAAATATGCTGGGGCCTACTCCTTCGACCCATATTTCTTGAAAATAGCATACCATATACTGCACACCTATAACACACCTATTCAATCAGTCCCTAGCACAAGGCTCCATCCCGAGGCATGGAAAACTGCTCACATCATTCCCCTGTTTAAAGCAGGGGACCCCTGTGACCTAAATAACTATAGACCAATCTCCCTTCTTCCCATACTTTCAAAACTTCTGGAAAAAATTGTGGATACGCAGCTGAGATCTTTCTTAGACAATGCTAGACTACTCAACCCAATGCAGTCTGGCTTTAGAGCTAAGCATAGTACAATCACGGCACTGGCAAAAATTACTAATGATTGGCAATGGGACCTAGGCAACAAAATATTTGTTTGTGCCATGTTTCTGGACCTCAGTAAGGCCTTCGACACTGTCGACCACTGCCTCACCTTTCCACCTTAAAAACTATAGGCATTGGCTCAACTGCACTGGGATGGTTCCAAGACTGCCTTTCTGATAGACAGCAACAAATTAAGGCTGATGGAGAGATTTCTCCACTTAAACCGATAAAAAGAGGTGTCCCCCAGGGCTCCATACTGGGCCCATTACTGTTTGCCATTTATATCAACAGCTTGGATGTAGGCATCAAAGATGCCAGTATTCACTTGTTTGCTGATGACACAGTGCTCTACTTAAGCTGGGAATCACCTGAAGCTGCCTGCGCTGAGTTACAAGCTGACTTTAATACTCTGCAGTACCAGCTCCTTAGCAAAAAGTTACTACTAAATGCAAAAAAAAACAAGGCCATTCTTTTCTCACCATCAGGCCCAGGGGCTTACTCTGCTGTCGCTAGTCCATTACCATCAGTCTCTACTTTATTAGGAGAAAATCTTGAATTTGTGACTAAATTCAAATACCTGGGTATTTGGCTAGACAACAAACTCACTTTTGTGGAACACATAGAAGAACTGCTGGAAAAACTGAGGCAGAGACTTGGTCTTTTTTTCAGAATTAAACGCCTCTTGACCACAGACGCAAAGAGACAGCTTGTCTAATCTATGTTCCTTTCATTAATTGACTATGCCAACTTCATTTATGGGCTGGCCATTGCCCTGCCTCATATCTTGCAAAACTGGATGTACTATATCATAGAGCACTGAGATTTATAACTGGCCTCCCATATTCCACACATCACTGCTCTTTATATGCAGCCGTAGGGTGGCCCTCCCTTCAATACAGGTGATATAGAAATGCAGCTCTATGGACGCTCTGAGCCCTTACCAACAAACTCCCACAATACGTTGTTGACTGTCTTCCTCTTAGTCCTATTAGGAACTATGCCCTAAGAAGTCAATCGCAGATTTCTTTGAATGTCCCAAGGGCCAACACTTGCTTTGGAAGGGCCGCCATAAGCTATGCCCTGCCTACTCTCTGGAATAGGATACAAAAATCGTTGAGACTTAGTTCACCTGTCAGTCTTGCCTTCTTTAAGACCCTCTATGACAAGACGTTTGCTGAAATCTGTAATTGCTTCTATCGCTCCTAGCAGCTTGACTATTGTTCCTCTCTTCTTCAACACAAGTCCCAGCTGCTTATCCAAATCAGCCCTTGCCACTACTACTCCCCCCCTCCTCTGCCCCACTTGCCCTTAGCACCCTCTGCATCCCTCTTATTCACCACCCCCCTTCTGCCGCATTTACCTAAGGCTTACACACTGTTATTCGCACCTCCATAGCTTAGGAATTTCCATCCAGGCCTGTAACGTGTTTCTGTTGGACAGGAATATGAATAATCTTTCTTTTTTTTCTTCTATGGTTTGTATATGACATCCATATACATCCTACTCCTGTGGGAACTGTATCTATATATTACGTTTGGGTTGTGTTATGTATATCTTTCTTGTACATGTAACTTGGAATGTAAATACTCTGCTCCTATCAGTATTGTAAACATGTTGTTCCTTTTGTATTATGTATATTTATATGGAACTGTACAATTTTCCCTGCCAACAGCAGGTCCACCTTGTAAATGAGCTTGCTCAATGGTGATCGCCTGGATAAATAAAGATTTGATTGATTGATTGATTGAGATCTGGTCCAAGGGGAAATAAAGGTTGTACCCTAATAAAGTCCATTTAAAATAACACAACACAAGACCATTTCACATCCACAAGTGAATTAGGGATGGACTCATTGGATGATATTTATAGAAACTGCCACAACAGCAGCATCACAACCAGAGATTTCCACTCCAAGACACAGTGTGAGATCGGTACAATTTACACCAGACACAAAAGGACAGGGTGGTGGATAGAAGAAGTTGCAGGGACAAATACCACACAAGTCTGAGCCAAACAGGGGGGAAGGCCAAGAACAAGAAGTTGAATGTGGGGGATAGAAGTAAACATTACAAATCTCTCCTCATTTGAACTACTATTACTCAATAAAATATATTGAGTAAGAGTTTAAGTTTCATCCCTGGCTGTGAGGCCCGTGACTTTGACTTATATGTGAACCTCAAAAAACTTTTGAAGAAACTTAATTTAAGAGTTTAGTTTGATTAAAATAACACAAGTGAGACATCTTCACAGTCGGTGGGGAATGAGTCACAAAATTCTGATTCTGTTCCAATTGAATCACTCTCCTCCATGGTAAACCATACCCTTCTCAAGACCGCCTCCATGTACATTCTTCAACATTCTGCTGCAGTTGTAGTTTTTGAGAGGGCATGTCTCATTGCCATCGAGAACATGTTTAGTGATAGGAACCACAGTTTGTTAATATTACAGCTTCAAAAGACAGGCAATACAGAAACTGTAGACAAACCCTATGTTATTAATAATAATAATAATAAGTTTATTTGTTAGTACAATATCAAAATTATCAATCATCAAATTCTAAAACAATACTCACACAAATAAAAACAAGTAAAACTTTTAAATATTCAGTTGTCCAGTACTAAAATCAGGAAAAGCACATGCAAACAGATATGTTTTTAAAAGCAGTTTTAAAGCTCTCCACTGTCTGGCACTCTCGTACTCAACGAGGTAGAGAATTCCACAGGGAGGGAGCAGCAAAGACAAAAGCCCAAGCTCCCAAGGTCTTCAAACACACCCTGGGAATCTCTAGCAATCCCTCTTTGGTTGAGTGGAGCAGTCTGAGGGGGCAGTAGGGGCTCAGAAGCACCTGCAGGTTACTCAGATCCAGACCGTGTAGGGCTCTAAAAGTCAGCAAGCCAACTTTAAAGGTGATCCACCACTAAACAAGCAGCCAGTGCAGAAAGCGCAGCACAGGTGAAATATGACTGGATCAAGTTGACCCAGACAATAACCTGGCCGCAGCATTCTGCACTAGCTGCAAGCAGTAGATATCAACCCCAGGAAGCCCTAGGTACAGGGAGTTACAGTAGTCACGGTGCGAGGTCACAAAAACGTGGACCAAAGTTGGATGGTCGCCAGACCGAACAAGGTGCTTAATCTGGGCGCTGTTTCTCCGATGATAAAAAGAGGACTTGACCACAGCTGACACCTGTGAATGAAGTGTCAGCCCATCATCAAATATCACCCCGAGATTCCGCACCTGTTCAGAGGTCAAGAAGCCTTCTGACAAGGGTGGTTCTTTCATCCTAATGGACACATAAGACTACAATAAAGAGATCTGGTGATAGTTAGCCAACACTGACTTTTGTTTGGGACCGAAAAGCAATCTTACTAACAAGTTCAAAGCAGAAATTGATTTATATTTACAGGAGTACCATGAGTCATGAAATCATCTCTAAGACAGCCTTGAGTACCTGACTGTACCTGACTGTCATACAGTTGGTAAGACCCACGAGATACATCCTACCAAAGGTCCACAGAAGTTTGTACAGTCACCTAGGATGGACGAATGTATTGGGCATAGGGTACCTGATGGAGCAATTATCTCGTTTTTTGGATGACCACAGAAAGGAAATTGTCCCCACCTTACAATCATATGTCAAGGACACAACCCACATATTGGGTGTCCTGGGGGAACTTAAGTTATTTCCGTCTGACTTCTGGTAACTATGGACATTGTGTCATTGTACACCAGTGTCACCCATGAGGAAGGGACTAAGGGCTCTCTAGATGTGGTTAGATGCAGCAACCAGGTACAGCAATCCATTTGAAGGTTTCTATGTAGACTCTCTGAATTCATTTTGAAGTGTAATACCATCCTCTTCTAGGGCAGTATTTTCTCCAGGTGAAGGGCACGATGATGGGAGCAATTTTTGCTCCCAACTATGCTAGTCTTTACCTGGGCCTCTGGGAGAAGAAGGCTGCATATGATGCTGTGCTCAACCCTTACCTAGACAAGGTGTACTTGTGCTGTAGGTTTACAGAGGATGTATTAATGGTGTGGTGTGTGTGTGTGTGTGTGGGGGGAGGAGCTGTTGGATTTTGGGGTCCTTTTGGAACAGTCGTATCCAAGTATAAAATTCACTGTGAACTATCATTTGGATAATGTGACCAGTTTGGATTTGAGTATAGATAAGGCCAGCTTGGATACACTGGTCACTGATTTATACAGGATATGTATGGATAGAAACAGCATCCTCCAAGCCAGCAGTTGCCACCTACGCCACACTATCAATAATATACTGAAGTCTCAATTCTGCAGAATTAAGAGGCACTTTTCAGAGGAACATACCTTTGAACAAAGATCTAGGGAGATGCAGCAATATTTTTTTGACAGGGGGTTCAATAGGCAATTGATTGGCCAAGTTAAGCAGGAAGTTGGGAGGGTGCCACGAGAAAATTTGTTGGCGTATAAATCCAAAAATGCCACTACATTGAGGGGATTAGTTTGATAACTCTCTACTCAATACATAGCAGTAAGATCTAGGACATCCTTAGAAAAAAATGTCACAGCCTGGCTATGGAGCAAGCTTTGAAGGAGGTATTAGAATTTGCACCTAGGATTGCCCATAGGATGGCACTAATCTCTCTGATTTGTTGGTCCATAGTTAGCAACCCTTTGAAAATAAACACCATATGAATTGGCTACCAAGTGCACCTGCTTGCTGCTACACATGAAGACATTGTCAATACTGTAATGTTATTAAAAAAAGTAAGATGTTCCACACTGTAACTAGCAGAAAAAGAGTACAAGATCTTGAAATTTATTAATTGCAGCACCCAGAGGTAATTTATCTTGCCACTTGCACCCATCAGTCCTTTTATGTGAGGAGAACAAAACATGTCCTCCAGGTTAGGATGGGTGAGCACTTGTGTTCTGTGTCAAACCAGGATGGTCATAGTGCTCTGTACGATCATATAGAACACAAAATGGGACTCAACACCACTTCCCATTTTGTGGGCTTGAGGAAGTGGAGATTGGGCAGACGGAAGGGGTTCTGGACACTGCTTTCCAAAAGAGGCTCCTTTTGATCTATGAGTTAGGGGCTTTGGAATAGCCAGGGATCAATGACAAATATTGAATTGCAAGCCATTCTGAAATGACTTGCTATCATATGTATTGCCTTTCAATGTCCAGTGAACCATGTTATGTGATCTTTTAGCCCTCATTTTTCCCTATGGTGCTATTTGACTTGTGTTTATTACCGATTCCATGAGTTTCTGCAATGTTCTTTATTTTGATGTTCATTACTATAATATAAGGAACCTTCGTCAATATTTGGCGTTTTACATTAATTGTAATTATTTGTGGTATAGCGTTTTTGGCATGAGCATAAGCATAGTGCATGATCCGTTTATCTATTCGTTTTAAGGGGACATCAATTATGCTTGAGGTGCTGTGCAATTCAGTGCTGGGTCATGGTAATCTACTGCTTTGATCTCGTTAATTTTTTGTAAATTTTTTTTTTCATATTGCCAGCAGCTTTGTTTGTTATCATGACAATCTGCACAGCGATGGCTGCACCTAATGTGGTACAATGTGTTTGTTGATATCATTATATGTCTTCAGCCTTCTTTTCACATCCTTCTTTTTTCTCTCTATTCCTCTATTCCCCTTTCATACCTCGTTTTTCTGTTCTGTTTCCCTCTGTTTGTCATCTCACCCCTTCTTTTTACCTTACTTTCTTGTTGTCTGAAGAGATACAGATTTTATAATGGCTCTCACTTTATGAAAATACAGGTCTCCTTCAGACTGCACTGAATTTAAAAGTTAAAAACAGTTTTTATTCCATTTTTCTGCACTTTTTGCACTTGGGTGTTGTAAGTATTGATATTAATTCTTGCACTTGATTTTAACAATGCACTGTATATTTAAATAGAAACATACAAAATAGACTTTGATGGCAGATAAGGACGCTTAGCCACCAGTCTGCCCATTTCCCTACCTATTGGATACGCTGCAGAGCCTAGTTAACCAACAGCCTACTTCTTCTTACCCCCCACCAGAATTGCCTTATGTCTGTCCCATGCATTCTTGAATTCCCACTGATTTTGACTCCATGACCTCCTCAGGAAGGCTATTCCATGTGTCCACCACCCTCTCTGTGAAAAAAATACTTCCTCACATTGCACCTGAGCCATCTCCCCTCTATCTTCAAACTGTGCCCCCTTGTTCTTACACATCTCTTTTTCTGAAAGATGCTACCCTCTTGGACTTTGTTGATTCCCTTGAGGTACTTGAAAGTTTCTATCATGTACCCCCTCTGCCTCTTTTCCTCGAGGGTACACATGTTAATCTTCTTTAGTCTTTCTTTGTATGGTTTCTGTTGCAGACCTGCACAATTTTAGTTGCCTACCTCTGGACTGCCTCCATCCTGTCTATGTCCTTGTGGAGATGAGGTCTCCAGAACTGCACACAGCACTCCAGATGGGGTCTCACCAACCGTCTGTACAGAGGGATGACAACTTCCTGTTTTCTACTGGTGATGCCTCTCCTTATGCATCCCAGTATCCTTCCAGCCCTCCGTACTGCCTTCTCACATTGCCTGCCTACCTTTAGGTCATCTGATATGACTACCCCAAGGTTCCTTTCCATTTTGTTGTTGTTAATACCCCTCCCCCATTGTGTACTCTTCCCTTGGTTGTTACTTCCCAGGTGCATTACTTTGCACTTCTTTGAATTGAATCTAAGCTGCCATACTTTTGACCATTCCTCCAACCTTGCCAAGTCCTTCTCATCCTTTCCACCATCCACTTGTGTATCAGCCCTGTTGCAGATCTTTGAGTTATCTGCAAGGGGCATACTTCTCCTTTCAACCCCTCTGCAATGTCCTTATAGACTTAGAGGACCGGCCCCAATAGTGAACACTACGGTATCGTCGCTAGTAACCCCCTTTCTTTGGGTGAACTCCTTTTACTATTACCCTCTGTGTCCTGTTGCCCAGCCAGTCTTTCACCCAGGCTACCACCCTGGGACCCACTCCCAGGCTGGCTAACTTGTTTATTAATCTTTTGTGTGGGACTGTGTCAAATGCCTTGCTAAGGTCTAGGTAGGCCATGTCCACGGCCCCTCCCTGGTCTACTACTTTGGTCACTGAGTCAAATAAATCTATTAGATTCATCTGACGTGACATTCTTGCTGTGATTCCATGCTGCCTTCGGTTCTGTGCCCCGCTGGCCTCTAGGTACACAACAAGTCTTTCTTTCAGAAGTGATTCCATCATTTTCCCTACCACTGAGGTCAAATTAACAGGTCTGTAGATTCCTGCCTCTGCCTTGCTCCCACTTTTGTGAAGGGGAATCACATCCACCCTCCTCCAGTCCCCAGGTACCACACCATACTCCCATAATTTGTTAAAGAGGGTAGTCAGTGGTGTCACTAGTTCTCCCCTTTGTTCTTTCAGAATTCTGGGGTGAATCTCATCAGGCCCCATTGCCTTGTCCACCTTGAGTTTTAGGAGTTCTTTCAGGACCCTTTCTTTGTAAATGGATTGGTATCGCCCCCTATCCAGAGTGCTTCTATTGTTTGGTTTAGGTACATCCCCTCCTCTTCTTTTGTGAATACTGAACAAAGTATTTATTCAATATCTCTGCCTTTTCACTGTCACCCTCTGCCCACCCTCCCTCCCTTTAGTAAGCCTCCACTACCCCATCCCTGCTGCAGCAGTTAAACCAGCAGCAGAAGACAGCTGGCACTCCCTGATAATTCGTTGAACTGCAAAACTGGTCCAAGTGCCTTTTCTGGTTTTGTTCCCATGGAAGGAGCTAGCACAATAGAAGTACCTGTTGTTTTGTAAGTAAATAATGCCTGTTTGTGCACATGATGTTGCTGTGGGGTACTCATTAATGTACATAACAGCAGTGGTGCTCAGCTTTTCTTGCTGCTCTGTGTTGCCAGAGTGAGCATTCCAGGCAGAGGGCAGGCTTCCCAGTTCTTTGTTAAGTAATACATGAACAAAAATGTCATGTTGCAAAACAAGAAATTTACTACACTGAAAAAAATCTAGAGTACAAAATCCTTAACAGCACATTTTAACACATGCAGGTAGATAGTATGACACACATGGCAGAGCTATGGGTCAGACCCACGGGTCTGCATGACAGATCTGCTGCTTTGTGCAAGGCCCTGCACAGTTAGCTGCAGGTCCAGTGCCATGCATGAGGGGTCAGCTGTGGGCCCAGCACAAAGAAAGATGAAGTTTTAGTTGTTGTATATCTTTCTCAAAAAGTAGGAAATAAACTGTGAAAAAAAAACACATTAGTGCATCTGTTAGGGTAATAAGGCCACAAAAGCCAGAAACTGTGGTATTATGGTTTTTCTACTATAATGTCCACCCCCTCCTCATCACCTACCCTCATGACCCTTGGCCAAGCTACAGGTCCAGGTCTATCCCACACAGATCTGCTACTTCACCTACGGGCCCTATGGCCATCTGCAAAGCATGTTATAACGCCCACCCCACCCCATCCCCATCTACTTTCCTCATTCAGAAGCCCAGCTTAAATGTCTGGGGCTCTCCAACATGGATCTATGACTTCACATGTGGGCTGCAGCGCCCTGTTCTAAATGACCTAATGACCCTGCATGATGGATTTTCTTCTTTGGGCCAGCAGGGCCATGTGCTGGTCAAGCTACAATTTCAGGTTATGCACCACTGCTATGCTGCTTACAAGTAGGAGCCACAAGCCCATGTGCAAGGCTAGCTGTAGGTCTGGGGCACTGCAGCACATGTGAGCTGCTTTCTGTATGGCGTGTAAGTCCCTACACAAAGCAATGTATAAGTGTAGTGCCCTTCCCTGCAGGTCTGCTGGGGCCCTTGCACCAAGCAAGCTACAGGTCCAGGGACATACACTGCAGATATACTTCTTCTTGTACAACTTGCAGCATCCTGTGCTAAGCAAACTACTGGTATGGGTCCATGCCTCATGAGTCAAGTACTTTGCAAACAGCTGTACATCAAATAAGACATCTATGGGGAAATGGGAAATTGTTTAACTGGGAAAGGCACACTAAGCCAGAGTTTGTTTCCAGATGCAACTTGGTAGTACAATGAAGTTAGGTGACTTGCTCAGGGTCTCACAGTATGCAAGTGGGGGATGATGGGATTCAAACCCAGGTCTCCAGGTTTACAGCTCAGTGCCCTTAACCACTATGCTATACTGCCTCAATCTATGGACCAGGTACATTGGCCAAAGAAGCAAATCCATAGTGCAGGGCTCCAGACCTATAGGTAATTGCTTACAGAACTCGACACATGTGAAGTGACAGATTTCATGGAAGGGCCCAAGACCTGTAGGCTGTGCTGGGTCAAGGATAGTGGATGGGAAGGGGTAGGCATTATAGCTTGCTTTGTCAGGGCCATATTGCCAATAGGAAAAGTAGCACATAGAAAAGTAGGACTCTGTGTTGCCTTTGTGTTGCCAGAGTGAACATGCCATGTAGGAATGTAGGCAGTGTGGAGTGGCAGTATAGCCTAGAGGTTAGAGTAATGAGCTGTGAATGAACTTAAGTACCTACAGACCTGGGTTTGATTCCACAACCTCCACTTGCATACTGTGTGACTCTGAGCAAGTCATGCAACCAGCCCAAAGCTCCCGGGTCACCCCTGAAAACAGACAATTGTGAATAGTGGGCCTTACACAGTTAACAAAGAATAGATATGATGTACCTGGACCTGTAACTTGGGAGACAGCATTAGAGTTTAAAAACCCCAATGCCTAATTTCCTGACTTTTGTGGCTTTATATCCCTTTTTTCTTTAAAAGTTTAATAATTTACAGGATAAGTTCTATGAGAAACTAGTCTTGTTTACAGAACATTCCAAGTCATATCGTTCAACTTATAAGACATACTTAGGTATTTAAACAGTCAGATACATAAGCAATAAATACAAAGACAAATGTGCATTATCAAGACAAACCAACAAGTACAGTAATGATAAGTCCTTTGTTATATCATGTACAATTAGGTAAAACAACTACAAATAAGTTTTTCTTGTAAGAGCATTGTCTTCAAATTTTGTTTAAAACTTTCAAGGAAAGTGAATTTCATAATGAAGGAGGAAGTTTGTTCCAAGAGAGGGCTTCATATGAAAAACATTTTCTGCCAAAATATGTTCTAACTCTAGGTAAGACTACCCCTCAGTCTGCAACATTTCTGAGATTATGACTATGGGTAGAAACAAATAATCTATCCAATAAATATGATGAAGTATAATGATTTACAGTTTTATAAATCAAGGATCGCCAGTGAGAGGTACATTGGGATGAAGGAGATAACCGATTTAATTGCGTAAGTAATGTATAGTGGTGTTCAGTCCTTTTTAAATTTAGGATAAAATGTAAGAGCTGGTAATAAACAGAATCAACTAAGAGAAGGTTTGAGGCATTGGCATTTTGATAGACTGTGTCACCATAATCTAGGATGGGCAAGATTACCTGAACCATAATTAATTTATGGTCTAAAAATGACAGGCAGTGTCTGTCCCATTGTAAGCATCCTGGGCACTGCCGAGTCCTTATGATAGTGGAGTCTATGTGGGATTTAAAGGTTAAAGTAGAATGAAAAATAAGGCCAAGGTACTTACATTTGTATACAGACTGTAGAGGATTGCCATTTAGGATAATGTAAAAGTCAGGAAGTGCTTGATTAATGTTAAACTGGGCCCCAAATAACACTGAGTTTTTTTATTATTTATTAGCAGGAGGTTATTTTGAAAAAACATTGAACAATTCTATCAAAGTCTTCCTGAATAGTGTTTGTTAGAGATGTAAGATTTTATGGTTGAAAAGAGAAAAGTGTCATCAGCATATCGACAAACCATACATTTATTAACTACTGAAGGCAGGGGATCCACAAACAAGTTGAAAAGAATAGGACTGAGAAGAGACCCCTGAGGCACCTCTGTGAGTATAGAAAGAGAAGAAGACAGACACTCATCCCATAGAACAAACTGAGATAATGAAGGTAAGAAAACCAAGAGACACTATTAGAAGAAACCCATAAGAATGTAAACATACTAAGAGTAACTGATGATTAATAAAGTCAAAGGCTTTGGACAAGTCAATGAAAACAGTACCTACTCAGTGTACGTATAGCTTCATTCAAAAAACACATATTAGATACTGGCATTCAGAAGAAGCCTCTGATTGGTTTGGGTCCTATTTGACTGATAAAAAGCAGTTAGTCACTGTAGGGAGCGAACACTGAGATATAAGCGTCAGTCATTAGAGGGTATCACACAGGGATCAGTACTAGGCCCAACATTATTTTTAATTTATATATATCAAGTTATGGATGCTATCCACAATACCAGAACACAGTTATATAAGCAGATGATACTGTCATGGTAGAAACATACTTAACCTAAGATCAAATGATGCAAAACTGCAAACATATTTTTGAAAATATGCGCATGTGGTTTGGGGAATCTAGGTTAGTCCTAAATAGTAAAAAATCTAAGAACTTATATTCATCAGGTAAAAATACATCTAAAACTGTTTCAAAAATCTCAAAGATTAAATTAAAAACAAATAAAGGCAAACTTCTTGAACAAGTTCCTGAAGATAAGTACCTCAGAGTATGGATAAATCAAAACCTAAATTTTGAATACCGTATTACTAAAAGCGACAGAAAATTTAAATAAAATTAGGTGCTTTCAGATATTCAAAATACTGTAATAGAACACAAGCGTAAAACTATTGTATATCAACTCTTAGCACCTGGTACTGGATTATGGACACCATGGGTGGGATATTCAGAAGGTTGCGCCCGGTCTGCGATATTCAAAGGGAATATGCCTACCACAAATCGATGCGCCAGAAGCGCATCAATATTATATATCGGCGCCAAATTAAGTGTGTACCCTTTATGCTCTGCACATCCCAATATTTAGCCGGGATATTGAGCCCATGCAGGCACTGACGCCCCCTACTTGCAGTGCACACAGTTGAGCCAAAAAAGGAGCAACAGCTGGCCACCACGGGTGAGTTGCCATATTGCGAGGTGCAACCGCAGCGGCTACCAGCTGTGGGTATACCGAGCTCTGGCGGCACCTTCGTGGTATGATCCCCATGCCTGATCGAGGGCATATGTAACATTATGAAGGTCCACTATCCCTGGTAGTCAGTGGACTGCTGCACAGCCGATCACAGGCAGAAGGATAGGTAATATCCCCCTATATCCCTGGTGGTCCAGTGGACTGCAATCGCAGCTCAATCGCGGGCATCAGTAGACAAAATATGAAAAACAATCCATTCCCTGGTGGTCAGAAGTGCCCCCTCATCAAGCCCACTGAGCCCCAGCACCGCTCCCCGGTCAGTGGCGGGCAGCAACTCACCTGGCCGCCCCGCCACCGCTGACTGACTCCGTGCGGCGGCGGTAGGGCTGTACGCCCATTGGTCCCAAGCGTGGAAAATGGGCATGCAACCCTGCTGCTGCTGACACAGACGAATATGTGAATGGATCCATTCCATATCTGAACTGTCATGTATGTCACGAACTGCACCCATTGTACACTGTGAACCAATGGGCATACAGCCCTATCTGAGTCAATCCCGGCAGGCAACGGGCAGCTGAAGTGAAAACTGCACCCGCCCGCTGACAGAAACGAAAATCGACCAGGAAGCTCCAGTGGCAAAAATGAGAAAGAAATACGCTGAACCACCGAAATGAATAATTTCCTATTTTATTACAGCATACATTAGGCTATGTGTCCTGAACCCACCAAGGAACTATAGAATTTCCTTCATATTGGTACATATGCCCGTGACCGGGCTGCAGGCAATCCACTAGACCACCAGGGATATAAGGCGTTTTCATATTGGTACATATGCCCGCTGATTGGGCTGCGAGCGGTCCATTGGACCACCAGGGATATAGGACGTTTTACATTTCATACATATGCCTGCGATCGGGCAGTGGGGCACTTTGCCGCTTGTACGGGGGTATCGGTCCCCAACGGCTGCAGCCTGGCAGGGCGCCAGGTACATGTCGACGGGGATGGGTGCACCTGCATGCAAATGGGGTCATAATGACATGCAAATGGCCCCATTTACACCTTGCATGCATTATGGCCCCATTTGCGTGTGCACTTTTGAATATCGCGGGTGATGCGCCTAGCACAACAGCAGTTGCGCTAGCGCATCCCCCTGCCCCTCTCAGGCCACTTGCGCTGGTGCAGTGCCACTGCACCTTGCACATTGCGGGTGGCCACAGTGCGATATTCAACGGTGCTGAGCCATGGTGCAGCACCGTTGAATATCACCCTGTCAGCGTCCTGGCACATCCCAGTTGAACTGTGCCCAGGCTTGCGCCACAGCCTGGCGCAGTCTAAATATCCCACCCCATGAGTACAACCTTGATAGAAAAACTCACCTTAAAAAGTTGATACTTTGTATAATCTTATGGCACGCTTTTGTCCTTCGTTGCAATTATAAACTTTATGAAGCTTTAAATTGGTTACCACTTGAATACAAAAGAAGGATAATATGGGCAAATCAGCTGTACAAAGTATTAAATGAATCCAAACCTCTATATCTATTAGAACAAGCATTTGTCAGTGCCGAATGTTGTCTAGCTGGCATTGGCATTGGTAGTGCAGGCATTAGAGATGCATAATAGGAATTGCAGTGAAGTATTGAACTGAAGCCAATGCTACCCTCACCCTGCAGAGACTGAGAGGCATTGGGGTGTGCCTTTGGGTCATCAGCTATAATGCTTATGCCATTCTACCTCACTCTACCCTGCAGACACTGACAAGTGTCGTGGTGTGCTTTGAGGTCATTGGGCCTTATACTTACACCATTCCGTAAGGAAATACACTGAGGTGGGCGCAGTACAGGAGAATGGGGTGAACTTTTCAGCCAAACACTCCAAGGCAGACCGCGATGCCTGTCAGTGGCTGCAGGGGTGGGGGTGGGAGTGGGGGTGGAATGGTGTGAGCATTATAGCCAAGATCCCAAGTCACACCCCTGATGCCTGTCAGTCTCTACAGGGTGGGAGTTACAGTTGAAACCCTCAACGCTGTAGGCGCAGTTGGTATTTTCACTCCAAATTTTCAACATAGGCTTTTGTGACCCCACTTCATGAAGAGCAGCACTATCAGTTTGTTAGCTGAAGGGTAGCTTTCTGGACAGCAATGCCATTTGGTGACACAGAGACGAAAACACATTTTGGGCAGTATGTGAAAATGACAACTGTATTGTCTGTAACTGAGGAGGTGTAAAAAATTGCAACGCTGAAAATCTGAGTGAAAATATTAAAATTGGTGAAGTCATGAGCATGCATAGAAAGTATGCAACACACATAACCCAATTATTTTTGGGAGTTTTTAACCACATTTTCAAAATAGGCATTTGGGACCTCCCTCACGAACAGTGGCATTGTAATTTTGTTAATTTGTCCCAAAAGTTGATTTCCCACAGTGACCACGCCATTGTGCGCCACAGGTTCGAAAACACATTTTGGGCAGGATGTGAAAAATGACAGCTGTACTGTTCATCAGGAGGTGTGAAAAAATGCCAGTGTTGAAAATCTGGCATGAAAATATTTCAAATTTGTGAAGTTACAAGGGTGTGTGGAAACTGCGCAATGCACGCTTGTAACACAGTAATTTTATGCATGTTCATCACCAGATTTTTAACATAGGCATTTTAGGACCTCTGCTCATGAACAGTGTCACCGTCATTTCCTCAAACTGTCCCAAAAACTGATTTTGCACAGCAACCGCTCTATTCTGCGCCGGACGTGTGAAAACTCATTTCGGCCAGGATATGTAAAATGACAGCTGTACTGTTCATGAGGAGGTGTGGAAAAATTCCAATTTTGAAAATCTGGACTGAAAATATTACAAATTCACGAGAAATTCTGGGCGATGCGTGGAAACTGCGCAGCAACGCACTTTCACAGAAAACAGCCATTTTTATTTTTTCCACCAGATTTGCAACATAGGCTTTTTGAGAGCCCCCTTCATGAACAGTGGCACTGTTGTTTCGTTAATCTGTCCCAAAAGGTGATTCTGCGCAGTGACCGCAAAATCACCTTTTGGGACAGAATAACGCAATGACAGTGACTGAATTCATGAGGAGGAGTGCCACTAACCACATGTTGAAAATTTGGTATCAAAATTCCCAAAAGTGCCAGAGATATGCACCAAAGTTGAAAAACCCTATTTATGCCATTATACAGCTTACGGCATTTCTTCAGTTCACGGTTGGCTTTAAAAGTGCAGGCGTGTTCCTGGTCCACGAATAGTCGGCGCTGGACTCGGTAAATGAGAGTGAGAGGTGTGGGGAGGCAGGGTGCGCAGTGGGTGGGCGTGGGTTGTGGGCGGGGGCAGGGAGACGCGTGGGACCATTTCTTTTTACAGGGCTAAAAAAACAGGAACATCGCAGGAGCGGTTTTTGTTTTCAGGGATTTGGCATGCTGGGGTGGGTTCCCAGCGTGCCACCTAAGTGTTTTTATGGGAGGATGCTGTAGCCAACAGGGGATTAGGCACCCCATTGCATTACGAGGAGGGTAACAAGAGCCAAGAGGTTGGGCTCCTTGGCACAGAACAAAGTAGGGGGACATTATGCTGACGGGGAGTGGGCTCCCCCCTCAGCAAACAAAATGGGGAAGGGGGATTAAAGCCAATGTGGATTGGGCCCCCATCGGCAAAGAAAGACTGTTGGTGGGACGCATTATGCTGAGGGGGATTGGGCACCCCCTCAGCATACATTGTAAATGGGATGAGGTGATTATGCCGATGGGAGTGGGCTCCCCGTTGGCAAAAGAAGTACGTCAGGGCACTCTGCAGGCGCTGTCATCAGGCACGTCAGGAGGGCGTGTTATTGTGCCGCTGCATGATTGCAGCGGACCTTTTGTTAGATCTGGTAGCCACTTGACATACGCCTGGTGTCAGTGCCTGCAGCTGCCTCATTGGGGAATGAGGGATGCACCTACTTATACGTGCCCTGCATTCGCCCAACAGTGACCGCACCTCCAAATCTGCTACTACCGCAATATGTTGGCTGTGCATGCGCGAGCCAACATAAAAATTAGAGAACGCTGAACATAAACATAACTTAAGAAACATGAGCACTAGGGACTTAGAAATACCCAGACCTAAAAATACATTTGGCGAGATGTTTTTTCCTTATGTGGCATTAAACATACTGTATGGACTAAGATTGGTAAACAAGATAAAAAAAAAGCTAAATCCTCAAAAGGTTTTGTCACGCTACTGACAAAGGAATTATCTTTTAGATGTATGTGTAATGGATAATGGACAAAAGTCTCTAAAATCACGTATGAAGCCATAACTATTAAAATCACAACCTAAATTGTCTAAAGAGTGTAGGACTTTATGTGTACTTGGATCTTTTAGATTGTGTATTCTTAGCAATTATAAATGTTTGTTTATTGTTACTATGTTTTATATTTTTATTTCTTTAATTTTTTATTGATATTTTAATTGTATTACTTTGAAACTGTGTAAATACATTCTGAAATTGATCTTTAAAACAGGAGCACCTTGAAAATAGGACCACGGTCCTAGTGGTTTTAAAATGCACCAACACAATTCCTATATAAAAATAAAGATTTTTACTACTACTACTACTACTACTACTACTACTACTACAAACCAGGGAAACTTTAAATTTTTATGGGGCAGTGATTGAAGGATGGGGGGTACAACTTGACACCATGGAAACATTAAGTATGATGGGGCCAGAGACTGGCGGGTTGGGGAATGCCACTAGACACCAGAGAAACATTAAATGGGGCTGGTGATCAGAGGGTGGGGGGCGGTGCTACTAGACACCAGGGAAACATTAAATTGTTATGGGGCCAGCGATCAGATGGTGGGAGGGGGTGACACTTGACACCACTGAAACATTAAATGTTATGGGGCTGATGACTAGAGGGTGGTCAGGTGCCACTAGACACCAGGGAAACATTAAATTATTAGGGGGCCAGTGATTGGAGGGTGGGGGTGCCACTAGACACCAGGGTTTGGAAATCAAACATTATAAGGGGCCGGCAATACACACTGCATACATTCATTCTGCAGTTCAGTGACTTACTGAACTGCAGAATGAATGTATGAATTGTGGATTAATGAATTAAACTGCTAAAAGAAATTCCACAGAACTGACCTCTGACAGTGATCAGTTATGTAGAATTTTGTTCTGCAGTTTAACACATTGACCCACAGCTCAAACATTTATTCCACTGTTCTAAGTTGGAATTTTGCTAAAGTTGCCAAATGGTTTCAGACTTTCGCGGGAAGTGAAAGTCCAACTTTGTGCAAATTCTGCCTGTGGAAGATATTTTCATACGCCCTAGTAACAGAGCAGTAGTGTACCAGTGCAGGTTGGTACTATATATATATATATATATGTGTGTGTGTGTGTGTGTGTGTGTGTATATATATATATGTGTATATATAGTCTTCACAAAAATTCCCCCCCCCATCCTCCACACAACAACAGGCTTTGGGTGTGCCATGGGGTCATCAAGCTTAACTCTCACCCCATTGTCCTATATTATAGTGTGTAAGCTTGTTTACACATTGAATGGGGTGAGAGTTAGGCCTGATGACCCCATGGTACACCCGACACCTGTTGATATGTGGAGGGTGGGGGTGTGGGAACTGTAGGGGTGGGGTGCCCCATCCCGACACTTGGTGTAAAACCCCCACCCTCAGCAGAACCCTTGCCCACTCCCAACATATGGTGTAAACCCCCAGCAGAACCCCCTCCCCAGTCCCGTATGGCAGCCCCCCACATAGGCAGCGTGCTACCAGCATCAGTTGGATTTCAGGCAGCAGAGGTTGTGTGCGGAGGGATGTGCTACTTGTCATCCATTGCCACAACACAGACTTGCAGGTATGGGGGTTGGGGGTAGTGTTGTCAGTGCGCATGGGGGTGGGGGGCTACTGGCCACCAATGAAGGGGCAGAGGTGCTGGGATTGGGGGTTGTGCCACTGACTTGTGGACAGGGGATGAGGCAGTGTTGTGTGTTGGGGTGGGAGGGTGTTCACTCTTACCAGATGGGGACGGGGCAATGTTGTGTGTTGGGGAGGTGTTCACTTTTACCAGATGGGGACAGGGCAGTAATGTGTGTGTGTGTGGGGGGGGGGGCTGCCATATGGGACAGGGGCAGGGGTTCTGCATTGGGGTGGGTGGTTTACACTATGTGTCAGGACCGGGCAGGGGTTCTGTTGGGGGGGTTTGTACCCTGATGCCGGGCCTGGCAGGCATTCTATGTGCATGTGGTATGTACCGCAGTTGTGGTAGGGTCCCCCCTGGCATATCTGGGGCCCTCCTACCACCCCCTGTGTGCAGCACCACAAGCCTTTGTGAATGGCATGTAGTGTGAGCACAACCCCCTCTTTGCCCCATACTGCCCTAGCACATAGCTGCTCATGCAGATGGGGAATCATGTGCGCACCTGGCCAGTGCACATTTGGTGAATGCCGCTGGGAATCCAAGGGACCCCCGCACGGCATTCACGCGCAGTATGTATGCTTATGCTCCCGTTTATGCAGCACATTGGCATAGTGCATAGGGCCCATTGTTTGTGTACAACTCAAGCTGATATAAGTTAAAGTTCTGTTATTCACAGACCACCAGCCTTGCATTGGCATGGCAGAAAACCTGTTTCCAATCTCCTCACCCATTTTGCTCACTCTGTTCTGAGCATCTAGAACACCACTGCTAACTCCTTTCTCCTGGCTTTAGAAAGTACCCTGAGATGAAGATATATTGATGCAAAGCTTTCATTCTGTTCAGATATGTGTCTTGTTTTTTTCATACTTTGCCTAAATATTCTGCATGACATAACTTCATTTTAAAATCTAAAGCCACTCTTGGACCCCCCCCCCATTCATTTTGATCTGCAGCTTTTAATAAAGTGAATTCTCATCAAGGATTACTACTATTGTAAAGAGGAAAGCAGGACAAAAAAACTTCAGGATAATTTGTATATCCACCCTTGCTTCACTTCAAATGGTCTTTCACAATATAGGTAAAGTCCCCAAACTGTCCCCAACCCACAAGTCCCCATTTTTGATGGAACCCTATAACCCACTTGCCAATAGCTTTGCATGCAAAAATTAATCATTAAAGGGATTCAGGTGTGGAGGCTTTACTTTTTAATTCAGACATTCATTTTTTTTTTCTAGCAAAGTCTACTTCCCCTGAAAATAGTAATGACCTGAACAGCATTACAGATAAAGTTTTCCCTCAGATAATATAAATTAGCTTTTAAAGTGATATCTGTTGATGCCATTTCTAAACACTTACTAAATAGCTGAAATATCGACCCTAAGAAAGTTGGCAGGTCACAGATGACGGATGCTCATAGGAGTACATGGTTCAAGGTGGTGTCTGTATCTTAAATGCTTCAGCATTACAAAATATCTGTAAATGTGTTAAAACTCTTTCCTGTGATTTTACTATGAAAATTATGATCTGAGGCAGATCCACCCTTGTTAAATTTGTATGCATATGATGAGTGATGTGGTCCTGTGGCTGCTGGCACTGGGACTGGGACTCCTAGGGTGGGCGTGGGCTCTTTGAGGAAGGGGTGGACTATAGTGACTGCTCAGTCCCAAAGCATGGTGGTGGCTTCTGAGTGTGTTTGTGCTGGTGCCCCTAGCCCCACTGTGGTTGGAATGTGCATATGGCAAGTCATAGCCACAACAGCACTAGCCAAAGAGGAAGAGCTATGATAACCAGAGATGAATTTCTCTGTCCCTGGGAAGGCAGTACGGGTCCACAAGTGACTGAGCACTTCCTCTCAACTCCTAGAATGGTTGTCAAAAGTTCTGTTGGCTGACACCCAGTTGCAGACGTGTGATAGTGGATCACTGGGGAGAATGAAGTCATAAGGGTACAATGGATTGCCGGCCAAAGATGGAGGTGAAGAGCGAACACTGTATAGGGGGTGGTGAGGTATACTAAAGGGTATCCAGATTTAAGAACTGAGACAGTTGGGTCATGATTGCAGGATGTGCTGGCAGCACCTGCCAGGTGGCTGCTGCAATGGTAGCTCCAGCAGTAAGGGTCTTTACAAAGGCTGGCCATCATCACTGAGGGTGGGGAGGCCTTTGCCTCTGGACCCATTCAGCTTGTTGTAGCCAAGAGAACTTAACTGGGCCCCAATCAGTCTACTTGACTTTGTTTGGTCGAAAGTCATTGCAGCCAGCAGAAACTGTCATGGGTACTTAGCATATGCTCCTGCCAATGTCCCTGGGTAGGTCATGATGGCCATTGGCAGAGGAAACATAGTCTGATCTGGCTTGTTCAAGAAAACTGGGGCTAGTAGCCCAAATCTGAAAACCGAAGTGGACAAGGTGAACGTAGCTGATGATGAGAAGATGGAAGAGATAGGCTTGAACCCAGAGATCATCTCCTGATAGTGGTTGACTTCCACGTTGATGCCAGTGCAGCTGACACTGATTCTGTTGTGGCCAATACTGGTGGCAGCCCCAGCCATGTCCAAAGAACTGAGGTTTGTAGCCTACTGGTTGTCTTCTTGTCCTGGGCCTCACCAGCTTTGGCCTTAGCTGGCAGTGAGGAGGCAGAGGAGCTGGATGAGTTTGGGCATCCTGTCCTTGGGGTAAATGGCTGGCATGTGGTGCTGGGCACCAGGACCCCTGCATTCTCACCCACTGCAGGGCCTTCTGAGGAGGACTCTTTCTTCTCAGATAGCTTGGAACATAGCTTAAAGCCCAATTTATTCTCCAGCCTGATGTTGCTGAGCTGCAGGGAGCCTGATTTGGACTCCTTTTCACTGATCCCACTGGAAGTGACTGAGGACAGCTTGGAGGATGGAGACGAGCTTGGAGGATGGAGACGAGTCCAGTTTCCAGATCTCAGAGCACTTATGAGCCAGGAAGGCCAAGGGACGCTCCTTGGGCATCATGCTGCAGTGGGAGAAGAGAGTGCAGGTTTTAATTATTTAGCAACACACTGCAGAAAAAAATGCACAGGTGCAAATAATAGCACAATCACAATTTGACATTGTGCACAAATCAATCCTCAGTAGAATGCACTTCACAGGACCCTACTAAAACCTCAGTAATAACCTCAATAAAGTTTCAGATCTACACACACACTAGTCTGTAATTACAAACTAGTGTGTGTGTTTGTGTGTGTGTGTAGATATGAAACTTAGTATGTAATTACAGATATATATGTGTGTGTGTGTGTGTGTGTGTGTGTATATGAAACTTGGTATGTAATTACAGACTAGTGTGCGTGTGTAGATATGAAACTTTATTAAGGTTATGACTGAGGTTTTCAGAAGTCTTCTTTCTGTATAAGTACAGTAATTTGAAGTGTACACTCCAAGGACAGGCAGCCCAGGGACATTGGCTGGAGCATATGTTTGGTACCCATCACAGACAGTACATATCCCCCCTTCCCTCCATATTTCTAAAACAAGATTCTTCAGAGACTGATTGCAGAAATGAGGAGTGCTGTATAGAATTCAGTACTGAGTCCGCATGTCAGGTTATCGGGTTTACAACATTTGATACAAATGTGAAACAGAAATGCTCCCTAAGGCCCCCTGTATGGAAGGGTCCTCATCAAATTGTAAAGCAAACAAAGAACAATGAAATAAACATTCAAAGATCTGTATTACTTGTCATTTTGATGCCATGTTCTTAAATGTAAACCTGCATTTGCTATTTAGGCATGGCACAGGAGAAACCCTTTAAGAGCTCGGGCAGTGGGAGATGTGTGCAGTACCCCGCTTGAGGATTAAATTAGGGAGTGAAGCAACCCAAAGCTTATATGTTCATAATGTACCAAAAGCCTATGATTCCACTTTAAAAATTGGATCAAATTATGGAGGAAGGAAGTCAAAGACTTCTTCAAGTGATATTCATACCTAACTAAAACAACCGCATGAATGTTAAGGTGGGGGGTATATTTAAGCAGCCCTAACACACACACACACACTTACTTTAAATATTAAATACAACATTAATTTCCCCAATTGCGCAGTTGTTCAAGCTATGTTTCTGGGCTACCATACAGGTGAAAGAGGCTAGGAGGGCATGCACTTACCTCGATGGGGCTCACAGGAGTGGAAGGCAGCAGCTGCAGGTACGCTGGGTGCACGATGTGTCCCATCTGGACTGTTAATATTTTGAGAACCTTGTTAGGAGACACTGCACTTGTCACAGAGGGTCCATGGAGGAGCTGGGTGCACAAAGGCTGGTGGTGCTAAGGGACATCATGGCTCAGGTGGCCACCCAGTGGCTGCTGCTGCTTGGACTGGCTAGTGCTCTCCAAAGCTGGGCTTGCTTGGGGGGACTCATTACAGCAGAAGGCAGCACAGGCGGTGATGTAATCATGACCTGGCTCTCATCGAGGGGTTGCAGAAAGGCATTCAAAAGGCAGAAATAGATCGATTGGATGTGCTTAATACTGAGTTTGAGCAGTCGAGGCGGAACACTGCGCACACAGAATAATATCAATGAGGACTAATAATCGAGGGATGATGGTGGCTTGTACTAGTCATGCAGGAGATGCTACTATAGCCGGCTGTATGGTCTGACTGTGGCTGCTTAAATCAAGAAAGTCCCACTGTTCTTATACAGAGAATGCAGGCGAATGGCTCCTCTTACTAAGCTGGACATGCAGGGTATTCAGGTGCCAACAAACCTATTTTCCGGACATATTTTCAAAACTGTCTGTTTTTTTGAAAATACATCATTTTTAAGTATTTTTAATCTTTTTTTAGTAAAAAAAAACAAAACAAGATGGCTGTCAGGATCAGTATTTTTTTTCACAAGTAAAACACTAATTTTACAATACATAAACCCTCATAACTGATTTTTTTATTGTTCGTATCACAAAGTTATCCAAAAACCATACTAAGCATGCTCAGAAAAAAATGTAAAAACCTTATAACACTGGAATCATTTAATATTTTTCATGAAACCTTCAAAAGGCACAACCTCGACACAGGCTGCGTCTACCCTGAAAGTTTTGTGGAAACATTATCTACCTACTAAGCTGCAGGTGAAAGGAAAAAAAAACGTTAAGTAGAGGGAAAAAAAACATTTTTTTCCACTTTTGGCATTCTGTATCTCAGAAACCAAACAAGTTGCCATCACACAACTTTTCAGGTCTTGAGACCCAGCCAGCCAAACCACATATGCCAAATTTTGACTATTTCATCCAACGCTGAAAGTTATTAGGTGCAAAAATCGGGTTTAATATTAAACATCTTACTCAACCCTAAACATACTTGCTGTACCACACGTATAATATATTTTATATATAAATTGCAAAAAATGATATCAATGCAGACATTACAGGGAAGAATGCAAAGCGTGAACTGAGGAAATGAAAACATTAGGTCTGGGGTTTTGAGAATATTGAGAAATCAGTGGTGGAATCTTTCTAGGGTTGTCAACCCTAATGCCCATCCCTCCAGCCCATAGCCTCCTGTCTGAAGCAAAAGGTACAGCTCCAGTCCAGTGCCTCATACTGATACACTCTTCAAAGGTACAGACATATGGCTCACCACATGTTGCCAACAGAATCAGTTGTAGATTTCTTCACACAAGACCCTGGCTGGGGCCCTGCGTGAAGAAGAGAGATTATGTCTGGCCTTGTTTGCTCAGGGGGTGGTGGGCATTAGGGTTGACAACCCTAAGGAAGACCCCTCAACTGATTCATCAATACTCTGGAAACCCAAAACCCTAATATTTTTCATTTCCTTACTTTGTGCACTTTGCGTTTTTCAACCCTAATGTCTGAATTAACATAGTTTTTTGCAATTAGTTTCCCTTCTTTTTCCAATAGTGGAATCATAGACTCATTTATGCAGGTCCTTTTGGGACCTGTGTGAACTGAAATAACTAGAATACTGGAGCTAGTCCTGACGTAATTAGAATACTAGAACTAGTCCTGACATAACTAGAATACTGGAGCTAGTCCTGACACAGTGCATGGGCCAGTCAGGCCTCAGCACACATGTCAGCACCTTGCAAAGGAAGTCTCCCTGGCCCACCATAAGGTGTCATGTGTGTGCCAGAACACTGCTCTGTCCCTCCCCAGGCAGGGGCAGTGCTGCATGCTGCAGTGCATCCCCCCAGCCATGGCCCATTCAGCCAGCTCACTGTGCTCACACCCAAACTCAGATCACTGGTACAGAAAGGTAACATGATCCCCACTAGGCCAACAGACATCCCTGCTAACAACATTACTTCACATTTTTTCCTTTTATGACATTTTGACTCCAAAATCTCAAAAGAGTCTTTTATTTTTTTTTTATTTGTTTCTCCTCCCTTCTCGCTCAGGTGCTGCCACTCCTTCGGATTCTCCTAGGATCCCTCCTGCCTCTGCTCTCCCCTCTTGAGTCCAACCACCCCCCCCCACAGGTCCCCATATAGCAGCCTACCCCATGGTATCCCGGTGTTTCCCTTCACCGGCGGGTCCCCCTCCAAGGTGGAATGCACCAGTGGAGGGGCAACACCAGCACTTACTTCTAGGCCATGAGGCACAGCTGTGACCTGCAAGGAGCGGCTCCCTGGAGGAGGAGGAGGAGGCAGATGGGCAGAGGATCCAGAGGCTGTCATCCGGCAAGCATCCAGCCATTTTCCTCCTTATGTTGTGGAGGCAGCATAATGACATCAAGGTATATCCCAATGTCTGCTCCTTCCCCCTGTTGCCAGTCACTCCATGCATCCTACATTTCTCCTGGCCTCCGCAAGGAGCCAGCAGGTGCTGGAGCTACCCCGCACCCTCCCCCCCAGAGAAGGAAAGCTGTCCATGGGACACTCTATCCTCCTCCCCCCGGCCGGCTCTTCAGCGACCCGGGCTCATTCCCGAACCCGGGTAGCTGGCGTCACAAGCAGAAATCCAACCATTGCACCAATGGGCCAGCTTCAGCTGAGTCTTTTAATGACCCCTCCTTCTGAACATGACAAGTGTCATTTATAAAATACTAGACAAAACCTCTTTTTGTGCCACAAGCCTGAAATCACATTTTGGCCAGGATTTAAAAAATGTGAAAAAGTGGCTATGTTGACAATTTGGGGTCAAAATATTGAACATTACCAAAGTTATGAGCAAGCATTGAAAAATGTCAATGTACCTATATAAATTTGATATTTTTTTAATATTTTGACCCCAAATTTTCAACATAGTCTTCTTAGGACCCCGCCTCATGAACCTGATAGGTGAAAACTTTCAAATCCCAGTCAAAACGTCATCTCATGCCACTGGTGCAAAAACACTTTTTGGCCAGGATATTAAAAATGGCTGTTGTTATGTTCATGGGGTGGTGTGAAAAAGTGGCTATGTTGAAAATTTGGGGTCAAAATATTGAAAATTACCAAAGCTATGAGCAAACATTGAACATTTCAATGTACACTCATAACTTTGTTGATTTTTAATATTTTGACCCCAATGTTTTAGCACAGACTTCTTATAACCCCACCTCATGAACCTCATAGGTGAAAAATGTAAAATCCTGCCTGAAAGGTGATTTCAAGGAGTGACTGCTAAATTTCTTTTGACTGGAGTAGAAGAATTGAAGAATTCCATCTTCTTTGTTCAGGGACAGTGGCTCAGCAGGTTGCACTCTTGCCTTTGAGGCTGGAAGATCAGAAGGCTGTGGGTTCTATCCCCAGACCAGACACTTGGGTTAAATCCCAATACTGACACTGTAGTGCAGCATGAGGTGGATGCTGCACTCCTGAGGTGCTGTCTTTTGGATGAGACGTTAAACCGAGGTCCCTTCTGCCTGTTCATCATCATCATCACTTAATTTAAAAAAAAAAGCACCCTTCCAGAGCTCAGGGTGCCCTTACAATTAAAAACATAGAATAACATATACATATCTTCACATCTTCATTCATACGTAAAATATCCATAAAATTCATTATGTACAATTCTTATACACAGCTACCTAATAAAGCCTTTAATACCATAGACCAGAAAAGGCCTGGTTAAATAAGTGGTTTTAAAGATGTTCTGTGGTAGTTCAGGTGGATGTTAAAAATCCCATGGCACTTCTTGAAAAGAGTAAGGAATTTCCCTGGTGTCCTGACCAAATTTCCCCATTCACTAAAAATACCACCAACAGCTTAAAATCTGGTTCAATTTCAGTTGGCATCCATCTGTATCCCCCTCCCCCGGGACAAGGCTGAAAAGAGGCAAACAAATTGTCTAGTCCTCTTTCCCGGTCAACAAAAACTAAATATATAAATGAGGTGGAGTCTTATAAGGACCATATTGAAAATTTGGTGTAAAAACATTAACAAATGACTAAATTATGAGTAAAAAATCAGAATGCATTGAAATAGACTATACGATACTTACCTGTTTTCCTCAGTTCCCAGTCTGGCGCTGAAGAGTGAAGACATGTCCCTGGTCCAGAGAGGATTATGGCACTGGACCTCCACTAGGTAAGTAGAGGGTAAGGAGTGGTTAGGTGGTGGGTGCTGCATGCTGAGTGGGAGGGTCAGGGTGGGGTGGGGATGGTGGCAGACAACAAGGGACCATTTTCTTTATTTCAGGGATAAAAAAGAAAAAGTCACAGGACTGTTTTCTTTTATTTTAACTAATGCACCTCAACACTGGGGATTGGTCACCCAGGGTCAGCAAGATATTTTGAAACACTGGGGATTGGGCCCCCCAGTGTCCCAGCTGGCTGGCAGGATATGGGGAGTTGCAGTATACAAACACTGTGGATTTGACACCCCAGTGTTGGCAGATTAATGTGGCTGGGGGTGGAGAGGCTGAAGATAAAATGGAAGGGGGGAAATGAACCAGTGCTTGGGGTGGGCACCCCAGTGATGTTATACATAAAAAAAATACAGGCATTTAACTGGCACTAGGGATTAGGCACCCTGTTGTCCAGTTCAAATCTATGAGGCCACTCAAGCAGCTAATAACGGCACTCCTCCAAACAAAAACAAAGTCACTCACACAGCATATTCAGCAGGTGCGGGGCTATGCACTGACACATGGCCCCATCCCTGCTGAACAAAAACAGCACAACAGCCTACAAAGACAGGAAACTGGCCTTGCCACCTGATAAAGGAATGCATTTTCATAATATGACCGCATGACTTCAGGTGGTAGTAAAATTCAGATATCCTTAGAACACTGATTTTTTGTGCATACTCAGAAATGGACAGTTTTTCTTAAATATTTTAAAACTGCTTAAGTTTGGGAGATTAAAAACAACAAAAGTGAACACCTTGAACCAAGCTCTATCAAACCTCAAGGTTTAGGTTTCAAACACTCCTAGTTTTTTTAGTTATAGGTGAACAAAAAGAGGGTCTTAATTAATGTTATCTTATTTTTGGGGGGGTTGCCCCTCTGTAACTTTGCCCTAGTGAACCAATTAGAAGGAACATTTTAAGATCCAGAGATCCCAGCACTACCTCTGTGCTTTCCAAATTTCAAGTAAATCAGTTGAATGGGGGTAAAGTTATTAAGGTGCAAAATTGGGGTTTAACATTAAAGTGCTTACTCAACCCTAATATACAGGCACTACCATGCCTCCATAATATGAAAGAGAAGCATCTACCTGGGACTGAGTTCTAGCACACTGCACAGTAATGGTACAAATGCCTGTTACTGTACATGAGAGAAAGCAGCAGTGTGCTGGAGCAAGCAGGTAATGTTTCATATGGAAACTAGTGGTTTACTAGGTGCCAGTTGAATGTGAGTTCAGATTCATTTAAACTAAGTGAAAAGGGGGGTTTGAGTAACAAAACAAAAATTAAAACATCATGTTTGCATAGTGGGCTATGGGAACATGATATAAAGCATAAGAAAGTGATAACAGAATGGGTACTATGACAAAATGACTGCTTTGTAATGCTAAGAGTCTAAATAAAAAACAGAAGAATGGGAGGCATTAATATCATTAAATAAATTGGACCTGATAAGTATTACAGAAACATGGAGGTTACCAGAAGACTCATGGGGTAATTATTTCAATGTTTATAACTTATTTCATCAAGACAGACCCGACAAAAGAGGATATATACATACGGAGATATAGATAATAACTATTACAGATGTAACAAACAAAATTAAACAGCAAGAGTCAAAAACGGAATCACTATGACTCAAGTTACTAAATAAAAATACCTACTGTAAAATGGTAGCAAGTCAAGTCCATGGCATCCAATCTTATGCGGTCCAGTAAAATAACAGGATTATGTTATAAACCACTAGATTCCACCAAAGTAAATTCAAACATCCTCCATGAGTAAGAATGTTCCTGTGATCTAGGTGAAATCATCTCTATAGGAGGTAGGAACATGGGTGATATCGACTGAATAAACAGCACAGCTAAAACCAAAATGAGTAAAGCATTTCCAAAAGTAAGTGAATAATTAAATCATCAGTTTTACAATTCAAAATAATCAAATTATAATTCCAGCAATCACTGAAATATATCTATATAATATGGCAAATAGACTGAAAATTTGGAAACAAATAAGATAAACTGGAGAATGTGGCTGCCAAAACATTAAGGACAAAGTGATGGTAATGAAATACCATGCCACCACCACCAACAACAGTGACTGAATAGTATCGGCAAACATAAGACTATGTTAAACGTAAAATATCACTATGTCAGGAGATAGAGGGCATCAGTCTTTCAAAACATCTTGAAAACAGTCAGCTCATATATATTATGAGAAAACATAATGGATAGTAAATCTACAGACGAATGCACTAAAAACTATTATTAAAACAACAGACGAACGGAACATACCAAATAAAGCAATTTGCAACAATAAAGGGGCTATCCCTCTCTGAATAACAAGTAAGTTAAAAAGACACATAACAAAAAAAAGAAAAAGCGTATGCCAAATATAAAAAAGATAATCTCCCAAGCATATTCTACATACAAAGAAGAATTAAGAAAAACTAAACACATGATTAAAAGAGAAAAACGTAGTCTTGAGTTTAAAATTGCAGTATTCAAAGGAAATCTTTTTTTCCTACGTTAATAACACGGGTAAAGAAAAAAACTCAATAGGAGCACTAAAATAAAATGGAAAAACAATAAAAGACCCATAAGAAATGGCAAATATCTTTAATAACTATTTTATAACAGTATTTAGTACTAAGGATGATTTTGTCATACCTATTATAAAAGTAAACAAAACATACAGTTAATTTAAATAGAGGAGGTAAAAGCTAGTTTATTATCTTTGAAACCCCACTCCTCCCCAAATTTGGACCGGATATACCCAAGCTACCTAAAAAATCTTGCACCATGCTTAAGTGTTTCTCTTCAACTACTTTTTAGCAAGTCCCTTACCACTGGGGAGGTTCCACTTGAATAGAAACAGGCAGCTATAACCCCTATCTTTAAGAAGGGTAGTAAAACTGCCCCTGAAAATTACAGACCCATTAGTCTCACTTCCATGCCAGGGAAAGTTCTAGAAAAACTAATAAAAACTAAGTTAGAGGAAGAAAGCATTAATATGGGGTTAAAGGACCTTACACAACATGGGTTTGTTAAAGGAAAATCCTGTACCTCCAACTTGATCACATTTTATGAATCAGTCAGTGCAAGCCTAGATTCTGGTAAACCATGCGATATAACATTTTAAGATTTTAAAAAGGCATTCGACACTGTGCCCTGTTCAAATCTTCTAATAAAACTAATCACTAACTAAATGGATACAACCCTGGCTGTGTAACAGGACACAGCGGGTGAGACTGCAAGGGAAGACATCATCTGAGGGAGCTGTGACAAGAGGAGTCCCCCAGGGGTTCATCCTTGGACCGTTCTTGTTTAACTGCTTTATCCATGACTTCATGTAGGATTACAAAATAAAATAATGAAATCTGCCGACGATTGTAAAATAACAGGGGAAGTTGATATCAACCCCAACTATTTATCAATTCAAAAGGACCTTGAACAAATTGCACTTTGGACCACAGAAAACAGAATGAAATTAAACTTAAGTAAATGCATGGTATTACATCTAGGACATAATAGCCCCTCCAAAAAATTATTATATAAATAATCACCCATTACCTGTAGCTTCTACAGAGTAATACTTGATAACTCACTATCAATGCATGCCCAAATATATAAATCTACCCAGCTAGCTAATACATACATCAATATAATTAAAAAAGGCTTTCATTTCCAGAGATGAAGACTGTATATTGAATCTATACAGGAACTACGTTAGACCCCGCCTAGATTACACATCTGCCTTTTGGGCACCTTACAAAAGTAGGATAGTCTGTTGTTAGAGGGAGTACAACAAAGGGTAACAAAACTCATACCAAGACTAAAAACCTTCCTTATGATATGAAACTCCAAAAACAAAACCGTATGCCTCTAAGTGTAAGGAGAAACAGAGGTGGTTATCTACAATTTTCAATATAATAAATAATGAAGATTTTAGAACAGGTTGCAATATTGTACCAAAAAGGAGGGACCTGGAATTAAGATCACACAACAGACAATTTGTAGTACACAAAACCAACACAAAGGAAAGGGAAAATTACTTCAGCTCAATCTTGCTCAATCAAAACTGCTACTGAATGCAAAGAAAACAAAGGTCATGTTCTTCACCTCCGCCCATCAGGCCATGACCCTAAGTATTCAGAATTTTCCCCTTCCCATCATAACTATCTTCGGGGACACCCTAGATGTAGTAGATCAATTCAAATATCTGGGAGTCTGACTGGACAGCAAATTGTCATTCAGCGCTCACATAGACTGTCTTACTAAAAAGCTAAAAGCTAGGTTGGGGTTCCTGTATAGGAACAAATCTCTCTTCCTAACAGATATCAGACGCAGATTGGTTCAAGCCGCCATTCTCCCTCTATTGGATTATGCAGATATTATCATATATAATTGTGGTTCTGCAACCCACACCCACAAGCTAGACACCCTTTACCACAGAGCACTGCGCTTTATAACAAATACTCCACCTGGGATACACCACTGCTACCTCTATCAAACAGTTGGCTGGACATCCTTAGCCACAAGGTGGGCACTTCATATTGGCCTCTGGACAATGAAAATGCTCTGGAACAAACTGCCAGAATACATCAGCTCACTTATGCACAGGTCCCAGAGCAAATACCTACTAAGGAACTCTGAACTTATTCTATGGGACTTAGCCAGAGTGCGCACAAATCACGGCAAAGGTGCCATTAGTTTCATTATTCCATCAGTCTGGAACAAACTACAAACAAAACCTAGACTCACTGGGCTTGTCCCTGTTAACTGTTTCAAGATGCTGGCCAAAAAAGCCTTTTATGTAGATTGCCACTGTCCCAAGAGCTAAACAGCTTCCTACAAATCCCTACCTGGCTCCTGCTACCAGACTTCATGTCTGCCTCCTGCTCCGGGCTCCTTCTAACAGCTTTCATGTCCCATTCCACTTTAACCACTCTGACATCCTTGCATAACAGTCCTATTACAAGCACTCAGGGCCCCCTGAACCCTCTCTTACCTGTACCCCTCCCTACATCTTCTACCCCCACTCTCCCACCCCTTTTTTTCCCTCTACCCCTCCCCATTTACACTGTCGCCTTATTATTTTCAGTGCACTGGACCTTTTCGCTATTATTTCTGTGGCTCATGCAGCTGCGATAGTTCTATGGTGATGTCATCCCTCAGTCTCAACTGAGACTGAGAACAGAGTAAGACAGTGTGAAATCCATTTAACTGGAGTTTCACAAGCTGCCTTCCCTGCCTACCACTAGGTCTTACTGGAATTCTAGTAACCCGTGCAACAGGGGTTACATTTGTAAAACATTAACCCCTGCATGCCTGGATGGGTTGGGGTTACATTTTCATTAAAGAAAGTAGCATGTTGGAAAACAAAAGTGTTAAACTAAAAGTAATACTTTTGACCCAATAACTCCTCCTATCAACTGTGTTATGTCAACATGCTACACTGAAGCCTGCCAGGATATAGCACAGTGTCACAGATTCCTGCATGACAAAATGGAGTAACTCTCATTGAAATTGCCTTGTTCTCTTCAGAAACCCTGCTGCAGAATGCTGCAGAACTGAGTTAAGGGTCAGTGTAAGTAGAGGAAGACCCAGGTTGGATGTTGTGAGAATTGTTCAGCTTTCCGGCACCAGGTAACATGGAAGGGGTGGGGTAGGGAATGGAAACTTTTAAATAGTCTATTGTTTCTTGAAGAAAATGTGTTCTAAAGTTTCAAGAAAGTCAAGTAGTAAAACATCACCGTGTGGGTTATCTTTGTTACACTAGTGGCTGCATTTTTAGTCCATACTTTAAAAGAGTGAAGAGTTAACAAGTATAAAGTCATCAGGCTCTTATGAGTATGGTTTTGCATTGATTGAGACTGTGTAATTTTTCAGTGCTTTTGCAACTGGTTACCCACAATAAGTCGAAAACAATTTTACGGAGGGCAATGAAAGCGCATGCAGAAGAGCAAGAGAAAAGAACATGGCAGGCAATTTGGACGCAGACACAGAGCACAAAAATAGTGGTCAACAATCACCTGATCCGAGAAGTACGAGATAGGAGACATCAATCACAGGCTGTCCACAGCTCTAGGAGGAAGGGTCCATGAGTAGGTATGTCAAGTGAGGGCTCCACTCCCTACACCCCCTGCTCCCCCAGAAAATATATATAAATACCTCTGACTGTGTAGTATAGTGAGGAACAGCACAGCAGGAGGTAGGGGGACAGCAGGAGGTAGGGGAACCCGAGCACATCACCCACATTCGCACATGCACTACAGTCTGGATTGTGAAGATTGCTTTTGCTCTAAGAAAATTACCCTCATCACCCTGAGCTATTTCCTTTGCCATATTGATGGGATACATTGTGCAACTATGTAATTTAGCTTACACTCTCTCTGTCCCTGCTATGGGGCTTACCACCCTCGGGTGTCATAAAGACACAGGAACCCTCTATGAAAGGGTTCCAACCCCTCAAGGTGTTACAGAGATGAGGACCCTGAGACCAAAGGCCCCATAGGGTAAAGGCCCAAAAGCACAATGTAGACAGACATACAGGCATATTCTTTTTAAGGGTACAGCAAGAATGAGACCATGAGGAAGGTAAAACCACCAACCACCTCCAACTTCTGCAGACGCTAACTAATTTTATGACCTAAAGTACAGAGGAATGGAAAAAAAACCTTTTAGAAAGAAACTTCTGAGGAGCCAAGGCCTAGGTTACCATCTCTCGAGGCTATGGGTAGTATTAGTGATAGCTCGGCTACTGCAGTGTAGAGACCCAATTCTTTTTTGCAGTTAGTCTTTTTATCCAGTTTGCAAGGGTAATTACACAGTACAGATAATGTAACTCATGTCCTGAAAAGGACTAACAGAAGCATTATTCCAACAGATATTTCAATTATAGTCAGAAACATTGAGCAGTACAATAAATATAGTTTTCAAGACTGAGACTAAGACTCCATCTCTTATATTCTAAAGAAAGATTATATACCATCATGTCTATTGAAAAACCTAGAGACCCAATTTAGGGATATACAGTATATCCCTCTAATGGAATGCTATGATGGAGTTGCAAGCCAATCTCTACAGCTAAAGGTTCCCATAAAGGCACACTCCCAAGGTGGGGAAAAGGAGAACAATTTCCACTGAAAAGCACTCACCCAGCTTACAAACCTAGGGAGGTCTAGAAAATAAGCTGAGCCCTTGAGTGGCAAGGAATAACAACTGAGCTCTCTAAAGGCAGAGTATTACTGTAGTTGTATGGATCTTCACCATTGAGGGGCAGAGGAAGGAAAGTTGGAGGAAATCAGCTGAACCTTAGGGAGCCATGGGGAGAATAACATTCAAATGTGCTGCCAGTGTGGTCTGCACAGCTTAAGGAACCTTGACTTAGAGGCCCAACCCTCCAGGAGATGAAGTCTTAAAGCTACATGAAGAGGTACTGCCAAATTGAGCCACATGGCTAAAATTTCTCCCAGCATGTAAGACATTGTCACCTAATTGCAGAAAGAGAAGGACCCTACCCAACTCAAGGGACTCACCCTCAAGATGAGGACTTCAAGAGAGCAGAATGAGACCATCAGCTTTCAGGTATGATATGGTAGGTAGGTATCGAAGTCACTTACCCATGAAGTAGGTCTGACACAGGTCATCTCTGAACCGACCAGACTTAATTACAAAACTGGAAACCACACCACCCTTGACTGGGCTCTGATGTCTAACCCACTAATATACAGAGTGCGGGCACAATGGCAGACTCCTGGTGACCATTCCCCAATCTTCTGTATATGGAAAAACAAACCACCCAAGGTCCAACCTAGAATTCTTTCCACCTGTGACTTCTCCAGTTCTCTGAACTAGCATGCTACCTAGGTAGTCTGGACCGTAACTCCATAAATCTTCTCCCTACTCTTACTGAGGCTGTGCAATACTTCCAGGATGAACTAACCACAGCGGCCAACCTCTTTGCTCCAATGAAGAGAATGAGGGCTAAAGGCAGCTGCTACAAGTGGATCTCTCCCTCCCTCAAAGCCCTAATGGCTACTCAGGAAAAAGCCTGGAAAAAGTTTAGGCTCTCCTCCCTCCCGGCAGATCTCACTGAATACAAAGCCCTGAGGAACAAAGCCAAGACAGCCATAAAACTCGCTAAGAGAGATTACTTAACACACCTCCAGAAAACCAGCCTGGGCAACCCCAAGCAATTCTGGAATCATATCAATGACCTGATCAAGGGCAGCAAAAAGCCTGAGTCCTGTCCCATGGAGATTAACGGTCAGCTCACAACTGACCCTTCTCAAATATCGGCTGCCCTTAACAGGCACTTCTCAGACCTCGAGGCCTATAAGACCTGCCTGTCTCTCCAGACTCTCCCCTACCTCAGATGAACCACCTCACATGGAAGACCCCCATTTCACCTGAGACTGGCTAAATGCACTGAAGTACTAAACCTCCTAAGGAACCTGAAACCAAAAGGGTCTGGGGACCCGATGGTATCAACCTCGGCTACTCAAGGCAGGAGCTACCTCCTAGCCTGGCCTATAACCATGCTCCTCAATCGATCACTGAGGAAAGGAGCAGTCCCTGACCCATGGAAACATGCCAATGCTGTCCCTATTCACAAGGGGCTCAGGGAATAACTCAACAACTACAGGCCTATCTCCCTCCTCTGCTCACTTGCTAAGGCAAGAAAGAGTCATCTACAATCAACTCAGGGACTAGCTGGAAGCTTATCAGCCCTTGCCCTCCCAACATGGATTTAGAACAAACCATGGTACTGACACTGCCCTCATTAACTTCACGGATGACGTTCTCAGGGCAATGGACAAAGGATACCCACTGGTGCAGTCTTTATAGACTTATCCAAGGCGCTCAACTGCCGATCACAACTTGCTGCTACAGAAGCTGCAAAATATAGGCCTAGACAATCATGCCCTGAAGTGATTTAGGAGCTACTTATCAGGCAGGGCACAGAGGGCCTCATGGAAAGGGACCATGTCTGACACACTATCCCTAAACCAGGGTGTACCTCAGGGCTCAATTCTAGGCCCCTCCTGTTTTCCTTGTTTACCAACAACCATGCATCCACGCGGGAGAGCTCGGTTGTGCAGACGCTGATGATACTATCATCTTCTGACCCTTGCTTGATGTGGTTGCCTAGGCCCTCTACTCCAAAAGATCTCACTTCACTAGAGACTTGCTATGTAAGAACAGAATGGTACTAAATGCCGACAAGACCAAGGCAATGCTATTCGGCCAAGATCCTGGGATTTGACAGGTCCTCATCCCTCTCTTAACCTCACTCTCTGGTAAAGTCATTAACGTAGTCCCTTCCTTAAATACTTAGGCCTCATGTTGGATCAGAATATCACATACAAGGAACATGTGGACCAGGCCACCAGGACCCTACATGAAACTTGGCACCCTGTACCGACTCAGGGACCAACTCATCCCTGAAGCCAGGCTCTCCATAGCTACCAGCATCCTTCTACCCAACCTGACCTTTGCAGCCCCTATTATACAGGGCATGGCTAAACAAGAGATTACCAGGATGCAAACCCTATATAATAAAATAGCTCATTTCGCAACCTTAGCCCACCCGAGACATCACCACTGTGACACTTTGGCCAGTCTTTGTTGGCCCACATTGGTCACCCGCCTCCAACACCCCTTGCTTGTCCAGGCCTACTAGCTTCTCAAACCCCATGCTCTGCCAAGCGTTGCTGGGACCATAACCCTCAAACACAACCCAAGGAACCTAAGGACCTCAGATAGAACACTATTAGAAGTCCCTAGGGTAAGGACAAACACTGGCGGAAGATCCTTTTCCTCCCAAGCAGCCTGCCAATGGAACAAGCTCCCTCCCCAGGTCCAGGCCTCATCCTCACTCACGAACTTCCGCACCAGGCTTAAGTCCCATCTGCTGACCTTAGCGCATGCCACTGCATGGCACTTAAAGCTCCTAAGGTAATCTCCTCCTCTCCAACTCCCGCCTCCTAGCTTAACGCTCCTACTACCTGTCTTATACAGACTGCTCGCTAGAGGCCACTGTGTAACCCTGAAATATACTATGCAAAGTACTACCAATTGCTTACATGTCATGATGATAACCATGCCTGTCCCCATGCCTGCATCCACTGCTTTTCTTTTACCATGCCTGTAGGCATGCCTGTATCCACCGCTTTTCTTTTACCATGCCTGTAGCCGTGCCTGTATCCACTATTTTTCTTTTACTGTAACCACCTCATGATGTAACTCCAATGCCTCAAATGTTCCTTATGTCCTTGTTCATTCTTATAACTTGTATTGTTATCCTGGGTCGCCCCTGAAAAAGGGACCTCAGGCTCAGTGGGCCTACCCAGTCACCAAAATTTAATAAATAAATAAATAAATAAAGATATGGTCATGGCTGGCATGCATTCAGCAGCTGGTAGGAAGGCAGGAGGTAGTAGAAGGCCAATGGTGAAGCATGACATCCACTGGATATCAACAAGGTCGGTATGAAAGAAGAAGAAGCATGATAGCTGACTTTACACAAGTTATACAGACTGAAGTGGTAGACTGAGAGGCTTGAATGACATGAACAACAAAAACAGTGGATGCTCACCAATTAATCATATAAAGGTAGGCGATGGAAGCATTAAAACGTGGTTGCAACAGCAGCTGGGTAGAATTAAGGCTGAAAATGACTGAACAGCAGAACAGAAGACAGGGAGGTAGTACATGGTAGCCTGGAAGTACAGGGCAGCCTTTAGGACCCCGCAGGCTTCAGAGGCTTGAACTGAAACAATTTAAGGAAAAGCCAGCTAGCAGTGGGACCCACAGGCATGGGCCATAAGGTAGTGGACAAACAAGGGTATTAGCAGCGATGGTCAGTTTCATGAAGAGGGTAGTGAAATAATTTAAACAAATGTTGGACACACATGGGATAAAGGCACAGGACTTCTCACAATACTGTATTTGGAAGTAAAGTAAAGACTATATGAATCCAGGAAATGTAACTACAAAGCTGCCTATTTTCCAATAGAAGTAGCCTTAATATGCCTGCCTCCCAGAGCATTTTCCCTGATGTACAAGATTGTGAGAATGTGACTACACCCCTAAAGGCTACAGTAAATGGGCCCAGAACCTGGGAAGTCCTTCTTTACGAATGAAGAGTGGACTAAAGCAGTCCTCTTCAGCAAAATTTGCTCTAAGAACAATAGACTAAGGCAAATCCTACCGCATACTATATACTGTGGTGAAAGCCCATAAATTTGACCCCACAGCTACAGCTGATTGCCCTGGTTATGTGGTACAGGAAAGGACATTTGCCAAACCTAGCCCTAAGTAGCCTATAGGTAGCCACCTTTTCACTTTCAATATGCAACATTATGTCTAAGGTACTAGACCAGCCAGTAATCAGAATACCTAGAATTCCTGTTGCCATACCGGGTGGTCAACAGAGTCGAAAAGTGGAGTGGAACTCCTGTTGCTAATCTTAGTACTGGCAACAGGGAAAAAGACAGTTGCCCAAAACTGGATGGGAAGCAATGATTCATCAGTAGCCCAGTCGAGCACCTGCCTGGAAATGTATGGAACTGGAATGCATACAGTACAAGGTCCAGAATTATTTGGCAGAGTTCTCAAAGATATGGGTACCCTTGGAACAAATCATTGACCGGAGATAGAGATGTTGCAAAATTAAATTTCAGCAACAAAATTGCCATGAAATTGGTAATTTCGCAGTGTGACACGTTTCATGAAATTCCACCCTTCCATGACATTTTTCACAGGGTGTGAAGTTGCGAAATTTCACTATGAAAGGTGAAATTTCACCATGAAATGCACAATTTCGCTCAAAACGGTGAAATCTAACCTGCGGAAGGAGGAATTTTGCCTGTAGAAGATAAAATTTCAGTGTTCAGTGGGCCAATTTCACCTTCCCATGGGTGAAATTTCACATTTCCCCTACTAAATATTTTGTGAAATGCGTGAATTTCTACAAAATATTAACTGTAATGAAATTTCACAATTTTGTACATCTCTAATTGGGATACTTCCCATCTAAATTTAGGACTTTTGAACAAATTTACATGTGAAAGGACACCACTTGGGAAAACAGATAACAGAGTCAGCTCAATAATTGCTAGCAGTCCAGGGAGGAGTGAAGCACAGCACACTGCTAACCTGCTGTGGTACACATATGTTTAATGATTAACCCCAGGATACAAATAATTGTACACCTTACTGGTTAGTAGTTTACCACCAATCAAATATAACTCATTGAAACTGTAATGCTCTTTGACATTGTTAACTTGTTGCTTAACTAAGTTTAGTAAAAAGTATTTACCAAAAAAAGTCAGCAGTTCTTAAGATTCCCTTCATTGCTCCAGAAGTGGCACATACTCTGATTCCAAGTTGGCGTCCATTTTTCTGTCTTCGTATTTTTTCTTTCTCCTTGTTCTCTTTATGACTTTTTTATTTTGCATGGAGTTTCTAACTTGTTCCGAATCATAGAAAACATATTTAGCTGATTTATAGACAGTCAAGCATTTGGAAGGTAAAAGACTTTCACTACTAATCAAACACCTGATAGCACTCGGCTCCTGTGACTGCAGGTTCCAACCCCCCACCCCCTTGCAGGTCTCCACCCCCCCATGCTACTTCTCCACTCCCAACCACACTGGACCTCTCTCTATTCACCTTATCCCCTTCTCAGTCCTCTCTACCCCCATATCCTCTTACCCCTACACATTCCCTCTCTACCCAACCCACACCCATCCTCTGCTTCTGCTCACTCCACCCCATTAGTAACTGCTTCCTCTTTCTCATTTCTCTTCCCACACCCCTTGCTCACTCCCCCTATAACACTGACAAGGACATCACTGTCTGCTTCATGTTTTCAACACATACCCCAGCCCACTCCCTCCTTAACCCCCTTGACATAGTCAGCTCTGACTGCTCAACTATCCACCTGCTCCACCTCTTCCCACCTCACTATTCCTGTGTCTTCTGCACCCAAAGCTTATCAAAACTGTTATAAATCCCATCTGAACTTTATCGTATGAACTAATTGCACTTTTGCTTGTATATAGTACAGTTTTTATTGTATAATTTTTTTCCTCTTTTTAACCCCAGGAATTCACCATTTTTTGTAAATTATGTTTGCTCTTGCCTATGTCTGTACTTTATGTTTTTGTACTCAAATGTAACAATTGTCTGAAAGTTAACTTGAAGTTGAACCTTTGTAAATGAGCTTATAGCTCAAAAATGCTACTCCTAGAGTACAAATAAATAAATAAATAAAACTTTCAGTGTTCCACCAGTTTATGACATCTCTTCTCTGTTTGCCAAGAACATTTTTCTTCTTTCCTGAGTTGCAGGTGAAATGTTAGGAAAAATATGAAACTTGTAATCCTTAAAAATCAGAGCCCCTGTGTGTTCTAATTGTTTGTACCACTATCCCTCTCTGTCTCAAAAGCCAGCATTAGTACTATGATACAGAGAGGTGGAAAGACATATATGTTTGGAATAATGAGTGTTTCTTGTGCAGAAAGTGAAGATAAAGGGAGATTTTAAGAAACAGTGCCTTTTTTATGCTCAGGTTATCAGTGACTTTTATTAATAGGTAAGGCATCTACATGGGAAACAAATGTAAGATTTCTTCATGAAGCCACAACACTTCAATAAAAATAGTTTTAATCAGTTCTTTCAACATGGGGAACTATCTCCAGCACATTTTGCAAGCCAACAGTTCTAACATTATGATACCAAACTACATGCGTCTATTAGTTGAAGGTAAAGTGTTGGTGGTTAAGTGCCAGTTTTGCATTTCAGTCACTGTTTTCTGCACATCACTCTATGATTCTTCAAAGGTATTCAAGTCTATATGGGTAATTCTGAATTATTTTATTCAGGTTTTTGGACTGACATGAGTGAGTCAGGCTTTTGGTCAAATCACATTAGAAAGCAACCAGGCAGTGCACAAGTTGATTCACCCCTTTAAAGTTGGATTTCATTCTTGGTTCCAAGCATCATTGGAAGATTGGAGGTCTACTCACCTAAACTCTTTATGAAAACCAGCTTAGCCTTAGGGCCAGTGTCTGCAGCTGCTACTGCTTCCAAAATGACTTGATCCATCAGATCCTTCTTTATTGTGCCCCACCTTACTACAATTTTAAGGCTTTGGTTTTAGGCTTCTACTGCTTCACAGGTGATTAGAAGATCATTTGCTCACGATGTACAGAGGGTAATTTCAAAATGACTTTTCAAGCATCAAAAACAATAACTGCAGCAAATATGGAGTTCATAGTTCATATGCGTATTCAGCAGCCATTTTGGATTCCCATCACAGTGACTGTTTAAGAATGACTTCATACCTCTAGGATAGAACAGTGTTATTGGTTGTTGGGTCTTCTTGCCTCTCCCCGGTGAAGGTGACCTGTGGTGTTCTTCATGGATCAAGCTTGGATCCATTGCTTTTCAGACTATGCATGAAGCCATTATGAAAGATCATTAGGAAAAATGTTGTTATGGGCTTGATCACAGTAAAGCACACCCAAAAGTGTGATGTATTTTCTATCCAAAATAACATCTGAACCTCAACTAATTAATTAAATAGCTTAGCAGAAAAATGAGAATTTTGATTAAGCAAACTGATATGAGTTCAGAAAAAGTGTAGCAAACAAATGAAGGAAACTTCAGGTTCATAAAGTAAACAGTTTGCAATTTATCAACGTGATTTTAGTTTTATACTGTTTTATGTTCTGACAACAGGATTGAACAAAGAGAGAACCATTGTTTTGCTAAATTATACATTGCATGATTATTATGTGAGAATGTTGTTTTCTTTATTCACTTACTATACTGTTTCTGACAGAATAATTTTATTTGATAATAATTTTTTCCTTGTGAACAGTAAATTTAATTAATTAGTTGTGGTATGGACTAGGGATGAATGGGTTGGCTGTGACTTGGTTCTGATTCCGACTCAGATTTTTTCCAAAGGTTCTGATTTACTCTGATGAATAATGAACCTATTTTAATCTGAGTATGAGAAATGCATCAGTATTATTCTTTATATCTATCTGTTAAAAAAATTACCTTTTTAAAAAATATTTTGTGTTTGTATTTTGATGTCCTTTTCAAGGTCAGCAAGCAGCCAATAACAATAAAATAAATTGGCCGTTGTTTTGTAAATCCGTGTGTCAATCACCACATGGCATTCATATGAAACAGTGTGCTGGATTCACAAAACTCTTGAAAATCACTCAGCTGGGGAAAAACTCAGTGCAAGTGGGCTGCCACTTGTGGAACTGTAATTTATCCCACAGCTATGATATTCTCAAAAGTGGAGCTGGTTTATTACCGGCTCCAACATTTGCGCAACTTGAAGGTGGTGTTGCTGTGGAAACTTCAGCTAATCAGTATCACATTCTGATTTATCACCTTTGGAAGTGCATACTGTGATACATTGTGATCTTGTTCTTGTACATTTACAACCTCTTCTTCATTGGAGGCACTGCTTTCTGATGAAGGAGCCCGATATGCATAAGTGGCATATCATGGAGTGCCATGTCTAGTGGTCCTAGACAGAACCTTTTTCCTTAATCATTGACTTTCTAGGTCTAAGTGTTTTGGCTACCTGTTTTTGTGTTTTACTTTTATTTGATTTTTCCAATGCCGAACAGTGCTGCACTACTTCGATTGGGGGATTCACCAACCTTCTTTTCTTTTTCTGGCTCTGTTGCTTCATATTCATCAGTTGTATTAACGATATCTTCAGCAGTGAATTTCCCATTTTTTACCTGAATTTGTTATCAGGGAATATTTTTATTGTTACATGTACTAGTTTCAGCCATACTGCTGGTATTTGCCACATGTTCCATTTCCATAACAGACTATGATTCTGAATCTACATTTTGGGGTCCAATTTAATTGCTTACTTAGCAGTATCAGTTCAGATACAGAGATAGGCAACACAGAGTCTGAGACATAAGCCCCCTCAAATACTTGAGGCACTATGAACTAATAGTAATTCAGGCACAGGGATGGGCAACACAGAGTCTGAGATGTGAAAATTATTGAGGCACCATGACCTTCAGACAGAGGCCTTCTGTCTTATCTGACTCTGCTCCCTTAATATACTTTTTAAAATTTTATTTTCTACACTCTGCTATTGTCTGCTGTTGAATTCATTGGTCTCTCTCTTATTCTGTCTAGCTCTCTTCTCTCTCTCTCTCTCTCTGAATAACAAAAGCAGATTTTTTTTCTGTGGAGTCTGCAATGCCTGCACTCTGCTGCTGTCTACTCTGCAGTCTGCTGTTCAGTTTATTGGTCTCTCTCCCTCTTTCTTTCTAATGAAAAAAATTCTTTTTTAAGAAGTACTTTGCAGTCTGCTGCAAAGTGTACACTAGCTGTTTGTTGTCTGCTATTGAATTTATTGGTCTCTTAGTCTCTTCTTTCCCCTCTCCCACTCCCTCTTTCTCTCCTTCTCCCTCTCTGTCTCTAACAAAAATTCACCTGGTGTTTTTTGGGAAATCTCTACACACGCAAGTGCACACACACACACACACAGACACACACACACTGTCTCCATTGAATGCAAAGCCCCAAATATGCTCAGTACTCAGTTTCCTAGACATTTCCTGTGGTGGCTGATACAGAAGTTTGGCTAGAACGTGTGTCAATCACAGAACAGAGATCTTCATTGGTTGGCACCCTTCAGTTCCCCAAGATCACGTGTGTTTCCCTTTGTTGGTCATGTGATGGTCCAGGGACTCAGAAGTCTTTGGCAGAGATCGGAGAAAAAAAAAAACACTTTTTTTTTAATTTTCTGCACCCTGCCCTGCCTTTTCCATGCAGTAATGGTGGTAAGAGTGTTATTCTGGAGCACACTTTCAAACTGGGCCAACTTGGCAATTTGGGTTGAGACATGAAGGCTTGATTTCCGGTCAGAGATGAGTCCACCTGGTCCAGGAGGTTTCTGAACTGCACCAGAGCCAGTTCACCCATCCTTTGTATGGACATTATTTTGGTAGAACATTTCTCACACTTTTGGACACTATATTGTGATCAAGCCCTTATGCAGTGATACTGTACTGCACTGTACTACTCCATTTCCTCTGATCATGTATGTCTCAGAGTCAGAGATGACTTTCTGCTTGACTGGGTTTCATTTCTGGATATGCAGAAACTTGTTGTGACTTAACCCAGATCAGACATAGTACTAAAGTACTAATAAAAGAGGCAGTATAGCGCAGTGGTTTAAGGCTCTGAGCTGCAAATTTGGTGACATCCAGCAGACCAGACCTGGGTTTGAATCCCACAGCTTCCACTTGCATACTGTGTGACCCTGAGCAAGTCACTTAACCTCCTTGTGCTCCCAGGTCGCTCCTGTAAAAAAGCTTTCAGCTTAGTGTGCTATACCTGGTTAAACAACTAAATAAAAATAAAAAAATAAAATAAACTAATGGTGTGGTGGGATCTTCAGAATGAGTAACAATTCACTGGGAGCCCCTGTCATTAATGATGTTTCACTTAAGATGTCCTATGTGGCCTGCAGCTTGAGCATCCTCATCTAGGGAAGCCTGTCAGTGGAAAGGCAGATGTCAGGAGTTGTGAGGGTGGCCTTTCCCATCCCTGTAACATTGTCAGAATCCAGGAACTTGTTTTTACATTTATTTCAGTCTTACCCTGTTTCAGCATAACCCTGTCCATTTCTGTTTCTAAATCATGCCTTTAGGCTTTTTATTTCAATATGCTTTTGATTATGTAAGCGTTGCTTCTGCCAAGCATCATCATTTTTTTTCTTCTGTAAGGCACTGTGTGGGCTTGCCCAGAGCAGCACATTATAAATAAGGACTGATTGATTGAAAATAACAGAGCATAGCCTAATGCATTTATTTGTCATGTTTTGAATTGCACTATTCTGAAGAAGAGAGTTGTTTCAGACAGAGTCTGAACTGGCTGTGTCGTTATTTTCAACCCCCAGAGACACAGTACACGACAGATGCAGGTAACTGACGTGCATGGAAACTATAAGCTCTACTGGACATTTTTTTAATAAGAAAAATTAAAAACTATATCATAGCTGTAATGATTTATTTACTTGCTGCTCAGCCTAGTAAAGTTGTTCTTGTGCAGCGTACACAGAGCTACCGAGTTACACAGCCCAGCCAGCGCAGAGACTGGCAAGGACACAGGAATCTGCTCAACCTGACAGACTGTGTGCCAAGAGAGTGAAAAAGCTGCTTTCACTCAGCATTTGGGGCCTTTAAGCGTAACAACTCAGTGTACAGAAGGGAATTCTTTGTAAGGCTTGATTCATGGCACACAGCTGAAAGTCTGGTAAATGACATAACTTAAAAAAATTAGATTAGTGAGAATATGTTAATTTTGCTAGAAGGTAAACTGTAGGAGAAAAATGTGTATGTGAGAGTGACTGTATATGTGTTCTCCATACTGCCAAGCATGATGGGAAGCTCAGTAGTCGGTATCTTTGCTTTGTTTATCTATAGTATATGGTCAGTGCTTGTTTGGTATGGAAGTCACCCCCTTCAAAAATGCTGTTGTGCACATTTGAGAACAGTTGCTGTGCATTCCCAATCAACGTCAGCTATGTCCCTGCTGTTGCTGTCTCCCGCAGCACAGCAGTGCTTTACTCAGAAAAAAAGCAAAAGTCATGGCACTCGTGGTATTTAAAAAAAAAAATTGAACAATTTACTCATTCAAAACCATATTCTATAAAAAAATAAACTAGGAGTGACCTACACAATTCGCCCCGTGTTTCTATCCTGGGGTTAAGATAACAACTTGCTCTCGAGGTTCATATGCTGTCATCTCAGCCCCTTGATAGAAACACAGGACTGTTGCGTGTGGTCACCCTTATAGTATTATGTATTTCAAAAGCTTTACCTGGAAAGACATACTGAGCTGGTAATTATTCCTTTCCAGATGTGTCCTGGGGGGGGAAGGAGAACAATACAATAAGGCGCACAGTAAAAATACATCATCAGTTGAGCAGCAGTCAGTATTTTGGCAAGAAAATATAGTGCAAGAATGCTATAAGGTGCAAAAGTGCAATAACATACAGATGTACAAGCAAATTCAATGCAAAGTGAATATACAACAGTTACCATCCCCGACATAACATTCTCAGGAAATGCTGTTTAGGAAAACTTGCATCATCGAAAACAAAAACATTTAAGTGGGTGAATTAAACAGTTGGAGACTGAATACTGATCATTTGTAATTTTTTTGAAAGTTGTTACCCCACTTCCCCCCAACTTCTAGGTGGTTCACCATTTCATCAAATTCAAAAGCTAATTGCACAGTTTGGTAGTCCTGTAAGATACCATAGCTCCAAAACACAAGTTTAGGGAGTTAAGGCTGTGGCTGTTAGAAATCAATGGGTAGAACTACAGTATTTCCAAAACTGTAGAGTGCATCCAACAGTCTCTTCTACCAGATGTGCACCACTAACTGAAGGTGCTTTTACACAGCGCCTCACTAAACTGCTATGTTTTGCAGTGCTTGTTCCACATTCTTGCTCCTATGATACATGTGCTTTTACACACCACAGTCAAAATCGTTCTCGGAGAATCTGTTGTAATCCTCCGGGATCACCTGTTTCTTGTTACTGTTGCATTGTCTTATGGTTAGTCCCAATGCTCATATTCTCCAGCAGTATTGTGTCTGAGTTCAGCTACATATATTTTCCAATAGTAGAAGGAAAGCTGAACTCAGGCAAGTAGATATTTTTAGAAACAGAGACAAAATGATGTTAAAATCACTCAGAAAGTGGTGGCGCTCAGGGTTGAGGTGCTGGATGCCACACTCGTGCCATGCCGGTGACCGGGTTCGAGGAGCGGACTTGGGTCACTGGAGGATGCTGGGAAGGAGAAAGGATTGAGCACCCAGCGGTTTGCCCTCCTTCTCTGAGGTGGGAGGATGCGTACTCGCCACTACACCGCCACCTGCTGGGGAACTTAGGGATGTCGGTGTGGCTGGGGGATGCCACAACGCAAGGGTTGATGCTGGCAGAGGACTGGCATCGATGTGTGCCTCTGCACATGCCAGACGCCTTGCTCCTCATTGCACGCCAGCGTTGGGGATTCATAGATGGAGGAAAATGTCCCTCCATGCCTCCTAGGTGATGACCTCTGGTGCCAGCTCGCCACCCACCAACAGAACAGAGCAGACCCCCACTGTGCAGCTCACTCCTCAGGAATGGAGGGAGGTAAGGGGGATCTCTCCTCACCCCACCTGAGGGTTTATCTGGGCCATCAAGAGTCTCGTGGAGTTGGGTGAGGCACTCTAGGGGCAGACACTGTAGGTCAATAGGAAACACCAAGTTATCTCATCGGCGATAATGCTGACCTCCCCCACAGTAATGGCACAATACCGACCCAGGTATTGTGCCACCTCTTGCATGGGTGTTTTCTGTGGGGGGGCTGTGCCCCCACACACCCCCATGTGGGGGGCTCTGCCCCCACAGCCCCAGACTCTAGGATTCCAAGTCCAGGTCAGAGTTGGTCTGGGGAGTGGGTGGAACACTGGGGAAGGTGAAACACAGAAAAAGGACCATTACCACGAATGTTGACAACAAGGGGTGATACGGGGTTGATAGGGTCGGGGATGCGAAGCACCTTAGAGGCTTGATTGAGTAGAGGCTGGAGGGCAGTAGAGGTGGAAAAAATAATGAGTAAACAAAAATAAATAAATCACTCCGAGAGTGGGCGTGATACTGGGCATGCGCTCATGTATATTCATATATGAATGGATAATGATGCAATAAGTTCACACAAAAAAGATCTCTCAGTGGATCCTTAAGTTATTATTCTTTTTAACCTGCTGCGCTTTGTGTTTAGCAGTATAGCTATTGATACACTGTGGGGTACAACTGTTTTGACTGTGCTAAAATGCCATGCATGTGCGTCAAAGACCAAAGGCTAATGGTTACTGCTAATGACTCAAGCAATTAGAAGGTAATTCAGATTATATCTGAATCAGTTTGATTGACTTAATTCCCCAATAAATATGCTACCTTCCCTTTTAACGTGCTGAGTTAAATTAATTGATATAACAACAAAGCAGAGCACCGGGAAGCCGATGGACATGTAAACTTCTAATTATATAGCAAACAGGAAAACAAGCAAAAAGCCATGTTTTAATTAACTAGTAAACTCTCCTTAAAGGAGCACATATTATACATTTTACATGTGTTTGTTAAGTTCTAAATATATTAGCTACTACAAGTTAAAACAGGGTTTATAAAGGATTTTTTAACATGGTCATAGAAACATAGAAACATAGAAGTTGGCAGCAGATAAAATACATAGGCCCATCCAGTCTGCCCATTTCTTTTCTACCTTATAAATGTACCATCGACCTCACCTATCAGTGATCAACTTCTATTCATAGTCATTTGTATTGCTCCTTATGCCTATCCCATGCCTGTTTGAAGCCCTGCACTGTATTCATAGCCACCACTTCTTGTGGTAAGCCATTCCATGCATCTACCACACCCCTTTCTGTGAAAAGAATTTCCTCATTCCCCTGTTCTCTCCTCTAATCTCATGCTGTGTCCTCTTGTCCTGCTATTTTCTTATATTTAAACATGTTGGACTCTTTCACCTTGTTTATGCCCTTAAGGTGTTTAAATGTCTCGATCATATCACCTCTCCTCCTTTGCTCAAGGGTATACATATTGAGCTCCGTTAATCTGTCCTCATATGTCTTCTGATGCAGTCCCTGCACCATTTTAGTTGCCCTTCTGGACTGCCTCAATTTTGGTTAATGTCCTTGTGAAGGTGTGGCCTCCAATACCTGCAGTATGATACTCAGATGGGGCCTAACCAATGTCTTATACAGAGGATTATTACCTCCTCTGACGATTGTGTCCCCTACTATATTCTCCCCTTCTACGCCCTACCCTACGCTTTAGGGTCTGCTTGGATGATTTGGGTCATCAGTGATGATGATGCCCAAGTCTCTTTCTTCCTTTGTGACTGCTAGCAACTCCTCCCAGCCTATAAGTGGCTGGGGTTTCTCTTCCCTATGTGCATGATTTTGCACTTCTTTGCATTAAATCCCAGTTGCCACTCTTCTGACCATTCTGCTATTTATCCAGATCTCTTCTCATTCACGCCCACCCCATCTGGATCATCTACTCTGTTGCAGATCTTGGTGTCATCTGCAAACAGACAAGCCTTACCCTCTAGTCCATCTGCAAGGTCACTAATGAAGATGTTGAAGAGGACTGGCCCCAGGACTGATCCCTGAGGTACCCACTTGTGACTTGCATCTCTTCTGACTGTATACCATTTACCACCACTCCTGTTTTCTGCCAGTCAACCAGTTTGCCACCCAGTTGACCAACCTCGACCCACCCGAGCCTACCTAGCTTATTTATCAATCTTCTATGTGGAACAGTGTCAAAGCTTGATAAAGTCAAGGTAGCGACATCAACTGCTCCCATTGGTCCACCACTGGTTACCCAGTCAAAGAAATCTATGAGATTAGCTTGACTGGGACCTTCCTTTGTAAACCCATGCTGTCTTGGATCCTGTGCTCCTATGGATTCCAGGTGTTGCACTATCCTTTCCTTAAGGAGTGCCTCCATAATCTTGCCCACTACTGAGGTAAGACTGACCGGTCTGTAGTTCCCCCCTCCCTGCTACCACTCTTGTGGAGTGGGATCACATGAGCCCTTCTCCAGTCTTCTGGGACCCTCTCCTGTGCTCAGAGACCTCACTAAACAACCCTGCTAATGGCTCTGCTAGTTCCTCCTTTAGCTCCTTAAGTACCCTGGGATGCTATGCCATCAGGTCCCATTGCCTTATCCACCCTGAGCTTAGCAAGCTCTTGTAGGACCCTTTCTTTGTGAAGGGAGTAGTGCTCCTACCTCCCCCTGTGTCCATGATGCTGAACTGTGGCCCTGCCCTCACCTTCTCTTCAGTAAATACTGAGCAAAAGCATCTACTTAGGATAGATGCCTTTACAGGGTCCTCCTCCTCACATGCTCCCTTTTCTCCATTAAGCCGAGCAATACCCACTCTGGACTTTCTCCTTTCACTAATGTATCTATAGAAAGTCTTGTCACCTTCTTTACTGTTAGTGCTAGTGTTTCCTCAGTTTGGGACTTTGCCTGCCTTACTATCTTACCTGCTTCCCTTAGGGCAGTTTGGTATGCCTCCCTATCTTCATCCCGCTGTGTTCCTTATATTTTCTGAAGGCCAGCCTTTGGCTCTGACCTTTTCTGCTACTGTATTTGAGAACCAAAGTGGTTTCCTTCTTCTTTTTGCACTTCCTTTCTGTCTAACACAATGGGATGTTGCTTCAAGTATTGTATCATTAATGCTTGCCCACTTTGCCTGTACCCTCCTCACCTGTGTTTCTCTTTTGCCAGGATAGCCTTAACTCTGTTGGCCATCTTATCAAAGTCAGCTCCTCTGAAGTCCCATATTTTTGCCTTGGAATGGGATGATTTAGATGTAGTAGCCAAATTGAACCATACCATGTGATGGTCACTGCCCCCCAGGTGACTCTTCTACCTGAGATCTGTGATCCTCTTTGTTAGTCAGTACTAGATCTAGGATAGCCCTGTCTCTTGTGGGTTGCTGTACCAGTTGTTTGAGGCCCTCTGCAGGGAATCCACTATGTGTCTAGTTCTGCCGATGTTCCTGCTGGTATTGACCAATCTGTATCTGGCATGTTGAAGTCTCCCATTATCAGAACCTCCCCTTTAGCTGTCATGTTTTGTATATCTTCTAACAGTAATGTGTCTATGTCCTCCCTCTGGTCTGGGGGCCTGTAGACAACCCCAGTTCTTATGGCTGTCCCATTTCCTGTTTCCAGGGTGACCCACAGTTCTTCTGGCTCCTTATGGTCCATAGGAAAAAGAAAGGGTAACTTTAGATTGGAATTAAGTAAACTGTCTGCAACAGGGGAGTGCCGTCAAAAATGCTTACTCTTCCAAGAAATTCTAAGCACTTTAACCCTTGAGGCACAGACGTTTCTGATGCTCCTTTTAGATAAACCAGCAAAAATATTTAGTGCAATGATGTAATACTACACTACTTGGTCCTGGTTCTTGGACCCTTACAGTACTTCAGCAAGACAGATCCTCAAAAGTATGGGTGGCTAGAGGTTGAAACCAAGCAAAAATAAAGAATATAACACATTGGGGACAGTTGGTGACTACTTAAGAATAAACTTCAGTAAACAGCAGCCCCAAACTGCAAACATTGACCAAAGTGGGCACTTATTAAAATAGAGTATGTAAAGCGTCTTAAAATTATCAAACTTTGGGGAACTGTATTTTACAAAAGCATATATAACAGAACACCCAATGAATGATTAAACAAAAAAATAAAAATAGAAGAACTTCTCCTTATAAACATGTCTTAGGAATTCCAGGATTTCAGGAACCTTCTCTTAGCCAGGGCGCTTGAATGTATCTGGGAGAGGAATACAGTTTATTTCTCAACTTCTATGCTTCGGTGAATTTACCCTCCGCAGGGATTATCATGGAACACCCTCTGAGGGGGCTCCTGCCACCAATGGACTCCCCTGTCTTAGTAGTGATAAGTGTGGAACACTTTTAAGCCAGCAGTATGGATGTCAAGTGACTCAAGTCAGTCCGGTAAGACAGTGTTACTGCTGTGAATATGACAAGCCTTATGCAAACTTGAGCAACGCATTTGCAGCTTTGTCAGAAATAAGGCAACAGTGGCATACCTTTTAAAATTCACTAGAATGCCTTAACACAGTCCTGCTTCCACAGATCTCTTCTCAGCAGTGCAGTGTGCACATCACACCTTCTCTCAGAATCCTCTCCAACCAAAAGACTCACAACTCATACCCAGGGTCTGCTTTGTAAAAAAAAAACAACTTGATTATTTTAGCCTGTTTTTTTTTATGTACTATATGCAACATCTTTAGCAGGTAATGTTACCTGGGGACCTACATTAACTTTAGGGTTTAATGTCCATGAGTGAACAAAGTGAGTTGTCAATGGTGTTGTCTGAGTCAATCAGTCTAGTTAAAAGCATGCCAAAATCATTTGTTTACATGGGAGCCAGACTAGTGGTTCGTTACATAACCAAGAATTTGCTATAGACTGTTTCACTGTAGCAAGGGAGCCTGAATTCACTTTGCACCATGTGATATCCTTCACATACACTTTGTTTTAAATATTAAACATGGGGTCTACCTGATGGCTCATGCAGCCAGGGCTGGAGAATGCCACCTCATTTTACTTCTACTGTGACCCCTCCAGTTGGTCAAGGAGCTGTCTCCTCTGCAGTAGATGCAAATGAGGTGAAAAAAACCTATGCAGTTTGCATAACGCATAGCATAGTGCAAGAATCTGCATGTAAAATTCATGCAGTTCCACAAATTTTACTATGCAAATTGCCACACTTTGTGGCAAATGCTACATGTAGCATGTAGCAGCCACATCTGATGCAATTTTATTGGTAAACTTTAAATTTACAACACTCCTACCCTACAGGGGCATGATGTGCATGTGCAAGGCCATATAGGGCACAAACATGGTGCCAGGCAGGAGGTCATAGGGCAACTTGGGAAGAAAGCAGGAGGGATATGGCAGCTGACTGGGTGAAGTTACGGCACTCTTGGGGTCCTACACCCCTACTGAGTCCCCATAACTAGTATGAAGGTAAGTGGGGCATCAGAATGGAAAGGAGCACAGAATCAGAAGGGGAGTGCTGGCCAAAAAAGCATATACACAATTATGAACTAATAATCATAACTGCAGTACAAACAGCATTTTCGGACATGACATCTGCGGTTAACATATTTTGGATTCTGTCTTGGAATATTTGGGAGGTTACAGTCTACCAGACAGAAGGGAAGCAGTTGATTGTAATTTATTCTTGATGTCATGTATCTCTTTTGGATTCTTATTACAGAATGTGACATAAATCTTGCTGAATGTATGCTGTGGTTTCTTTTGACATTCTTGCTTCACCAAAAGTATTAAGTAAATAAAAGATGACATATGGTTCTGTGTAACACATTTTGTAACACAACATTGTAAAAACAGGTAACCTAAATCCACATATGAGTTATGTAAGATTTTGCTACTGAGTGGAAGAAATACCATATTTCACTTCTGAATGTTCTGCTTATGTAATGAAAGAAAGAAAGAAAGAAAGAAAGAAAGAAAGAAAGAAAGAAAGAAAGATAGAAGCAAGCATTTGTCAATGTCGAATGTTTGCTTGCATGATGTTGTTCTGAGTTCTGCTAGTACACATTTTAACTATATATTTACCCAAGACAGACCTGATGAGATGTAATATGTAATTTGCAAAGGGGTTCTGATGTTACACTGTTTTATACTGCATTTACCCAGTATAGTAGAGGTGAGGTGGCGATATCTTGTTTTTAGTGTGGTCCTGCTTATATTATGGATTTTTCTCGGACAGATCATCTTAGATGCAACATCTCCTTTCACTAGGGTTCTGATGTAGGGTACTGTTTTACACGTTTTGCAATATATTTACCCAGGATAACCCAGCTGAGATGCAATATCTCATTTTCAATGGGGTCCTGCTTTGACATGTTTTAGTGTATTTACCCAGGCTAGCACAGCTCAGATGCTATCTTGTTTACAGTGGGATTCTGCCTTTTCCCAGATTTTACATCATATTTACCCAGGATAGCACAACCATGATGCAACATCTCATGTTTAATGGGACCCTGTTTTACCCATTTTATAATGTACTGTAGAAAAGCTTAAATTCACATCCATTATATTTAGCGCTCTGAGCACACCTGACATGTTCACTTCATCTTATTTTCACTGGTGGCATACTAGCACTGTTATTGTATACTGAGTCACCTAATAGTCACAGTCTTTTTATTTTTGCGCTTATATGGAACCAGCAAATATAGTGAAAATAAAAAGACAGTGAATATCTCCCGTTATACAGTACATACCCAGAATAGCCCAGTTGAGAAGCACTTACATTTTCTGTGGGACCCTGCTTTTACAATGTGTTTTCCCCAGGATAGAGCAGCATAGATGAACAGTTCAGTGGGGGCCCTGCTGTACTGGTGGCCTGCTTTTACACATTTTTACTATATATTTACCCAGGATAGACCAGATGAGATGCAATATCTTATTTTCAGTGGTGTCCTACTTTTACACATTTTTAGATTGTATTTACTCAGGATATATCAGCTCAGAGGCAGTATCTGACTTTAGTGGGCTCCTGCATTTGACCCCAAATTTCCAGCATAGTCTTTTTATGACCCAACATTACAATCAAGACAGGTGGAATTTTTAAATCCCATCCAAAAGGTGATTTCGCAGTATGACTGCAAAAATATGTTTCAGAGGAGATTTGACAAATGTCACTTGTCATGTTCAGGAGGTGGGGTAACACAAGGGATGTGTTGAACATTAGGGGCCCAAATCTACAAAAATAAAGTTATTACTACAGTCTGGAACAATTCAATGTTTCTTCATAACTCAGTTTTTTTTTTAATTTTGACCCCAAATTTTCAACATTGTCTTTTTATGACCCCATGTTATGATCAAGACAGTTGGATTTTTTTAAATCATGTATAAGAAGTGGCATCACAATGGGACTGTGAAAATATGTTTTAAACAGATTTGAGAAATGACACCTGTCATGTTCATCAGGGGCATAACAAAGGGCTATGTGCATATCTGGGGCCAAAATCTGCAAAAATCACAATGTCATGAGTAAACATTGAAAAAATGCAACATTTCCTGTAACTTTGTTGTTTATAGATATTTTGACCCCAAAGTTTCAAGACTGTCTTTTATGAACCCACCTTATGATCACAGCCGGTGGAATATTTTAAATTCTGTTTGAAGGTAACTTCATGGAAAAATGCAAAACATTTTCAGAGGAGACTTGAAAATGACACCTGTGATGTTCATGAGGTAGGTCAACAAGAGAGCTATGTTGAAAACTGGGGGCCAAAATCTTCACACATCACAATGTTATGAGTAAACAAACAAAATATTCAGTGTTTCTTCATAACTGAGTAGTTCTGTGATATTTTGACCCCAAATTTTCAAGTCATTTTATGACTCCTCCTTCTGAACATGACAGGTGTCATTTATAAAATACTGTCCAAAATGTGATTTCACACCATAAGTGCTAAAACACATTTTGGCCAGGATTTGAAAAACAACACCTGTCACGTTCATGAGGCGGTGTGAAAAAATAACTATATTGAAAATTTTGGGAAAAATATTGAAAATTCCCAAAGTTATGGAGTGAGTGTTGAAAATATCAATGCACCTTCAGAACGTTGTTGTTTTTAATATTTTGACTCTCATTTTCAACATAATCTTCTGAGTGATCTCACCTTATGAACCCAGTAGGTGAAAATAAGCAACCTGCCCAAAAGGTGATTTTGTGGAGCAACTGTGAAATCACCTTTCAGGATGGCTTTGAAAATTTCACCTACCTTGTTCATGAGGTAGAGTTCCAAAAGGTTCATGTTGAAAATTTGGGAGAAAAATATATTATTTTTATTGATAGTTTTTGATGCTCAAGCCCCCTTAGCCTCTGACCAGCCCTCCAGACTGCCAGGTGGCTGTGTTGGGGGTTTAGCCAGCCACCCCTTGGCCCTCATGGCAGGGGCAAGGGGTGGCAGCTACATCCCCCAACACATCCACCTGGTTAGGCCGGCCTCTTAAGGTGGTGGCAGCTCAGAGACTGGTCGGGGCTGCGCTTATTTTTACAGGTATTTTCCCCAAATGGGAGGCATGGCATGCAATGACACCATGGCAGAATCCCCAGCATCCACATGCCTCCCTGCGCAACCCCAACCCCACCTTGGTAAGTTGGCCCGTGGTCACCATGGGTGCTTACACCGAGAGGTACAGGATTCTCCTCTCCCTGGAGATGGACAGCATGCAATTGCTGCTCAATCCATCTCCTCTGGCTGACCCTTCAGCTTCCCAGGCTCATTCCTAAACCCGGGTCACCAGTGCCACAAGCGATGACTTCACCACTGTGCTGGCAGGCTGGCCCAAGGGCGAAATATATTGAAAAAAATAACCAAGTTTTGAGCACAAGTTCAAAACACATTGAAATACATAGACCACGCTTACCTTCCTCAGTTCTCAGTCCAGCACTGAAAAGTGAAGATGTGTCTCCAGTCCAGAGAACATTATGGCACTAGACCTCCTGTAGGCAATTAAAGGGTAAGCGGGTGTTTTTTATTTTATTTATTTATTGAAATCTAGGATTACAACCTTTGAGCTACAAGCTCATTTACAAAGGTTCCACATCAGGCATAAAGAATCAAATATACAGTACAATACAGGAATGCAAAGAGACAGTGAGAGCTGTAGGGAAATTAACAACAATAACAGGAACATTAATTGCAGCTACTGTACATTACCTAAAAGATAAAGAACTCTTGGGAGGAAAAAAGTTGTTTAAGCAATATGGTTGACCTTGATTAGAGGAGAGGGGGTAAAGATAGGGGGTGAGGAGAGGATGGCAGTAACCTCAGGCCTGGGGTCACTTTGTCATGGGGGTAAGTGAAGGAGGGGTAGTTGTGGCAGAAGGTGAAGAAAATGGGTAGTGAGGTGGGGTTGAAGACCTAATGAAATGGATTGGGGGCAGGAGGGGGGAGCAGGGGGAATGGGAGTGAGAGTCAGCACGATGCGGGTTGTGCAGCTGAAAGGCGCAAATGGGGGGGGTTCCATGTCAGATTTCAGGGAGAGGAGATCAGGGGAAGCAGGAGCAAATCTGTTGGCTGGCCAGATGAGATCTGAGTGCTGATTCGAAGAGGCCGATTTTGTTGATAGCAGAAAGTGCAGGAGAGAGCGACATTGAGCCAGAGTGAGGCACTGTATTCAAAGAATCTCTGGCCTTGAGAGGTCTGCCCGAAGGGGACCTTGACGGAGAGATTGTTTGATGCCCTGGTAGTCCTCCTTGGTTCAATCTGGTGCAGGAGGGAACTGCTGCCAGGTGGCAATAGGCCTAGGATAGCTTTTTTGGCAAGAAGACAGACTTGATAGCAGGTCCTAGCTGCCAGGTTAGCCACCATTTGCAGGTAGAGATTGCAGCTATGGGTGAGGCGTGGAGCCCCTAGTGCTAGCCTGCAGGCTTTATTCAGCATAGTGGCAAGCTGTTTAAGGGTGCTGGCAAGTGCCACACTATAAATGGGAAGACCATAGTCAACAGTCGAGAAGACTGAGCTGGTGATGGCAAGCTGAAGAGCTTTTTCAGTGAGGCAGTTATGGTGCTTGTATAGTAGACCGACTTTCCAGTTTGCTGATGAGGCAACATTGTCAATGTGGGTGGAGAATGAAAGGGAGCTGTCTAGGGTGAGACCCAGGTATTTGAAGCTTTGGACCATTTCTAAGGCTACGTTTTGTTTGCTAAGAATGGTAGTGGTGGATGTCTCGTGCTGGTTATGGGCGGAGGCGAATAGCATGGTCTTGTTTTTTTTATGGTTGACAAGCAGCTTAGCTTGATCAAATCACGTCTCAATGTTGTTGAAGTCCTGTTGAAGTCTTTGTTCTAGGGTGGCAGGGTCAGTATGGCTGGTATAAATAACCTCATCATCTGTGTATAGAAGGATTTTGTGCTGACAGGCTAGAGGGAGGTTGTTTAGGAAAATGCTAAACAGTAGTGGGCCTAGTATGGATCCTTGGGGAACATTGGTGGACACTTGCTGCGAATCCGAGAGGGTATTAGATATTTTTACCCATTGTACACGCCCTGTGAGGTAGCTCTGGAACTAGCACAGTGAATCTGGGGATAGCCTCATAGCTTTAAGCTGAGCCAGGAGGAGGTCATGGTTGACTGTATCAAAGGCCTTGGTGAGGTCGATAAAGGTTGCCCCCACCAAGTGCCCTAGATCGAAGGCATCGTGAATGAAATCTGTGAACTCCAAAAGCGCAGTAGTAGTACTATGGAGTTTATGGAAGCCATGCTGCTGTTGGCATTGAAATTGGTATTTATCAAGGTGTTCTACCAGTTGATCATAGACGATCCGCTCTAAGGTTTTTGAGATCGGTGGGAGAATTGAAATTGGATGGTAGTTGGTATGACTTGTCTTAATACCTGCTTTGAAGACAGGGGTAACAACTGCTGCTTTCCATTGCTTTGGGAACATACCTGAGGTCAGGGACAGGTTGATGATTCTGGTTAATGGTATTAGCACCTCGTCTCGTACCAGGGAGATTAGTTGTAGGTCCAGGTCTTCGGCACTATGCCTGGACCTCCCCAGTATTTTAGAGAGAGGATTTTTTTGCTATCCCTTTGGATATTACTCTAAGGTAGAAGGGGACATGATTTGTTGGATGTGTTTGGGGAGTTTTTGTTGAGGCTCACTCACAGGCTTTGGCAGTTGGGGGGAGCATGGCACTGAGGTCGGTGAAGGCTTTGTTAAAGATGTCTGCGTTAGTTTTAGGGTCTTGAGTAATGGACCCTTCGAAAGTCAGCAAAGTGGGTTCAGAGGTATCGTGCTTCCCAGTGATTGTGTTGATGTTTTTCCAGAAACTATATCCATCACCCCAGGAGGAGTTTAGCTCGGACTTGGACATATGGCTTTAGCCTGGTGGATTGCGAGGGTACAGTTATTACGAGCCGCTTTATAGTTCTGCATGTCATTGGTTGTGCAAGAACTATTGTACTTATACCATAGTGGATCTCTGGTGTGCATCAGAGCTAGAAGGTGAGGGGTAACCCATGATTTATGAGTTCCTCTGACTTTTCTTTTTTTTTATGGGGGTGAAGATATCACAGGCATCGTTGAAAATTTTGATAAATTTATCCAGCACCATGTCGACGTCGTTGGTAGCTAGTATGGGGCACAGCTCTCTTGTTGAAGGTATTGCCTGAAGGAGCTTAGCTGGCCCTTTTTCAGCACATAGGATATAATTACCTTTGCAGGGGGTTTTGGGGCCTTGTTCGACGAGTGGAGAATAATGGGCGAGTGGTCACTGAGGGAGTCTGGGAGCACTTCTAGACCTGAGATCCACTCTGGGTGGTTTGTCAATACCCAGTCTAGCAGAGTACTGGTTCCCATTCTATAATTTATATGAGTGGAAAGGTCAACTAGCTGATGGAAGTTGATAGAGGAGGTAGCATCCTTGAAGGTGGCTAACTCACTTGATTACCAGTTGATGTTAAAGTCACCCAGAACAATTACTTCATTATTGGATCGAAGGTGGGCGAGGTGTTCATGTAGAACTGTAATGCCCTCAGCATTCTCCTAGGGAATATATACATTATATATCTGAAGAATATATATGTTGGATGGTGGTGCTGAGTGGTGGGGGTTGGGTCAGGGAGGATATAGCAGGGGTTGGCAGCAGAAACAGTCATCGATGGACCATTTTCTTTTCAAAGGTGTAAACCAAGTGAAAAAGACATCAAGGGATGGTTTTCTTTATTTCATGTACTGCACTGGGGATTAGGCATCCCAGTGTTGGGTTTGTATTTACAGGGCACAGGAAGTGAGGTGGGAGGGCTGCGTGGCAGAAGGTGAGATTCTCTTTCAAGATTTTAAGCAAGAGTAAATGTAAGAAAAATCCAAACACACTAATTTTAACAAGAAAGAGTCAGTTGTGTTGTGGGGGGGGGAGGACAAGGCGTAGGCTGATCATGATGTTGATGAGATGCTTGCCATCTGGTATCATGCAGATCAAAGCAAAGAAATACCCTGTGATATGAGCTGCTCTTTCCTTTGAACTTCACAATGTTTCTGCCCAGCAAGCATAGAAGAGTGTCATGATCAGCCTCATTAATCATTGGTCTGACACTGTGGGGCCCACTGCAGACTGCCCTGCATAGGGCCGGCACTGACACACCTCTCAAATCCACTATCTTAGCAATATGTTTGCTTTACACAAGAGCAAACGCACATACAACTAGTGTTTTTTTCTTACTGCACTGTAATAACATTTTTATATGCTACAGAATGTAATAACAGCTAGATAAGCTTGTGTAGGAGCCCATACAAGTTGTATAAGCAACACACATTATACATTGCTTATCATAATCAGTGCCACAAAGCACTTTAACAAAAACTTAAAAACTACAACTAGTGTACTACGTGTCTTAGAAAATATAGTGCTTCAGTCATGAGAAAAAAAAGCTGATCCTTGGGATTCAGTGCTTCTTAAAAAGTTAGAATTTTATTTGCATGCTAGTGTGAATGCATTGTGAATGAACTTTTACTAGGCTACTCTGGTGACAAAGTCAACACCACAGGTTTTGGGATTTTGTATTCCCCCAGAATGCAATCACAATGGTTCAGATTTTCAAACGGGGTGCTGTGCCCACTGGCTTAGTTTCAGCCATAGATTTTGGCACTTGCAATGCACCTGGTCCATTTGACTTACCTGTTCCAGATTGTCTATGAGCGGGTACATTTGCAGCACTTCAGTGTTCTTAGTGGCAGCTTGTCCCTAAGTACACATGCAAATAGCTCCCAAATGCACACAAGTGGCCCTAACAATGATGCATGCTAGACGTCCCTGTGGTCTTGCCACCGTCCTATTGACACAGGGATGGGCCTGACTGTTTCATGCAAGTCTCATTCATCAAATGTCTGAAGCAATTTGAACTTAAATCATAAAGAATGTGTCCAAAAGTTTACCAAATGTATTTGTATTACAACCATCAAATGAAAGCCTTTGGAGTAGGATTATATGAAAACAACTGTGGGACTTGAAATCCAGGGGTAGGGATTACTGCATGCCTATGCAAGAAAACCAGCAAGCAAACTTAAAGCAAATATCTTCATGTTAAAAAGAAAAAGCAATAATATGCCCCAGACAACAACAGCTATGCTAAGAGCTGCTAATGTGCACTAGGAGTGGCATGAATGGTGAACTAAATGCATTGCATATTGACTCTACTTTTTCAGTTCAGCACACAATCTTCTCAGTTACAGTATATGGGCTTTTCAGTAAGGACAGTTTTTTTTCCAAATTCTACCTCTTTTTACAATTTTATCTATTTGGGAGTTAATAATGTAGCCCGAGCTGCCCACAAGGGTTGACTAAGCCCTAGCACAATACAGTACCTTACATTTTGGCTTAGAGGATCTTTTCTTTGGGCAGATGACTCTGAGCTTAGGTGATGTAAGTTTGATATATATACATGCACATATATATATATATATATATATATATATATCCTTTGTTATTTATACCACTGTGTATTTGTACAGTATTGCTTATTTGCACTGTTTTTATTATTGAAGTTACTACTGTGTTTTATGGCGCTACTTACTACTTGTTACTTCCACTGTACTATTTGCATTGTATTAGATATGTTTTTTCTACTTTTTGTCCCCTCTCCCCCGGGTTGCACCTGGAAACAAGTTCCGGCTCAGTGTGCCTTTCCCGGTTACCAACTTTTAAATAAAAATAAAATGTGTGGTGCCTCCACCCAAGGTGATCCCTTTCTGGCTGCTGTCTAGAGGTGCTGTTCCTTGGGAACTGCAATGTGCAGCTGACAGAGTTGCACTTGGTATTCATCTCCCCTGAGGAGTCGGGGTGGGTGGGGGATCTCTGAGGCATTTTCTTGGTTAATAACCCTCAGGCTGGCTGAGCATTTCATTCACCTGTGGCAACTGACTTTAAGCTTTTATATCAAATCATGTCTTCAGTTACCTGTTTCGTCACTGCTGCTCCTAGCACTTCATCTCTCTACTGGTCTCAGCGAGCAAACACACACACAGGCCAATCACACAGAAACACAGGCAGTGATGGCAGAAAGGACTGATGGTCCGTCCAGTCTTCTCATGGTTCCCTATCTAATCCCAGGACCTATTGTCAAGGCCACTGATTTACTTATGATTAAAACAATGAAATTCCATTTTCAAGCCTTCAGATTCCAGAATTGCACCAGTGATTGTTACTTTAATTTCCGGATTTTACTGGGATTCTGCTATCATTCTTTTAGTATGTGCATAAATAATCAGAATAAAAGAAGGCTTAATATACATTATTACTATTTTTCTTTCTGTTGAAAGCACATTTTTAACGATGTAATTGCCCAATATTTTTGTGCAGATTACTGTATAACTTCGATTATAGTCTGCCCTCAATTAAAAGCCACCCTCTAATGTTAGCTGTGGCTGTGAACTGCACTTACTAATAAAAGTCACCCTCTGTTATTAGCCACATATATTATTAGTGGGTGGTAGTTGGCTCAGATGTCATGTGGTAAAAAATATTTCCACGCATCCACATTCACAATCTAGGTTCCTTATTTCATCACCCAAATAAAGTAAATGCAAACTAAAGTAAATACACCAATAAGCAAAAACAAAATATTACAAACTTTGCTCAGTACTGCGGACAACCTGTCTGTCTGTACCTGTACTGGCGCTTTTGTTCCTCCTCTTACCAAACCTGCTCTCTGCCTTAAAGATTATCTGAATACTGGCATGCTGTAATAATACATCCAATAAAAGGCACACATGCAACAAATTTTATTTTAAATTTTATCTTACTTTGCTTAAAACATTTTACTTGGCGCCCTGATCACAGTGTTAATTATGCTGACCACTTCGTCATGGCAAACTACGTGGTTGGTGGTATTCATTCTAATTCATCCTTGCTGTCAATGCTGGTATCTCCTCCCACCCCTCCTCATCTGTGCTGTCTAACTCAAAGCTTTGATGTAGATGGGGACAGATGATGCAGAAGAGTTAGGCGATTCAGTATCTGTAGGTGAGATACTGCTCCCAAATTCCTTTATCAGCAATTCTTCTGACTGGACACCATGTCAGTCCTCCCCGTCGAAGACATGATGTCAGGGTCCATGCTGGTTATCCCAAAACCTACAAAAAGCTGTACATAAGAATGTTTCTAATAGGGACATTTAATGGAAAATAAATAACACCACATTACCTCAAGAATTTCACAATAATTTCTATAGTGACTGTCTGCCAGGATGTCTGCACCCACTGAAGCATTATCTCTTTAGATGGGACTCTGGAGTTATCAGCTGAGGTCCGCTTACATTCCTCAGTTGTGAGTCAGCTCTCACAACATTCTAGATATGGTACCTTGAATGGGGCATTCCAGGACACATCAGCAGGCTGCAGTAGTGTTGTGCACCCCAGGGAGCAGCACGGTCCTTTTCTTCTTTTGGCTTCTTTCTTTACTGCTGGGCAGATGTGGCACCTGAAAGTGTCCTATAATAGGAGGTGAAGCTGGAAACTGATGCTGCCCCATACCTTCTCCAGCCAGTGAAGTGTTAACTTCTCATTCATCCAGCCATTACTTGACAGGCCAACTACCACACCTAGAAAGTTCATTATTTCATTAGTGAAACATTTACCCTTAAGAACAACAAAACGTGGCAGTTTTCTGCACTCTGCCATTGCTGCAAGGCAAACAGTGATACACTGTTTCTCAAGGCCTGTAGTGAGAATTGGACAGATTTAGCACCAGCTGCTTTGATTGTCCTGGTCCCTGGCATGTCTACCCATATGGCAGTTTCATCCAGATTCCCAATACTGCTTAGGGGAATTTTATTAGTTTTCAACTGCCTTCTGCAGAACTTAATAAACTCAACAACTTTGAGGATGTAATCCTTATGTACAGTAGCTGCTGGCCAGCAGTTGTTTTCTATCTCATAGTGAATCTCCATCGCCACAAGAACTTATCAACCCAACCTCTGCTAACATGAAAGGAGGGGTCCTGAATTATAGACACAACTTTCATTGCTATTGACTTGGAAGTCACCCTTGTATGACGTTCATACTGGAGGGAGATCGAGGACATCAGATTATTTTCTCTCCCTGGATAACCGCAACTGTGATCCCCACCATCCAGTCTGTGCCTTTTTTGTTATTACCCATGACACCTGTAGCTGTAAGCTTTTCATTAAGAAGAAGCAGTTTTTGTGTTATTCTCGCAGTTGCCTCTTGTCAATATTAAGCTCATTATCAACTGGATAATTTCCCTCCTGTATGGCATGCTCAGCTGTGGCAAGCTTAAATTCTAAGTAATATGCCGTTCATTTTGACATGTTTGTTACACTGTGTATTGCTCACAAGAACTTACACAGCACAGATAGCAGAACCTGACTGTGAATGACATTTACTGACAGCTGTCAGTTCTTTTAAATCAGTCAATCTAGCACTTGCAAATTAATTAATTACAATCTGCCCTCCATTACAAGCCACTCATAGTAGCCACAGCTGAACTAGGCTGAGGCTATTATAAGCATGCAACTTATAATTGAAGACACACAGTATTTGTAATGCCTTCTATATGTTTTCATAGTTAAGGCATGAGTCTAGTGTTACTCCTAGATATTTAAAGTGGTCATCTTGTTCAAGTAGTGTTGTCTAATATTTAACACAAACATGTCTTGCAGTTTGAGTGTACTTTTGAGTAGTACAAAAAAGCACACCCTTTGTCGTCTTCTTGTTTAGTAACAGTCTATTTAAATCAAATCATTCCTGTTAAATTTTTATTCATACTAACATACTAAAATGCCAGCAGAATAGGCCTAACGGTCTTTCATGTCTGTTGTTTGGTCAGCCCCACCCTGGGTGCTGACCTTGCTGCTCCTCCTCGCCTTCTCTGGCTTCTCCCTTCCCAGTTCCGGATATTCTTGCTGCATTGGATTTTGCTTCCAGAACCCTTCCCCTGTACCTGTCCCACCCCCTCTTGAACCCCTCCACTGTCTCTGCCTCCACCAGCCCCCTAGGCAGCGCATTCCATGGCTCCACCACCCTCTCAGTGAAGTAGCACCTCCTCCTTTCTCCCCTGAATCTTCCCCCCTCCAGCTTCCACCCATGCCCTCTAGTGGCCCCTCCTCCTTCCTTCAAAGCACCCTGACTGTTCCTCCCCTATTTACCCTCTTCATGTACCTGAAGACCTCTATCATGTCCCCCGGGCCCTTCTCTCTTCCAATGTGTACATATTTAGCTCTTCGAGCCTCTCCTCATAGGTCCTGTCCCCCAAGCCCCAAATCATTTTGGTTGCCCTCCTCTGGACCCTCTCCAGGAGGTTAATGTCCCTCTTTAGTGTGGCCTCCAAAACTGCATGCAGTACTCAAGGTGCGCCTCACCAAGAAGTTATACAGAGGGAGTATCACTTCCCTCCTTCTGGAGGTGATCCCCCTAGCGATGCATCCCATCATCCTGTTGGCCTTGGCTGCTGCCCTCCTACAAGTCTCAGAGTTCAATGAATTAATATTGGTGTCTGACATACACAACACTGCACAGTCAGCATATAGAATTAATCTTGAATTTTGACGCAAATCAGGCACATCATTCACAAAAATAGTAAATAATAAGTGTCCTAAGATATAACCTTGTGGCATACACCATACTGTACTGAATGGGAAGAAACACAGAACCATAGAATTTGATGGAAGATAAGGACAACTTGGCCCATCCAGTCTGCTCATTTCTCCCTAGCTACACTATTAAATCAGACAGTTCCAGATCTACAGCGCTTTCTCTCCCCTTCCTGTCCAATATGATTCTTTTGTGCATATTCCATACATTCTTGAACCCCACCACTGTTTTTGACTCCACCGCTTCTAGAAGGCTGTTCCAGGAATCCACCACTCTTTCTGTGAAGAATTACTTCCTCACATCTCTCCTGAATATAATCTCCTCCAGCTTCATAGCATGTCCCTTGTTATTGAGCATATTTTCTTCTGAAAACACTCCCTCCTGTACCTTATTTACCCATGTGAGGTATTTAAAGGTCTCTATCATATACAGCCATCAAACGCGTGTTCACCATAAGAGGTAGTTTATTATAGAGGGTTCTTTATAGAGAGAGGGAGCACTGCATGTCCCATCTTCCTCCTCTGTTCCAGAGTGTACATATTCAGGTCCTTTAGTTCCTCCTCATAGGGCTTTTGATGCAGACCCTGCACCATTCAGTGGCTCTCCTTGGACCCGCCTCCACTCTGTCTGCTGTGTCCTTCCAGAGATGTGATCTCCAGAACTGGATACAATTCTAGGTGGAGTCCTATTTATTTATTTATTTTTATTTTGTTGACCCGGTAGGCCCATTGAGACTAGAACTCCCTTTTTTCAAGGGCAGGGGTGGGTACAGATAGTAACCAACTGAAATTTGAACCAGATTACGCTGTTAGTGGTATTTTTTAGTGAAAGGGGGGAATTTTGTCCAGGACATCTGGGAAATCGCCCTACTCCTTTTTACAATCCTTGTTGTGCTCCCAAGAAACCCTCACGTACTGTTGGATATTAAACAATGGTCAGATTTTTTTGGATAGAGAGATACACCCTAAACATTTTCTAAATAGTTACAAGTACCTGAATCTATCAGATCTTTTATCCAAAAACTTCATAATTGGGATATATCTAGGCCTTTTTTGGTTTCTTTTCCCAGAAACAACTATATTACCATGTTTTGGACAAAGTTGGTCAAACTGTACCTGATTTTAAAACTGTACTCCTCAAAAATGAAATGTTTTGACATTACTAAATGAAAACGAATACCCTCAAAAATGTGAGAAGTTGTGTGGCTATGTGCATATGAGAGGCTTAATGTTCGAGGAAACAGTAAACATAAATCTTAAATGAAAGGTTTTATCCATACATGGATTGTATAGTCATGGAGGAAACTATAGAACATTTTGCCCTGGGATGTACATATCACTCACAAAATTATGGAAATATTTAGCTTATTCTTGGAACCTGATATGGCTTCAAAACCTAACTTATGAAAATTTAATGTTAGAGATTACTCCAACTGATTAGTAAAATTTCATGGTGGCACTTTTGTCAACATTTTTCATGGTATTAGATTCTATCTCTGGCAAGCCAGGGTCCAGTGGGTACTGCACAGCAACAAATTCCCTTTACTGTTTTCAAACTGTTATGTGAAAAAGCTCTGTTAGATAGTTGTACAACAGACTTAACTATACATCCACTTCATAAGGTGCAAATGATGTGGCAAGGTTTATCCTTTTACTAAAAAATATAAGTAACTTTTAACTAATCTAGTTTGTAATATAAATCCTTTTGCATCTTCTTTTAATCCAGAAGTTATGGGTCCAATATAGATATGTACAGTGTTTGTGTTTCAATATATGATTATATAATATATTTTATTTAATGCTTTTGAAGTTCTTATGAAGTATTTTGTATATTGTTTTTGAACTCTTCAATAAAAAACTCTTCTACTCTTTTCGAGAAGTGCCATGGGATGTTTAACGTCCACCCGAACAACCTCCAGAACAGGCAGACGGGACCTTGGTTTAAGGTCTCATCTGAAAGACAGCACCTCAGGAGTGCAGCACCCTCTCATGCTGCACTACAATGTCAGTATTGGGATTTAACCCAAGTGCTTGATGTGGGGATCGAACCCACAGCCTTCTGATCTTCCAGCCTCAGGGTGAGTGTGCAACCTGCTGATCCACTTACCAGCAATCTATAGAGAGGCAACGCACCTCCCCTTTCTGCTGGGTAATTCTCCCTATACATCTCAGCTACCCACTCTGCCCTTCCTACTGCCTTGTTGTACTGCCTGACCACCTTTAGATCATCTGATATGATTTTCTGCTTGCTGGTCGTCAGTATGACTCATCCATTTTAACTCAGCCCTCGGTTTCTGTGCTATAAGTACATTATTTTGCACTTTTTCACATTCAACCCCAGCTGCTATAACCTTGAACACTCCTCTAGTTTTCTCAGATCTCTGCTCATCCTTTCCAACCCCCCAGAGTGTCCACTCAATTGCAGATTTTGGTGTCATCAGCAAAGAGACAGACATTCCCTTCCAGCTCCTTGGTAATGTCACTTATGAAGACATTAAAGAGGACTGGTTCCAGATCGAATCCCTCAGACACCCCAGTGACCACCCTCCCTTCATTTGAGTGAACTCTGTTTATCACCACCCTCTGTCACTTACCCCCTAACCAATCTCTTATCTAGTTTACCACCTTTGTACCCACTCCTAAACTACCCATCTTGCTTACCAGTCTCCTATGTGGAAAGGTGTTGAATGCCTTACTGGAATCTAGATAGGCCACGTCAACCACTCCACCCTGATCTAGTTTCTTGGTCACCCAGTCAAAGAAATCTATCAGATTCATTTGACATGACCTCCCCCTTGTGAAACCATGCTGCTTGGGTCATGTAACCCACTGGATTCCAGATATTTCACAATTCTTTTCTTCAACAGAGATTCTGTTAACATTCCCACCACCAATGTCAGGCTGACTAGCCTATAATTCACTAAAAATACCACCAACAGCTTAATGTGGTTCAAAGTCAGTTGGCATTCATCTGTATCCCCCCTCCCCCAGGTTGTGCCTGTAAATAGGCAGAATCTGTCTGGTGCACTTACCCTGTCAACAAAAACTAAATAAATAAAAAAAAAATAATAATAATTGCCAGCCTCCTTCCTACTACCACTTTTGTGTAGTGGAACTTTATTTGCCCTCCTGCAGTCCTCCAGAACCACTCCTGTTTCCAGTGAGCTGTTAAACAGAACTGCCAGAGGTGCAGACAGTATTTCCCTGAGCTCTATCAATACCCTTGGATGTACTCCATCTGGACCCATTTCTTTGTCCACCTTCAGATTAGCAAGTTCCTTCAGGACTCTCTCCTCCAAAAAAGGAGACAATGTACCATCTAGCCTAACATACTTCTTACAGTTCATCAAATAGTTACCAAACCATTTTGTACAGATGCTCCCACTTCAATATTTTCCAGTTTGGATCCCATGAGAGCTGGTCAACTAGATCTAATGCCTTGGTCAGGTCCATGAAGACCGCTAGGTCAGATCTACCCTTTCCATATTTTGGTGCAAGTCTTTTATGAATCTGATGACGGCAGTAGATGTCCTCGTTCCCTTCTGAATCCAAACTGGGATTCACTGAGGAGCTGGTGCACATCCAAGTATGCCATCAGTTGTGTGTGCACCAGCCTTTCCTGAATTTTACTAATACAAGCTAACAAAGAGAAAGGTCTATAATTACCTAGTGTCTCAGCTGTCCTTCCTTTATAAATTGGGACAACAAATGCTGATTTCCAGAGTTTTGGGACCTCACCAATAATGAAAGATAGATTTATTATTTTCTTAATTGGCTATAACAATTCTTTGTGCCTATTTTCAAAATGTTGCTTCTATTCCATCCATCCCTGGCCCTGCTGCTACATCCAGACTATTAATGAATTCAAAATACCTTATTTTATGCTTCCTCAAATAAAATCTACCTCTGTTCAAATCCTTTTAACCTTTAAACTACATACCTTATTTACATGTTTTACATAATTCTCAATGTTTGTAAATGATTGTTAAACTTATCAGCAATCTTCTTTTCTACTAATTCTCTGCTCTCATCAGTTCAGTGTTTGTAGAATAGCAATGGGGTATACTGTATAGTGGTTGTGTAACTTGTAGTACTTTTGTGGCTTAACTCTATTCCACACCTTGAGTAGTAGGTATGTAGTTAGTAATTTGTGGGAATAGAAGGCCCAGGAACAAGGGGTGAGAAGAGCACTGGGGGGATGGTGGTGGATAAAACACTCCCTAAGCAAGGGAGATGCAGTTGGTAGAAGGCTTAAGCAGAGGTTGTGGGGAGCTATTCCACATTGAACCATGGGTAAAGCCTCCCATTCAATGTTTGGGGAATAGCAATGTGGTATATAGTGCTTGTGTAACTTGTAGTATTTTTTGTGCTTAATTCTATTCCCACCCTTGAGTAGTAGGTATGTAGGTAGTAATTTGTAGGAATAGAAGGCCCCAAAGATGCTCCTCCAACTCACAGGCAGAATGACACCTCTACTCAGGAAAGGAAAACCCTCAGGTGGAGGAAACTTGAGGACCCATGGCCAGTGGTCTGCCCGTCCTCTCGGCATACTAACAGAGGAAGGACCTAGGTTCTAGTAACCATTACTTATTTTGGGAAGGTGATCTTCTTGGAGAGATGATGGTTCATCCTGATCCATTGATGATGCCAATTAAATTATGATCCTGAGGTTGGTGAGTCAATCTTTCTGTAGGAGTGGTGGAATCCTAAGTATGAAGCAGATCCAGCTAAATAAGGGTGAACAAAGTCCTGTCATTGCACCCACTAACCTCCTCCAACTTAGCAGATAGCCTTTGGGCCCACTCTGGCACTACCTTTGCCCTTTCTGAGGCTGCCCTCAATCATGCACTGCTGAGTCGCCAGTCAAAGGTCCAACTAGCTTAATCTAAAAGATCTCAAGACCTATCTAAAACCTGACAATACCCTCTGAGGTAGCAACTGTATCTAACTTTGTATAATTTCTGTAAACTAATCTAGCTAAGCTGTATAGGCAATCTACCCATGTCTGATTTGTATGTACCATGACTGTCTATATAGAACAGCTTAGACTGCTTTGTTGAAGTTTTAAACCTTACTAATTGTACCACACATGTATGATACCCCATTGTACCCTGCTCTAATTGTTTCCTATTTCAGTGCATTGAAAGTGTTGTGCTTTCTCTGTGACGGAGCCTTTGAAAATGAGTCTATGACTCAAAGGGTTGTAATTCCTACGAACTTAAATAAAATAAAAAATAATTACTGAGGTGATGAAGGATGCTTGTCCATAGGGAGCTGCATGAACATAATGAGCAGAGATAGCATGAATTAATTTAAAATTACTGGACAGTGGAGAGTGGATGTACTATGGTACGAGAAGTCATGGGTGACTAATCAAACTTGAGTAAGGACTGACTTTCAAAGTAAGATCTGGAGACAAGGAATTCAGTAGTGAGTGAGGAGTCTTTAAGATGTCTTTTGTGAAGTAGAAAATGAGTAGAAGAGAGTCTTTGAGTGCCTTGGAGATGATGGTTCATTCTCGATCCATGGGCAATGTGGTTTGACTGATGATCCTGAGGATGAAGAGTGGGTCTTTCTGAAGGAACAGTAGAATCCTCAGTGTGGAGCAGATCCAGTTGAGGAAGGGCAAATGGATTCTGGATTTCAAGGATCAAGATACATGTCCAAAGGGATTGCAGAGGCGAATGAGCTAGGAGAGAGTATTGATCGATATGCTCCCAGACAGTGAACTGAGGAAATGGACTAATTTGTGCAGTCATAGGTGAATGATACAACCTGTGAGATTGATTGTCCAGGTAAAGTCTGGGGGCAAGGAATGTAACTGACGAGCAATGAGTAGCTTATTAGACAGCTGTACAGTAGAAATGAGCAGAGGAGAGTCTGTGCGTGCCTAATAGGAGGACTGCCTTAAGAGATTAGTAGACAAATAAAGGGAGATGTGCAGATGCAGTTCTGATGGCAATCAAATATGTAAGAGAGTGTATACTTGTATATGGTGGGTTGGTACTCTGGCTGCAGTAAATACAGGTATTCCTTGACATGATTGTCCATGAGATGCATTGAGGTGGCTTATGGTGGGTTGGATTTATGGGTAATCTGATACCTAAGTCCTTGAGAGCAGCATGGAGGCAGATACATTGAAGGGTTTGTAAACTTAAATGTTGCGGATTTCTGGATGGTATTAGGAAGAGCCTAGTCTTAGTGGTAGTTTTTACTGGAGAGCTTAATGTAGATAGTTCATGAAAGAGAGCTGGAGTGTCTGCTGGAAGGGAGATTAACTCAACTGAAGTACTAAATGGAGAAGTGCGGATAAATTTATGAGGAACAGTGATGTCTGGGAGCCAAAAATGATGGTTTGGATGGTGTGGCGATAGTAAGCAGCTAGGCAGTGGAGATCCAATGACGAATATTCTGGAAGGCAGCTGGGAAGGTCTTAGAACAAGCAATGTCTGTTGAGGATGTAACAGTCTAATGACAAGGTCATTGAATTTGGTGATAGGTAGGAAGCTGCAGAATGAAACTAGGCAATGTCCAAGGTGCCATGAGGTATCTTCCACATCTTGAGATCCAGAGGAGTGATGATGGAGAGTAAGTCAGAGCATGACAGAACATTTTACATCCTTTCTTTGGAGAGGATAGCCTGTGAGGCATGGTAGACAGGAAAGTCCAAGGAGATGGAATGGTCATGATATGTGGGGAGTGTCCAATAGAAGTATGGGAATGTTTCTAGTGTCCAGTCAAATGAGAGTTTAGAAAGATTGAGGGGAGCTGATTGGGTATGTTCTTCAAGGAATGTGAGCTAGAAGTAGATTTCTCAAGTGAAATGAACAGTGATCCATTGAGTAGTAGAGGGGAGCTGTAAGGATGGCCAGAGTAGAAGTATGCAATGAATGAATGAGGGTAGAAGTTGCCTAAGTAGGAATACTGTCCAGGGATATAGTAGAATGCCTAGAAGAGCCACAGCACATGGAACGAAGCCCCGAGCCAGCATGGCAAAGATGGAAAGCAGCTATCTGGAGATGGAAGGAAAGCTGGGAGTAAATCCCAATAGACTGAAGGACTGATCCAGGACAGAGTCAAGGGAATGAAGCCAGATGGCATACTGGGCTGGAAGGAACAGGATCGGGTCGGCACCTCAGCAAATGGCAGCAGGACACAGGAAGGCTGTAATAGGTACCAGACGATGATCCATGGAGGGCTGAGGAGTGAAGTGAAGTACTGAGAGTGATGAGGTAGAGGTACATTGGTCCCACAGCAGACAAAGGCTTTGACCAATTGACAAAGTGACAGAAAGTGCTAGAATGAAGAAGAATAAAGTTCCCACATCCGAAGCAGGAAGTAAACTCTGACATCAACTGGATGGGTGACCTACAGCAAGGAAGTCTCAGAGGCAGTAGAATGGGATTGAGATAGACAACGGACCAGCTGGCAAGATCCAGATCATGAGGGAAAGCAGGCCAAGGGGTTGAAGCATGATGGTCCATGAAGGAGCAGGATGGTGATTGGTAAGGAAGGATGCAAGAATTCAGAGCAGAGGAGTCCTGTCATTGGAGGGAGTGGCAAACTGGCAGGACATGGAAAAGCATAATGAGGGATCCATAGGTGCAGATGCAGGCTTCTACCAAGGTAGATGAGGTGGATGACCAGAACAGTTTACCTATAGTGCTGTGACATCCCCTGTGCTGATATCCCCGACAGCGACAGCCACAATGCAGTGTCGTGTGCACTGTTAGGGTGCCTCAGTGTTGTTATTGGGAGCTCTCATCCCACACTCCCTGGTCTCTGGGATACAACCCGAGTCAGAGTTGTCTTGGGGAGCGGGCAAAATACTGGGCGAGGCAGTCCCAGTGCCAGCAGAGACCATTACAGCAACCTGAGGATTTTGCTTGATTCCTGTCGCTGTGATGGTCTTCGTGCAAGAGGTTCACTGTACCATCGGCATACCAACCAGGACAGGATGCTCCAGATAATAGCCGAAGGAGAAGGCACATTTGATACACAGCACAGGTCAAGGAGGGAGCAGCAAGCACTGGTCTGGTGGTGAGCAATTAAACCGAGACAGTTGATTGGAGAAATGAGCTTCCAGACTTGGTAACTGAGGAGAGAGAACTAGTATCTGATACCACTTGGCAGGTGTAGGAGGATAGAGGCAAACAAGTTAATGAGGTCCTGTTTCAGAAGAGAAGTTGCAGCCAGGCATGAGTCAGTGGATGCAGTGAATGAACTAATTTATTAACAGGCTACCATGGTTGAAGAAGTTCCTGTCCCGAAGGGAAGCGGCAACCCATAGCTGGTACAGGATGCAGACGGTAGTAACAATTGAATGCAGATGCAGGCTCTGATCAATGGAAGTAGTGGGACAGGATTGTGGATAGAAGCTGTGACCCGGTAGGGAGGAGAAGGCAAGTCGGACAAAGTCAAGTTCCAAAAGGGAAGCATCATCCTGGTATCAGGCTGAGAATATGGAAAGTTACAACTGTGGGATGGAAGTTCGGATACCCATCGGTGATGGCTGAGATGAGATGATCCTGTCTGAAGGCATCTAGACATAGGTACGATGAGGAGGGCACATGGTGAAGAAGCTCTGTTCCCAAATGGAAGCTGCAACTGGTATGAGGTAGATAAGGCATGATAAGACTCAGTTGATTGCAGACATGACTCCCATCCCTGGTAGTCGGTGCGAGCTAACCTTCACTCAATGCATCCAGCAGAGTAAGGGATGGAGGATGTCTAGTTGGTAAGCAATAGGAGATAGAGAATGTAATAGAATCCCATCCCCGGTAGACATGGGAAGCCCACCTTCGCTCAGCACCTCAGAAGATGTGAGTTAGGGACAAAGTCTGGAATACTGCTGGTATGGGATGGCTCAATCGTAATGCTGATGCAGAAAGAGGAGATGTAGGATGAGAATCAGGTATAGGTCATAGATCGGGGACAGCAGTTAAAATGGTAAGTATAATAAACACTGAATAGGAGGAATGGGATGCCTATATTGTGAGACGTATGAAAAACGCAGAGGCAGTAGTAGATGTGGCAAGTGCTCTGGAGCGGTCATGTGGTGATCACTAGAGAACAGTGGAGGACTGAGGTAGCAAGATATAGAGGAAGTTCTGTATCTTGGGATAGTGGTGATGCGGTATGTGAAGGTACACAGTGGAGGACGCAGCAGAGGTGAGTTCCAGGACACCCGGAGGTCATGGGAAACTGGAGAAGTGACTGTAATAGAGATGCTTGCTTCAAGCATCAGAGCTGAAGGCCTGGGTTATGGTTTCTGTTAGACCCAAAGGTAGAGCTAGAAGGTGTACCTGGAGTATGGCAAGGGGTGTGGATGCAGCTCTGCATATCCTGCTGATGGTAAAAGATGTAGCTATAGCTAGGCTAAGGTCATGAAATAGGGATGGCCAGGAATGTGGTATATCCCTGTAAGGTGTAGAGTAGGCCTAAAACCCCCTTGCCCAATACATCCTGAACAATAGGAAGGAGCACTGCAGAGGGTGATGCAGGAGTCCACTGATGTAGGCTTTGGGCTGGGGAAGCGAATAACATAGTAGGGAAGTAGTATGCAAGGTTGTTATTGAATTAGAAGTAGTGGTGATGAGCGGGGCTGTCCTGGAGAGGGCAGTAGTGGCTAAAAGCCAGTCCATGTCGAGGTGAGGGAGTCAGGTGGAGAAGAAGGAGCTAGGGAGATAGACTAGTTGGTGGATCACAGAACTGAAGTGTACTTACTGGTGAGGTATCATGGAATGCACAGTGGAGTCTCATTGTCCCAGTGAAGTAGGCAGGAAGCAGTGCGCCAGAGGCCTGGAAGAACCAGAGGGTCAGAGCAGGAGTAAGAATTACTGGTGTATGAGGATGCTGAAGGCAGGGTATCCACTGGCTAAAGGAACGGTGGGCAGGGTGCAGTGTAGGCAGGAAGTAGTAGCTAGGGGAGTTCGGAAGAGGTTGCACTGGTTCTGGAGAACTGAAGGTGTAGCTGGTCAGCGATGGACTGTAACTTCAGCAATGGCCGTGCAATAGTACAGGGAGCAAGAAGAAGAAATAGCACTGAAATTAAGTGGATGGATGGTGGAATGGAGCTAGGATGCCCAGAGCATCATCAGAAAGTTAAAGGAATGCCCAAAAGTAATGAGACCAAAAGGGAACAGGGAACCTCAATACAACTAGGAAGGGAGTGAAAAGGAGCAGGGAGGCGGCCGGGGTGGCTGCAGAGACAAACCAGAGCAGAGCACGAAGGAGAACAGGACACAGGGAGAGAGGAAAGCACAAAGACAAACCAGGCAGCAGGAAAGCAGGAAATGCAAGAGCATAGCCACACAAGCTATGCAGGGAGCCCAGGAAAAAAGACTCCCTAAGCAAGGGAGGTGCAGTTGGTAGAAGGCATAAGTAGAGGTTGTGGGAGAAGCTATTCCTCACATTGAACCATGGGCAATGCCCTCCCATTCTACTAACTAGAGATTCTATAGCTGGTTTATCAATTTGTTAACTGGTTTTCAAACCATTTTTCCATTTGAGTATTTTTGATATTGTTTTTCTTTGTAATATGTTTCCCATGCTTTTTTACCTTTATTTTTACACATACTGTAGAACTGTTATATCTCATGTTCAAAATATTTAGTGGTCCAAGCAGTGGCAGCATATTCACTGCACACAATGTTCACTGATGCTGGATAATTGGAAACAGCAGCAGTGGAATAATATTCCACTTTCATATTATTTTCACAGTTTCAGGATGGTCAGCAATATAGTGAAAATAAAATGAAAGTGAAATATATTAGTTCTACAGTATATCTCAAGTTTCTGTATTGTTGCCAAATGCTGTTGTTAAAGGAAGCCTTATTGTTTTCCCATAACTTATCCCCTTCTCTGATCAGCTTTACAATATTAGAGTTTAACCATCTGTTTGAGTTTCTTAATTCTCATAATTATAATGAGTGCATATTTATCCAGAATATGATTTATTTTGGAAAAAATCAAGGCTTCATTCACATCATGTATGCAATTTAAGGAGATCAATTAATATTGATAATGCAGTTTTAAAAGTTCTCAACATTATTGCATTGTTTTCTAAATTTTAGTAATCTAGGGCATTTTCTTAATGTCCTTTTACTTCAGATGCAAAATTTTGGTGCATGATTACTCACATTGTCTGGCACTATACCACTTGCCAAACATTCAGGGTCTGATATGTCTGAAGGTGCCTGCCTGGCGCCATGGCTTGGAGGGACAGGGAGCGAATCCTCAGGATTGCGGAGCAGCCGCACAGGAGGGATCTCGATGTCATTGTCCACCTAGGGACAAAATGACCTGGCTAAGAAAGGGATTAGAGAAGTGCAGGAAGAGTTTGTGGAATTGGGAGGGGCCTTAGTCAAGTAGCACGACGGTAACCTTCTCGAGGTGCTACCCATCTATGGCATAGAGAGGCTAGGGTGTTCTGTACCATGGGATTCAATCAGTGGTTGAAAAACTGGTGTGGAGCTCAGGATTTGGCTTCATTGGGACTGGGGTCCACCTGAGAGATGCAAGCCTATACTGGCATGATGGGCTGCATCTGTCTGGGAGGGGAACCAGAATCCTAGGTGATAGGTTTAAATGCTTCATTGGCAAACTTTAACTAGCTAAAGGGGGAGGCACTGAGAAAGGAGCAGGAAAAATCCTAGCCCCCAAACAATCACGGTAGTAGTGTGGCAACACCAACATGGAGGTGTCGATAGGGAGAAGGGCAGGGGTAAATGGAGAAAGTGACAAAGACAAGAAGGACAGGGATGGGGCAAAAGGGGTAAGGCCATCAGGAAATGGAGGGTAATGAGTACCAATGCCGTAGTCTGGGCAACAAGCTCCTGAGCTGGTGGCCTTAATGGAAGAGGATGCCTGGATATCGTAGCAGTCACAGAAACATGGTACACAGAGAACCATGACTGGGATGTTAACATACCAGGGTACATAACTTACAGGAGAGACAGGCAGGGAGAAGAGGGAGGAGTAGCTCTCTGTAAAGGAAGGGATAAAAGCAACTGAACAAAAGAGTAAACAGGGAGGAGAGGAGGCACTGTGGGTCACCTTGGAGACTGGAAAGGACACCACAACCGCACAGGGTTGTGTACAGACCGCATGTCAGGGAAGGGAAGGGAAGGAAATGGAAGGATATGATGGAAGGCATTCTTAGAATGGCAGAGAAGGGGAGATACTGTTGATGGGAGACCTGAATATGCCAGATGTTAACTGGAGCACATTTGCTGCAGCCACATCCAAGAGCAGGGCCATTCTTGACGCCCCTACAGGTGGCAGGCATTAGACAGCTAGTTTCAGAACCCACTCGTGAGGAGCAATCTAGACCTCGTATTCTCAAACGGGGGCAGTGAGAGGATCTCAGATCTAGAAGTGGGTTGCCATCTGGGGACAAGTGACCATCAAACAGTGTGGTTCACGTTAAACTCAGCTACAGAGTCAAGCCACACGAAAGTGAGGGTACTGGACTTTAGGAGGGCTGACTTTGGCAAGATGGGAGAGTGCCTCAGAAAAGCACTAGCAAACAGGCTAGAAGGAGGTGGGAGCAACAATGGGGAATTATCAAACTGCCATCACAGAGGCAACAAGCCTTTGTGTGAAGCAAATAAACAAATCAAAATGAAAGAAAAGCCACTATGGTTCTCAAGAGAGGTGGCTGTGAAAGTCAGGAAGAAAAAGATAGCATTCCGGAAGTATGAGGAAACACAGAAGGAGCAGGACAGAGAGCTGTACCAGTTAAGGCAGAAAGAAGCAGGAGGGAAGTCAGAATAGCAAAGGCCCAAACTGAGGAAAAGATAGCCAACTCAGTTAAGAAGGGGATAAAACCTTTTATAGGTACATCAACGGCGAGAAAGACAAAAGGAGGGATAGTGAGGCTGAATAGAATAAACGGTGGGTGGGCGAGGGGACAGTGAAAAGCAGGAATACTGGAATGAATATTTCTGCTCAGTATTCACAAAGAGGAGGGGGACGTGCCTAATCCAATTAACAGAAGCACTTTTGATAGGGGGTTGATCCCAGTCCTTTACAGAAGAAAGGGTTCTGCAAGAACTCCTAAAACTGAAGGTGGACAAAGCAATGGGTCCTGATGGAATTCACCACAGAATTCTAAAAGAATTAAGGAAGGAACTAGTGAAACCACTGGCTACTCTTTTAATAAATCATGGAGGATGGTGGTACCTGAGGACTGGAGGAAGACGGATGTGATTCCCCTTCACAAAAGTGGGACCAAGACAGAGGCAGAAACTACAGACCTGTCAGTCTGACCTCTGTGGTAGGGAAAGTGATGGAGTCACTTCTGAAGGAAAGAATAGTTGAGTACCTAGAGGTCAGTGGAGCACAGGATCCAAGGCAGCATGGGTTCACAGTGGGAAGGTCATGTCAGACAAATCTAATAGATTTCTTTGACTGGGTGACCAAGTAGTAGACAAGGGAGGGCTGTGGACATGGCCTACCTAGACTTTAGCAAGGCATTTGACACAGTCTCACACAAAGATTATTAGTCAAATTAACCAGCCTGGGAGTGGGTCCCAGGGTGGTAGCCTGGGTAAAACATTGGCTGGACAACAGGACACAGAAGGTAATTGTAAATGGAGTCCACTCTGAAGAAAGGGCGGTTACCAGTGGGGTACCGCAGGGTTCAATATTGGGTCCAGTCCTTTTTAATGTCTTCATCAGTGACATTGCAGAGGGACTGGAAGGAAAAGTATGCCTTTTTGCAGATGACACAAAGATCTGCAACAGGGTTGATACACAAGGAGGCGTGGAAAGGATGAAAAGGGACTTGGCAAGGTTGGAGGAATGGTCAGACGTATGGCAGCTAGGATTCAATGCAAAAAAGTGCAAAATAATGCACCTGGGAAACAAGAACCCAGGGAAGAATACACAATGGGTGGGGAGGTAGTAACAACAACAAACAGGAAAGGGACCTGGGGGGTAATCATATCAGATGACCTTAAGGTTAGCAAGCAATGTGAGAAGGCAGTAGGGAGGGTCAGGTATACTGGGATGGCTAGGAGAGACATCATCAGCAGAAAACAGGAAGTTGTTATCCCTCTGTACAGACAGTTGGTGAGACCCCATCTGGAATACTGTGTCCAGTTCTGGAGACCCCATCTCCACAAGGACATAGACAGGACAGAGGCAGTCCAGAGGAGGGCAACTAAAATGGTACAGGGTCTGCAAGAGAAGCCGTGATCAGGAGAGACTAAAGGAGCTTAATATGTATACCCTTGAGGAAAGAAGGGAGAGGGGGGACATGATAGAAACTTTCAAGTACCTCAAGGAATCAACAAAGTCCAAGAGGGTAGCATCTTTCAGAAAAAGAGACTTGCAAGAATAAGGGACACAATTTAAAGATAGAAGGAGGGCAGTTCAGGGGCAATGTGAGGAAGTATTATTTCACAGAGAGGGTAGTGGATGCATGGAACAGCCTTCCTGAGGGAAGTTGTGGGGTCTAAAACTGTGGAGAATTCAAGAATGCATGGGACAGACATAAGGCAATTCTTGTGGGGCAGGAATATGTAGGCTGTTGGTTAACTAGATCTGCGGCCTATCCTGTAGGTAGGAATGGGCAGACTAGATGGGCCTAGCGGTCCTTATCTGCCATCAAAGTCTATGTTTCTATGTTTCTATGTTTCTATTCAGTAAAGGCGCAAAGTGGAGTGCAAGGCTTGCCCTGTGCTTTGCAATTGCCCAGGGTCCAAGGATGCTATATTCAGTTGGACAGGCACCGTGCTATCTGACTGAATATAGAGCCATGTCAGTGCAGCCCTAAGTCATGTAGAATTGACAAGACATAGCTCCTGAAGTGAGTTCTCGGGAGCAGATAGCCCCAGAGTGCTTTCTGCAGTTTTCAGGACCCATGCAATGAGGTCCATTGGGCATGCAAGGCACTAAGGGGCCATTTTGCATGCCCATTATGGGCCCATTTGCATGGATAGTGGAGTCAGGTTAGTGTGGCATCACCCCCCTTTTCTCAGTCCAACACATTTGTAGATATCCCTGGTGCCTAGTGGGCCCCCCTCCCACTGATTATCAGCCCGTAGGTCAAAATAGCCATTCTTGGTGCTAGTGGTCACTCCTCCCTCTGATCACTAGCCTATCAGTAAAAATACCCATCCCTGGTGCTAGTGGTTCACCCCTTCCTCTGATTGCCAGCCTGTCAGTAAAAATAACCATCCCTGGTTCTAGCGATCCTCCCTCCTCTGATCACCAGCCTGTTGGTACAAGCACCATCTCTACTAGTGGTTCCCTCCACCAATACCAATTTATTACCTTCTTCTGAGCATCTAGTGGTCCCACCAGGACACCCATCCATGGTACCATCACTTGCAATTCCATAATCCCTGGCATCTAGTGCCCCCCGAACATGGCACTGGACATCCACCCTGACACGTTACCAGTACCCTCAGTGCCACAGGTGTATGTGGCACCCAGCAGAGCCCTCCTCACATGTCCTTGGCCAGCCACCATATGTTCAGGCAGGGTGTGCACCCCTTATTTATAGGGGCCCTGTCCTATAAATGAGGTGTGCTCACTTTTTGGACATACGGTGGCTGGCCGAGGAAGTGTGAGGAGGCCTGTGCCAGTCACCATATACACCTGCTGCACTGAGGGTACTGGTAAGGTGACTAGGGGGTGGGTGTTCAGTACTACAGTGGGGTGAGCTACTAGACATCAGGGATTATGAAACTCTGAGCAGTGGTATCATGGAACAGTGGCCAGGGGGACCACTGGACACCAGGGAGGGTAGTACATTTTCCTATGTGTTAGTGATTGGAAGGAGGTGGGAACCACTAGCATTAGGGATAGGTATTTTTACTGATGGACTGAGGGGGGAACCACAAGCATGAGGGATGAGAAATTTGACCTAATGGCTGGAGATCGTAGGGAGGTGGAACCACTAGCACCATGGATGAGTATTTTTACTGACAGGCTGGCTAACAGAGGGAAGGGGAACCACTAGCACCAGGGATGGGTATCTTGACCTAAGGCTGGCGAATGGATGGAGGGGGTGACATGGACCATGGGGGAAGGTGTGCTCTCCCAGCAGCCAGGCGCTAGTTGCTACATACCTCAACAGCCCAAGGATTGGGTACACAGAGTAAGAGGAGATTTTACTTGGTGGTATTTGCACAGCTTAAAAGACAATGCTAAACCCTTTGCAGTGGTGCAAATCTGCTGAATATTGGCTTGTGCCAATCCTGTCCTTGCCCCAACATTTACATACCCCCATTTTGGTTTGTGCAAGGCTTAAACCTGTTTGTCGATGCAACTCGGTCTATTGACTTATTGGGCTCCAGTAAAACCCAGTTTGCACGGGCAAATGCTGGTTAGCACCCACACAAACTTTTGAATATCTGGCCTCAGTCTGTTATTAACCTTGACTCAATCAGTCATTTTTGTTCTTCATTTGTTTTATTATTATGTCTGGTTGTAGCTGTTAGTATCTGATCTAAATTTATTCTCAGCTTTTTTCTATTATACTACTCACAGTCTGCTCTTAGCCAAATTAAGTTTATATCCCCTGATAACAATAATTTATCATATTCCTTGCTGCTTAATATATCCACTATTTTGTCCAGCCCTCTTTCACTGTTTTCGAAGGATTATATACTCCACATAACCACAGCTTTTTAGTGTTGCTCAACACAATCCTAATCATAAGTAGTTCATATAATGTTTTTGCTTCTGTTTTTTCAATCTCTAAAACCTCTGTTTGTTTGGATATATAAAACAAAGCCCCCATTATACCTTTGACGCCAAAAAGTCATATCCTGGCAAGCTGACTTGTTAGCCATGTTTTGCTAATTATCATTATTTCTGGGTCATAAGTACTCATCTATGCTTCAGATTCATCTCTCATCACTATTAAGCTACATATGTTCGGTGAGCAATTTTTAAACATTGATGCGTAAATCAATTTCTGTTTAAATCAAAGGGGATTTTCATATTTTGGGATGGGGTTTGTCACATCTCTTGCTAACAGAAGCTTCAGGATCAAGAGCAAATTAAGTGAAGGAAGTTTTAATTTCTTACTTAAAAAGCACCCTCCTTAGCTGGATTATTATATTTAATAGGAGCAGTTGATAAGCATCATCAGAAAATCCACCCCTTGGTATAGGATTCCCTCCATGTTCATATACTGTATGTGAGTATTTCTCTCCCAGATTTCTATATTTTGAAGTAAAAAATCTGTAGTACAGATTCCCTAAATATATGAAACTCCCAATAAACACCCTAATGGCCATGTTGTTTAATGTCTGAGTACCTGATACTAATAATTAATTTCAAGAATATGATCTATGCTAAAGTATAATATAACGTAAGCTAACACAGTAACGTATCTATTTGTCTAATGATCTGCCTAAAGTTAGACATATAACAGCAGTTGTTCTCTTACGACAGCACTTTAAATGTAAGAGGACTATCCTAACTTTTAATAGTTTCACAGAGTTCAAGTGTCAAAAATGTTACTGCAACATAGTCTAGAAAATGCTGACATGTAAGTCCATTAATTTCAGCAGTTGAATGAGTAACAGGAAAAAGTTCCAGGTGCAGGACAGTCTCTCGCATGAAGAGAAGTGAGCTGAGTTGCTAATAGTCACTTAAAATGGTAGCAATAGAAGAGGCATCAACATACAAACTGGAGTGACACCAACACTTCAGGCAGTCCTGCAAGCAGTAACTTAATATAACTCTAAATTATGACGTGAAATAATTCACATTTACTTTTCAAAGTTAGTAATGTGCTAATTTGCCTACAGTCACTCGGTAGCAACACAGCTTTGATGCCACTCCCTTGTGAAGATGAATCAAAAGTAATCATTAATTAATTAATTACACTTTAAGAGGCAAAAAACAAGAACAGGTCTGGGTGCAGGGCTTGATGGCAAATCCTTCAGTCAATATGGTATTCATCTCAAATTCACAGGTAACTTCTCTCCTCAGGTGTATACTTTGTACTAACTCATTGATGGATAAGTAATATTTGGTTTGTGTACTGTGAAGTCAGGTAAACATATTTCATTGTACTTGGAAACCTTTTGTGGAATCCACTACACCCCTTTCTCCTTCTCCTAGTCAACCCTGCACCAGGCAGAAGTCTCTAGTTGGACTTGTACCAATTTAGTATTATTCTCAACCATTTATATGAGACAGTCTTGCCTTTCTGAATGTGAGATTGAGGACCCCCTTCTAAGGCTCTGAACTGTGCTGCTGGGAGCCCTTCCTTTACACTCTCCCAGATATATCTCTTCCCAGGCTCTATACAGACTACAGTATGGTAAGCTGTAACATTTTCCAACAAACTCTGGCCAGAGCCGATAGGGCTGCAGCTGAGGAATTTGGGGTACAAATATTGTAAATGACCAAAGTTACAAGTGTGTATTTGCAAAATGTAACATAGGCTCATAAATGTGTTGGTTTGTAATATTTTCACAACATAATTTCAACATAGTCTTGTTGTGATCCTGCCTCATAAAGATGGTCAGACAAAATGTTTAGCTCATGGCTTAAAGGTGTTTTTGGGCAGGGATTGCAAAATCAACTTTTGAAATGCAAAAAAACCCATTTTGGGCCGGAGTTAAAAAAATGACAGCTGTCACATTCATGAGTTACTGTAAAAAATGGCTATGTTGAAAATTTGGGGTAAAAATATTGAATATTATGAAACTTAGCCTGCATTTGCAAAAATCAAACCAGGCTCATACATGTTTTTGTGTTTTACTGTTTTTACATCAAATTTCCAACATAGCCTTCTTATGACCCCACCTCATTAACAAGGGCAGAGAAAATGTTCACCTCCTGGCCAAAAGGTGATTTTTGTGCAGGAACCACGAAATCACCATTTGGATGTAAAAAAAAAAACATATTGGCCAGGATCTGAAAAATGACAGGTGCCACATTCATGAGGTGCTGTAAAGATATGGCTATGTTGTAAATTTGGGGTAAACATACTGAAAATTATCAAAGTTTTGAGCCTGGGTTCATAAAATTCTACATGGGCTCATAACTTGGTTGTTTGTAATAAGTCTGCACCAAATGTTCAACACAGCCTTCTTATGACCCTGCCTTATCAATAAGGAAAGAGAACATTTTCAACTGTGACCGTGAAATCACCTTTCAGGATGTAAAAAAACATTTTGGGCAGGATTTTTAAAATGACAGCTACAGTATCACAGTCATGAGGTGCTGTGAAGATATGGCTATGTTATAAATTTGGGGTAAAAATATTGAAAAGTACCAAAGCTATGAGCCTGCTTTAGCAAAATTCAATGTAGGCTCATAACTTTGTTGTTTTTTCAATATGTTTACACCAAATTTTCAACATGCCTTCTTATGATCCCACCTCATGAATGAGGGCAGATAAAATTTTGAACTCCTGTCTGAAAGGTGATTTCATGTAAACACCACAAAATCACCTTTCAGGACAGATCTGCCTAATGACAGTGACATTGTTCACGAGGTGGGGTCCCAAAGAAGGCATGTTGAAACTTTCAGCCAAAAATATGTAAAAATGTCCAAGTTATGGCACTAAGTTCAAAACCCCACTGAAATACATTGAACTGCATATCTGTGTCTTCAATTAGCAGTCCAGCTTTGAAGAGTGAAGACGGTTCATGGGTCCAGAGAAATTACAGCCCTGATGGGTAAGTAAGGGCTTGGGGAGGTGCGGGGTGGTGGTTGCTCAGTGGGAGTTGGGTGGGGGGCGGGCTAAGAAATGGTTGCAAAAGACATCGATGGACCGGTTTTGTTTTACAGGTAAAAAAAAAAAGAGAGAGACTGATGATCCCCAATCATGATACAGGGGGATTGGGCATCCCCAGTGTCACAGTTATGAGGGGGGGAAGACATTGATGGACCATTTTTTTTACAGGTGAAAAACAAAAAAACAAAAAAAAATGACTGACCATCCCTGATCATGACACTAGGGGATTGGGCACCCCCAGTGTCAGAAAAAAGACAGGCAATCCCCAATCACCCTGTGTCATTTCTATGTTTCTGGGGGGGCTAGTAGAAATGGACTGAGGATTCCTGATCATGACACTGGGGGATTGGGCACCCCCAGTGTCACAGTTATGTGTCTGGGGACTGATCACAACAATGGGGGACTGGGCACTCCGAGTGTCATTTCTGTATTTCGAGGGGGGTAGGTGGGTGCTGAAAGTGAGGGTCGGTGGGAGGAATTTATATAATATAAAAAATATATATAAATAAATAAGTGCCGGCGGTCATGGTGGAACATGGCCAACTCCACCGTGACAAAGATTGCCACCAAATGCTACTTTGCATGCATGACTGCTAGTGCAGTTTACTGCTGTGGCTATCTTGGACATGACACAGTGTGCCATGTTCCACCACAACTGCCGGCTCTGTGAAATAAGGCAGTGCTGCGGTCAGTTGGGGCAACATGGACAGACTGCTTCACAGACGTGGAGAAGACTGTGACACAATCTAACATGTTGTTCATTTGGAAGGAATGCGAGTCCTTTTTCTCAAGTGATCACTGCCAAGATAGGTAACAGCTGAAATCATTTGCCAACAGAAAACCTGAGGTAGAATTAGTTACATCAGTTACAAGGTGCTTTGTTTTATATTTGTCCATTTCTTTTCTGACTGTAACCTTAATGTATATATGTTCAGTATTTATTTACTATTTTTAATTTTAGTAAACCCTATTTTTCCTTAAATCTGCCTGGGGACTAGCTCATTTTGAGTGTGAATGGTGGGACAGCATTGGTAATTCTGACATAACTGTTAAATTGCTAAGAGTGTCACCATATGCAACCATGTTAGCAAGGATCTATGTAAAGATCCAGCAAGGTAAAAAAATACCCGAGTCTCAATTGAGTCAGCAGGGGGTTGTGAACCAGGTTGGTTGTATGCCAGCTGAGTCAAGTATTGCGCTGCTTTCCAAGAAGAGAGTGTGATATTTGGACCTGTTACCTGGGTGTGCTAGCTAAAAAGGGTTCATAATTGACCCCAGGACTCAAGACTGGAAGTTTACTCAGACCCAAAACAAACAGGAGGGTGTCCTTGTTTGTCCCCTGTTCACGAATCACACTTCAAGGTTGGGCAGTGTGGGAGCAGAGGACCTGACCCCTGGAGTGGATTTGTGACAGGTGATATTGGGCAATACCGGACCACCCATTGGTGTAATGAGACCTGATGGCACAGGCAGAGGGCCTTATAGCCCCTGGAAGGTCCGGTGTATTGCTCAATACCATCCACCTTAGGGTATTATTGCACTTAGAAAATGGGCTGCAATATTTTTATATTTCAAAACAATATTTTTATGTTTATATGTAAAAGTCTTACTCTTTTGATTTTTGTTAATTAAATAGCTCCTCTGCCAGCATTTGGATGCTGCTTTTATTTCAAAACCCAAGGATGTATGTCCTAATGGAGCCTCCATAGTTCTCATTTTATTTGAGCTGGTTGTCATGATTTCATGCTCTCTCCCTGACAGTCACAAGAATTATTGATTATTGGTTTTGTTAAATGTTAATTTTTTTTAGACTTGCATTGATTAGTTCACTTTATTTTATTTATTTAGTGAACAATTCAGTTATTGAATGCTTACTCCAGGTTAGGTAAGATTCCATCCAAACTGGTGAAGTCAAATTCAATGGTGGCTCAAGGTCATCACTCACACTGTACAGCTGAGATGATGAATGAGTGAAGAAAAATAACTTTACTGTTGTCACGGCAGCCAGCCCTGCTGCCAGCCTGAGCCTTGCCCTTGCCCCTGCCCCTGCCTCCTCTCCTGACCTGAGTTACCTCTCTTTAGTTAGTTTAGCTTGCCAGTGACAACTCTTTATGTGTGTGTTATGGACCTTATCTGTAGGACAGGATTTTCTCCTGAACCTCTGTCTATCTCAAACCAGTCAATTCTTTTGCAAAACACTGCACTGAGATTGGTAATTTTCTAGTTATCTATATAAAAAGTATTAAGGCCAGAAAATGAGGTCATTTAGGAATTTGCAAATGTCTAAAAGAAATGTAGAAAATGAGGATGCAGATGACAGAAAACATATGAAGTACAGTCTTTTGGTAATAGATCAGTGCATGTTGTTTATGAGTTATCCATCACCTGCAAAGCTGCAACAACATAGACAAAGAATGTCATGTCTGTCTGAATAGAGATATGTGAGGAGAAGCAAATGTTTTCCGCAATGCACTATGTAATCCTGCAATGTTAGCAATAGTGAAGAATATAATTAATTTTCTATGACAAATACTCAGAATTTGATTAATATGGAAACAATTTCTGATGAGGCTGAAGTACTGCTACACAAAGGAATGACCCTGAGGCATGTGTAAGTCATGTATTTAGTCTTGGAAACAAATAGAAGGAGAAGTGGAATGGACAGGAGGCTGATGCTAGCTACCATTACATATTACATGCCCCAATCACTCCATGATGTCCTGTCTGAAAAGAAAATACAAAATACTGATACTGTATAATATGAGGATGTCATAATTTATCAAAGAAGATGCTGTAGATACCAGAAATCTTTGATATAGCCCAATACTTTGGTATTTAATACATTTTATTCTGGGATCAGTTTCAATGACCATGATTCAGAAAAAGAATGCATACAGTTTTAAAGAGACAGGGACCTCAAGAGCTTGTTTGTGGTTCTTTGGGGATACAGTATGTCTGCCTTTAGCTATTCTGATCCTGATACATTTGTTTATTGGATAATTATAAAAAAATGGGGGAGGCACCTCTGGCAAGTTTGCCTAGTGGCACCATGTACCCTAAGGCCAGCCCTGCCACTTTCCACCATTTCCTCCCCTCCCATCTTGCCCCTCCTTTACTAGCATCACCAATAGTACTTGCCATTTGTCCTTTGTCACTGTTATGGGTGGCTCTCATATGGTTTCCCAGTCTGTGGTCTCTGCATGTATCCTGCCCACTTGCCACCCCCGCTCTAGTTTAAATTCCCAACTTCCTCTAGGTACTCCTCCATCTTCTGTTACAACACTTTCTTTCCATCCTCACTCAAGTGTAGTCTGTCTGTGGCATAAAGACTACTGTCTTCCCAGGTCCCTCCCCACCACCCCAACAGCCCATACCCTTTAGCATGACACCAGGTTCTTAGCCTTGGGCACTGGAGTATCTCTGAAAAGTTACTGATCTTCCTGCCCCTCACATAATTGTCCTAGTTCCTCAAACCTCCTCGGACTATATCTACTCTTGTCAGTCAGGTCATTCATCCCAAGATGTATAATTAAATGAGGCTTGTCCCTACTCCTTTTAGCATATTTCAGAACAAATTGTCCCATTCTTTCTGCTGTCATTCTTGGCATGGCCTCCACCCAAATGTGACTATGCCTCTCCCCTTGCTACCCCTTGACTACTCTTAGCATTGAGTCCCCAGCACTAAGATTCCACCCTCTTACTCCCTGCTTGCTTCATTCATCTCCATGTCTCATTTCCAGCTCCTCCTCTTCTTCCTGCACATTATTTCCCTTTTGCCCTGTTGCAATTTTCTCCCAGCAGAACTTCTGCTCTGGTTTGTTCCAGGCATTTATCAATTTCTCCTCCAATTGCATCACCTCCTCCTCCTCCTTCCTCTAGCAGTGTAAAACTATTTTCTGAACACTCTTCAAATGCCCGCTTCCTCTCTCTTCATAGTAACCTGTTCCTCCTTTCCACTACATGACTGTTGCCACTTCTTCTCCTCCCTCCAAATCCCTGTCTCCTCCTTCCATTAGTCTTTTGTCTCCTGACCTGGTTTCCCGGCAATCGTTTTTCCTGGCCTGGGCCTTTGTCTCTGTTTCCTTTCTTCTGCCACTCTCCTCACCACTGTTGGCTCAAATTGCCTTCCTCATCTTCTCTCTCCCTCCCTCCAGTATTAGACTAAACCCACCTCCAGTCTGCCTTGCCTGTCTTAGTTCCTCCTGCAGACCCTTGATCTCCTTTCTAAGTTCTCTATGTGGTTGCACACTAAACATCCCCCCATCCTCCAGGCAATTTTTAGAAAGATTGGTGCACCACAGTTGTTGCAGCCTACCACCCTACCCATTGCTCTCATTGCCCAACAGCAACCCTCCACCCTTCCAGATGAAGAATACCAAATACTCTCCCAAGTCTCCCCTCTCCATCCTCTATCAGTGCAAAACATTCTTTTCCTTTTCTTAATGTTCCTTACCCCCTTTGTCGTACACATCTAGACAGACTGAGCAACTGCTTTTTACATTCCTAGCCTTACTGTCCACACCCAAAAAGAGATGTTAAGCGACTATTGCACAACCATCTTCAAACTCCTACTTCTCCTTTCCACAATGCAAATAGCAATGCAAGAAGTAACAATGAAAGGTCCTTGTTTTGCAGTTACTTCCCTTCTACTGAGATAGCAGTCGCCTCTTCACTTGCTGCTGTTCCTTTCCTGGATGTCTGCTTCTGCTATGACAGGTGCATGTCCTTTGCCTATTTGGGGAACTGATGTCAGAACCCTGGTATAAAGGAAATCACAGACCTGGGGAGGGTGGGTGGGGGTAGGAGGGTGGGACCAGCCCATGCTTTCCAGAAACAATCAGGTATCTGAGGCCCCTGGTCAGACCATTAGGACCCTTCCCCCACTATGCACTAAACTTTGCAGCTAGTGAAGCCAGCAAAATGCAATCACAATTTCACTAAAGCACAAAAAATAGGTTTGCTACCAAAAGAAACAGGTCTCCAATTCAAACAGCCTTACCAACATCACATCAAAATAGGCTTGAAATTAGAAGATATAGGTCTACAATTCAAAGAAACAGCCCCAATAAAATCACACCAATAGGTTTTTAAATTAGAAGAAAAAGGCCTCCACAAACACAGCCTGCTACACAGTAAAACATCAAACAAATGAGCCCACTTATAAGCCACCAAAATAGGTTTCAAAATTCCAACAGCCCCAAAACAATACTCTGCTAGCCCCTTAGAAGTAGTAAGAAAGAAAAGAAATAACCTTCTACCAAGTAAAATCCACATGAAACAATGTAAAAGCAGCAAGAAGAAGCTACTGTACTGGAACTAATCTGATCCATTCCCCTTCTGGTTACTACTGGTTTAAAACCACTAAATGCATCAGGGAATTGGCAGTGGCGCTTGGTGGAGGGCAGGTGGTCGCATTGTGGGGCAGTCTACTAAGGATGGAAAGTACATAGATTTGTGAAGAATGGGGTCGACTGAGGTAGTAGGGAGAAGTAAACTAAGCCTGCAAAAAGCAGGTATATTTCAATAGTGCTTAAAAATGAAAGGCGTTTATGTATTGTTTTCCTAAAGAAAATGGCAGTTCAGTGGTGGGCAGTGTTGTGCCATGTTTATGTGGTGGGACTGACTGGTGTTTCATCTCGCTTAGACAGTAGGGAAAACTGGCAGCTATTCAGTTTTAAAACTTGAACTGGCATAGGAGTTCCAGTTTGTGTGAAACATACCAGGTTGGGACTTTTTATTTGCTGGGCATCTACTGAAAGTCAATGTACCCTCTGGCAGGGTACAGTCAATCAGAGCCCAGGAGATAAAAGTAAATTTTCTAATAGCATTGAGAGGTTGTGAAGCCATAAAGCCACAATCCCAAGGAAGTGGCCTTTATGATTTTGTTCAACCCTGAGAGGGTGATATTTCACAAATATCTGGGACTTATCTATCAGGTATTTTGTATCTTACATTAGGTTGGTCTGTTTTGCTTTAAAGTATCTGTGCTGGTTTTTCTAATTAGCTAGTTTAGTGTGACAGTGTCCCATTTATTTTTTCCTTCCCTCATCCCATATCTCAATAGTAACTTGTGCACCAACAAACCTTGAATGAGTGTGAAAGGATGCCCCATGCCACCCTAAATCTCCCCAGTATTTGACAAAGTAGCAAGGTTGCAAACACCCTCCCACAGAAGCAAGAGAATGTAAGGCAAACATTATTCATATATATTGTAGTTCCCAATTCAATGTGGCTCTGAGCTCTGTACAGTTCAGCACATACACGTACTGTATACATACCCAGATGGAAATCCAACCACTGACCACTGGCCCCCTCTTTCCAAAATTAGGGCCTGCCCAACCTTTTACTTCAGCTGGGTAATCCTCAAAGAAACAAGGAAATACTTTACTAGAGTCCTTGGCAAAATGAGGATGGGTGGTGATGGTATAGACATGAAACTGATCTCTGTCACTCTTCCCGAGGTCATCGGATCCATCAACAAGCTATTCAACATGTTCCTCCACCTGACTACTTTCCCCTCCATCTGGAAAACCTCCCTGGTGACACCTGTTCACAAAGGGAGTGATCGGTCACTGGTATCGAATTACAGATCCATCTCAATTCTCTGACCTCTCTCTAAAGCACTACAAAGGATCATATCCAACCAACTAATGAAGCACCTGCACAAATATGACTTCTTCTCCTCTCAACAGTATGCTTTTGCAGACTGCATAGTACTACCACCCTAATTAACCTTACTGGATACATACATGAGGCACTCAACAAGGGTCAGCTGGTCAGGACAATCTTCATTGACCTAACCATGGCCTTTGACCTTGTGTATCACCTACTGCTGCTCCACAGGCTAAGTGGCCTAGGGCTGTCCCCAGTCACAGTCCGGTGGTTCTCCAGCTATTTATCTGGGAGATCTCAGAAAGTCAAAATTATTGGTACCATCTCCAACACCTGCGAGGTCTCAGTAGGGGTCACCGAGGGGTCCATACTGCACCCACTCTTATTCAGCCTCTTTGTGAACCACCTCCCTGATGCCTGCCCCTCATGTGAGATCTTGCTTTATACAGATGACACAGTTGTATTCTCTCGGAACTCCTGCCAAGAAGCCCTTACTAGAGAGCTGCAGCACAACTTCAACCAACTACAGGAATGGTTCAAGGACAGCATGCTGGTGCTCAACAGTAAAAACCCAAGACGATGCTCTTTGCGGATGATAAAAGAAGAGATCTACCATACGCTCTCAATTACCTACAACTCTCACATGACCTTGAAGCAGGTGTCCTTGTTCCTATACCTTGGCCTCACAATAGATGAGTCCTTGTCATTTGATGAACATATATGCAGTATTACAACTGCAACCAATAGGAAACTATGGCCCTATACAGGCTTCGGTTCTGCCTTACTCCCGAGGCCAGGAAACAGGTGGTCAGAGGTACAATCCTATCTATCCTGGACTATGGGAAAGTTGTCTATGGTGCTGCCACTGATACAAGCCTGCTCAAAGTGCACACCTCACTAAATAAATCCTATAGGTTTGTGTTAGATGCTGATCGCCCTAACGCATACATGCGACCTTTACATAAGGACTGAATGTCTCCCACTGGCAGACTGCATTAAGCTTCATGCCTTTCTTCTGGGAAAGAAGGCCCAACCTGACTTGCACCTCCCTCCCTGCAAGCCTTATTTCATCCTGCTCCAGATGAACATGCCACTAGAAATGTTACTAAGCAATCATTAGCTGTTCTATTCAGAAGGACTGCTTTGGGAGGTGGCCTTCACAGTTAGGGCTCCGCCTGGTTAAATGAGCTACCAGCCACTGCCACAAGCCTTACACGCCTCGGTTCTTTCAAGTCTGAGCTTAGAAAGGCTAACTCCCCCTGAACACTGCTACTGCCACTCTTAACCCACAAGCCCTGCATGCCACTGTCCTTGCAAGTATGAGCAATAAGGACTATTTCCCAGCCTGTTTGCTGCTAGCACCACTCTTAAACCGGCTGTTACCTGACCCCTGAACCCAGGGCCTACCAAGGTTCATCTTGCACTCTACAAATTGGCCTGAAGCTCCCTGCTCTACACCTGCCCTACCAGCCTACCTACCATGCACCCCCCTCACCTACTCCCTGTTACCCCTTGGCTCCCTATCTCATGCCCTTCCTACCTGTGAGCCTAACCTCTGTTCCCCTCCTCTGATTCTCTTCTGCTACCTATTCCTGATTAGTTCCCACTACCCTGACTGTTTACCATAGCTATGCTCACTCCCCTGGATAATAATAATAATAATTTTCATTTATATGGCACCTTTCAATTATCAAGAGCCTTACATAAACAACAGTTAAAATAATTCAAACAGTCATTAAAAATATTCAACAGAACAGGTCATTAAACAAATCAGTATTCCAAGAATGCTTTTTCCCAAAGAAAAGCTTTCAAAGCTCTCTTAAATCACTCCAGAGAAGTGCACTCCTGTAACCGATGGGGTAGAGAGTTCCAAAGGGCGGGGGCAGCATAAGAAAAAGCTCAAGCACCAGATGATTTCAGATTCACCCTTTGAACCTCTAGCAATCTCTCACTGGCTGAGCAGAGCAATCGATTGGGCAGTAGGGTACCAGAGTTCTTTCAGATAGACCGGGCCCAAGCTGTGTAGGGCTTTGAAAGTCAACGCGCACTTTAAAGGTGATCTGCCACAGACGGTAGCAGTGCAGTTCACGCAGCACTGGAGTAATATGACAGGATCTGCAAGAACCCATCAAAAGCTGGGCTGCAGCATTCTGCACTAGCTGCAGGTGATGGATTTCGACCCCTGAAAACCCTATATATAGGGAGTTGGAGAAATCCAGGCATGAGGACACAAAGGTGTGGACTGAAGTTGGAAGGTCGTCAGACGGAACAAGATGCCTAACCCTGGCGATGTTCCTAAGATGATAAAAGCAAGTCTTGACGACAGCCGACACTTGTGACTGCAGTGTCAGTTTATCATCAAGAACCACCCCCAGGTTACGCACCCATTCAGAGGTTGAGGGAGGAACTCCTCCAAGAAAAATTCCAGAGGACGCAACACCACCGACCCACCTATTTGTCGACCAGAGTCCACAACCAGTACCTCTGTTTTTTCCGAGTTCAACTTCAGCCAACTAGAATCCACCCACTCCTGGATTTCTTTAGACAGCTGTTAAAGATGTAGCCTAGTAACCAATTTAGGTATCAGGAATGATGTTCAGCCACATCTCCTGTTCCTCCTACAAGCCCCTGTACAGCTTCAACCTCTGATTTTCACCAATTAGTACCTAACTTAACTTATGCACTTTATTGTCTGCCCTGCTGTGTGTACTGTATCCTCATGTACCCTGCACCCATGCTCTGGTTATGTGTTGCTTTTGCCTTTGTTACCTTTGTTGTGTTACTATAATATTATTGATTGCTACTGATCACGTTATGATGTTTTTGACAATGCCTGTTTAGCTGCTATTGACTCCCAACTTGTGTATTCTACCCTCCCTTTGTGATGAGGATCCTTTGTAAATGAGTTTTTAGCTCACAGGTTATAATTCTGATTACTCAATAAATAAATAAATAAAAATGTCAAGAAATAAGGCATAAGAACAATTAAAATACAGGCATAGGGGAACAGCGATAATAAAATCCTATCTAATTAAGAGAAACTGGGCCAGATATTTAAAGTTTTGCACCAGGCAAAAAACATTTGCGCGGGTTTAACACGGGATTAGCGTGGGTCTGCTATATTCAAAAGGCCAAATAGTGCAGGTAAACCGCATTAGCGGCGGGCAAACCATAATTATATGCAAGGGGCAAAGTGAACATGAATACAGGTGCAATGAGATATTCAGCGACTAGCGCCATGCTATGGTGTTTAGCGTGACTTAGTGCAACCCATAACGCGGTACAAATTACCGCCCAGGAAAAGATGGTTTTAACCCTGGGCAAACAGCTTTACATGACATTGTTGCTTTGCGCAGTGTTAGCGCTGCATTAGTGTGGCTTGCGCGACCCTAACATATGAGTATGACACTTAGAAACTGCCAGACATGGAGGACACATGCTGCTCACTGATAGCACCACCATGATGCCAACAGCTGCACAGATTCCAACCATGCACAGGCAGTAAGGGGTGATCAGGCCCACAGGGGACATCATGGTAGCGTGGCAATACAGCACACACCTGCAGACCATACAGTTGTAGTGCCCAACATATGTCAGCACACACAGGCAACATGGTGGCCATTGAGGGGATGGTGTATGGGTGGCCAGACCTCACCACAGCCCAGGTGTGGCCACCAGACTGGGACACAGCATGCAGTGCACATGGGCCAGTAGTGGGAATATGCCACTGCCTGTGTGCCTGTCGGATCCTACGTGCCCCCAGCCACATACAGCACAACTGTACAGATGCTACAGCACACAAGCTGGCCATGTATATGTCACTGTGCATCCCATGCAGCAGGGCAGCATCTGTAGATCACACAACAGCGTAACAGTAATGTCCACTGTCAGGAAACACCTGCACGTTGGGCCTGTCACTGTGTACAGTGCAGTCAGAGTCACTGCCCTACACACCATAGGCAGTGCTGTGTCCCACACACTACTGGCCCCCTTGCTACTGTAGTGTCTGCTGTGCACTGTAGCATGCCCTATGGTGTTACAGTTGCATGCAGCACCACCACCACCACCTGTGCCTATGCTGTGTTGTCCCCTGGGGTACAATATGCTATGCTATGCTATGCTGTACTGTGTACATGTAGCCTGCAGCTATCATTGTGCACTGCCAGACAGACCTACAGGTGGAGCTGTGGTTGGACCTGGCCAGCCCCTGTACTTCCAGACTAATGTACAGGTGGCTCTGTGGGACCCTGCAGTAATGCTGGGCAAACTGCATGCAAATCAGGGCATAATGAGATGTTAATCTGGATGTTTGCCCAGAGACTACCTGAGTCGGCTCATTTGCATGTCACTTTTGAATATGACAATGTTTAGCGCCGGGCAAATGTGTTTGCACCGGGCAAACTGCTTAGCTCCGCGCTAATCCAATGCAAATGCGTTAGCTCCCACAAATAGTTCGGGGAATATTATACTGTTTTGCACACTGTACCTTCCCATAGGCTGCTCCCTGCAGCAGTACTGGGTCCACGCATTTGTTGAAACACACATTGGCCACATAAGTCACCTCTAGCTACCTTCACATCACTGTGCACTGTGTTGCTGTTGCGGTCTGCACTTCCTGGTCGCTATATTCAGAGCTGTCTTATTCCAGGGCTAAGGTTGCCCTGCACTTCCAGCCCAGTTTGCCTGGCCTCATTCCCATGCTATATTCAGAAGCTGTTTGCCCCGGGCTATTCCTTCTGAATATAGCTTGCTTTGTGCTCGGAAAGTTTGCCCGCCAGGCAGTGCTAATTTAGCCCAGGGGCAAAGCTTTGAATATCTGGCCCACTGACTTCAGTAGCTCATGAGCCTAGCTATCCCCAAATGCTTGGTTAAATAGATGAAACCTAATCCTTTTTTAAATGTCTTCACTGAGGAGGTGTTCCAGTGCAAACTAATTGGTAAGGCATTCTGAATAGATGGAACCAAAACAGAAAAAATCTTACATCCCGACTGCCTTAAACAGTATCTAGGGATTGATAATAAGTTTGCCTTGGTGGAGCCAAGAGGGCAGTCCAGACCATACAAAACTGTTGACTATACTAGCCCAGATGCTCACATGGGAGTGGAAATTGCTCTGTCAGTGCCACTGGGCCAGCCTTTTTATTTTATTTTTATAATGAAAACATCAGATGATGGTAGAAGAGGAGAAACTGTCAGCGGGAGATTTCAGCGGATCTGTGAAGTGATGCAGTCACTCATTGTGGTGACTAATGATGAGTATGCAGTGATGGTCTTGATGGTGATGATGCCAGCAGTGATACTGGTGGCAGCAGGTGCTGCAGTACTGACAATGACTCTGTGTAACTGAATAACAAGCTTGTCAGTGACAATGTGATAGTATCATAAGGACTTGTGATGGTGTGTCTCAGAGGAGCTGCAGTACTGCTGTTGCTGGGAGGGGTCTGGCGGAATAAGTCAGTGGTGTCAGAGACAGTAGGATAACGAGAAGCTTTTTGACCACGGTGTGTGGGAATGTAGTAGATGTCATTTCTTGACTAATTGAATACATAGTTAAAGTGTATCCATGGTCAGCCAGAGGAGACCCTGGATGGGGAGAGAACAGACGAGGATCTAGGAGTAACAGCTTGATACAACCTTCTGGCAGCAGTGGCAGGGACCTAGCTATGCTCTTCAGTCTTCATTCTCTCAGCTCAGGTTACTTGGGGTTGGAGAATGCCCCACTCTGCCCACACTTGTACACAGTTTGGTCACGTTAAAATATCTAGTTAGAAGTTCTGAGTAAAAGGTGATTCTTAATATCCAGGTGTTTTGAAAAATACATCACATTTATGCCATCAATAAAGCCATCAATAAAACTGAAGCAACATGAACATTATTCTTTGTGACTAACACTCTTTTATGAGAGTTTTGTGTTGTTTGAGGTATAATTCAATTGTGTTAATACATTTTGAGAAGCTATGTTATAAACTGATGTTATTAGTTGTCACTTATCAGTGGAGGTGTGAGATAATCTGTGATTTGACTGGTTTTAAACAATATAGTACAGTGGCTCCATTTTTCTTCTGCAGTCAGGCTCCAGTCTGAAACAATGCCAGCCCTTTCTCTATCATATGGCTTAGTGTCAGGAGGGCACGATGGACATCTGAAGGATGACCTCAAGCACGGCATCTTTGGTATCATCCCCATCTTTAGCACTGTCAGACTCATCTTCCTTCTCTTTATACATCCACTCAGTGCATGGAAATAGGATACTAACAGCGGTGACAATGTTTACCAACCACAAAATCAAAAATAAAATGTTGCCATTAACTATTTTATACAGGATCATATAGCAGACTGTGTGTGCAGATAGATAAAGTAAAATGAATTGAATCCTTCACTCCTGTGTTGTAAAATAAAAGTTTTAATATGGAAAGTGCATGAACAAAGGAGGGCTGATTTGTGATATGGCTGTCCATGTCTTACTAATGGCCCAAAAAGACAATTTTTTTAAGTGGTATTCAATTAAAAAAGTAATTTTTAATACAGTCTGTGTCTTTATTTGTGACAGCCTTTAGCATGCCTCTGACATTCAATTCTGCATTTTGTAAGCACTATAAAAAACGGCCCCTGACGTAACTGTGCATGTCCCCAACACTGTGCACTTCATTTATGGCTCTGACTTGAAATTTATGCTTTTTTGTGGTGGTTCTTTAGATCTCCTGTGCTTTGCCCCTTTAAAAAGAAAGTCCTAGGGCAGTTTCCTATTTTATGGCACTACTTCAGTAGCTCATGCGAGACCCTGAACCCTCGCATGAACTTTCATGTCCAGTTTCCCGGATGTTCGAACCGAGCCCTCGTGTGACCTCTGTGCCCCCCCGAACAGGACCGGTGACATACAGTAAGTGCTGGGAGGTCTTTGGGGAGGTTTAAAAGTCGCAGTCCCAATCCATTTGTCCCCTTTCTTCACTTGCCAGCAAAGGAAGAAGTCGTCACATCCACTCATTCCTCAGAGGCATTACGTGTGCAGCCAGGTAAGCCTCTCATCATGTGTGAGGGCAAACGACAATGTTTTTATGTATATTGAGAGCACGGTGCTGCATGACGACAATGTTTTTATGTATATTGAGAACACAGTGCTGCATGACGACAATGTTTTTATGTATATTGAGAGCACGGTGCTGCACTACGACAATGTTTTTATGTATATTGAGAGCACGGTGCTGCATGCCTGTTCTCTTTATTTGTTTGCTCTGTTTGCTCAGCCTCGTGTAGTGTGGTGTATTCATGCATGATCTGCACAGTTTTTGGGAATCCAGTGAACTTTGTGTGAGGGACCTGAAAAGCTGTAATGTCCCTGTATGTCCAAGGCCAAGATGGCACCAGGGGCATATTAGGCCCTGCATTTCAGTATTTTAAAAGGTAAAGCCCTAATATGAATGTGATTACCATGGGGAGCAGTGTGATCAGTCATCAGCTTCTTGGCATTGGAGTGCATTAGTGAGAGATTTTATATAAACTGGTGCTAGAACTGTGTGCTTTCTTGAAGAGGTCAGTGGTATGGGCTCAGATATTAAATATTATTGCCTGCAGTGCAGTAACGATGCTCATTTGAAGTGTTTTCACTTTACACCAGAAAGCATCTTTGGACCATGTAGTTTGTGTGGCTGGGGGTGGGGTGCTTGTCTGTGTGTGTGTGTGTATGTGTGTGTGTGTGATCCATCATCTTGGGACCATGAGGGGTGTGTGTGTGTGTGTGAGTGCAGGGGCTCAAATATTGTTCAAATGTTGATTTAATTTAAATGCCGTGACCTGTAAATTTGGGCGTGTAACATCTGTGTGCACTACAGTGGCCCATTGTTTGGTGGATGTTAAGATGGCGGATGTGGAGTACTCCTTTGGTTGGTGCTGTGCATCCACCATCTTGGGACCATGCAACTTCTTTGTGTGTGGCGGGGGCAGCTGATGCCCACTTAAATTTTCAATGCTTTTTGTGCACTTGAGTGCTTAATGCTGATTACAAAATGTGGTTCTGAGCAACGTTTGTGCACCGTAGCAGCCATTGTTTGGTGGATGTTAAGATGGTGGATGTGGAGTACTCCTTTGGTTGGTGCTGTGCATCCACCATCTTGGGACTCCATCTTGACTTCTTTGTGTGTGTGTGTGTGTGTGTGTGTGTGTGTGTGTGGGGGCTGATGCCCACTTACATTTTATGCTTTTTGTGCACTTGAGAGCTTAATGCTGATTACAAAATTTGGTCCGTCTAACGTTTGTGCACTGTAGTGGCCCATTGTTTGGTGGATGTGGAGTACTCCTTTGGTTGGTGCTGTGCAGCCACCATCTTGGGGCCATGCAGCTTCTGTGTGTGTGTGTATGTAGCAGGGGGGGCTGTTGCCCACTTACATTTCCGATGCTTTTTGTGCACTTCGAGTGCTTAATGCTGATTACAAAATTTGGTCCATGTAACGTTTGTGCACTGTAGTGGCCCATTGTTTGGTGGATGTTAACATGGTGTGTATGTGGTGGTGGTGGGGGGCTGATGATCACTTACATTTCGATGCTCTTTGTGCACTTCAAGTGCTTAATGCTGATTAAAAATTTGGTTCATGTAACATTTGTGCACTGTAGTGGCCCATTGTTTAGTGGATGTTAAGATGGTAGATGTGGAATACTTCTTTGGTTGGTGCTGTGCATCCACCATCTTGGGACCATGCAGCTTCTTTGTGTGTGTCTGTGTGTGTGTGTGTGTGTGTGTGTGTGTGTGTGTGTGTGTGTGTGTGTGTGGTGGGGGGGCTGATGCCTACTTACATTTTTGATGCTCTTTGTGCACTTCGAGTGCTTAATGCTGATTACAAAATGTGGTTCCGTGTAACATTTGTGCACTGTAGTGGCCCACTGTTTAGTGGATGTTAAGATGGTGGATGTGGAATACTCCTTTGGTTGGTGTTGTGCATCCACCATCTTGGGACCATGCAGCTTCTTTGTGTGTGTCTGTGTGTGTGTGTCTGTGTGTGTGTGTGTGTGTGGTGGGGAGGGTTGATGCCCATTTACATTTTCAATGCTTTTTGTGCACTTCGACTGCTTAATGCTGATTACAAAATTTGGTTCCATGTAACGTTTGTGCACTGTAGTGGCCCATTGTTTGGTGGATGTTAAGATGGTGGATGTGGAGTACTCATTTGGTTGGTGTTGTGTACCCACCATCTTGGGACCATGCGGCTTCTTTGTGTGTCTGTGTGGTGGGGGGCTCAAATATATACTGCAGTAAAATGTTAAAATGTTGATTTAATTTAAATGCATGTGAACTGTGTAACAATTGCAGAGTATGCTTTTGTTTAACTTTGCAACATTTATAGTGCTTGTAATTCAGCATTTGTATTTTGTAAATGTCATAGTCCACTAACAATGCATGCTTTAATGGTGTATATGTGTGGTGACTCCATCTTATTTGCGTACCTACATGTGGCAGGCGGGGGGATACGTGTCTCCATCTTGTTTTCAGGTGGATGGATGTGTGCCTCCATTTCATTTGCAGGTGGATGGATGCATGTCTCCATTTTGTTTGCAGGTGGACAGATGTGTGTCTCCATCTTGTTTGCAGGTGGGTGGCTGCGTGTCTCCATCTTGTCTTCAGGTGGGTGGATGTGGGTCTCCATCTTGTTTGTAGGTGGGTGGATGCATGCCTCCATTTCATTTGCAGGCGGATGGATACATGTCTCCATCTTGTTTGCAGGTGAATGGATGCGTGTCTCCATCTTGTTTGCAGGCGGGTGGATGTGTGTCTCCATCTTGTTTGCAGGCAGGTGGATGCATGTCTCCATCATGTTTGCAGGTGGGTGGATGCGTCTCCATCATGTTTTCAGGCAGGGGATGCTTGTCTCCATCTTGTTGGCAGGTGGGTGGATCGCGTGCCTCCATTTTCGTTAGCAGGCGGGTGGATGCGTGTCTCCATTTGCTTGGGATGCATGTCTCCATCTTGTTTGCAGGTGGGTGGATGCATGCCTCCATTTTGTTTGCAGGCAGGTGGATGGGTGTCTCCATCTTGTTTTGGGAATCCTCTTTTCTTGCATCATGTGTTTTTGTGACATCTCTTGTGGTAACTATTGAATAATCGGTTCTTGCTTTTAACTTGTTTTGTGAATCATCTCCTCTTGCGTCGAATGTGTTTTGTGACTAATCTCTTTCGGTGACTATTGAATAATCTGTTCTTGCATCTCACCGGTTTTGTGAAGCATCTCTTATTGCAATGAATGTTTGACTAATCTCTTCTTGCATCAGTCTTCTCCCATGTGAGTTACCACTAGCTGAATCACAGTATTGTCATTTTCTTATAATGACATGTTTCATCATATCAGCTGTCACTTCACTCTTATTTGGCAGCATGCTCTTGCCTTAATCGTTTTGCATCAACCGAACCAGTGTTACTGAAAAAGGTAATAAATCATCATTTTTTAAACCAACTTGTGTTTCGACAGTTTACGTTTGGAATAATGGAATCCAGAAGAAGGCCATGTGTGTCTGCAGCAGCCATTTTTTTTTATTTAATATACTTTATTAATTTTAGTAAGCAGGCAGTAACAAACAAGACATCAAATCGAAAAAAGAAGGTAAAAGACATCTACAACAAGAAGAAACACTACATCATTCTGTTGCTTACTTGAGCAGCCATTCTTGGTGAAGCTCAGCAGAATTTGGCCAGCCCTCAATCTGCTAAGGAAAAAGCAAGCGTTGCAAGTAACTGTCAAGAACGATGCAGAACTTTACCAGCATTATTTGGAGAAATGTGCAGCATGCTCACGCAGCATACCGAACAGCATGAATGCTGAGCAGCATGAGCACTACAACCAGAAGGCTAAAGAAAGGATGCAGAGATACAGAGATGCTCAGAAGGAGAAGAAACAGTTCAAGTTGACACAAGTACTGCACCCACTAAAAGAGAAACAAGGGCTGATGAGCAAAAGAAAGAAGCAAAAGAAAACATGGAGGAGAAAAATGGCAGCAGCATACTAAAATGACAAGTCAGAAACAAAGACGAATCAATGAAAAGCAATGCCAGAAATACACTGAAAGAAAGGGAGCTAGAAAAGCAAGCACAAGTCACTGCTGCCATCACCACCACCACCTCTACCATACCAGAACCAGCACTAGTTCCAGAGAGAGAGCAGTGTGTGACACCAGAGAACCGAAGATGTGATGGAGCCCTAAGAAAGGCTGTGCAGAGAACCAGAAAAGGTTTACCAAAATCTTCTAATTGATTCACTTACGTAATGCAGAAGATCCTGTCTGCTTGTTCACCAGCCAAACAAACTGCACTGGTTCGGTGCAAAGTGCTTCCCAGTCCAAGCAACCTACAGGACAAACTGATGTCTGCTGTCATGGATAAGATGTCTCACCTAAAAGTAACAAAAATGTGACCAACGCCTGAACAGAGAGTTCATAAGTACTTTTCTAGTGTTAAAAATACAGGCTGCTCAGAACAGCAAGTACAACACTGGCATAAGCTGGAAAAATCTTATGAAGGCATCCCGAGAGGAAAAAATGCACCAGATGGCACAAGTCTGCACTGCCAGAGTCAACAACACAGAAAGTGGCAACCTTTTTGAAGACTCTGCAACCCACTGCCTCACAAAAAGCCTTTTTGAAAAGAAGTGGAACATTCCATTCATATCTTGATAAACCCATTAAGAATCGTTATTCAGAATTCACCCAACAGAACCTGGACACTCCAGTGGGAGCAAGGAAATTTGGAAGCCTACGGCCCAAGCACATTAAGCTTGCAAAAGAACAGAAACTGGACCAATGCCTCTGCGAATACTGCATAAATACTGCACTTAAACTGAAGGCACTGAACCGTACTGCCGATCTTTTCCACCTGACATCATGCAAAGTCCTGAATGTCTACCGTGCAGTAGAGCTAACAATGTGTCAACAAGCTCCTTTGCAAAGGTTTTATGGGTTGGACTGTGTTGAGAAAATATGTGAGCAATGCAGCACAGCAAATTTTGGAAGTGCCATGGAAGACTTAATTAAGGGCCATGGTCAAGACAGTATAACATGGCAGCAGTGGGAGAATATAACGGTCAAGCAAGATGTCAATGGCATACAAGTGCAGCAGATGAGAAAAGTTTTGAAAAATAAAAAAGCATCATTGAGACAGCTGGTGGAAGTCATAGAAGAGGAACTTTTGTTTTTAGGTCGGCACTTACATGTCACAGCGTGGCAGCACCATCAGTTTACTCATATCAAAAAATTCCTACCCAAGGGATGGGTAGTGATGGTTCTGGACTTTGCTGACAACTATGCCTGTAAATTGCAGGATGAAGTGCAAGCAGCCCACTGGCATTATGAACAAGCCACGGTTCACCTGGTAGTGACCTACTACCCATGTGACCACTGTGACTCCACAATGAAGGAGTCATTAGTATTTATCTCAAGTGATTTAAAACACGATCACCATGCCATGCATCACTTTGTGGAGATTGAAGTGCACACCTAAAAAGAAATCTCCTTAAATATCTGCAAAGTACATTTCACAGATGGCTGCAGCAGCCAGTATAAATCAAAATAGGCCTTCTTTGACATTTCAGTGTCATCCACTCAATAAGATTCCCCATTGAGAGGGTTTTTAAGTTCATGACATGGAAAGGGTCCTTCAGATGGTGAGAGTGGTATTGTAAAATCAGCAGCAAGCAGAGCCGTACAATCACTGCAGGTCGTAATCAGAAAAGCAAAGAGCTATACACATTTTGCAGGACTGAACTGACCATTGAGCCAGCCACAGAAGGGTGCAATGAACATTTCAGAAGGACAGTCTTCTGGGTTGGTGAAAGCCAAATAAGAAGACCTGCCAGACCAAATTTAAAAATGGTACCTGGAACACGCAAGTGGTGCAATGTGAAGTGTTCAGAAGATGGTGTGGTGGCAACAAGAAACCTAACTTGTTTTTGCACACACTGCAATTCTGAAGATGGGCCCTGTGACAATGTGAGCCATGCTGAAGCATGTAACATTAAAAAACTAACAGCTTCCACAAATTGGATGGCTTCAAAAGAGACAGACAATACTATGCCCAGTGGCCACTCTGGTTGAGCAAACAAAATGGCATTCCATGCTTCAGCCTCCCATGTTGACTCTGATCCTGCTAACTGGTGGCTGAAAATGCTGATCATGCTGGGGATCACCACACACCCTCCAGTCAAGTTCCAGCTGAGGCCGCACCAGTAGCAAATGCAGACAGTGATTGTGCATGTGACAGTGTGTCACGTGACACTGAAGTTCATGCCTCTTCAGTGGGGTGCACTACGTTCCCCACCAACATTTCTGCTACAGTATCCACAAACAACCCAGTTCCCAAAAAGATAAGAACATTTGTCACCCAAGACATGATACAGATCAACTAGCACTATGCCGTGTACTACTCTAAGGAATTTTATGTTGGGCTACTAACCACTGTGGATCCTGTGGGACAATGCTATTCCTTCAAGTTAATGAAGCAGCATGGGAATGTTTTTACATGGCCAAGGTGTCAGGACAATGACTGTGTGTGAAGAAAACAAATTTTTCATGGGCCGATACAGTACCAGAATGGAGGTGGTACATTTGAAATCCACAGTGATGAAATACAGACAATTTCTGCAAAGTTCAGCAAGATACAGGAAAAATTGGGTTAAATGGACTTGATGTGCTTTTCAGTGCACTGTGTTGAACTCTAGCAAATACATTCAGTTTTCATATGATTTAACATAATGTGTTTTTACATAGATTAGCCCATTGTGATAAATGAGCCCATAGTGATTCATCTGTTGTCCTAGATTAGCCTGTATTGATTCATCTGTATTGATAGATTAGCCTGTATTTGAACTGTAAACAATGATTTCTCAGTGTTGTTCATATATAAATGGATATGTAAATGATTTATTCTGGTGGTATTGTAGTCTGTAGTTTCATGTAATTTATTTATACTGGTAGTGTGTAGTCTGTAGTTTCAGGCAGCATAGTTAGCTGGTGCATTGCATAGCACTGATTTTTGCTGTAAATATTGAATAATTATATTTTCCAGGTATGTTTGTATAACATGTTACCTTTTTATCTTCAATGATAAAGTCTTTGAACCTTTGAAAGCTATTTCCATCTCTCTTATTACATGCTGTCATATGTTTATCTGACCTGTTACAGAGGCAGTCCTACTTTCGTCCCTGTTACTAATGCATCCTGACTTTTATGTCCCTGTTACACGTGCAGCCCTACTTTTCATGTCCCCATTACCACGTGCAGCCCTACTTTCATGTCCCATTACACATGCAGCCCTGCTTTTCATGTCCCCATTACATGTGCAGCCCTACTTTTCATGTCCCCATTACATGTGCAACTTTGTGGGGGCTTTACCTCAATATCTGAAATGGGATTTATCCTGTGGCATACCACATTTTATAAGGTGAGTGACAGCATAAAAATTTCTTATAATTTGCACTTATATTATCAATTTTAAAATTTGACAGCAATGTCACACTTTGGTAGCCCATTTTCATGCACTGGAAGTGATCCCCTCCTACACATTACTGGTGGGTTCTGGAGGCTCATTGTTGTTCCCCAGACCACACAGCTGATCAAAGGGCCATATCCAATGCAATGATAATAGAAACCAATCTCATCACAACTACAAATATTGTTTGTATTGTTCCACATTGTCAGTGGAGAACAATTACATATGAGTAATGTGCCCCCTCACTGGGGTAGTGGTATAGCCCAAAGCTGTGACCTCAGGATAGAACCCAGAGGACATGAAAAATTCTGGTTGCAGCAGTTTACTCAGCTTTAGCTGTATCACTGAAGTGTGTGTTTGTTATTTTTGCTGAAGAATTGTGTGACTCTGAGGCAGGATGTAGCTCCCTGGTGACAGAGGGAATCCCTACATTTAGAAAACCATGCCATTTAAGCTGAAGCTTTTAAATTGACTAACCTGCCAAGTAACTCTCAATTGCCAGTGCCTCAATGAGGGTCACATGCCATTGTTAGGTGTTTAGTATAGGTCTGCTAGTAACTTATGGGCTCATCATACTTCTGCTGCTTTTTATGTGAGTTAGACTCTGCACATAATTTGCACTTTTGAAAAGCACTTTATGTTATCCTTAATAAATATTGTAATTTATTGGATCTGTGACTGGTGCCAGTATGTTTTATTCATTTTGCCTAGTAATAAGGCTGGTGCCTTCAGGTAAGTAAGGAGTTTTTCTTCTGTGAAGGAGGGCTAGTCAGATAGGTGGGCTGTGTGTTATGTTGTGTTTTCCTCCTTCACCCACAGCACGTGTCAGTGTAGTTTTTTTTTTACTCATTCCTGGCTAGTGTGCAGTGTGGCTTGTATTTCCTTAAGAGTGTGTTGTTCCCAGCAGTTCTTGTACTTTAAGCTGGCTGCATGCACAGCAAATTTTGGAAGAGCCATGGAAGATTTAATTAAGGGCCATGGTCAAGACAGTATAACATGGCAGCAGTGGGAGAATATAACGGTCAAGCAAGATGTCAATGGCATACAAGTGCAGCAGATGAGAAAAGTTTTGAAAAATTAAAAAGCAACATTGAGACAGCTGGTGGAAGTCATAGAAGAGGAACTTTTGTTTTTAGGTCGGCACTTACATGTTACAGCATGGCAGCACCATCAGTTTACTCATATCAAATACATACAGATCAGTGTAGGGAAGAGCCCTGAAGCCTGCCATTCACTGCACTGTGGGGCTGCATTTGTTTTTTTCTTTTTCTGCTGCATTGTCAGGCTGTAGTTTTCCTCAGATCTTCAAGGTCCATAGGTTCAAGCATTGCAGGTCGGACTCCAGCTTCCCCCTCAGCTGAATTTTGGCTAATGCAGAGAATCCACAATTAACACATGTTTTAACTTATGTGTTTGTGCCTTTGGGACTGTCATGCTCCTTTCTTGGCAGCGCAGTTCTTCGTGTCATTATTTTGGCTTCCTGGCTCCTGCCAACCCTTTTTGTCAGTAAATCTCTATACTGTCTGTTATTCCTTGGATCCTACTGGAGACTGTGCATGCATGTGCACATTAGTGTGAAGGCATCATGATGTCAGTGCATGCACCCTTTCTTTCCTTGTTGGCTTTTGTGTGCTCCATATCTCTCTCAATCCTGTGGGGGAATGACTACCTTGCTGTCAGTAAGCTACCAGTGGTTCAGTGCTCCAACAAGCAGCCACTTCCACAGCTCCGTTAGTGCATTATTCCACAGGAGATCTGGTAGCAATATTAAGTGGGGTCTTCCTCAATGGGTGGTCAACTTCTAGGTGGGATGAGCTATGGCTCCTCAGTATAGACCAGCAGCTGCAGTGCCTGAATGTAATTTAGGTCTGTAGTTGAGCCCCTCTCTGACCATTGGCTGAGATCAGGGGTTACAATAAGGCACACTAGCTGCTCTCAGAGTTACAACAGGGCATAATAGTATTTTTTAAAGCTGGGGACCAAGGTTCAGATCCTCTGGACAAAAGATAGTTGGACCTATAGTGCAGTCAAGCAAGAAGAACGGCACTCACCCCTTCTGTTCTAGAACAAAAATGCTGCTTTTCAGTCCTTAAAGTGCACAGAGTGCTGTTTGATAAAGGATGTAATTTGAAATGCATCAGGTTTAAGTCATTCAATTTTGCTAGCACTGAATAAAACAGCACTTTATGTGCTTTAAAATTGAGAAGCAATGTCGTTTGTACAAAGAACTGAAGGTGAAGGTGCTAGACCTTCTTGCTTGTTTGTATATTGATTTATCTTGAGCAACCCAGCCACATGCAGCCTCTGTTGGGATTGTGTGTTATTATCTATTTTACAGTCTAGCGAGTCAGTGCTCTCACTCTGGGTCTGGAGGGTAAGTCTGGGGATGCAAAGAGTTAAAGGGCAGCCCGGCCTGCAATTTATACTTAAGTTCAGTGGCACCATGGCTTGTGTAGTAGTAGTGGTAGTTGTTGTAGTAGTAAAAGCCTTTACTTTTTGACAGGATAAAACTGTTAGACCCACCATGGTCCTATTTTCAAAGTTGTCCTGTATTGAAGTATAGTGTATTAGTTACAGCAATCAGAGTTTCAGGATAAACGAGGCACACATTTTTTGTTAAGAAATGTAAGACCTGCCCAGGACGGAGACATTTTCTTGTGGAATCATAGTGTCCTTTGTGTGTACTAGTACTGTAAGCTAGCATGTCTATTTTGGTCTTACTCAGCTGAACCACAGGGCTGGGGAGCGGCACCCGATAGTACCATTTGGCAGTGGTAAACTGAGTTTAAAAGACGCTGCATGCTAATGATCAAAAGGTTGGACCTCAGACTGTATCTACAGAAAGACACCTGACCTTCAAGTGGGCCCTTCCTGTTTGGGGGGCCCATACAGTCACATCCAGGTGCACCAGAGCAGTGTGACCCTGCTCACCCAGGTTCATAGTAACTTAGAATCCCTGGCAATACTTCCCTCAGTCATGTGTCTGTGCTTTCTGCATCAGTATTCATCCTCCCTCCATAGATTATGTTGAAGTCTATGTTCTGTCAGTTTTTCCAGCTTGTGAGCAAGCTATCAGAGAGTTTAAATCCTGGCTTACCTATGGCAGTGGCTAGGTGACAGGACCTTTGAAGCAGTAAGGGGCCACTTATCAATGCTTCCCAACCCCTTGACAAACCAACTTAAAAGAGCCTCCTCCACCTCACTGTCCTTCCCTTTTGCATTTTCTTTCAGGGTTTTGATTTGAGTACAACTCATTAAGAAGGTTGTGGCAAACTGGTCTATCCCAGACTCAATCTGCAACTGTTAGCAGCATTTGCAAATCCTTCAGATGCCTTCAGGAGTATTCAGTAGCTACCACCACTCAGCATAGACACTTTCACAGAGTCTCTTTGGGCCTGAATCCCTCTAGAGCCACTGCTCACAAAGTGCAGTGCTCCTTGCTCAAGGACAGATGACCCACCCCTCTCTGCCACATCTGAGAATGCCTTACTTTAGAAACAGGATATGGTAATTGTAGTCTTTTCTTCTGAGGCAGAAACACATTTTTTGCCAGTTTTTAATCAGCTAGCTGTGCCTTAAAGAACTCAGTCACAGAAACATGAAGTATATAAAAAATAATGTTTTAATACTTCAAGATATTTACAGATATAACACAGGACACTACAGAATGACTATGGGGAATAATAATTCTATGGAAATTAAAGAAAATGTTTGAACAGTAGGGTACACACAGAAAAATCATCTTTCTCTCTCTCTCTCTTTCTATTTAACAAGGTAGAATAGCATGTCACATAAGACACCTTGGTGAGTTAGGACAGACTCAAACTTAAATGGTAGTGGTTTGTAGTCCCAAACCTGACTCTCTTTCAGGATCTGCTAGACCTCAAGACCCTCCAGCTGCCCCCAATGACACGTCATCCAATATGTCACTCTAATATCACTCCCAGGTCAATTCTTTGTGTTTTGAGAGCTGTGTCCACTTGGAAAATCAGTCTGATCTGGATGTTGGATTTATAAGAATACATCTGTTTTTGTCCCCAGTCCTGTCTCACACAGCAGGAGGTCTCCTCCATAAAACATGAAGAGGTTGTTTATATTTTCAACTCTCCCATTAACAGGCCAAATAGATTGTTATCACTCCTACAGCCTTCTGGTGTGCCTCTTGGCTAACTTTATCAGGCAGTTTTAACTCAGTTGAAATACTTATAAGAAATTTAGCTGCAAATAAATTAAACACAGAAACAAACAAAAATGCACAAAGGTTTTTACAAAGGTGCTCATGTGATTGCTGCAAATCACTATGGGTTGATTTGGGGATGGAGAAGTGCCTACAAAGGTCATAAAGACTAAACCTAGGCAACTTGTTAATTTCTTGTAAAATCTCTACTTTCTCTCCCAGAGTGATTCCACTGCTTTTCAGCCATAGTGACAAATAGGGAAAACAGTCTGCAGCAATCAGACAGTCAGCTAACAGCAAGTAGCCAGTGAAGGGTGGTTTAATGATAAAAAACAAGCAGTTGATATTAATTGGCAAGCACTTGTTCAGGTGAGCAACACCTATCAGGACTGCCTTGTCCGGTCACAGCAGATGTTATAGATGGTGCATCAGGTTTATTATAATGCTATAATAACTGAGTTTCATTTTGTTCCATAGGAAACCTGGTTTGTAATTTTCCGTTATGAAGGGCGTTTATAACGGCAAACATACACCTAGTTTCCTTGCTCTACATATGAGCCAGTCGAGCTCTTCCTTGACCTCTTGCTGCCTTGCTTTGCCACGAAGACTTCACTGCCACTTGGACTTGGTGGTAAGTTCTAAAAATAAATAAATAAATACATTAGTGCTCTACATTTTTTTAAATAAAGCAAGTACAAGAAAAGAAAAAACTTTCATCAGCTGACCATGCTGAAACCCAAATGGACCGCACCGCACAGGGACATATTTTATTTATATAATTGCTGTAGTAAGAAAACAAAATCCAGCAGCTATATAAAATAAAACATGAGAGTAATTATCTAAAACTCAAATTTACACACACACACCTTGGTGCTGGATGCTCATTATAAACCCCTCAAGCTTTGCTCTCGGGGTTTATGTATTATCTAGCACCTTGGGTGTGTGTAAAATTCTTGCTACACACACCACCTCATACTTTATTCTAAATTTCTTTTCTTTTTTTATGGAGATTGATATTGTGACGGGGTTTGGATTTTGGCATTCATCCAGTATAACTGACTGTTCAGACTAAGCATGTATGTTACAAGAAGCACCTACTGTAATATGAAAATGTTCTGTATTTCCATCAGTTCCAAAGGCAGCTGATTTAAATGGGTAGGAGCAATAAAACTAATGACTGCTGTTGTAAGGATGTGCTGATCACTATTGCTGCTCCTCTGGTTCCAGACTGGCGATCTAGGTATGACTTTAGTGTGAGATAAAGTTCATAGTGACAGGTATTACTGGCAAGTGGGTGTCTCAGTTAAGGGTACAAACTGATGCCAGAAATGTATTACTTACGATCAAATTCGGTTTGACGGTCAAGACAAACAGAGCAAAAGTACAAAGCTGGAAAACCATCCACCAGACCAATTCAAATAATTTAGGAGAAATGTCTGTGGCTCTTTTGGAAATATTGGCAAAACCCACATGAGGCACAGTCAGTGCAAGATTTCCTAGCAAGGACATTCCTCCTTGAAAATTCAGTCTGAGATAATGGCTTCTAAGCAACTGCATTGTGGAAGTTGAGTCCACTGAGCATCACAGAGACTGGATTTATAATTGTATAAGTTAGAGAAAACAAGAATCAAAAAGTTTCAATAGATTTTCAGGTTTTGTGTTATTGCATGAATAACTACTTCAGGAGGGAAGGCTGTTATGGCATTTGCTAGAGGGTCAGTTCTCTTTCTGAGAGTTGGAGTGGAATGTCCTGGAGCACTGGGAATCACGTTCCTGTGAAAATATGCTGAATAGCAAGGCCTGATGCAGCTACTGATTAAAGAGAAACTATTTGCAGTTACCCTAAACATAATTTTCCTTTATAAGTAATAACACAATGTTAAATGAAAATGATGACTATCCAGACATTAATTTGTAGCTGATGTAAAATTTTTGACAACGTAAAAAAGGCACTCTGAAATAATTATATGTGCTTTATAGAGCTTGCTGTGACATAAAAATAATACAGGCAGTTGAAATTTTTTCAGTAGGGTAACCTGTCAACCTTTTGGGTCAAAGAATAAATAAACCGAGGGAGAGCAGGTGCAGTGCTAGGTGGAAACAGTGATTTTAAAGAGCCCAAGACATCTACAGGACAATTGTGGTGTGACAGTCTCTTTAAGTGTGTGTGTGTGTGTGTGTGTGTGTCCTACAAAGTAAACATGTGTCAGGCCTGTAAATCCCTGGCTGTGTGAAACAGTCATAAAACCAGGTTATTCAATTTTCTCTAAGTGGGTGAGTTACTATTTCATTCCTTTAAAATTTTTCCTGGCTCTTTCCTTATTGTATAACTAGCTTTTCAGAGAAGTTGGAGCTGGCTTATGGCGGTCATGCCATTTGTCATGCACTGGCTCTGAACAAACAGCTATTTATTTAGTATACCCCTGTGCTAAATAACTCTAGCTCATGATTTACTGAAGTGAAAAAGCTCATAAAATAAACACTGTCATGTAGAAAACTGCTGCCATTTAGCACCACTCAGTGGGATTTTTTTTTTAAAGCTATGCAAACATCTCAAAGTCAAACTCCTTACATCAAACCTAGAAAAGTAAATAAAAGTTTGGTCTGAGATTGCCAAATACATATTAAAAGTTGTCCCATCTCACTTATGTCTTCTGATGCCCCCCACCGTGCTACCCCAACCTGCCTCTGGGTCCAATTATCCCCACTGCCACCCGCTGTCTTACCTGTCAACACCAACCTTGTACTTGCCCCCACTGACTACCCAGGGGTAGGGGGGTAGCCTTTCAACTGGCCCACTCATATTTATCCAACCTGCCATTGATTCTTCTTGCAGACTAGGTCCTCATATCACTGTTTCTTTTATAGGGTGCTGCCATATCTGCCATGACAAATGCTGGTTAGGAAACCTGTACGGGGCACGGATCAAAACTGATTGTTATTTTTATTATACTTCCACCAAGACACCTTGAAGATGAGGTTCTATGGCTCAGCATAACTTCTTCAGAACTTGGAAGTTGCGATGATAGGTATGGTACCATTTATGATACTTTTAATGTTGCTGAAAGTTCTTACAGTGAATTGATATAGTACAGTAGGTGGCAGCTTCCTGGTGTAATACCAGACATTGACTTATAAGATCCAGAGAGGAAAAAAGAAGTTCAGGCAGGGCCATGCTTTATTATGACTTACCATTTATGATTTACAAAACTAAAAAAAAAAATCAGTTTGTTGCATTTTTTTTAACTTTTATATAACTTGGCCATTTGGAGTTTGATTGACCCAAAATTTTCAGTATAGGCATATTGCCATATCATGGACACGTAATGACATTTTGTTAATGCACTCTGAAATGGGTTTGGGGGTTTACCTCTAAAACACATTTCAGGGTGTATTAACAAAATTACACTCTTAGTCCATGAATGTGTAGCAATATGCCCACCCAGAAGATTTGTGTTAAATTGGACCTCAAATGGCCAAGTTATAGCCAAAAGTTTTTAAAAACATTAAAAATAGTTTTCGCCTCGTGAAAAAAAAATGATTAAAAGTATGCTCAAAACAGCTGTTTTGACTCATGCAAATGAAATATATGGCCTCAGGGGTGCCCAAGCCTGGCAGCCCTCAAGCATAACCCCACCCCCTCTTTTGTTTGGCCACAGGCATGACCAAGCTCAGTGGCCAATACTGATACCTACCCCCTGTTCTTTATTTCACTACTGTGATGCCCAAGCCTGGTAGCCATGTCTTTTATTTATTTAGCCACTGGGGTTCCCAAGCCCAGTGGTCATCCTTACAGTTAATTTGGCCAATAGGTTGGCAAGCCCAGTGGTCATCTGTATTATTGTGACTAACGGGGTGCCCAAGCCCAGTGGTTATTGCCAAATTAGGTAACTATAACTCCCACCATCTTTCAATTTCTAAGTACCCATGCCACCCACCACCTTCCCTCTCCCACATGTAACTAGTTTAGATAAAGAAAACTGTCCCACATAGTCTTAATACAATAACAAAATCTTGTAAAAAAGAAATTGGTCCTCATCGCTTCTACCCCCAATCAACTTTCAACTCCATCTTACCACCACTTAGTTGCCCTTCTGCTTTTCTAGGGAGCCCCATCATAATTCTCTAAGCAACCTCTGATTCACACAACTGTGTCCAATGCTCAACTAAATCAAATATACATTTGCACTTAGTTTCATTTTTTTTTTCAATTTTTCCTCATAACTGTTGTTTTTTTCAGATTTAGACTCCAATTTTCAACATGGTCTTTCTTTCATGCCACCTCATGAACCAGACAGCTGTTGCTTTTCAAATCCTCCCTGAGATGTTATTTTGTGGTCATTCTGTGAAATAACATCTCAGGCAGGATTTGAAAAATAACAGCTTCCACCTTCATAAGGAGGGGTGAAAATAGAACATGTAAACTGTGGATCAACATGTAAAAAAAACAAATTTATGAGCAAAAGTTTAAAAAAACAACAATGAAAAACTCAGAAAAGTCAGAAGAAACAATAGTTGGCTAAAGCCAACTGAGAAATATATTTTCAACTTTGGTTAATAACTTCATTGTCATGAACCTTCCAGGTGTCATTTTGTAAATCCCACCCAAAATGTCATTTTATGGTCAGTAAAGAAAAATGATAGCTGTTATGTTCATGAGATGGGGTGAAAAAGGACCATGTCAAAAGTTTGGAGTCAAAATCTCAAAAAGCCTGATGATAGGGCACACAAAGTTAGGGAACAGCTCCACTGGTCTTGCACATCTTGCTTCATGCAGGGCCTGAAGGTCCCTGTATGAAGCAAGTTAGAAGTTAGCTATTGATTTGTGCAGGGCATGTCTGGCTTCACCAAAGGCCCTTGTGCAAAGCAAGTTAGGTCTTACCTGCTAAAGGACCCGTCATAATAACAAATTCATATTTATCTCTTCTTTGTGGATTTGCACTGTTGCTTGCGAGGTCTACAGGGCCCTGCACCATCCCATCCACCAAGGTGCTATGGCTATCTATAAAAGACAGGAAGTTAAAGGCAAAACACTATGTTAATGCACCAGTTAGTGTTTCTGAAACATCAAACATAAGGAAATCTGATGTTAGAGTTTGTCTGAAACCTAATTCACTCTACCCATGTACCACCCCTGTGAACTGAATGCCAAGGTACATTCTAAATCCCAATCCTGAAGAGACTCTGCATACTGCAAGTTAAGATTTGGGTCCTGGTTTGTGCAGGGTGCTACATGCCCTGAATAAAGCAAGTTAAAAGTCAGGTCCTGTTTTGCACAGGGCCAAAGGCCTCTGCATGTCCACTTCTGGGCCCTGCACAAAGAAAGTTAGGAGTCTGGTCCTGTTTTATGCAGAAGTTTCAAGACCTAACTGATGCATTAACATAATTTTTGTCTTGAATATAGAGAGTCATTATAGACATGGGTAGGAGTTTTCTGCATTCTCATTGGCTAAGAAGTACCATTTGCTGTGTCCTTATCAGCACATATTGTGACAACTGGTGCTACTTATGTCAGCCAGGATGCAGTGCAGCCAGAGATCTATGTCTGACAGAAAGTTTTGAAATAAAATTCTGGCAGCCATGTTAATGAAGTTATACACCCAAGATAACCAGCATTTGCAGTAACACACAATGCCATTTCCAACCATTATTCAAAATACCAATCCCCATCCTATGCTTAACAAATAAATGATAAACAAGATATAAAAACATTCAATAGTCATAACCAACTGCTTTAATATGTTTTAGCCTGTTTTCATTTTGCAGGCCTATAATCCATGGCCCTGAGTTCATGCTGTACTCTTGCAGTATCTGTACCCCCCCACTGCTGCTTCCACATCTGTGTCTTCATCACCTTTGTGTGCTTGTACTATGAAGAAAATACCTTTTTTATTTATAAAAAACAAAACAACACAAAGTATGGCTCACTCGTGAGTGCCGACGGATCCTCCCAATGCATTGCCAAAACTGGAAGTAAGTGAAAGCTGCGCTGAAAGATCAAACACTGCCATATAAACAGAAACTTTAAGGTAAGATAACATATTAAATACTTAAACGTTTAAGAGTGCTACTCTAGTGTTTGCAAGGGAGGAGTAGAACAGGACACAATGACCCCATATCATGAAGGCTAGTGAGATGTTAACAGGCATAGCTCCACACTAACCAGACTAAACACATTTGGATGGGGGTGAGTGCTTTATCCAAAGGATCACCCAGTACCATGTACAGAAGTATATTTAAAGGGTTTTGTAAGTATTACTCATCTGTAGAGGCAGTGCTAATTAATGCTTATGAAACCCTGCTTTTATTAAAGCACACAGTGGTGCATGACCCCACCCCCACAGCTCTGGTGCCTCCAACACTCACTTCCACCCTCGACATCCTTGTTGGTACTATTTGATATTGCAAATCCTGACTCTGGCAGTCCAGTAGTCCCCCCACCCACTTGCTATTAGTGCTGTGCAAGAATTGTGCTGTACAGTATTGGAGATCCCAATCCTGGTAGTGTCGCAGACACCCCTCCCTCACCTGATTCAAGCCAGTATTGAAGAACTATACTTAAGCCCTTGCCTAGCTATCTAGTGGACCCCCTTCCTCACCTGAACCTTGTTGGCATTATAGAACTGTACTATAGCTCTCCTCTGACAGATAAGGGATCCCCCCGTCACCCAATTAGGTGTTGTGGAAATGTGCTGGATCTTGTCCCTGGTGATTTAAAGTAACCACCATGCCTGATCCATTTCAAAGCCCCCCGCCCAGCTTACCCACTGAGCACCCAACACCCATATCCCCATCAGCCTGGATTCACCGGGTGATTGGCACAGACCATCACCACCTCGGCCCAGCTGCCATCTGGCTGACATGGAGGGAACGACATGTGCTATAGAAACAGCTATCTTTAATGCATCAAAGTAAAGAAACCTGATGTTAATGTTTTTTTGAATCCCAGTTCCACCCCCATACACCACCCCCATGATCTCCACCAAGTTGAATGCCTAAATACAATCCAGATCCCAATCCAGAGGCACCTGTGAGAAGCAAGTTAGGGCTTAGGTCTTGTTTTGCACCCACTACCAGTCATACAAATACAAGCAAAAGGCAATGGAAAGTAAGATCATAGTTGTTGGGGACTTGACAATAAAGGAAATTCACTGGAGGGACAGGAGGGACAGAAGCAGTACAATTTGGGCCAAATGTCTCCCAGGTATGACAGCGTGGAGGTCATTCACTATATACCCTTGGCTTTCGAGATACGGAGTTTCACAAAATGGAAAAAAACACATTTGGTTTCCTATTCATAACATTGGGTATTTTTGCTAGCATCTACAGCCTAGATAAGTGTGAAATTTTGTCATGAAATTTTCAGGTTTGAAGGGACCTATGCTAAGAGCAGCTTTGGAAGATTTTGTGAAAAATATTATACAGTTCCAAAGTTATAAGGATTATTTGGATAACCAAAATGTGAATGGTGACAAAAAACTTGCATGCTTATTTTCATGATTTCTTTTGTGTGAAAAAACACTGATCATGATGATACCATTTGTTTTACTCACAAACATTAAATACTTAAAATTGTATCTTTTTAAAAAATAAACACCTGGACTTAACTAAATTATCTAGATTTTATCTAGATTTTGCTGTTTGTATTAAAATCAAATAATTGCCAGAAATACATTTTCTGGGCACCCCAGAACCCAGGGTACCCAGCTTAGTAAGAGGAGCTAATCATCCATGTTCTCTGTATGAGAGCAGTGGGATTTTCTTGAATGCTGAAGCCACAGCTGGAGCTGTGCTGCTGGCTTCAGTTCAAACAGTGATCCCGGTGATCCCCTGTTCTATTCATCTCTCTCTCTTTCTCTCTTTCTCTCTCTCTCTGTCTGTCTCTGCCTCTCTCTTTGTCTGTCTATCTCTGTCTCTATCTATCTCTGTCTCTCTCTATCTGTCTGTCTGTCAGTCCGTCCGTCCATCTGTCCGTCTATCTATCTATCTATCTATCTATCTATCTATCTATCTATCTATCTATCTATCTATCTATCTATCATCTCTCTATCTCATTATTTTTACAGACTGGGGTGCTCACACCCAGTACTGCTTCTTTCTCCACCCTCCCTCCAAGTCACCTGCCGCCTTTCTCAATGTTTAAGTTTTAAATTTATAAGTAGACCAGAGTTCCCACCTCTGCTTCTGCCAAAGAGAGCCCGACACTGGGGTACCCAATCCTCATTGTTGGAAAGGAATATCCTGTGAAATAAAGAAAACTATCCCCTCCATGTCCTTTTTAAACCTGTGAAAAAAGGACCCTTTATGTTTGCTTGCACCATGTGCAAAAACATAGTGCCATCATCCGAGTTTTCGGAGGTGTGTCACCCTCTTCCAATTCAGTCAGTGTGTTGGCAGGTGCTGCCCCAGTCTGGTTAATGGGATGCTGAGCTGTCTATGACAGCTCCAAATGCAGTGGCGACAGTTGAAAGGGGGAGCTACGCCAGTGAGCAGTGATCAGATACGCCTGCTCATGTGCAGCTCCCCTCACACACACACACACACACACAAACACACCCACTGTGTGCTGCCCCCCATGCACACACGTGATAGCCGACGGGGTACCAACCCCCATCGCTGTGCTGAGCTCCCCCCAAAGCCTTTCCACATGCCACACTGGGTGCCCACCCCAGTGTGGCAACTCATAGTATAGCCACTGGTTCCCAAGCTCCCATCGGCTCCACTGTTCCCCAAGAGTACATGGTGCCATGCTGGGAGCCCACCCAGTGTGGCAATAGATGCTATGGCCGGAGGGGTGCCCAATCCCCGTTGGCTCCACACCCCCAACTAGCTAGTCCCAGATATGCTGGGAGCCTACCCCAGCATGGCAAATGTCCTGCTACAATTTAAAAACAAACCTGTAATTAAAACGGTCTCACGCAGTCTCCTGGTCCCCCCACAACCCACACCTACCCACTGTGCACCCTGCCTCCCCATTACCCTCCCTCACCCCATACTTACCCGGAGTCTACGCCGATGATCTTCGCGGACCGAACACGCCTGCACTCTTCAAAATGCACTTACCTAACTGAGGAAATGCCGGTAAGCTGTATAATGGGATAGATAGGGTTTTTCAACTTTGTTGCATATCTCAGGCATTTTTTGGAATTTTTGCACCAAATTTTCAACATGGGGTTTTTGGGACCCCTTCTCATGAATGCTGTCACTGTCATGGCCCTATTCTGGCCCGAAGGGTGATTTCGCAGTCATTGCATGAAATCACCTTTCAGGACTGATTAACAAAATGACACTGTCAGTGTTCATAAGGTGGGTTCTCAAGAAGCCGATTTTGAAAATTTGGTGGAAAAATTCAAAGAAATGACTGTTTTACGAGCGCATGCTTGCATAGCTTTGACGCATCATTGTAAGTTCGCTGACTTTCAATATTTTCACTCAGATTTTCAACATTTCCATTTTACTACACCTTCTTATGAGTGGTGTATAGCTGTCATTTTCATCCATCTCACCCAAAAACATACAAGCTCACGATGAAGCATACAATGGCGCAGCCAGTGTGCTAAATCAATGTACAGGACAAATTAAGAAAATCACAGTGATGCTGTTCATGAGCAGAGGTCTTAAATGGCTATGTTGAAAATTTGGTGACAAAATTCCTAAAATGACTGTTTTACTTAGCTGAGCTAAGCAGTTCCTATGCACGCTTAGTAAGTTCGTGAATTTTCAATATTTTCACTCCAGATTTTCAACATTGCCATTTTACCACACCTTCTTATAAGTAGTATAGCTGTCATTTTCACATCTCACCCAAAATGTGTTTCCACCCATGTAGCGAGAATGGCGCAGTTGGTGAGTAAATCAATGTATGGGACAAATTAAGAAAATCACAGTGACACTGTTCATGAGCAGAGATCTTAAAATGGCTATGTTGAAAATTTGGTGAAAAATTCCTAAAATGACTGTTTTACGAGCGCTATGTTGTACAGTTCCTAGCGACGCCGTAAGTTCTAAAATTTCAATATTTTCACTCCAGATTTTCAACATTACCATTTTACCACACCTCCTTATGAGCAGTACAGCTGTCATTTTTCACATCTCACCCAAAATGTGTTTCTGCCCATGTAGCACACAATGGCGCAGTCGATGTGCAAAATCAATGTATGGGACACATTAAGAAAATCACAGTGACCCTGTTCATGAGCAGAGGTCTTAAAATGGCTATGTTGAAAATTTGGTGAAAAAATTCCTTAAAATGACTGTTTTACGTGTGTGCGTTGCGCAGTTCCTATGCATGCTCGTAAGTTTGCGAATTTAATATTTTCACTCCAGATTTTCAACATTGCCATTTTATTACACTTCCTTATGAATAGTACAGCTGCCATTTTCATATGTCGCCCAAAATGTTGTTTTCGACATGTAGCGCACAATGGTGCTAAGAAAGTAAAGTAATGTTTGGGACAGATTAAGAAAAATCACAGTTACGCTGTTCATGAGCAGAGGTCTTAAATGGCTATGTTGAAAATTTGGTGACAAAAGTCCATAAAATGACTATGTTATGAGTGAGCATTGCGCAGTTTCCACGCACCCTTGTAAGTTCATGACTTTGTAATATTTTAAGTCCAGATTTTCATCAGTGGCATTTTTCCACACTTCCTTATGAACAGTACAGCTGTCATTTTTCACAACATGGCCGAAGTGTGTTTTCACACTTTCAGTGCAGAGATGCGTGGTCGCCGTGGGAAATCATTGTTCGGGACAGATAAAGAAAATCACAGTGACACTGTTCATGATCGGAGGCACCAAAATGCCTGAGTTGACAATCTGCTGTAAAAAAATCCCCAACCTAATTATATTACGGGTGTGCGTTGCACAGTTTCTATGTACACTGGTGACTTCACCATTTTTTTAAAAATTTTTACTGCAGATTTGCAACATTGCCATTTTTTACACCTCCCCATGAGCAGTACACAGTCATTTTTACATCCTGTTCGGAATGTTTTTGCACCTGTGGTGCTGGATGCCTAGTCGCTGTGCATAAGCAGCTTTCGGCTAACAAACTGATATTCCCCCTGTTCATGAGGTGGGGTCACAAAAAAACATGTTGAAAATTTGGAGTGTAAATACCAACGAATGCCTGAGGTATTAGGGTTTCCAACCATAACGCCCAACCCTGTAGAGAATGACAGGCATCAGGAGTGTGACTTGGGATTCTTGCCTGTAATGCTCATACCATTCCACACCCTGCAGCCAGTGAGAGGCATTGAGGTATGCCTTGGACTCTTCGGCCCCAAAGTTCACCCCATTCTCCTATATCGCAGCCATCTCACTGTATTTCCTAATGGAATGGGGTGCGCATAAGGGCCAAAGACCCCAAGGAACACCGTGACACTTGTCAGTGTCTGCAGGGTGGGGTGTAGTGAAATGGCGAGGCCGTTATGCCTGATGACCCAAAGGCACACCCTAATGCTTGTCACTCTCTGCAGGGTGGTGGTGGTGGGGTTGGCTTCAGTTCAATACTTCACTGCCATTCCTATTACGCAGCTCTGTAACTTCTACACTACCACTGCCAATGCCAGCAAGCAAACATTCGGCATTGACAAATGCTTGTTTAAACCTGTAAAAAAGCAAATGGTCCCTTGCCAATCTCACACCCCACCCCAACCTTTCATTCAACACCCCCACCCCACACCCTCACTCACCTGAACATGTCCCATGGCATAGATCTGATCAAAGACACATCTTGCTGCTGAAACTGTTGACTGCAATATGAGAAAAATCAGGTAAGTGCGGTTTAATGTATTTCAATGGGGATTTTAATTTTGATTCATAACTTTGTCATTTTTATATATTTTGACCTCAGCTTTTCAATGTGGTCTTTTTGGGACTCCTCTACATGACCAGTGGTGGTGGAATTATATAATTCTGGCACAAAAGGCTATATTGCATTCGCTTTGCGAAATCACATTTCGGGTAGGATCTGAGCATTTTCACCACCCTTGGTGTTGAGTTGGCTGAAGGCTGTGTTGCAAAATTTGGTGTCAAAACATTCAAAAATGACACAGTAATGAATGTACATTGAACATTTTCTATGCTTGTAGATAACTTTGGTAATTTTAAATATTTTGACCCCAGATTTCCAACATAGCCATTTTTTCACACCTTCTCATTAACATGACAGCTGTCATTTTTCAAATCCTGGACACAATGTGTTTTTACATCTGTGGCATGGAATGACATTTCAGTGGGGATTTGAACATTTTCACTGACTGAGTTCATGAAGTGGAGTAATAAGCAGGCTATGCTGAACATTAGGTGTGAAAATATGATAAATGTCCAGGTTGTGAGTGAACATTGCAATATTTCAACGTTAACTTATAACTTCACTAGTTTTCAATATTTTAATTCCAAACGTTCAGCATAGTCATTTTTCCACACCACCTCATAAATGTGATACGTATAATTTTTAAAATCCTGGACTAGATGAGTTTTTGCACTTCTGGTGTGAAATGCGGTTTCGCCCGATGTACTATTAAATGCTACATGTCATGGTTACAAGGGAAATCATAAAATGAATATCTTGAAAATTTGGGGTCAAAGTTATATATATACAGTATATATATATATATATATATATATATATATATATATATATATCATTAAGAAACTTTGTGTGTAGTGGCAGTCTTGTAACCAGCAGGTATGGTTTGTGATTCCATGCCAGTGAACTGAGTTCAGGGACAAGTTCAGTGGCCCAGCTGGAGGAGCTGAGGGTGAGGGGATGATGCTGTTATGCAACACCCCTCCAACCAGGCAATGAAAGATGCAGGGTTGTTCCTATGGGTCAGGTACCATATAGGGACGACAACTGTCCTCTTGGCATAGGACCCTGCACTGCTGCAACCATGGGTGGCAGAGGGCCCGCTGCATTGGCTGACAGATGGACTATTTGTCCTGTGCATCTGTGGCCACATGGAAGTGCAGGGATGAGAGGGTCCTGTGCTTCTGCAACCCACAAGACAGCCCCATGAATTCTTGATATCTGTCATTGCCCTTGTGTAGATTGACAGAGTCTTCTCTAGCACAAGATCCAAATCTGCATCTGCTCACATGGCACTAGGTTAGAACAGCACCAACAATAAAAGCACCATCAAGAACAGCGCAGTACAAACTGCACAGTCAACAACAGAACCAGGACAAAATACTGTGACACAAAACAGCACCCATTGTAGTGCCCATTATTTATATAACCAACTCGGGGGGTGGTGGACCTGGGAGAAAAGCAGAAACTTGGGGGTGGGAGGAATTTCTGTCTGGCTATAAAAAAAAAAACACAAACTTTGGGTGATGGGGGAGGATTATGACTACATATGGTGGGAGACCGGTAACAGAACCCTGGTCTCTCAAGCTGTACTGGGTGAGCTGCTGGTGCTTTAGACCTCTGCACCATGGGAGCAGCTCAGCCAGCCTCCACATTTTTCTCCTACTTCTCCACATCCCGCCTTGCCTTCACAGCCAGCAGCGGTGCAGTTACTAACTCTGCTATTCTACCCCTGTCACTGTTGAATGCAAGTGCAGTTTAGGAGGCGTGCTTTAGACTGCACTCTTTAGCCACACTCTCTAACCTAGTAGGGGTTCACAGGTCTCAACAGGACTGCATGAGTAAGGCGATACAATTTCACTATCTCAAAAAGAAAAGAAATTCCTTGCAAAAAACTTTGTTAATACACCAGTTAGAGTTCAACTGACTGCCACAAAAGTAGGGCAATGTGGCATTAGGCCTTCCAATCCAAACTCTCCATCCCCATCCCCCAAGCAGCAAAAGGAAAACACATTAGGATTTGGGGTCTCTAGAATCTTGGCAAATCAGTGGTGGTATCTTCCTTGGGGTTCTTAACCCTATTGCTCACCCTGTTCCCTGAGCAAACAATGTCAGATGTGATCTGCTTTCTTCATGCAGGGCCCGCAGGGACTTGCGTGAAGACAGCCATAACAGATTGTGTTGGCAACATGTGGTGAGATGTACTTCTCTTACCATTGAAGGTGCGGCCACTGTAAGGCACTGGTTTGGATCTGTACCTTGTGCTTCAGACATGAGGTTCTATGGGCTTGGGGAGAGGGATCATTAGGGTTCACAAACCTAGGGAACATCCCACCACTGATTCGCCAAGACTCTGGAGACCTAAAATCCTTATGTTTTTTCTTTTTGCTGCTTGAGGGTTGGGGTATGAGTTGCAGCTTGAACTCCTGACACCTCATTTTCCTACTTTTGTGGCATTAGTCAATCCTAATGGGTGCATTAACAAAGCTTGTTTTGCAAAGTATATATATATATATATATATATATATATATATATATATTCATGGCAAAAACTCCATCAATGCATCAGTTAAGGTTGTTCCACAGTGACAAAAGCAGAAAACTCGGTGTTAGGTTCAAACCCCACATGCATTCCCCCCACCCCAACACACACACACACACATATACATGCAAGTAGAGGAAGGACCAAGGCAACACAACCAATTACACACAACCAGCAGCAGGTATCAGAAATAACATACAACTATTTAAACCACAAAACCACACCCCCATGCTTCCATCTTCCACACCAACAGAATGTCGGGTGTGGCATGGAGTTGTCATTGCTAACTCTGATCCTGGAAATTCCATGCTCCACAAACACGTGATAACTATGGACAACTGCATCTTGGCCCCACGCTGCCACCAACACATAACAAAGACTACACATGTGCAATTTGGGGTTACAAGCCTCAAAACAGGATTTTGGACATTCATAAAAACATAGAAACATAGACTTTGACAGCAGATATGACCACTTGGCCCATCTAGTCTGCCCATTTCCCTACCTCTGGATAGGCAGTAGATCCTAGTTAACCAACAGCCTATTTCTTCCTACCCCCACAAGAATTGCCTTATGTCTGTCCCATGCATTCTTGAATTCTCTCACAGTTTTAGACGCCACAACCTCCTCAGGAAGGCTGTTCCATGCATCCACTACCCTCTGTGAAATAATACTTCTCACATTGCCCTGAACCGCCCTCCTTCTATCTTTTAAATTGTGTCCTTTGTTCTGCAAGTCTCTTTTTTCTGAAAGATGCTTCTCTTGGACTTTGTTGATTCCACTGAGGTACTTAAAAGTTTCTATCATGTCCCCCTCTCCCTTCTTCTTCCTCAAGGGTATACATATTAAGCTCCTTTAGTCTCTCCTCACACGGCTTCTCTTGCAGACTCTGCACCATTTTAGTTGCCCTCCTCTGACTCACTCTATCCTGTCTATGTCCTTGCAGAGATGGGGTCTCCAGAACTGGACACAGTACTCCAGATGGGGTCTCACCAACTGTCTGTACAGAGGGATAACAACTTCCTGTTTTCTGCTGATGATGCCTCTCCTATACATCCCAGTATACCCCAGCCCTTCCTACTGCCTTCTCCATTGCTTGCTAAACTTAAGGTCATCTGATATGATTACCCCCAGGTCCCTTTCCTTTTTGTTGTTGTTACTACCTCCCACCCATTGTGTATTCTTCCCTGTGTTCTTGTTTCCCAGGTGCATTATTTTGCACTTCTTTGCATTGAATCCTAGCTGCCATACTCTGACCATTCCCTCCAACCTTGCCAAGTCCATTTTCATCCTTTCCACGCTTCCTTGTGTATCAACCCTGTTGCAGATCTTTGTGTCATCTGCAAAAGGCATACTTTTCCTTCCAGTCCCTCTGCAATGTCACTGATGAAGACATTAAAAGGACTGGACCCAATACTGAACCCCTACGTGTACCCCACTAGTAACCTCTTTCTTCAGAGTGGACTCCATTTACAATTACCTTCTGTGTCCTGTTGTGCAGCCAATGTTTTACCTAGGCTACCACCCTGGACCCACTCCCAGGCTGGTTAATTTGACTATTAATCTTTTGTGTGGGACTGTGTCAAATGCCTTGCTAAAGTCTAGGTAGGCCGTGTCCACAGCCCCTCCCTGGTCTACTACTTTGGTCACCCAGTCAAAGAAATCTATTAGATTCATCTGACATGACCTTCCCACTGTGAATCCATGCTGCCTTGGGTCCTGTGCTCCACTGGCCTCTAGGTACTCAACTGTTCTTTCCTTCAGAAGTGACTCCATCACTTTCTCTACCACAGAGGTCAGACTGACAGGTCTGTAGTTTCCTGCTTCTGTCTTGGTCCCACTTTTGTGAAGGGGAATCACATCCACCTTCCTCCAGTCCTCGGGTACCACACCATCCTCCCATGATTTATTAAAAAGAGTAGCCAGTGGTTTCACTAGTTCCTCCTTAATTCTTTTAGAATTCTGGGGTGAATTCCATCAGGACCCATTGCTTTGTCCACCTTCAGTTTTAGGAGTTCTTGCAGAACCCTTTCTTCTGTGAAAGGACTGGGATCGACCCCCCTATCAAGAGTGCTTCTGTTAATTGGATTAGGCACTTCCCCCTCCTCTTTTGTGAATACTGAGCAGAAATATTCATTCAGTATCCCTGCTTTTTCACTGTCTCCCTCTGCCCACCCACCGTTCATTCTATTCAGCCTCACTATCCCTCCCTTTGTCTTTCTATGCTCGCTGATGTACCTATAAAAGGTTTTATCCCCCTTCTTAACTGAGTTGGCTATCTTTTCCTCAGTTTGGGCCTTTGCTATTCTGACTTCCTTCCCTGCTTCCTTCTGCCTTAACTGGTACAGCTCTCTGTCCTGCTCCTTCTGTGTTTCCTTATACTTCCGGAATGCTATCTTTTTCTTCCTGACTTACAGTCACTCTTTTGAGAACCATAGTGGCTTTTCTTTCATTTTGATTTGTTTATTTGTTTCACATAAAGGCTTGTTGCCTCTGTGATGGCAGTTTGATGATTCCCCATTGTTGCTCCACACCTCCTTCTAGCCTGTTTGCTAGTGTTTTTCTGAGGCACTCTCCCATCTTGCCAAAGTCAGCTCTCCTAAAGTCCAGTACCCTGACTTTTGTATGGCTTGACTCTGTAGCTGAGTTTAACGTGAACCACACTGTTTGATGGTCACCTGTCCCCAGATGGCAACCCACTTCTAGATCTGAGATCCTCTCACTGCCCCCATTTGAGAGTACGAGGTCTAAGATTGCTCCCTCACGAGTGTGTTCTGAAACTAGCTGTCTAATGCCTGCCACCTGTAGGGCATCAAGAATGGCCCTGCTCTTGGATGTGGCTGCAGCAAATGTGCTCCAGTTAACATCTGGCATATTCAGGTCTCCCATCAATAGTATCTCCCCTTTCTCTGCCATTCTAAGAATGCCTTCTATCATATCCTTGTCCATTCCCTCCCCCTGACATGGGGGTCTGTACCCAACTCCTGTGCAGATTGTGGTGACCTTTCCAGTCTCCAAGGTGACCCACAGTGCCTCCTCTCCTCCCTGTTTACTTTTTTGTTCTGTTGCTTTTATCCCTTCCTTTACATGAGAGCTCTCCTCCCCTCTTCTCCCCTGCCTGGCTCTCCTGTAAGTTATGTACCCTGGTATGTTAACATCCCAGTCATGGTTCTCTGTGTACCATGTTTCTGTGACTGCTATGATATCCAGGCATCCCTCTTCCATCAAGGCCACCAGTTCAGGGAGCTTGTTGCCCAGACTACGGGTATTGGTACTCATTACCCTCCATTTCCTGATGGCCTTACTCCCTTTTGCCCCATCCCTGTCCTTCTTGCCTTTGTCACTTTCTCCATTTACCCCTGCCCTTCTCCCTATCGACACCGCTATGTTGGTGTTTGCCACACTTACTACCATGATTATTTGGGGGGGCTAGGATTTCACTGCTCCTTTCCAGTGTCTCCCCCCTTGGCTAGTTTAAAAGCTTGCCAATGATGCATTTAAACCTATCACCTAGGATCCTGGTTCCCTCCCGGACAGATGCAGCCCATCATGCCAGTATAGGCTTGCATCACTCCAGGTGAACCCCAGTCCCAATGAAGCCAAACCTGAGCTCCACACCAGTTTTCAACCACTGATTGAATCCCATGGTGCATAACACCCTAGCCTCTCCTATGCCATAGATGGGCAGCACCTCCGAGAAGGTTACCGTGTGTGCTACTTGACTAGGGCCCCTCCCCAATTCCACAAACTCTTCCTGCACTTCTTTAATCCCTTTCTTAGCCAGGTCATTTGTCCCTAGGTGGACAATGACATCCAGCTCCTTCCCCTGTGCAGCTGCTCCGGCAATTCTGAGGATTCGCTCCTTGTCCCTCCAAGCCATGGTGCCAGGCAGGCACCTCACCTCCCTCTCCCCTTCCTCCCCCAGTTCTACCTTCCTAACAATGGAGTCCCCCACCAGGAGTTGTTTCCTTCCCCTGCAGGGTCCCCTGCCACCCTCCTGTGGGTCTCCTTTGTGGAGGTTCCCAGCATCCTCCTTGGTCTCCACTGCGGGTGCCTCCATAGAGGAACCACACTTTGCCAGAATGGCATAGGAATTGTGGAGAGGTACAACTGGAGGGATGCACCTCTGTTCCACCACCCTCACCTCCTGAGCCCACTGTGGTCCAACTGCTCCTCTTTCTTGGCAACCTCTGAGGCAATGGCAGTGGCACTGGTGGTCCCTGGATGGAAGAGGAGGTCCCACAAATCCTGGTCAACTCAGCCTGGAGATGAGCAACCTCCTCCCTCAGCCCAGAGAGGTGCCTGCAGATGGGACAACACCGCATCCTCCAGAATGTCTCCCGGAAGACTGCTGCTCCACAGCCACTGCACTGCACCACTCCAATCATGTCTTATTTCTGGCCCCTTAACTGTTTTCAATCCTTACTCTTTCCTCTGTTTTCTCTCTCTCTCCTTGCTTTCTGCCTGTGTCTGCTTTAAGCTCCTGATTGTCCTGTTCTGAGACAAGAATATCCTATATTTCTCAATGGACCACTAACTTCTCAGAGCCGGACCTCCAGCAGCTAGAGGGGCCAGAGACTACTCCTCCCTTCTAGCATGGTGGGTCTTTGGTGGTTCTGGATCACTCACTTCCTGCTCCCAAACATGAAGTTCCTGTTGTCAGTCAAATCCTGTGCCTATAAAAATAGAACTAGCTTTGGGTGGGGGAAGCAAGGCAATATAGTCCCAGCAGAGAAGTCCAGTCACACAGCAGTCCTTTCTCCTGGTGTCTTCTGCCAAGATATTAGCAGAATCTTTCTAAGGCAGTCTTTAAATGTAGCTTCCTTCTAGCTAATCCACTCCCCCTACTTACTATCTTTCTACCAGTAATTTAAACCTCACAGCAGTTAAGTCCTTTCAATCACCTGATATTTACACCTATAACTGTTCAGATACCCATTCAGTTCAGTTAACCCAGACAGACACACACACACTTTTTTTTTTGTTTTGTATGTTAGTTTTTTTTACCTTAAATTAAAGGTCCAAGTACAAAAGTTCTTCTACTTTAGTCCCAGCAGAGAAGTCCAGTCACACAGCAGTCCTTTCTCCTGGTGTCTTCTGCCAAGATATTAGCAGAATCCTTCTAAGGCAGTCTTTAAATGTAGCTTCCTTCTAGCTAAGCCACTCTCCCTACTTACTAGATCTTTCTACCAGTAATTTAAACCTCACAGCAGTTAAGTCCTTTCAATCACCTGATATTTACACCTATAACTGTTCAGATACCCATTCAGTTCAGTTAACCCAGACAGACACACACAAACTTTTTTTGTTTTGTATGTTAGTTTTTTACCCTAAATTAAAGGTCCACGTGCAAAAGTTCTTCTACTTTAGTCCCAGCAGAAGTCAGTCACACAGCAGTCCTTTCTCCGGTGTCTTCTGCCACTGTTACTGTCTGTCACTTTACATAAATCTTGACACAGTAGTGCTATCATTTTAACGACACTTTTGTGTTTGTGACAGTATTTTGTGAAAGTATTTTACATGCTTTCGCAAAAGTAAAAGTGATGTGTCTTCCGTTTGTGACAGTTTTGTGTTTCCGAAAGTATTTTGCGAAACTATGCTCCTGATAACTGCACATCTTTGCCATCTTCCTGCAAGCAAACAGTTGAGTCCTTTGGACTGAAATTTTCAGGGTGGCAAGCCCTGGCCCCACAGATGTGCCTTTTGCTGCTTTGGTTCACCTTTAGGTGAACTAACCTAGTGGAACAAGTTTGGAAATACTGTATTATACCTGAAGTTGTATTTTTTCCTGCTTGCTATGGTAACAGAGTATACACCTCCCTGCTGGTTGTGTGCAATTGGTTGTGTTGCCTTGGTCCTTTCTCTACTTACATGTAGGTGTGTGTGTGGAGGGTGGGAGGAATCGTAGTTAGGGTTTTGAACCCTAACACCAAATTTTCCTGCTTTTGTCATCATGGAACAACCTAGCTGATGCATTAATGAGTTTTTGCCATGAATTTCCTTCTTTTGAGAATGTGCACCATAAATAGTGAATGGTATGTGGTGGTGGCAGTGCAGGGACGAATGCTGCCCATTTGTGCATAATAACCATTACAATACGCTAACAATGTCAGTAAAGCAACGATAACAGTAATCCTAACGGGAATGTTAATGCCAGCAGTAATGCCAATGCTAATAGTAAAGGTAACAGTAACGAGAACAGTAAGAGAAGTGCAGACGCATACTCTAATGGTTACGGTAACGCAAATGATAACATTAGTGCAAACGCAAACACTAACAGTAATGGTAACAGTGCCACAAATGCAAATGGTAATGGCAACACCGATGCAAACATGAACATGAATGCAAATGCTAACGGTTACAGTAACCGTGATGGAAACGCAAATGGTAACGTTAACGCCAACGCAAACATGAACAGAACCGGAAACACTAACGGTTACGGTAACACAAAAGAAAATGCAAATGGCAATGCAAACAGTAACAAAAACACAAATGGTAATAGTAACGGTGACACAAACGGAAATGGTAATGCAAACGGTAATGGAAACACAAGCGCAAATGTAAACGCAAACAGAAATGGTAACGCAAACAGTAACAAAAATGCAAATGGGAATGCTAATGTAAATGGAAGTGCAAACGCAAATGCAAACAGTAACAGTAACGCCAATGGAGATGCAAAAGGAAATGGTAATGCAAACAGTAATGGAAACGCAAGCACAAACGCAAATGCTAATGGTTATGGTAACGTAAAGGCAAATGCAAATGGTAACAAATGCAAATGGTAACAGTAACGCAAATGCAAGCACAAATGCAAACAGTGATGCAAATGGAAACAGTAATGGAAACACAAATGCAAGTAATGCAAATGGTAACGTAATGGTGACACAAACGGAAATGGTAACAGAAATGCAAGCGCAAACGTAAACGCAAACAGAAATGGTAACGCAAATGGAAAGAAAAGGCAAACTGTAACAGTAATGCAAATGAAGTGCAAACACAAACACAATTGCAAATGTAATGGTAATGTCAACAGTGATGCAAAAGGAAACTGTAATGCAAACGGTAATGGAAACACAAGTGCAAATGCAAATGCTAACGGTTATGGTAACGTAAAGGCAAATGCAAATGGTAACAGTAACGCAAATGCAAGTGCAAATGCAAATGAAAACAGTAACACAAACAGTAACAGAAACGCAAATGCAAACATAAACACAAATACAAATGGTAACACAAAAGGTAATGAAAATGCAAACGGTAACTGTAACGCAAATGGAAGCAGAAACACAAACACAAACGGTAATGGTAACACCAAAGGTGACGCAAAAGAAAATGGTAACACAAATGGTAACGCAAGCGCAAATGCAAACTCAAATGGTAACACAAACGGTGACGCAAATGTAAAGGCTAATGCAAACGGTAACAGAAACGCAAGAGGAAACATAAACGCAAATGCTAATGGTAACAGTAACACAAATGCACATGTTTGTGTCCAAAAAAGGTTCATTCAGAAGCACAGTGAAAAGAGAGAATGTATGCATAATAATGGCCCTCAGACTGGAAAATTAGCACTTGGAATACTAAATTGCTTATATGTCAGGAACCGTATGATGTAGAAAAAAAACTAAAATCTCATATTATTTATGACTTTCCAGGCTAGGTTTGCACTTAGCCCCCCAGTGGAGGACTAAGAATTTTTGTGACGCAAAGTCCGTATCTCGAACGGTTTTAGCGATACGGGACCCGAAAGGCATGGTGGATGCCGTAATGTTATCCTATGGGAAGTTTGGAGTACCGTAACTTTGCAGCCCTGTAATACATTGCCACCAAACCACCAAAAGGCACATCTGTGGGATGTTGGCTTTCCTCCCTGCAAATCTCAGCCCAAAAGACCAAACTGTTGTTTTGCAGCAGGGTGGCAAAGATTTCCTGTTTTTTTGACCATACTTTCGCAAATTACTTTTGCAAATCACAACACTTTTGCAAAAAAAAAAATCATGAAAGTGTCACATTTGCAACAGTATTTTGCGAAAGTACTTTTCACAAAAATTTTAAAAACATATTTTGGGGGGGTTTAAAAGATATGGCTAGCATCCTCAGGACTCGATTAGGTGAACACAACAATAATTGTGTTCCTAGAGGGTTCCAATTTTAAATGCCAGGCATTTTTCTGAGCTGTAACTGAAAAAAAATGGTTGGCTCACGAAAGTAAAAGGCTCATTTGCGACAGTAAAAATGGCCATTTGCGAAAGTGTCACAATTGTTGCTAACTTTTCCCATAGACTATAATGGGATACAGTTTTTTTTTTGAATAACTTTTGAACCGTTTAATATTTTTTCACAAAATCTTCAAAAGACACATTGGAGACCCCGGCTGCATGTCCCTGAAGTTTTTCAGACTGATCGCGCAAACCATACAGGCTGTAGGCACGAGCAAAGAAACTCACAAAAAGTTTTTTTTTTAATTTTTTGGCACACTGTAGCTCTGCAACCATACATATGACCATAAAGCAACTTGCCAGATACGGAGATCTATGGTACCAGACTGTGCATTCCAAATTTCAGGAAAATCCGTCACACGGTGGCAAAGTTATTAAGGTGCAAAATTTGAGATTTAACCTTAAATGGGGTACTCATCCCTAACTATAGTGGCACTGCCATGCCACTATGACATATATATATAGATATAGATATAGATATAGATATAGATATAGATATAGATATAGATATAGATATAGATATAGATAGATCTATCTATCTATATCTATCTATCTATCTATATATATATATATATATATTTATATATCTATATCTATATAGATATATATATATATATATATATATCTATGAAAATAGTTAAGTTTACGCAAGTTAGGATGTTGCAAGAAGAGCAGCCATTCTTGCACCCATGCCCTGCCCTCACCAACAGGCATCAGAGGTGCATTGAGGTCATCAGCCCTAACTCTCACCCCATTCCATGTGTAAATAAGCTGAGGCAGTGTAGTATAAGAGAATGGGGTGAGAGTTAGGACCAATGACCCCAATGCACACCCCGATGCCTGTTGGTGGGGACAGGGTTGGCGTGGGGTGCAAGGGGTGGCAACCCTAACACTGAATTTCCTCACTTTTGTTGCTGTGGAACAACCCTAACTGATGCATTAAATTGATTTTTTTGCCATGAATTTCCCTTCTTTTTGAGAATGTGCACTATAAATAGTGAACGGTAATGTTCACACAAACGGTGATGGAAACAGTGAGGTAAAATAAAATAGTAACACTAACGGTAATGCAAAAGCAAGCACAAATGGTAACCCACATGGTGACAGAAACTCAAACGATAACACAAATGGTAAGAGAAATGCAAGTGCAAACGTTAATGAAAACAGAAATGATAACACAAACGGTAACGAAAATGTTAACGGCAACAGAAACACAAACATTAATGAAAACGCTAATGCCAACAGAAACGCAAATGCAAATGGTAATGAAAATGCAAACGGTAGCAGAAATGAAACAGAAAGGCAAATGGTCACGGCAATGGCAATGTAGAAGGAAACAGTAATGCAATCAATAATAGAAACGCTACTGAAAACACAAACGCTAAGGACAACAGAAACGCAAATGCAAACGGCGATGAACACGCAAACAGTAACGGTAACGCAATTGGAAACACAAATGGTTATGGTAACAGCAATGATGACACCAAAGGGAACAGTAACACAAATGCAAGCGCATACGCAAACACAAATGGTAACATGCACATTCACGGTAACGCAATTGGAAATGCAAACACATATGATAACACCAACGATTATGCTAAAGGAAACACAAATGCAAATGTAATGTTAGCCTATGGGGAGAATCGTCAACTTCGGAGTACCGTAACTTTGCAGCCCTCTAATATTTTGTCACAAGACCACCAAAAGGCACATCTGTGGGCTGTTGGCATTCTTCCCTCCAAATGTCAGCCCAAAAGACCAAACCGTTGTTCTGCAGCAGGGTGACAAAGATTTCCTATTCTTTGGGGCATAGTGTCGCAAAGTAATGTCGTGATTTGCGACACTTTTGCAAAAAAAAAAAAAAAAAAGTGTTGCATATGCGACACTACTTTGTGACACTACTTTTTACAAAAATTTTAAAAACATTTCTGGGGTGTTTAACCCCCCCCCCAAAAAAAGACATGGCTAGCATCCTCAGGACTCGACTAGATGAACACAGCTAGACTTGTTTCCTTAGAGGGTCCCAAATTTAAATGCAAGCATTTCTGTGACCACCAACTGAAAACAAGATGGCAGATTTGTGATACTAAAACTGCATTTGTGACACTAAAACTGCATTTGGACACTGTCAAACTTTTTGTTAACTTTTCCCATTGACTATAATGGGAAACTTGTTTTTTGAATAACTTTTGAACCGTTTAATATTTTTTCATGAAATCATTGAAAGACACATTGGGAACCCTGGCTGCATGTTCCCTGAAGGTTTCGGACCACTCGCACAAATTGTGCAACCTGTAGGCACGAGCAAAGAATGCTCAAAAAAGCATAAATATGACTTTGTATTGCACTTTATAGCTCCATAACTGTATATCCGACTGTTACAAAACTTAGCAGATCCAGAGATCTATGATACTACCCATGCCTGCCAACTTTCAGGCAAATCCAATCATACAGTGGCAAAGTTATTAACCTGCAAAATTTCACACTTTAACCTTAAATGGGGTACTCAACCCTAACTCCACTATATATATATATATATGTAAAATGGGTAGGAAAAATTATGTCTGCTGATTTATTGAATACATCACATGACCATGCGATATCAGAGTGCAACCGACACCTGCACCTTTACCCTCCAAAACAATTTTGACATTTTATAAGATAGATAAACCACTCTGAGGTGTGTGATCATGCTCTGATACATGCACACACCTTGCATGGTTGATGCACACCCCAGTGCCGGTTGGGGGCTGGGGAGCAAGGGGCTTTCAACTGTAATACTGAATTTCTGGCTTTTGTCACTGTGGAACAACCCCAACTGATGCATTAAATGGAGTTTTTTGCCATGAATTTCCCTTCTTTTTAAGAATAAGGACTGTATATAGTGAACAGAATGGGGTGGTGGGAGCGCGGGCCTCATGCTCCCACCATGTGATGTCTTGTGACATAGTAATGGTAACTGCAACGCAAATGCAAGTGCTAACGGTTACGCACCTGGTGACACAAATGTAAATGGTAACACAAACATTAATAGAAACGCAAATGCAAAGTGACACCAGAGCCAACAGTGACACAAACGGAGATGCAAGTGCGTACAGAAACGCAACTGGTAACATGCACGGTCATGGTACCGCTATTATAAATGAAAATATTAACTGTTACAGCAACAATAACACCAAAGGGAACAGAAATGGAAAGGCAAACACAAGCACGTATGGAAACGCAAAGCGTAACGTGCACGGTCACAGTACCGCAATTGCAAATGCAAATGGTAATGGTAAGAGCAAAAACAAAGCCAAATGAAACAGAAACACAAAGACAAATGGAAGTGCATACGGAAACACAAACCATAATGCACACAGTCACGGTACCTCAATTGGAAACGCAAATGGTAATGGTAACAGCTAAAATAATGCCAAAGGAAACAGAAATGCAAATGCAAGTGCACACAGAAATGCAAACCATAACGTGCACGGTGACAGTACTGCAGTTGTAAACGCTAATGGTAACAGTAACAATAACAAAGTGCGTACACAAACGAGAAGACAAAGGATAACACAGATGGTGGCGTACACGGGAACGGTAACGCAAATGGGTACAGAAACACAAGTGGGAATGGTAAGTGTAACAGTAACAGAAGTGTACACCCTGTATTTGCCCAACAGCTGCATAGACAAACACAGAGTGTAGAAAGAATGTATGCATAATAATGGGCCTCAGAGCAGAAAATGAGCTGTTGGAATACTAAATTGCTGATATCTCAGGAACTGTATGACGTAGAAAAAAAATTTAAATTTCACATGATTCATGAGTTTACGGGCTAAGTTTTCGCTGACGAAAATTCCACATCTCGCACCGTTTTCGAGATATGAGCCCTGAAAGGCTCGGCGTGTGCCACCATGTTAGTCTATGGGGAAAAAGGTAAACTTCAGAGCACCGTAACTTGGCATCCATGAATATGTTTTCACCAAACTACCAAAAGGCACATCTGTGAGATGTTGGCTGCCTTCCCTCCAAATTTCAGCTCAAAAGACCAAACCGTTCTTTTGCAGCAGTGGCAAAGAATTCCTGTCATTTTGGCCATAGTCTGAAAAGTAGTGTCGCACTTATGAAATCTTTGGCAAAATTTTATAAAGTGTTGCAGATGCGACATTACTTTGTGACATTACTTTTCCATAAATTTGAAAACATATTTCTGGGGTGTTTAACCCCAAATAAAGACATGACTAGCATCCTGAGGGTCCAACTAGGTGAACACAAAAGAATTGTGTTCCTAGAGAGGTCCTAATTTTAAATGCCAAGCATTTTTCTGATCAGTAACTGAAAACAAATGGCAGATTTGCGACACTATAGGGCCATTTTGCAACACTAGAAAGTGTATTTGTGAAATTGTTGAACTTTGTTAACTTTTCCCATTGACTTATAATGGAAATTGTTTTTGAATAACTTTTGAACCATTCAATATTGTTTCATGAAATCTTAAAAGCACATTGGGAGCCTGGCTACGTTCCCTGAAGTTTGCAGATCGGTCACATAAACTGCACATTTGCATGAAAGAAAGAATGCACAAAAAGCGTAATTGCGCATTCAGATGTTGTTTAATAACTCTGCAGCTGTATATCTGACTGGTACAAAAGTTGGATGATCCCAAGATCTATCTTGCCTAACTGTGCATACCAAATTTCAGGCAAATCTGTTGAACAGTGGCAAAGTTATTAAGCTGCAAAGTTTCACCCTTTAACCTTAAAAGTGCTACTCAACCCTAACTATGGTAGCACTACTGTGCTGCCATAATGTATATATATATATATATATATATATATAGCTATATAAATAGATAGATAGATAGATATTATAGTGACATGGTAGTGCCACTATAGTTAAGGATGAATACCCCATATAAGGTTAAACTCTGAAATTTGGCAGCTGAATAACTTTGCCACCATATGACAGGTTTGCTTGAAATGTGACATGCATGGTGTGGTACCATAGATCTCTGGATCTGCCAAGTTTTGTAATGGTCAGATATACGGTTGCGATGCTATATAGCACCGGAGAACACAGTAATTATGCATTTTTGCGCATTCTCTACTCATGCCTACAGGTCGCACGGTCTGTGCGACCAGTCCAAAACCTTCAGGGAACATGCAGCCGGGCTCCTCGATGTGCCTTTCAAAGATTTCATGAAATAATATTACATGCTTCAAAAGTTATTCAAAAAACAAGTTTCCCATTATAGTCAATGGGAAACGTTAACAAAAAGTTTGACAGTGTCGCAAATGCAGTTTTTAGTGTTGCAAATGACCCCTGTAGTGTTGCAAGTCTGCCATCTTGTTTTCAGTTGGTGGTCACAGAAATGCTTGGCATTTAAATTTGGGACCCTCGGACACAATTCTTGCCATGCTCATCTAGTTGAGTCCTGAGGATGCTAGCCACCTTTTGGGGGTTAAACACCCCAGAAATATGTTTTGAAACTTTGTAAACAGTAATGTCACAAAACAGTGTCACACATTAGACACTTTCCTGATTTTTTTTGTGAAAGTGACACAAATCATGACACTACTTTGGACACTATGCCCAAAAGAATAGGAAATCTTTGCCACCATGCTGCAAAAAGAACGGATTGGTCTTTTTGGGCTGAAATTTGGCGAGAAGAAAGCCAAGATCCTACAGATGTGCCTTTTTTGTGGTTTGGTGATAAAATAATACAGGGCTGCAAACTTACGGCACTCCAGATTTGATAGTTTTTCCCCATAGGCTAACATTACGGCATCCGCCGCGCCTTTCGGGGGCCCTTATCTCGAAAACACTTCAAGACACAGACTTTTCTTTGGAAAAATGCTTAGCCCCCCACTCGAGGGCTAAGTACAAAACTAGCCAGGAAAGTCATAAATAATATGAGATTTAAATTTTTTTTTAATGTCGTATGGTTCCTGAGATATAAGCAATTTAGAATTCCAAGTGTTCATTTTCTGCTCCAAGGGCCATTATTATGCATATATTCTTTGTATTCACTGTGCTTCTGAATGCTCCTTTTAGGGAAAAACAGGGTGTGCTTCCTTTACTGTTACAGTTAGTGTTTCCACTTGCGTTTCCATAACTGTTTGCATTAGTGTTCCTGTACGTCACCGTGTGCGTTACCCTTTAGTGCTTGCGTTTGCCTTGCTACTTGTTAACTTTAGCGTTCCATTGCTGTTTTTGTTTGCATTTCCTTTTATGTACAGTGTGCATTACCATTTGTGTTTGCGCATCTTCCATTTCTGTTTCCTTTGGTGTCATCATTGGTGTTACCATAAGCATTTGCATTTCCAGTTGCATTACCTTGACCACGTTATGATTGCATTTGCGAAAGCGCTTGGGTTACCATTTGTGTTACTGTTCCCTTTGGCATCACCATTGCTGTTACCGTAATCATTTGCATTTCCAATGGAGTGCAGTTGCAGCAGCCACTTCGAAGAGTGGGGTTATTCTAGATGCCCTACAGGGGGCATGCCTTAGACAACTAGTATTGGAGTCCACTCGAGAGGGAGCAATCTTAGACCTGGTTCTCTCAAATGGAATGGAGAGAGGATCACAGATGTAGAAGTGGGTAGCCATCAGGGAACTAGTGACCATTGAACAGTATGGTTCACAATAAACACAGCAATGGAGTCAAGCCATACAAAGGCAAAAGTACTGGACTTTAGGAGGGCTGACTTTGCCAAAATGGGTGAGTGCCTAAGGAATGCACTAGCAAATGGGCAGGAAGGAGGGGTGGAAGAACAATGGGGAATAATAAAAACTGCCATCACAGAGGTAACAAGCCTTTGTGTGAAGCAAATAAACAAAACAAAATGATGTAAGAAACCACTATGGTTCTCAAAGGAAGTGGCAGTGAAGGTTCAAGAGAAAAAGAAAGCATTCAGGTAGTACAAGGAATCACAGAAGGAGCAGGACAGAGAACTGTATCAGTTAAAGCAAAAGGAAGCTGGGAAGGCAGTCAGAACAGCAAAGGCCCAAACCGAGGAAAGATAGCCAACTCACTTAAGAAGGGGATAAAACCTTTATAGGTACATCAGGGAGCAAGGAAGACCAAGGAGGATAGTGAGGCTTAATAAAGGGGATGGAGGGTGGGCAGAGGGTGACTGTGAAAAGGCAGAGATACTAAACAAATATTTTGCTCAGTATTTACAAATGAAGAGGGGAAGTACCAAAACAAACAGTAGAAACACTCTGGATACAGATGTTGATACCAGCCATTTACAGAAGAAAGGGTTCTGAAAGAACTCTTAAAACTGAAGGTGGACAAATCAATGGGGCATGATGGGATTCATCCCAGAATTCTAAAAGAACTAAGGGTAGAACTAGAGACACCACTGATTACCCTCTTTAACAAATCATGGGAGGATGGGGTGGTACCCGAGGACTGGAGGAGTGCAGATGTGATTCCCCTTCACAAAAGTAGCAAGGCAGAAGCAGGAAACTACAGACCTGTTAGTTTAACCTCAGTGATAGGGAAAATGATGGAATCACTTCTGAAGGAAAGAATTGTTGAGTATCTAGAGGCCAGAGGGCACAGAACCCAAGGCAGCATGGATTCACAGCGGGAAGGTCATGCCAGACGAATCTGATAAATTTCTTTGACGGGGTGACCAAAGTAGTAGATCAGGGAAGGGCTGTGAACATGGCCTACCTAGACTTTAGCAAGGCATTTGACACAGTCCCACACAAAAGATTAATATACAAGTTAGCCAGCCTGGGAGTGGGTCCCAAGATGACAGCCTGGGTAAAGAATTGGCTGGAGAATAGAACACAGAGAGTAATAGTAAATGGAGTCCACTCTGAAGAAAGGGGGGTTACTAGTGGGGTACCGCAGGGTTCAGTATTAGGATCGGTCCTCTTCAATGTCTTTATAAGCGACATTGCAGAGGGACTGGAAGGAAAAGTCTGTCTCTTTGCAGATGACACAAAGATCTGCAAAAGAGTTGATGCACACGGTGGGGTGGAAAGGATGAGAAGGGACTTGGCAAGGTTGGAGGAATGGTCAAATGTATGGCAGCTTAGATTCAATGCTAAGAAGTGCAAGGTAATGCACCTGGGAAACAAAAACCCAGGGGAAGAGTACACAATGGGGGGTGAGATACTAACAACAACAAAAATGGAAAGGGACCTGGGGGTAGTCATATCTGATGACCTAAAGGTGGGCAAGCAATGTGAGAGGGCAGCAAGGAGGGCTGGGGGGATACTGGGATGCATAGGGAGAGGCATCACCAGTAGAAAACAGGAAGTTATTATCCCTCTGTACAGACAGCTGGTGAGACCTCATCTGGAGTACTGCGTCCAGTTCTGGAGGCCCAATCTCTGCAAAGACATAGACAGGATGGAAGCTGTCCAGAGGAGGGCAACTAAAATGGTGCAGGGTCTGCACCGGAAGACATATGAAGAGAGACTTAAGGAGCTTAATATGTATAGCCTCGAGGAAAGGAGGGAGAGGGGGGACATGATAGAAACTTTCAAGTACCTCAAGGGAATCAACAAAGTCCAAGAAGGTAGCATCTTTCAAAAAGAGGTGTGCAAGAACAAGGGCACAATTTGAAGATAGAGGGGGTGGCTCAGAGGTAATTTAAGGAAGTATTTTTCACAGAGAGGTTGTGGATGCATGGAACAGCCTTCTGAAGGAGGTTGTGGAGTCAAAAACAGTGGTGGAATAGCATGCATGGGGCAGTCATAAGGCAATTCTAGGGGGTTGGGGTAGGAAGAAGTAGGCTGCTGGTTAACTAGGATCTGCAGCTTATCCATTAGGTAGGGAAATGGGCAGACTGGGTGGGCCAAGCGGTCCTTATCTGCCATCAAATTCTATGTTTCTATGTTACCGTTACTGTTTGTTCGTCACCGTTTCTGTTTCTGTTGGCGTTAGCGTTTGCGTTTTCAGTAGCATTTCCATTGTCGATTTCATTACTGCTTCCTTCTGTGTCGCTGTTACCATTTGCATTTCTGTTTGCTTTTCTGTTACCGTTTGCATTTTCAGTACCGTTTGCATTTCCGGTTCCGTTAGCATTTGCGTTATTGTTTTGTTAATGTTTGCTTTTCTGTTGCCATGAGCATTTGCGTTACCGTTTGTGTTACAATTTCTGTCTTCATTAACTTTTGCGTTTGTGTTTCTCTTAACGTTTGCCTTATCGTTCACATTTGCATCGCCATGTGCTTTACCATTTTTGCTTGCATTTGCGTTACAGTTAGCGTTACTATTTTATTTTACCTCACTGGTTCCATCACCGTTTGCATTACCATTACCATTTGTGTTTTGCGTTTGAGTAGTGCAGTGCAACATATTGTTTTAGCTATTTTGCTGCACTGTCTTCCGTGACACATAGCACAGCCAGTGTGTGGTTGATTGGTTTGAAAGTTGACAGGTAGAAAGACATTTGCTCAATGAACATGGCAGTTTTTGTTTGGTGAAAAAGTTTTGTTCCTTTCCATAGTTATGGCCATTTGAAGTTGGCCCGCTTCGCAGTCTGCCTCTTTACTGCATTTTCGTCTGTTACCAATTTTCATTTCAGTCAGTCATACAGTTTTTGCACAGCGTAGTGACAAAAAATCACATGGTGGGACCAGCGCTTCCACCACCACATTCCATTCAATATTTATAGTCCACATTCTCAAAAAGAAGGGAAATTCATGGCAAAAAAATCCATTTAATGCGTCAGGGTTGTTCCACGGAGACAAAAGTGAGGAAATTCAGTGTTAGGGCTGAAAACCCTAACTGCATTCCCCATCACCACCACACACATATATACATGCAAGTAGGGAAGGACCAAGGCAACACAACCAATCACACACAACCAGCAGCAGGTAACAGGAATAACATACAACTATGTAAACCTATAAACCACACCCATGCTCCCATCGGCTGTGGCATGGGGTCATCACTGCTAACTCTCCTCCCGGACATTCCATGCACTGCTAAACACATACCACTACAGACAACTGGACATCTTGGGCCACACGCTGCCGCCAACACATAACACAGACTACAAGTATGGTATTTTGGGGTTCACAAGATCCAAAACAGGATTTTGCACATTCCTCTGAAATATTTTGAAAAATCACTTTCAAAATGCGAAGTGTCGTCTATGACACTTTGTGTTTGCAAAACTGTTTTGTGAAAGTATGCTCCTAATGACTGCACATCTTTGCCATTATCCTGCAAGCAAATGATTTGGTTCTTTTGGCTGAAATTTGCAGGGTGGCAAGAACTGGTCCCACAGATGTGCTTTTTCCTGCTATTGTGCTAAAATACTTAAGGATTACAAAGTTACACTGTTCCAAAATTGATCAATTTGCCTAGACTAACATTGCAGTACCCATCACGCCTTTCGCCACCCATATGTTGAAAATGAAGTGAGGTACACCATTTTCGCTACTGCCAGCTTGGTTCATCTTTATGTGAATAACCCCTCGAAGAACAACTTTGTAAATAATGTATGATATCTGAAGTTGTATTTCTCCATTTCCTACAGTATCACAGGTATACACCTCCTGCTGGATGTGTGTGATTGGTTGTGTTGCCTTGGTCCTTCCCCTACTTGCATGTATGTGTGTATGTGTGTGGTGGGGGTGGGGGGGAATGCACAGTTAGGATTTTCAACCCTAACACCGAATTTCCTCGCTTTTGTCACTGTGGAACAACCCTAACTGATGCATTAAATGGAGTTTTTTGCCATGAATATATATATATATTTTACTGTGTAGCAGAATTATAACACTTTGAAATTTTGGAATTTCCCTTAGAAAATGCGTAAAAGGAAACTCATATTCTGATTGGCTCTAACAGCCTGGGACACAGGCTGTTATTTCTCAACAACGCCCGCCAAATAACAAGTACTACTTTAGCATGCCCCATTACTAAGGAAATCCTGAGGCACCCAAATTGCAAAACATGTAAGCCGCCATCTTTTCCACCACTCGTTTATCGAGATTTACCTCGCAACACAGAATAACAGGAGCCAAACTGTCCCACTAAAAACAAAAAGCAAACACATTTTTGTACTGAAGAAAATCCATCCCCTCGAAGAGTAACACTACCCAAATGCTATCCCCATTCAGCCACACTGTTTTCCTGGAAAATAAAATAAAATTTGGAAGCAACACAAAAGCGTTTTTTTTAATACCACGGTCCTTTGCCATACTGAACACTTCCGTTCATGTCAGCTCACAGCATGTTATCACGCTAGCTCTGGGAAATCATGCCACATTTGAAAGGCCATCAAAACATGTACTCTCTTCACAGCCAGTCTCCAGATCAGCAGGCTAGTATTTTCTGTTCCCACTGACGCCATTATAGAAATCAAAATAAAGTACTCTCATCTGTCCTGTGTGTGTTTGTGGTGGTGGTGGTGGTGGGGGGCATCAGGAGAAAATGCAGCAAAATGATGCTTAACCTGGACAGCATGCTCATGTAAATAAAATTTAAAACAAAAATAATGCAGCGCCTCCAGTGGTGATTTCACAAATGCAGGCACTACTTACTATAAGAATTATTTATAATAGTTTTTATTTATTTTTTAAATATGTATTTTTAGTTCTGTATATTTTTTGAAAGTCACCTATAGCCCATTTTCTAAGTGTAATAATACCCTCCAGGGTGGGCATTATGCGATATAACGGACCTTCCAGGGACTATAAGGCCCTCCACCTGCGGCGTCGGGCCTCATTATGCCCTTGGGTGGTCTGTTATATCCCAATAACATCCACCCTATCAGTATTATTACTTACTCAGGGTAACATTGTGATGGTTGGGGTACTTTTCAGATGCTATATCTTGAAAATGCTTTGAGATACAGTTTCAGTGCTATGGGTAGTTTAGTACACCTTTGGGTGTACTAAGTTGTTTTGCATGTTACTATGCTCTGTTTCAAACTGTTGGTGAATTGTAACTTAATGAGGCACATATGATCCATACTGTGGTATGCATTATCAACATGGCAGCAGTACTGCTTGCAGGGCACAATGGTATCACAACACACTCTGCACTGATGGGAATCCCACATGCAAATGAGGGACAATTACATACAGTAGGCATGGATGGAAGCATAGGGCCTGCAGAGCTCTGTGCCCCCACTGCTCACTATGGACTGATGGGAGTGCAGGGCCCAGAGGGCCCTACAGTCCCACATGGAGATTAGGGATAAGTACAATAGGCATGTATAGGAGCACAGGGCCCTATCACTCAGTATAGACTGAAAGAAGCACAGGGCCTGGAGGTCCCGGTGCTTGTACATGGAAATGAGTGACAGTTGCAACAGGCATGGTTGGGAGCACAGGGACCTTCTATCGCTCCCATAATCAAATAAGGTTACAATTATACTTTCTCAAAAAGTAAGGAAATTAATTGCAAAAAAACTTCATTAACACACCATTAGGGTTGAAGCATCAAAAGTAGGGAAATACAACCTTAGGGCTCCCAAGCCTAAGACCCCACTCCACTGTACATGCAGGAACAGGCATGAGGGGCGTGTTTGGGGTTGTAACCCTAATGCTCACCCAATTCTCCTATGCTGTATCTATCTTACCTTATTTACACATGGAATGGGGTGAGCATTAGGGTTCACAACTCCAAAACACACCCCTCATGCCTGTTCCTGCATGCACAGGAAGGTGTGGTCTTAGGCTTGGGAGCCCCAAGGTTGTATTTCCCTACTTTTGATGCTTTAACCCTAATGGTGCATTAACAAAGTTTTTTGCAAAGAATATATATCTATATATATATATATGTATATATACATACATACCTTTTTTGCCTTTACAAATTTCTTCTTGAGTAGTAAAAACCAACGAGAACATGGTGAATCATAAAATGATGTGTCACTCTTTTAAGCTTTATGAATTCTTTCACAAGTACTAAAACCTGTAAAGAACATGGTGAAAAAAGTGTCAATTGTTCAAAAATGAAAGTTATACATGGTGCAACAAGAAAAGCTGAGCACCACTGCTGTTATGTACATTAATGAGTACCACACAGCAACATTGTGTAAGCAAAACAGGCTTTATTTACTTACAAAATAGCAGGCATTACCATTGTGATAGCCCCTTCTATGGAAACACTGGCAGATAACCAGAAAAAAATTCTGATCTGTTTGACAGTTCAGTGCATCATCATCAGAGTGCTGGCTGTCTTCTGCTGCCAACTTAAGTGCCACAGCATTAGAAGATACAGTGCGTTTTTGCTCTGTATTGCCAGTGTGGGCATGCCAGGTGGTGGGGTGGGCTTCTCAGTTCTTTGTATGCCTCAGCTTTTTCACTTGCTGCAGCCATTATCTTTGTAAACTGGCCATTCATTCATGACATTGAGCTCTAGTTCCTTTTTGCAGTAGCCACTGGGAAGGAACTGTAATGTCCCAACAGTTTGGAGGCATTCATTTGAGGGACACTGGAAGACCACTGTTGGCTGCAATATTCAGTGACCTAGGGAGTAATGATCAATTTGTAACTTCTGATTCTACTTCAGACTTAAATGAAGGAGCAACAACGGAAAATCCATTCATCAGTTTCTGATGTAGCTTTGGCATTTCAAAACTTAGAGAAAGTTGCTCTGAGGGCCACATGGTAATAATGGCACAAAGCTACTTTAGAAGCCTATGTGAAGGTTGGGAGAGTATCTAGGGTGCTCAGAGTAATTAAATGGCCTGTTATGACCATGAATAGGAACATTTCATGCAGGACTGGCATACAGCACAACAACAGGCATCATTGCTGTTTGTTAACTACCTCATAAGAGATTATGCCTTACAGCAGGATGAACTGCAAGCCAAGTTAAAAAGTAAAGAGGAGACATTAGCCACGCTCAAATACCATTCTGATTTTGACACTTTTGAGCTTGAATTAAAATGACCACAGAGGCTCAGGATAACAAGATCAAAGTACAGAAGCAGGTCAGATCTGAGCAGGATCAACAGGATTATCCCCTGGTACGAGGTTTTATATGGAAGAAAGGGACTAATAAGAGATCCAGTGCCCTAAACAGCCATGATCCCCTGGTTAAAGGTTAAAGCACAAATAAAAGCCAGAACCTGTTGTTGGTTCTCCCCCAGATCTGAAGGCTGCCTTACTCAAAAGAGATTACCTCTGGAAAAAGGCTTGTAAATCTTGTGCTGACGCAGACTGGTGTCTCTTCAGGGCATCTAGAAATGTCTGTACTAAGTTGGTCAGAGAGGCCAAAGCCAACTTTTATCAAACCGAGCTACTCTCTGCGTCAAACTGCCCTACCAAGTTCTGGTCCACCATAAAAGAGCTATCTGGCCACTCTCAAGGAAGTGTGCTTCCTTCCAAAATTACCACTGCTAATATTATCATTAACGATAAATTAGAGATACTGCAGGCTTTCAACAATCACTTTGCCACTGCTGGTCTGGCCTTTGATAATGCATCTGTAAGTAGCCTTCTTCCTCAGACCAACACTCAGCCTTCAGAACCAAGTAGCAATAACATGGACTTCTCCTTTTCACCTACCACCATAAAAGAAGTTGAAGATCTTCTTCTACGACTAGATACTAAAAAATATGCTGGGGCCTACTCCTTCGACCCATATTTCTTGAAAATAGCATACCATATACTTGCTACACCTATAACACACCTATTCAATCAGTCCCTAGCACAAGGCTCCATCCCCGAGGCATGGAAAACTGCTCACATCATTCCCCTGTTTAAAGCAGGGGACCCCTGTGACCTAAATAACTATAGACCAATCTCCCTTCTTCCCATACTTTCAAAACTTCTGGAAAAAATTGTGGATACGCAGCTGAGATCTTTCTTAGACAATGCTAGACTACTCAACCCAATGCAGTCTGGCTTTAGAGCTAAGCATAGTACAATCACGGCACTGGCAAAAATTACTAATGATTGGCAATGGGACCTAGGCAACAAAATATTTGTTTGTGCCATGTTTCTGGACCTCAGTAAGGCCTTCGACACTGTCGACCACTGCCTGCTCCTCTCCACCTTAAAAACTATAGGCATTGGCTCAACTGCACTGGGATGGTTCCAAGACTGCCTTTCTGATAGACAGCAACAAATTAAGGCTGATGGAGAGATTTCTCCACTTAAACCGATAAAAAGAGGTGTCCCCCAGGGCTCCATACTGGGCCCATTACTGTTTGCCATTTATATCAAAGCTTGATGTAGGCATCAAAGATGCCAGTATTCACTTGTTTGCTGATGACACAGTGCTCTACTTAAGCTGGGAATCACCTGAAGCTGCCTGCGTTGAGTTACAAGCTGACTTTAATACTCTGCAGTACCAGCTCCTTAGCAAAAAGTTACTACTAAATGCAAAAAAAAACAAGGCCATTCTTTTCTCACCATCAGGCCCAGGGGCTTACTCTGCTGTCGCTAGTCCATTACCATCAGTCTCTACTTTATTAGGAGAAAATCTTGAATTTGTGACTAAATTCAAATACCTGGGTATTTGGCTAGACAACAAACTCACTTTTGTGGAACACATAGAAGAACTGCTGGAAAACTGAGGCAGAGACTTGGTCTTTTTTTCAGAATTAAACGCCTCTTGACCACAGACGCAAAGAGACAGCTTGTCTAATCTATGTTCCTTTCATTAATTGACTATGCTAACTTCATTTATGGGCTGGCCATTGCCCTGCCTCATATCTTGCAAAACTGGATGTACTATATCATAGAGCACTGAGATTTATAACTGGCCTCCCATATTCCACACATCACTGCTCTTTATATGCAGCCGTGGGGTGGCCCTCCCTTCAATACAGGTGATATAGAAATGCAGCTCTATGGACGCTCTGAGCCCTTACCAACAAACTCCCACAATACGTTGTTGACTGTCTTCCTCTTAGTCCTATTAGGAACTATGCCTCAAGAAGTCAATCGCAGATTTCTTTGAATGTCCCAAGGGCCAACACTTGCTTTGGAAGGGCCGCCATAAGCTAGTGCCCTGCCTACTCTCTGGAATAGGATACAAAAATCGTTGAGACTTAGGTTCACCTGTCAGTCTTGCCTTCTTTAAGACCTCTATGACAAGACGCTTGCTGAAATCTGTAATTGCTTCTATCGCTCCTAGCAGCTTGACTATTGTTCCTCTCTTCTTCAACACAAGTCCCAGCTGCTTATCCAAATCAGCCTTGCCACTACTACCCTCCCTCCTCTGCCCCACTTGCCCTTAGCACCTCTGCATCCCTCTTATTCACCACCCCCTTCTGCCGCAGATTTACCTAAGGCTTACAATATGTTATTCGTACCTCCATAGCTTAGGAATTTCCATCCAGGCCTGTAACGTGTTTCTGTTGGACAGGAATATGAATAATCTTTCTTTTTTCTTCTATGGTTTGTATATGACATCCATATACATCCTACTCCTGTGGAACTGTATCTATATATTACGCTTGGGTTGTGTTATGTATATCTTTCTTTGTACATGTAACTTGAATGTAAATACTCTGCTCCTATCAGTATTGTAAACATGTTGTTCCTTTTGTATTATGTATATTTATATGGAACTGTACAATTTTCCTGCCAACAGCAGGTCCACCTTTGTAAATGAGCTTGCTCAATGGTGATCGCTTGGATAAATAAAGATTTGATTGATTGATTGATTGAGATCTGGTCCAAGGGGAAATAAAGGTTGTACCCTAATAAAGTCCATTTAAAATAACACAACACAAGACCATTTCACATCCACAAGTGAATTAGATGGACTCATTGGATGATATTTATAGAACTGCCACAACAGCAGCATCACAACCAGAGATTTCCACTCCAAGACACAGTGTGAGATCGGTACATTTACACCAGACACAAAAGGACAGGGTGGTGGATAGAAGAAGTTGCAGGGACAAATACTACACAAGTCTGAGCCAAACAGGGGAAGGCCAAGAACAAGAAGTTGAATGTGGGGGGGATAGGTAAACATTACAAATCTCCTCATTTGAACTACTATTACTCAATAAAATATATTGAGTAAGAGTTTAAGTTTCATCCTGGCTGTGAGGCCCGTGACTTTGACTTATATGTGAACCTCAAAAAACTTTTGAAGAAACTTAATTTAAGAGTTTAGTTTGATTAAAATAACACAAGTGAGACATCTTCACAGTCGGTGGGGAATGAGTCACAAAATTCTGATTCTGTTCCAATTGAATCACTCTCCTCCATGGTAAACCATACCCTTCTCAAGACCGCCTCCATGTACATTCTTCAACATTCTGCTGCAGTTGTAGTTTTTGAGAGGGCATGTCTCATTGCCATCGAGAACATGTTTAGTGATAGGAACCACAGTTTGTTAATATTACAGCTTCAAAAAGACAGGCAATACAGAAACTGTAGACAAACCCTATGTTATTAATAATAATAATAATAAGTTTATTTGTTAAGTACAATATCAAAATTATCAATCATCAAATTCTAAAACAATACTCACACAAATAAAAACAAGTAAAACTTTTAAATATTCAGTTGTCCAGTACTAAAAATCAGGAAAAGCACATGCAAACAGATATGTTTTTAAAAGCAGTTTTAAAGCTCTCCACTGTCTGGCACTCTCGTACTCAACGAGGTAGAGAATTCCACAGGGAGGGAGCAGCAAAGACAAAAGCCCAAGCTCCCAAGGTCTTCAAACGCACCCTGGGAATCTCTAGCAATCCCTCTTTGGTTGAGTGGAGCAGTCTGAGGGGGCAGTAGGGGCTCAGAAGCACCTGCAGGTTACTCAGATCCAGACCGTGTAGGGCTCTAAAAGTCAGCAAGCCAACTTTAAAGGTGATCCACCACTAAACAAGCAGCCAGTGCAGAAAGCGCAGCACAGGTGAAATATGACTGGAACAAGTTGACCCAGACAATAACCTGGCCGCAGCATTCTGCACTAGCTGCAAGCAGTAGATATCAACCCCAGGAAGCCCTAGGTACAGGGAGTTACAGTAGTCGCGGTGCGAGGTCACAAAAACGTGGACCAAAGTTGGATGGTCGCCAGACTGAACAAGGTGCTTAATCTGGGCGCTGTTTCTCCGATGATAAAAAGAGGACTTGACCACAGCTGACACCTGTGAATGAAGTGTCAGCCCATCATCAAATATCACCCCGAGATTCCGCACCTGTTCAGAGGTCAAGAAGCCTTCTGACAAGGGTGGTTCTTTCATCCTAATGGACACATAAGACTACAATAAAGAGATCTGGTGATAGTTAGCCAACACTGACTTTTGTTTGGGACCGAAAAGCAATCTTACTAACAAGTTCAAAGCAGAAATTGATTTATATTTACAGGAGTACCATGAGTCATGAAATCATCTCTAAGACAGCCTTGAGTACCTGACTGTACCTGACTGTCATACAGTTGGTAAGACCCACGAGATACATCCTACCAAAGGTCCACAGAAGTTTGTACAGTCACCTAGGATGGACGAATGTATTGGGCATAGGGTACCTGATGGAGCAATTATCTGCTTTTGGATGACCACAGAAAGGAAATTGTCCCCACTTACATAATCATATGTCAAGGACACAACCCACATATTGGGTGTCCTGGGGGAACTTAAGTTATTTCCGTCTGACTTCTGGTAACTATGGACATTGTGTCATTGTACACCAGTGTCACCCATGAGGAAGGGACTAAGGGCTCTCTAGATGTGGTTAGATGCAGCAACCAGGTACAGCAATCCATTTGAAGGTTTTCTATGTAGACTCTCTGAATTCATTTTGAAGTGTAATACCATCCTCTTCTAGGGGCAGTATTTTCTCCAGGTGAAGGGCACGATGATGGGAGCAATTTTTGCTCCCAACTATGCTAGTCTTTACCTGGGCCTCTGGGAGAAGAAGGCTGCATATGATGCTGTGCTCAACCCTTACCTAGACAAGGTGTACTTGTGCTGTAGGTTTACAGAGGATGTATTAATGGTGTGGTGTGTGTGTGTGTGTGTGGGGAGGAGCTGTTGGATTTTGGGGTCCTTTTTGGAACAGTCGTTCAAGTATAAAATTCACTGTGAACTATCATTTGGATAATGTGACCAGTTTGGATTTGAGTATAGATAAGGCCAGCTTGGATACACTGGTCACTGATTTATACAGGATATGTATGGATAGAAACAGCATCCTCCAAGCCAGCAGTTGCCACCTACGCCACACTATCAATAATATACTGAAGTCTCAATTCTGCAGAATTAAGAGGCACTTTTCAGAGGAACATACCTTTGAACAAAGATCTAGGGAGATGCAGCAATATTTTTTTGACAGGGGGTTCAATAGGCAATTGATTGGCCAAGTTAAGCAGGAAGTTGGGAGGGTGCCACGAAAATTTGTTGGCGGATAAATCCAAAAATGCTACTACATTGAGGGATTAGTTTGATAACTCTCTACTCAATACATAGCAGTAAGATCTAGGACATCCTTAGAAAAATGTCACAGCCTGGCTATGGAGCAAGCTTTGAAGGAGGTATTAGAATTTGCACTCTAGGATTGCCCATAGGATGGCACTAATCTCTCTGATTTGTTGGTCCATAGTTAGCAACCCTTTGAAAATAAACACCATATGAATTGGCTACCAAGTGCACCTGCTTGCTGCTACACATGAAGACATTGTCAATACTGTAATGTTATTAAAAAAAGTAAGATGTTCCACACTGTAACTAGCAGAAAAAGAGTACAAGATCTTGAAATTTATTAATTGCAGCACCCAGAGGTAATTTATCTTGCCACTTGCACCCATCAGTCCTTTTATGTGAGGAGAACAAAACATGTCCTCCAGGTTAGGATGGGTGAGCACTTGTGTTCTGTGTCAAACCAGGATGGTCATAGTGCTCTGTACGATCATATAGAACACAAAATGGGACACAACACCACTTCCCATTTTGTGGGCTTGAGGAAGTGGAGATTGGGCAGACGGAAGGGGTTCTGGACACTGCTTTCCAAAAGAGGCTCCTTTTGATCTATGAGTTAGGGGCTTTGGAATAGCCAGGGATCAATGACAAATATTGAATTGCAAGCCATTCTGAAATGACTTGCTATCATATGTATTGCCTTTCAATGTCCAGTGAACCATGTTATGTGATCTTTTAGCCCTCATTTTTCCCTATGGTGCTATTTGACTTGTGTTTATTACCGATTCCATGAGTTTCTGCAATGTTCTTTATTTTGATGTTCATTACTATAATATAAGGGAACCTTCTCGTCAATATTTGGCGTTTTTATAATTGGTGTAATTATTTGTGGTAGCAACGTTTTTTGGCATGAGCATAAGCATAATTGCATGATCCGTTATCTATTCGTTTTTAAGGGGACATCAATTATGCTTGAGGTGCTGTGCAATTCCAGTGCTGGGTCATGGTAATCTACTGCTTTGATCTCGTTAATTTTTTGTAAATTTTTTTTTTCATATTGCCAGCAGCTTTGTTTGTTATCATGACAATCTGCACAGCGATGGCTGCACCTAATGTGGTACAATGTGTTTGTTGATATCATTATATGTCTTCAGCCTTCTTTTCACATCCTTCTTTTTTCTCTCTATTCCTCTATTCCCCTTTCATACCTCGTTTTTCTGTTCTGTTTCCCTCTGTTTGTCATCTCACCCCTTCTTTTTACCTTACTTTCTTGTTGTCTGAAGAGATACAGATTTTATAATGGCTCTCACTTTATGAAAATACAGGTCTCCTTCAGACTGCACTGAATTTAAAAGTTAAAAAAACAGTTTTTATTCCATTTTTCTGCACTTTTTGCACTTGGGTGTTGTAAGTATTGATATTAATTCTTGCACTTCGATTTTTAACAATGCACTGTATATTTAAATAGAAACATACAAAAATAGACTTTGATGGCAGATAAGGACCGCTTAGCCCACCCAGTCTGCCCATTTCCCTACCTATTGGATACGCTGCAGAGCCTAGTTAACCAACAGCCTACTTCTTCTTACCCCCCACCAGAATTGCCTTATGTCTGTCCCATGCATTCTTGAATTCCCCACTGATTTTGACTCCATGACCTCCTCAGGAAGGCTATTCCATGTGTCCACCACCCTCTCTGTGAAAAAATACTTCCTCACATTGCACCTGAGCCATCTCCCCTCTATCTTCAAACTGTGCCCCCTTGTTCTTACATCTCTTTTTCTGAAAGATGCTACCCTCTTGGACTTTGTTGATTCCCTTGAGGTACTTGAAAGTTTCTATCATGTACCCCCTCTGCCTCTTTTCCTCGAGGGTACACATGTTAATCTTCTTTAGTCTTTCTTTGTATGGTTTCTGTTGCAGACCTGCACAATTTTAGTTGCCTACCTCTGGACTGCCTCCATCCTGTCTATGTCCTTGTGGAGATGAGGTCTCCAGAACTGCACACAGCACTCCAGATGGGGTCTCACCAACCGTCTGTACAGAGGGATGACAACTTCCTGTTTTCTACTGGTGATGCCTCTCCTTATGCATCCCAGTATCCTTCCAGCCCTCCGTACTGCCTTCTCACATTGCCTGCCTACCTTTAGGTCATCTGATATGACTACCCCAAGGTTCCTTTCCATTTTTGTTGTTGTTAATACCCCTCCCCCCATTGTGTACTCTTCCCCTTGGTTGTTACTTCCCAGGTGCATTACTTTGCACTTCTTTGAATTGAATCTAAGCTGCCATACTTTTGACCATTCCTCCAACCTTGCCAAGTCCCTTCTCATCCTTTCCACCATCCACTTGTGTATCAGCCCTGTTGCAGATCTTTGAGTTATCTGCAAAGGGGCATACTTTTCCTTTCAGCCCCTCTGCAATGTCACTTATAGACCTTAAAGAGGACCGGCCCCAATAGTGAACACTACGGTATGTCGCTAGTAACCCCCCTTTCTTTGGAGTGAACTCCTTTTACTATTACCCTCTGTGTCCTGTTGCCCAGCCAGTCTTTCACCCAGGCTACCACCCTGGGACCCACTCCCAGGCTGGCTAACTTGTTTATTAATCTTTTGTGTGGGACTGTGTCAAATGCCTTGCTAAGGTCTAGGTAGGCCATGTCCACGGCCCCTCCCTGGTCTACTACTTTGGTCACTGAGTCAAATAAATCTATTAGATTCATCTGACGTGACATTCTTGCTGTGATTCCATGCTGCCTTCGGTTCTGTGCCCCGCTGGCCTCTAGGTACACAACAAGTCTTTCTTTCAGAAGTGATTCCATCATTTTCCCTACCACTGAGGTCAAATTAACAGGTCTGTAGATTCCTGCCTCTGCCTTGCTCCCACTTTTGTGAAGGGGAATCACATCCACCCTCCTCCAGTCCCCAGGTACCACACCATACTCCCATAATTTGTTAAAGAGGGTAGTCAGTGGTGTCACTAGTTCTCCCCTTTGTTCTTTCAGAATTCTGGGGTGAATCTCATCAGGCCCCATTGCCTTGTCCACCTTGAGTTTTAGGAGTTCTTTCAGGACCCTTTCTTTTGTAAATGGATTGGTATCGACCCCCCTATCCAGAGTGCTTCTATTGTTTGGTTTAGGTACATCCCCTCCTCTTCTTTTGTGAATACTGAACAAAAGTATTTATTCAATATCTCTGCCTTTTCACTGTCACCCTCTGCCCACCCTCCCTCCCCTTTAGTAAGCCCTCACTACCCCATCCCTGCTGCAGCAGTTAAACCAGCAGCAGAAGACAGCTGGCACTCCCTGATAATTCGTTGAACTGCAAACTGGTCCAAGTGCCTTTTCTGGTTTTGTTCCCATGGAAGGGGCTAGCACAATAGAAGTACCTGTTGTTTTGTAAGTAAATAATGCCTGTTTTGTGCACATGATGTTGCTGTGGGGTACTCATTAATGTACATAACAGCAGTGGTGCTCAGCTTTTCTTGCTGCTCTGTGTTGCCAGAGTGAGCATTCCAGGCAGAGGGGCAGGCTTCCCAGTTCTTTGTTAAGTAATACATGAACAAAAAATGTCATGTTGCAAAACAAGAAATTTACTACACTGAAAAAAAAATCTAGAGTACAAAATCACTTAACAGCACATTTTAACACATGCAGGTAGATAGTATGACACACATGGCAGAGCTATGGGTCAGACCCACGGGTCTGCATGACAGATCTGCTGCTTTGTGCAAGGCCCTGCACAGTTAGCTGCAGGTCCAGTGCCATGCATGAGGGGTCAGCTGTGGGCCCAGCACAAAGAAAGATGAAGTTTTAGTTGTTGTATATCTTTCTCAAAAAGTAGGAAATAAACTGTGAAAAAAACACATTAGTGCATCTGTTAGAGGTAATAAGGCCACAAAAGCCAGAAACTGTGGTATTATGGTTTTCTACTATAATGTCCACCCCCTCCTCATCACCTACCCTCATGACCCTTGGCCAAGCTACAGGTCCAGGTCTATCCCACACAGATCTGCTACTTCACCTACGGGCCCTATGGCCATCTGCAAAGCATGTTATAACGCCCACCCCCACCCCATCCCCATCTACTTTCCTCATTCAGAAGCCCAGCTTAAATGTCTGGGGCTCTCCAACATGGATCTATGACTTCACATGTGGGCTGCAGCGCCCTGTTCTAAATGACCTAATGACCCTGCATGATGGATTTTCTGCTTCTTTGATATACAGGCCATGTGCTAGTCAGCTACAATTTCAGGTTATGCACCACTGCTATGCTGCTTACAAGTAGGGAGCCACAAGCCCATGTGCAAGGCTAGCTGTAGGTCTGGGGCACTGCAGCACATGTGAGCTGCTTTCTGTATGGCGTGTAAGTCCCTACACAAAGCAATGTATAAGTGTAGTGCCCTTCCCTGCAGGTCTGCTGGGGCCCTTGCACCAAGCAAGCTACAGGTCCAGGGACATACACTGCAGATATACTTCTTCTTGTACAACTTGCAGCATCCTGTGCTAAGCAAACTACTGGTATGGGTCCATGCCTCATGAGTCAAGTACTTTGCAAACAGCTGTACATCAAATAAGACATCTATGGGGAAATGGGAAATTGTTTAACTGGGAAAGGCACACTAAGCCAGAGTTTGTTTCCAGATGCAACTTGGTAGTACAATGAAGTTAGGTGACTTGCTCAGGGTCTCACAGTATGCAAGTGGGGGATGATGGGATTCAAACCCAGGTCTCCAGGTTTACAGCTCAGTGCCCTTAACCACTATGCTATACTGCCTCAATCTATGGACCAGGTACATTGGCCAAAGAAGCAAATCCATAGTGCAGGGCTCCAGACCTATAGGTAATTTAGCACAGGGCACTGCGGCACACATGTGAAGTGACAGATTTCATGTGGAAGGGCCCAAGGCCTGTAGGCTGTACTTGGGTCACAAGGATAGTGGATGGGGAAGGGGTAGGCATTATAGCTTGCTTTGTCAGGGCCATATTGCCAATAGGAAAAGTAGCACATAGAAAAAGTAGGACTCTGTGTTGCCTTTGTGTTGCCAGAGTGAACATGCCATGTAGGAATGTAGGCAGTGTGGAGTGGCAGTATAGCCTAGAGGTTAGAGTAATGAGCTGTGAATGAACTTAGTACCTACAGACCTGGGTTTGATTTCCACAACCTCCACTTGCATACTGTGTGACTCTGAGCAAGTCATGCAACCAGCCCAAAGCTCCCGGGTCACCCCTGAAAACAGACAATTGTGAATAGTGGGCCTTACACAGTTAACAAAGAATAGATATGATGTACCTGGACCTGTAACTTGGGAGACAGCATTAGAGTTTAAAAACCCCAATGCCTAATTTCCTGACTTTTGTGGTTTTATATCCTTTTTTCTTTAAAAGTTTAATAATTTACAGGATAAGTTCTATGAGAAACTAGTCTTGTTTACAGAACATTCCAAGTCATATCGTTCAACTTATAAGACATACTTAGGTATTTAAACAGTCAGATACATAAGCAATAAATACAAAGACAAATGTGCATTATCAAGACAAACCAACAAGTACAGTAATGATAAGTCCTTTGTTATATCATGTACAATTAGGTAAAACAACTACAAATAAGTTTTTCTTGTAAGAGCATTGTCTTCAAATTTTGTTTAAAAACTTTCAAGGAAAGTGAATTTCATAATGAAGGAGGAAGTTTGTTCCAAGAGAGAGGGGCTTCATATGAAAAACATTTTCTGCCAAAATATGTTCTAACTCTAGGTAAGACTACCCCTCAGTCTGCAACATTTCTGAGATTATGACTATGGGTAGAAACAAATAATCTATCCAATAAATATGATGAAGTATAATGATTTACAGTTTTATAAATCAAGGATCGCCAGTGAGAGGTACATTGGGATGAAGGAGATAACCGATTTAATTGATGTAAGTAATGTATAGTGGTGTTCAGTCCTTTTTAAATTTAGGATAAAATGTAAGAGCTGGTAATAAACAGAATCAACTAAGAGAAGGTTTGAGGCATTGGCATTTTGATAGACTGTGTCACCATAATCTAGGATGGGCAAGATTACCTGAACCATAATTAATTTATGGTCTAAAATGACAGGCAGTGTCTGTCCCATTGTAAGCATCCTGGGCACTGCCGAGTCCTTATGATAGTGGAGTCTATGTGGATTTAAAGGTTAAAGTAGAATGAAAATAAGGCCAAGGTACTTACATTTGTATACAGACTGTAGAGGATTGCCATTTAGGATAATGTAAAAGTCAGGAAGTGCTTGATTAATGTTAAACTGGGCCCCAAATAACACTGAGTTTTTTTATTATTTATTAGCAGGAGGTTATTTTGAAAAAACATTGAACAATTCTATCAAAGTCTTCCTGAATAGTGTTTGTTAGAGATGTAAGATTTTTATGGTTGAAAAAGAGAAAAGTGTCATCAGCATATCGACAAACCATACATTTATTAACTACTGAAGGCAGGGGATCCACAAACAAGTTGAAAAGAATAGGACTGAGAAGAGACCCCTGAGGCACCTCTGTGAGTATAGAAAGAGAAGAAGACAGACACTCATCCCATAGAACAAACTGAGATAATGAAGGTAAGAAAACCAAGAGACACTATTAGAAGAAAACCCATAAGAATGTAAACATACTAAGAGTAACTGATGATTAATAAAGTCAAAGGCTTTGGACAAGTCAATGAAAACAGTACCTACTCAGTGGCCCTTGTCCAAAGCTCCAGAAACAGAGTCATGAAAGTCAGTTAAAGCAGTTTGGGTTGAATGATAAAGCCTAAAACCAGACTGTGCAACAGAAAGAACTTAGTAAGTGTTCAAGTAATCCAAAACCTGTTTATGAACAATCCTTTCTAGAAATTTGGAAATAATGGGAAGCAAAGAAATTGAATGGTAATTTTCAACCAATGACTTGTCCTCACCTTTATGAAGAGGGATAACTATGGAGTGTTTCCAAGCAGAATGGAGGGTTTGAGTAGTAAGAGACAGATTGAAAATATGTGGGTAAAAATGGAAGACGTTATCATATCAGTACAGGATTTGAGCAAACAATTATCCAAGTTATCATTACCTTTTGCTGAGTCTTTTCTCAGGGAAGTCAATAAATCAAAAACCTCCCTGGGACAAATGTGCAGAAAGTAAAATTTAGGTCTAAGAAAAGAGATTAAGGATTAATACTCAGAACACAGATTGCCACTAGATAAACTTGCCTTTTCTAATAAAAGGTTAGGAACTTCAGCAAAGAAAGTATTAAACAGGCCACAGATCCCCTCTTTCAAGCAAACTGTGTTCCCATTATATGTTAAGCTGGAAACACTTGATGCAGATGGAACCTTCCAAGTAGAATTAACTAGTTTCCACATTTTTTTAGGATTGTCCTTGAGTCAACTAAATGGGCCTTATAATAAGATGATTTAGATTTCTTGATTAAGGTGACATAATAATTAAGAAAATTTCAAAAAGATTGCCAGTCCTCTGGAGTATCCAATTTCCTGGCCTTCCGATATAATTTATCATGGGCTTTTAACTGAGAAATAATAAATGGAGTCACATAAGGGACGTGTTGGGATTTAACCCTTTTTTCCAGAAAGGAAGCATGAAGATTTGAAAGTGCACTGAATTGATGAAAAAAATAATTCTAAGCATCATCCACATTTGTAAGTAAAAATAAATCCCCCCAATTTATTGCACATATTCTAGCATGAAAAACATCAAAGTTGAAGTGTTTGAAACTACAAAAGTTGATAGTGTTGAGATTACACTTGGGAGGGGAAATGCATGATCACTATATAAGTTTCCCTGGCAACCTGACATAACAACTGGTAAATCAGGGGAGACAAAAATCAAATCTAAGAGTGTAAAAACCTTCCTGACAGAGTCATAGCACATTGGCTTAGTAATTATTTTATTTAAACCTAAAGAGGCTATTTGAGATTTTAATTTAAGGCCCCTACTGGAGGACCAATTTGCATTGACGTTCCCCCAGAAGAATAGAATATGGAAAATCCCCAATGGAACTAATTAAAGATTGCAAATTTGAGAATTTAGTTGCTTTCAACATTGGAGGGCAGTAAATGCTGCCAGCTAGCACCTCTCTGCCTGGAAGCTTTAAAGAAACAAATACAGCATTTACCAAATCACCCACGGTATCAAATTTAACAAAGGAACATGGGGTGGAAGAATGAACAAAGAGAGAAGAACCCCCCGCCATGTCTGTTTCTGTCAGACTAACAGATGCATTAATGTAGTTTTTGCGATATAACATCTGCATATCTAAGGACACTTAGACAATCGCACTTTATTTAACTAAATAAGATTTACTGTATAGCGGTAGTGGCTGCTTAGAAGGATTCCTGCTAAGCCATCTCCCAAATGTTAACACACTGCATGACCCATGCTGTGGGGTCTTTGGTCTAGAGACTGGAATTTTCCTGTCTTCTTGCTGCATATCTTCTTGTGGCCTTTTAAAGGTTCACTTTCTCTGCCTTTTTGCCATCTTCTTTGAAGCCACAACACATGCATGTTCACCTACCAATGCCAGGATCTCCCCGTAGATCTTAACTAGAACCGATTCCAGGCTGGCTGGCCATAAAGGTGCTGCCCTTCAGAGGAAAAACCTCATGTTTCCCACAACCTCCTGGGGATCTCCACTGGGCTGACCAGCTCTCAGCTTTGGCCCAAGGGTCCTATCCCCTTAGGGTTGTTCCCTTTTCCAAAAACTACTCTGTCTCACTCCAGATCTAGATTATCTGAACTAGAACTGTCTGTCTCACTGCCCCAGACTAAATTAAACTTAAGCTCCTCCCACTTCAACTTAACCTGTGCCAGACTGCAGCATAAGTTATATTCTGGCCATTGGCATTCCTAACAATCAATCCATTCCCTCTACTGAAAGAAGGGCATTGCTGTATCCACTTTGCCACTGGAGAAATTATTTTATTTGAGATGTAGTAAGCAATTCCAACACACACATTAGGAAGACAATTTTTTTATTCCAAAAATTTTAGCCATCTCATTATAGCCACTTGAGGCACTTTATATCCAAAGGCTGTATCAGTGAAATTATCAGTGAAATCATAATGTCCACTCTAGTGTTTTGTGAACATGTGCAGAGTGGATCAAATAACCACTTTGTACTGTTCTGATACTGAGGATTAAGAACATACAATAGGAACACAGGATTAAACAGACAGAAACAGGCCATACTTGACTCTACTAGTCTGCCATTGTCAGTGATTATATCCCAGTATTTCCCTGTCTCTCAAATAATTATCCAAGTTGTCCAGACCATTTTTGAAACAGGCAATTATCCCAGCTTTGACCACCAGCTTCTGCTCTTTCAGTCCAGGAGGCTATAAGCTGCCTGGTTAAAAAATCTTAACCAATACAAGCATTTTTATTATAGTTTGAGGGAGTGCTCTCCACCAATCGGATCGCTCTTTTCCTCTGTGCATGAGACACTCTTGTTCTGTGAAGAGTGTCTCACATGCAGTTACCCTGGAAACCATTCAGGAAGTTTTTTTATTTTTAAGTTTTATGTATTATTGATCAGTCACAATGACTGATATATTAATACCACTGCTCAGATCAATCTTAGGGTTATAAAAGTGGTCTCACATCCTTAGGGTATCAGAATCACTTACCTTCGATTCACGGTTCTTATACCCTAAGAATGCACATGAGACCAGTCTTACAACCGTAAGCATGGTCTCAGCTGCAGTATTAAAATATACATAGCCACTACATAAGCCTTTGCATAATAACAGTAATTTCAATGTGCTTATGCAACTTAGTGTGGTGTGGTGTTGTGCTTATGCTAAAGGCAGCCTAGGAAAAGCCCACGAGGTGAGAGGCTAGCCACTGGAGGAGGAGGAGGGGAGGATGGTTGGGCAAAGAAAAACAACTTCTGAATGAAGCAGGAAGGAAGGGTTTAAATAGGTCAGGCAGGGGTGTGTGGCTGTTGTTTCAGCCATTGAACTACAGGCGTATAGCCTTTCAGTTCAATGTGCTTACACAACTTGATGTGGTATTGTGCTTATGCAACTTGCTGAATAAACTTTGTTGTGGCCGTTCACCTCTCTGTGCCTCGGGAATACCACCCTGTAGGGATGCTGAAGGCAGTAACCCTGGAGGAGGGATCCACCCCTAGAAGTGCCATGGGAAGGATTCTCTTACACTAAAGGTAGCTTAGGAAAAGTACCAAGAAAGAGTGTAGATCGGAAAGCATTGCAGAGGTAACAAGTTGGTTAGAAGGCATTGCAGATGTAACGAGTTGGTACTGACATTGGAATATACACATGATCATCAGAGATGAGGGTAGTGGTCAGAGATAACTGAAATGAGTAACAGTTTGAACATAGGTTGAATGAATTATAATGAGAGGGCATGACTTTCCAAGGAGAGAGGGAACAGCAAAGGAGGGCCACCATCCATCTCCATCCAACAGCAGAAACCTACCTAAGCAAACTAGGGAATATACTATGAACAACTGATTACATATTATGGCCTTTGGTGCTGAGGAGAGGAAAAAAAACCTTTTAAGAGAAGGAATCCTTTGGGGATCCAAGGCCTAGGTCACCTTCCCTCCAGGCTAGGAGTGTTTTATTTAGTGATGGCTCTGCTGCTGCAATTTAGAAACCCAATCTGAGGGAAGGAAAATATTCCCTCTAACGGGAAAGCCATGAAGGGTTGTGAGAGCTCTCTGCAACAATGGAAGCTCTGAAGGTTGAGTGGGACCCCCAAGGTGGGAGAAGGAGAGAAACGACCACTGTGACACTCAGCCAGCCTACTGACTAAAACAGACTGGGTGAAGCAGAGGCAGTCATGGGGAGAATAGCATAGAGGGAGCCACCAAACCCAATTTGGCCAGCTAAATGAGTGCTCATTGGTATGAGGGCCCCATTTGTCATAGTTAAAGTCTTAAATTCAACATCACGAGGTTCCATCAATAGCAGAAATGGCTAAAGCTCTGCCTGGAGAGAGGACATTCCCAATATGGGTCAGGTGAGAAGGACCCCACCCCAAGAGTTGCATGTTCAAGATGTGGACTTCAGTGCAGAGTGAGACCATCTGCTGCAGGGAAGCTCTGAGACATAGAAAGTAACTGTCATGGCTGGTAAGCCTCCAATTTATGAAGGAGGCCAGACAGATAACAATGAAGTGGTGCAGATGAGGTGGCCAGGTGAAGCCAGTGGCTGTTGGATAGGTATTTGTCTGAGATGATTGACTGATACAATGACTGATATGATTGACTGATGAGATTGATGGATAGAAATGTCTAATATGATTGAGTAATATGAGAAAGTCAGCAAAAGCAAGCCAACTAATTCCACTACAGAAGACAGACTAATGGTGTCATAGAAGGTAGGTTATCAAGTAGTGAGAGACAGTAATGCCAGAAATTGATTAAGTGAGGTTTAGTAAATTGAATTGATGAGGCAGTATAGCCTAGAGGTTAGAGGAACGGGGTGTGAATGAGCTTGGTACATCCAGCAGACCAGACCTGAGTTTGATTCGCACAACCTCCACTTGCATACTGTGTGACTCTGAGCAAGTCACTTAACTGCCCAGTGCTCCCAGGTCACCCCTGTAAACAGGCACTTGTGCCTAGTGGGCCCCGGTTACCAAAAGACTAAAATAAATAAATAAATAAATAAAATTAGCAGTGATTGTTATGGTTGCAGCATAAATAGAAAGTTGATATGGGTGTCACGAATACTTTAAATGCCTTTAAGGTGGAGTTAAGTTATTCGAGTAAGGAGCATTTGCAACACAGTAATGGAATGGAATGAAAATCTTGAAATCCATGTGATGAATGTTGTGTAAGCCATGTCTGCTACGAGGTTAATATATTTATGCATAGATAACTGAGAAGCCATGTAGGAAAAGGAGCAGGATTCATTTAACTTAGGTAAAAGCATGTTTCTGCTATCTAGAGCCGTGATGCCCCATCATGAAATCACAGTCCCCTGCCTTGGGAATAACAGGGAAGTCACAAGCTGAGCACCATGAGACCAAACAGCAACTATAATGTTGGTAGGGTAAAACCTCCCAAAAATAATGGAGCCAACTGAAATGCTGAATTTTCAGTATGGTAAAAGTCAGAAACAGACTGCTGATGTATTGGAAAAGTACAGTCAGAAATGGGCTGCAAGGCTTATGGTAAAAGTATGGTTTGGTAAAATTCTGAGGCTGTAGATTAGGTAGCAGATTAGTGATGAGGAGGCCCGGTGAAGCCAGTGGCCTGGGAGAAGCTGGAGGCTATTTTGAAATAACAACATATGAGCCTGGATAACACAAACACAGGCGGTGCAGGGAGCAAGCACTGAGTGAATAAAAGCAGAGCTGTAGAATAGGCACAGTACAACAGGGAGCCAGTACTGAGAGAAGCAGGTGTAAACAATTAAGGTGATGAGCACAGGGACTGCATGGAAGCAGCAACTGGAACAGACAGCACACAGGTAACAAGTATGGATAAAATAGAGATTGTGTGGAACATAGCAAGGGGTGCTAGAACTAAAAACCCCAAAGCAAACACATGCACTGAAACAGAAGGAAGAAACAAACTACTGAGACAAAAGCACATACGGAGTGCAGCCAAAGGCAAAATACTGACCCAGAAGCAGAAGTATACAAATCAGGCAGAGAGTCCAGCACAGCTAGCAGATTCCAAACACAAGGGAAGGTAGGAAACAAACAATGCAGAGGGGGGGCAAGGAAAGGCCAGGTCCAGAGAAAGGATGGACAGAGCCTCTGGCTGCAAAGAAAAAAGCTTCTGAATGAAGCAGAAAGGAAAGGTTTAAATAGGTCAGGCAGGGGTGTGTGGTTGTTGCTTCAGCCATTGAACTACAGGCTTACAGCATTTCAATTAAGGACAGACCGGACGGACTCAAGGTTCCTCATGTCCATCTCCACAGCTTTATAAGCAAGGATGATAAAATAGAAAGTATTCATGAAAACATTTACTAATTTATAAGGATGCTCTGCCCACTCTACTACTGTATGCCGGGAACAAATTGATTCCCCTGGTAAGCAGAAATTTGTCAAGGATTATCTGGAAGTCAGCCTCAGCCCTGCCATTAGCCCTCTCAAATTTCCAGTCTATGCCTGGAAGATTAAAGTCCCCAGGATCACCACCACATCGGATTGGGCTGCTCTATAGATTTATCCTAACTTGCAGGGAATCATGCTCCTCTGAGCTGTTTGGGGTCTGTAACACACCCCAGGGTGACTTTCTGCTCCCTTTCCCCAAGCTGTGTCCAGACAGACCCTATGACATTGTCAGCCCCTCTGATACCCTTCTTGTCCTCCCCAGTGACTCCCACCCTTTGTAAAGAGTGCCATCCACCAGCTTTCCTGCCAGGCATATCCTTTGGAATAGTCTGCATCCTTTTAGCCTTTTGTCCTAGTTAATTCCCTCCCACCACCAGGTCTCAGCGAGTGCCACTAAGTCTTGTTACTTGAAGTGTATCAGGCCTTCAGGCCAGCCCATTTTACTGGGTGTGCTCTTTATATTGGCCTGCATGCAACTGAGAATAGTTAGCCCTCTGCTTTTGCACCGTCTCTGGGAATCTGTTTTCCATGTTCTCCCTGCTCTGCTGTCCCTCCTTTGGTGTTCCCCAGTGGCCACATCTATCTCCTCCCCTTGGTGATCCTCCACACCAGCCCCATCCCTCTATCCTCTTGTTTAAATTCTCCCTGACTGCCCTAGACATTCTTCTGGCCAGTATCCCTTCTTCCCCCTGTTGCTGGTGTAGCCTGATTTGGGTAAACTGGTATGCCTTCCCTAGGATACCCTTCGGTTGGACAGAAAAAGAAGTCCCTCCATCTTGCACAAGCCCCTACCCTATACTCTAATTTAAATCCCATATAAATACTCTGTCCATTTTTGTGGCCAGTACCCCCACTCCTTCTGGGCACAGGAGAGCCCATACTGGGTGTGCAGGTGTCCTTTCCCCAGAGCCAAAAAGAGAAATTCTCCCTCTTACACCAGACCTTTAGCGAAGCATTCACCTGACTAATTGTCTAGTGCTTCTCCTCACTGACCCACAGGACTGGGAAGATCTTGAAAGAATTGCACTGGATACCTTTCACTTCAGTCCTCCTACATCCTTGGGACTTGTGCTGCTGATCATGTTTGTTCCAACATGGGTGACAGTCTACTCCTCCCCTCAGCTACAGTACATTGCTTGGCCCTTGATAGCATTTGTTCAACCTGTGCTCCTGGCAGCAAAACCCCCTCACCCAAGCTACCATCCTGGTCTAACAATGCCCGCTCCACCTCACCCACTGCCCTAACTATTTAGCCCCAATAATTACTACTATTCTACCCATTCTGCTCCTCCAGCCGTTTCCTTTTTCTGCCATGGCAGGCCAGGTGTACTGGTGCTTGGACTAGCCCCACTAGCCCCAGCCACCAGCAGGCTGATGTCTATTGCTGGTGTTTACAGGCAATGATACTCCCCTGTGACCATGACTGATATCTTCCTTCTCCACCTAGATCCTTGCCCCATCCCTACAGAGATCACAGTCTCTGCCATTCTTCTTTCTACCCTACCTGTCATGGCCAAACACCCATATAGTGCCCATGTGCCTAGCTGCATCTCTTCACATCCTTCTCAACTATCTGCTCCCCTCCAGGCATTCCTATGGTGCCTTCTGCTGCCATTCCAGCCTGGCAGTGTTCTTTCTGAGAGCAGCCACTGCCCTCCAGTGGCTACAGATGTATTCACACTGCACTCCATTGGCAGGATGGTGTACATCACACAGCTCTGGCAGCACATGAAGTGTGCTTCTCTTCCAGTATCCTGTACCCTGTCCCCTTTGCCCCACTCCGTTCTTCGGGTCCCCCTCAGCAGTAGACCCAATTCCCAATGCCCCAACAGCACACTCAGTTGCAATTCCAGTCTGGTAACATGCCTCTCCAGAGTAGCAGTGTCTCCTGATGTACCCCCCCACCGCTCTTTGTGGGTAGCATAGCATATGTCTTACAATCCTGGTGGTGCAACAACTGTGCTTCCATCCTGCTTGGTAACCTACCCCAACTCAGTCAACTTACTTTACTTGTCCATAAACTCCTCCAAAATGCTGAAGGTGGTCTCCTAGGTTACCTTGTCTTCCTAACCTGTACACTGGATGGACTTGGTTACCTGGTTCCCTGGTTAGCCTGGTTCTTGCCAGTCTACCACTTGGCAAACTTCCACTTGGAGAATTAAGGTTTAAATGGAGAAACCAGATCAGACTCCTGAAGCAGACCCACCTCCAAGAATCACATAGTCACAAAGTTAAGGTCACCTATCATCCCCCCAGTCTCAGGGCAGCATACAGTTCTGTAATAATGCTCTTTAACTGCAGGCTGTCCTGGATGATTCCAATGCAGCTCGCAGTTACTATATTTACCAAGTTATTCCCACTACTCACTCTCCTGGTTAAAAGATCAAGCTACCCAATTATCAGATTGCTTCCACACTCTGCTAGCAGTCCCTCTGCTATGCAGCATCTGATCATCAAGCCAAGGTGGCCTTGGAAGTTGTCGGGCTTAAATCCTTTCTTGCGCTACACAGCACAAAAAGGATTTCTCATTACCCAAAAGACTCTGTTCTGGCAAAATACATTTTAATTTCCCTCTGTACAGTACATCTAGTGGAGTATTTTCACTTTGTCACTAACAGATTTAAGGCCAAAGGATGGCAAGTTAACCTTTTAAAGAGGTAGATACCTTCTAGATTTATAAAGGGACTATGCATAAAACTATCATGCCCTGTTGAAAAAACCATACAAGGTTCTTCACAATGAAAAAGTATGGAATTCACCAGCAATGTGAGCTGAACAAATGTTGACAAATAAACCTGTGATCAATAAGAGTTCCTCTGACATTTGGGCTAACAGTTTGAAAGATTGTTTAACGTAATGCATGGATGACCACATTCAGGTTACAGGGAGCTACCATGGGGTAGAATACTAGTCTGGATCTGGAGACCACACTGAAAAAAAGTATTAATATTTTGGTGAGAACCCTAAGGGATCTTTGCCTAAAACTAAAACTGCATAGAGTCACTCCCAGAGTGATACCTTGAACCTGAGCTGTACTAAGACAAATATCTTTGTTAAAATGTCCTCTTGTAGGAAATCCAGCACTTGAGTCACTGGGGCCTTTCTGGGTCTGAGGCCAGAATGTTTTACTCAGCTTTTAAAAGTCAACCATATTCTTTCATATACAGAGGATGTAGCCTGCTTCTAGTGTGACATCAAGATGTAATGACTTTTGATGAATAGCCGTTTGAGGAATCTTCTTCTCTCAGGACCCAGATGGCCTTGGTTTGGGTACAAACAAACAAACATAGTAATATAATGAATTAGGGTTGAAAGGGTCTCTAGGTTCATTAAATCCACACCCCTGCTTCATTACCAGGGATGAATACGCTATGCAAAAAAATATTAATTAAAATGGATTTTCTACCCACTGTAGTACACAGGATACATTTTTTAACTGAAAATAACATTTATTAAAAATCACAAGTGACAAACATGCATTTTATTTGACCATGATTATGTCTTTGTCACTCCCATTTCAGCATTCAAATGAGTTAGCAATACACTACAGATGCCAAAAAGGTAAAATGTTTGCAAGCTGAAATTAGGAAAATTAGCTGAAGGGGTGGTCTGTGCATTGGTGGTCAACATACTACTCTGATAGGAATGTGGTTTGGTAATTCTTGCCCCTAAATATTGTGTTTTTAACTGAAGATAGCATTTGTTAAAAATCATGAGTGATGAACACATATTTTCTGTGTCCCTGATTATGCATTCATCACTCGCAGTTTAGCATTTGTATAAGTCAGCCATATGAACGTATCCAAAATAAAACAAAAAAGTAAAATCTCTGCACACTGAAAACAGGAAATTAGCTGCAAGGGTGGTCTGTGCTTTGAGTGGTCAACATATTACTCAGAAATTAATGTACTTTGAAATGTTTTACCCCTAAATATTGTGTTTTGTTTAGCAGAAAATAGTCTTTGTTAAAAATTATGATTGACAAAAGCATAAATATTTACTGGGTCCGTGATTAGGCTTTCTTCACCTGCATTTATAGTTTGTATGACATTTTTACATTCTTATCAGTTTCAAATGGTGGGAAATGAATGTACACTAACAACTACAAAATGAGGTGGATTTGCCAGCTGTATGTTGTGTGTTTAACAGACTGAGGTATCTGGTGGGATGGCATACGGTCAATTCGTTGCGTTAAATTTTTGCCGCGGACAATATGTTGCGGGCTATTAGGCAAAACTAATTTGGGTGACGTGATGAAGCTGTCATACCAGAATGTAGCTGAAGCAGTACATGACTGGCGACATTTTAACTTGAATCTCTATTTATCCCCACGCTAATGCCTTCTCAAGCCAAGCCTTAGTGCCATTTGACTCCCTACCTCAACAAACATTGTGTCATTTAAAACAAATATATGAAGAGCATAAAGTGCATTGTCAATACCCAAATCTAAGGGTAGTAAAATAAAATGCTCTGTTTTCTTTATGTATGGTCTGAGGTAAAAAAAAAAAAAATTAAGACCTGGAAAGTGCTGTGCTTTAAGTTTGAGAATACAGCAGGTTTCTTACTGTAAAACCAAATTATTGAAATTCCTCCCTCTGTGGGTTGAACACACTATCAATTGCTTTAAAAATAAACTGATGTGATTCCCCATCTCTACTGCTCAGAGTATGTTGTGCTTTGGTATAAGTTCTGTCTCCACCCTCGATTGCACGTATGTGCTCACCAACTCGAATCTTAAAATTCTGTGTAGTTTTACATACATAAAATGCTCTGCAGCTGCATTCTGTGAGATAGATAATGCCACTAGAGTCACAAGTGATGCACTGCCTTATTTCAAAAATCTTGGAGACGCTTATGCTAGTAAATTCCTTGCTATTAGCAATGTTTTTTGCAGTGCATACACCTCCTACAGGTGTGGCAACCTTTCCCTGCCTTCTCAAGCCATGTGCTTGGTTCAGTGTAGTGGCTATGGATCAATTTAGTTTTAATCTGGGAGTTCTTCGCTAGATCATGGGGGGTGGTGATGCTGCCAGCTGTGCTAAACCAGGGTCACTGGCTGAAAAATCTGTAACTACACTGAATCTGTCATTACCATTCAAGTACGCTTTTACCAGCAGTTGCATAGTATCTCCCACTATATGCTTTTACCAGCTCCCACTGTACACTTTTACCAGTCCCAATACATTTTGTACAGCTACCTACAGAATGGCGACATTTAGTCCAGCACTCAATCATGTTACAACATTTAGTCTAGCGCTAATTTGACCACAATACTTATTGTCCGGCGATATTTCATCCATTCGATGTTTTACCCGCAACTAAATGTCCGCGACATTTTGACCGGGGACTTTACGTCCATACACGGGTGGGATTCTTTGTATTTTGTCTAAATATGACCTTTATTTTCACTTTAACAATCAAAATTTGCCAAGTCATAACATCTGAAAGCAAAAACAAATTTATACATTCATCAAATAGCTTTCATGATGTATAAAAATGCTTTTGTGAGGGCTTCTTGCTTTTGTGATTTTTAAAAGGAATTTATGAATTTGTCTGCCCTTTTCTTGTCTTATGATCTACAGGATGGTGTGTTTCCCAAATGAGATGAACTCTTCCCCAGAGAGCCTTGTGCATCTGCAGCCAGACATACTCTTCCCTTGGCACAGCCAGATGGACTCTTCCTTTGTCCCAGGGCATGCATAGTTCTGTGTGTCCATAGCCATATAAAGTATTCATAACCTGATGCACTCTTCCTATGGCTCAGGGCCCAGAGGGCTCTGCTCTCCCGCACCATTTTGCGCAGGTCCCAAAGGGACCTGCATGAATAAGGATATGATTCCACTATCACAAAAAGAAAGGACATTCATTTCAAAATACTACATTAATACAGACATTAGGTTTCAAGAATGTAAAGTGCACAATGTAAAAACATAAAAACATTAGGGTTTGGACTCTCAGGAGTCTCGACGTATCAATGGTGTGGTGATCTTTGAGTTTCTTAAACCTAATACCTACCTCCTCCCTGGAGAAAAGAAAATTATTCATGATCTCATGGTTTTCATATGACCCATAGGGCCCTGTGCAAAGAAACTTATGAATGATCTTTTCTGTTAAACAATTTTTGTTTTATTAAAACAAAATGAGGGAAGGGGTACAAGGTACAAGAAACTGCAGTCACAATTGCCAAACGCTTAACACTAAGTATAAAAAAACATACTTATGAATAGAGATGCAGTGAAATTTAGTTCCACAAGTGAATTTCCAGCGAAGTAGCAAATTTCACATCTGCTGATCAATTTCACAAAATTGCGTCTCTTACCAAAAATTCACAATTTGTTACTTCGCCTTGCTTTTGGGTTTTTTAAGTGCAAAACTGCACTTAAACCTCACCAAAAGCAAGAATAGGTTACCTATCCCAAATCCCTTGTGTCTAGTGTTTTCCCCCCGCTGATCACCAAACACTTCCCCCGTAGCTGGCCAGTCAGCAACAATGTAAAAAAAATACATTTTTTTTTTGTCAAGTAAATCTCTGGTGTTCCCTTCACTCCCCCCTATCGTGGGCCACAGGTGAAATAAAAAAAAACACCCAGGCCCCCACACACCCCTGCTGATTGCTGGCCAGTTGGCGGAAATGTCAAAATATAACATACAATTTTTTTTTTAATTCAATCTCTGGTGTCCAGTGGTTCCCACCCCAACATCCACTCAGGGAGTGCCTGCCACTGCTGCCACACCACCCTACTCCCCCCATCCCAATCTCACCCTCGCTGGGCCACAGGCACTGCTCTCGAGTCGCCTCCATAGCAGACAGCCCAACTGAGCATTTAATGAATGAGTGTGTGCTTGTATAAGCATGTGCTCATTCATTGACAGCTCATGGTCATTTTGAGGACTTTTAAAGGGAGTAGAGAATGGGAGGGGGCTGCTTCAGTTATCTTCAGGGGGGCAGGATGGGGGAATGGCATTGTAGACCCCTCTGAGGTCCATAATGCCATTTCCCCATCCTGCCCACTGACTGGAGCAGCTCCCTCCACTCCTCTACTCCCTTTAAAAAGTCCCTAAAATGACCTTGAGCTGAGCCTGTCAACGAATGAGCATGTGCTTGTACAAGCATGCGCTCATTCATTAAATGCCCAATTGGGCTGCCGGTCATGGTGAACCACAATGGGATACCCACAGGTATATTGACAGGTTTGAGGGTGTCTGTTGCCAATGAAAGAGCCCAATTATAGCCTTCTACAGCAGCATATGCACTCCTGACACAGGTGGCCAATGTACTTTCAATCCTCTTTGTTACCAGGTTTCATTTAGGTCAGTACTGGATCATCTCAGGGGACCCTGAACTGGAATTTCACCATGAAATGATCTAAACACGCTATTGTATCAACCTTGACATCAACTATGTTGGGTCTCGAGGTGAAGACCAGGTCCAATGTGTGACCTTATTGGTAGGTAGCAGAGGAAACTACCTGTTTGAGGTTCAGTGCTGAGATAGTCTGGAGAAATCTAATTGCAAGTGATGACTCTTCAACGTCAACCATTCTTTAGCATCCCCCAGCACCAATTATCTGAGTGATTCCAATGCTTGGTCAATGAGGAAGTCTGTAATTCCTGCAAGAATTCAATTACACCTCTCAGAAGATGATAGATGAAGAGAATTCTACACCCCAAACCTGCTTTCCCACTGACAGCCACATTTTCAAAGGACCCCACCTCTGCCACCAGGAATCCAAGCTTGATTCTAAAACAGATGACCACCTCATCACCCATACATTCCCACTTTGGGCAGTGTACCACAAAAACCCGTCCAGGATTACAGCCTCCAACACTGGACCTGAATTATCCCCCAGACAGGTCTCCGTGATACATACCAGGTCTTCTCATTAATCAATAATGAAATCTTTCACCACTGCTGTTTTATTCCCAAGTGACCTAGCATTACAAAGAATCACCTGAAAAGGAGGGGCAGTGCCACCTGTTCCATTAACTATCGCCTTCATTTCAAAGAAAGGCTTCCTGGTTATGGGCACCAGACATGGGCTATCCCTGTAAGCTGGAACTGCCCAGTCAGGATGCCTTCTGCTCTTAGCAGAGCTGTTTGGAAAAACAGGAAAGCCTACAAGTGTTTACCACCCCCCCAGCACATTCTACTAATAAAACTAACACCACTAAAAATAAACTTCCCAAATAACATTTATCCTACCCACCATAGCAGTTACCATCTCACTCCCCCCAAATATCAAATACAATTAATATTTTCACCCCAAAACCCCCATTTATAACAAACTTCCCCAACCAGAGTATGCCGAACTTAGTCTAGGAAACCAAACTCACTAAAACACACTTTAAAACACAATTCTAAATAAAAACATACAGGCTCTTTCTAAAAGAATAGAGCATAGAGGCAAATCATCCCAAATGTTTCAGTTAAAGAGTGTTCCATCAAAGGAAACGCCTCAGATGATTTTCAGAGAGAACTACCTCACTGAACTCTCCACATGGACTCCTCAGCCTCCATTCTGGACCCCTTTGACTGGACCTTAATGGAGGGTGTATATCACCAAAAATTTAGCTTCCATAAATCTCTTCAGGCCTACAGTCTACTGAATATCAACTCTTTAGATCATCAGTGCCGCAATAGTTTTACTAACCTTCACAGTCTCTCCTTTAATCCAAAGCTGGTAAACTTTAGCTCTCCAAAGCTCCAGGTCCCCAGGTAAACCCAAACAACCATCCTCAGATCCAGTTTTGTTGTCCTGCTTTTCCCAACATTACCATAACATCAATATAATCCACTCCTATGCCAGCGATGAATAACCTAGTACAGGAGTACTACTCCCAGTACGGAGCCAAAAGCAGTTATACTCCTGGCATACCTTCATAGCTTCCACAAAACAAGTACACGTGCATTTAGAATAATTTAAAACTTAAAATACCTTTTAGGCAAATAAAGGTCCAGTCTTGTTAAAATGTGTTCATAATGTGCTCCTCTCTAGAACCCCACTCGTGGCTCACCCCGCTTGATGGCTATCTTGGTCCAGTCTGGCTATGTCCTGTAGCTTGTGCTTGGGCCAAGAAGCTAGTGGCTGGGGGGAAGGGTAGGCCTTTGGCTTGAGAACCCCAAGGAACACCACACCACTGATTTGCTAAGACTCCTGATACTCCAAACTCTCATGTTTTCATTTTCTTACTTTGTGTGCTGTGTCCTTCAATCCTAATGTCTACATTAATGTAGTTTTTTTGCAAAGAATATCTGTTTGTTTGCCTGTGTGCCTGCCTGCCAGCCTGTCTGTCTGTCTGTCTGTCTGTCTGTCTGTCTGTCTGTCTGTCTATCTATCTATCTATCTATCTATCTATCTATCTATCTATCTGTCTATCTATCTATCTTACATATCATTGTGATTTTTATCATGGTATAGGGTGGACCTCCTTGCAAGTCAGGAGGAAATTTCATATTTTTTAATAATGTATAGATACTTTTCAGGCTAAGGCCCTGGTTATCACTCAAAATTGTTCTCCCCAAATGTTCAATACATGGTCATCTCTCCACATTGGGCATATCCTTTATTACTCCCTGCCTCAAGTCTGAAAAAGCACTAATGCTTTTATATGTACTGTGTAGGTCTGTATACTGGAAGGGGAATAAGCTTTTGATATCTCTGTGTTCATGTTCAAACACATTGCAATCTTTTCAGGCTATAAAACATTGGCTAACACAAAAATCTTATACTGAACAAACCTGTTGCAAGATAAAATGATGCTAATTATATTTTGTAATACCTAGTGTAAAATTCCTAATTGCTTTTTAGAAGGAATTTCGGGTATCCTGTAATGTGGGCAAAACAAAAATGGTGACTGTAATTACAGTGACAGAAAAAACAGTGAGTGCAAAAGAGTGACCGAGAATAACAGCGACAGAATGGAAAAGGAAACCGGCGTCTTTCTCCCCATCCCCAAAGTTTTGCTCCCTCCAAGGTTGATTATCTATAGAAAGGGTTGGGGTCGAAGCCCCCACACATTGGGGGTGCATGGGGTGAAGCCACCCAATAAAACATAAAACAGTCTTGTTGCCACATATTCCTAGTTGTTCTTTTCTTCCTTGCCATTTTTGACTTGCTGTTTTTGTTTCACCCATATCACATAGAATTGGAATTTCATAAGCTCTGTTAAGCTGAATTTAATAAAAAGGCTTGTTCCTATGTAATAATTTTATCTTTTCATGTAACTTGAAAACAATATATTTGTAAGCACAGTTTAAATGAGCCTGCAGCTCAAAGGTCACTTTCCTCAATAATCTTCTTCTTCTTCTCCTCCTAAAGATAATGAATGTAAAGTGTATCTAAATCAAGTAAGAAAGTCCAAATATAAAAAAAAATCCTAAACATAAGTAACATAATACACCTCAGATACCTGCAGTGACCAATAGCTTATCATATGTGTAAGACAAATCTACAGACTTTAAACCCCCTGACCATCTTCTCCCCCTTACTGACCTCTCTGCCACACGTACTCCACCCTCTCCCCAGACCCGTTTTGCTTCTCCCTATTACTGTATCTCCCTCTGAGATACTCAAGGCCCTACTTACCAACTACTCCTTTAAAAAGAGAAGTTCCAAAGGCCGGGACCAGGCTCTTTTATTTTTTGTAACCCCAGTGGATACTGGACCATTGTTATCCTCCAGGACCTCTCTTTCCTCTCCTCAACAATGTGTCAGACCTGGAAGATATTTAAAGTTATTCCTCTGCTTAAGGGTGATGACATCTCAGTCTAATGAAATTACCAGGCAGTTTGTCTCTCCCCATTTTTTCCAAGACCCAGAAGGACTTTTTTCCATGCTCAGTTCACAATCTTCCTATCTGACTTCTCTCTCCTCAGCCTTTTCCAGTCTGGCTTCTGGACCAATCATTCCACTGTCACCTCTCTCCTTAGACTCACTGACTCAGTCTTCACTGGGATAGATCTGTGTCACCTCATACTGGCAGTGCTCATTGAGCTTTCAAATCTTTCACCACAGTCTCCCACCCCTTTATCCTCACTCAGCAAGCTAGACACAGCTGGGTTGTCAGAGCAGATAACCTTTTGGTTCAGTTCCTACCTGTCTGCCATGTTCAGTATGTTCAAGTAAGTGGGTCCACCCCCCCCCCATATAGATAGGAGTCTTCCAAGGCTCAGACATAGAAACATAGGAACATAGAAAGTAAGGATCAAAAAGACACAAGGTCCATGAAGTCTGTCCTGAGAACCTATCTCATGTTATCCTAAGGTACTGGGTCACAACAGCGCAAGGAAAAGAGCACTGCAATTGCTGTGCAGTAAGAACTGCTAAAGGATTTAGAGCAACAGGGATATAATAGCGGTAGGGAATTACTGCTACCCCGTCACTCTCTGCAGTAAAAGTGAAGGGATCAAATACCTGTGTGGTCTGGTGCCTTGCCAAGCCACTTCCATGGTGGAGTGGCTAAAGCACCAGCACACAGTGGGAGTGGAGACCTGGGACCGTGGTTCACTTCCCTCCAGGTCTCCTGGTGTTTCTGCTTTTTGCAGTGATTTTGTTTTTTCCAAAATCTATTTTTCCCCCCTCCTGAGTTTCTCCCCATCCCTGAAGTCCACCCCTCCAGAGTTGGTAATATGAAGTCCGGGGGGTGTGGTGGGCGAAACCCCCCAAGTCAGGAGGTCCGGGGGCAAAGCCCCCCCAACAAAAAAAACAGAAGTCCTAGTGATATGTATGGTTTGGGCTATTTTGTCAGGTCAGTGCTTTTCTCTGACCTTCATTCCACGTACGTGATTGTGCCTGCAGCATCAATTGTCGGCGCTGTTTTAGTTGTGCTGTTATGATCCCATGCCCTATTCTAAAATAGTCTGACCTCCCACCTCCCCTGGTGTCTCACTTGATCCTTCATACCTTACCATTGCTAATAATCCCATTAAAGCTATCCCACCTAGCCTTGAACCCAGATATAACTCCACATTGACCACATTGCTGGGAAAAGTATTCCACTTGTCCAGCACCATCTCTGTGAAAAAATTGTTTTCTAATGTCCATCTTGAACTCCCCCCCCCCCAACACCAGCTTAAATTTGTGTCCCTTGCTGGCTGAGCTATTCCTCAACCTAAGTAGCTCTAATGTGATCCTCCATTGTACCCTGTAAGTGTGTGAATATGTCTGTTATATCTCCACTTTCCCCTTCTGTAATTCAGTAGTGCATATTGAGAATATTCAATTTCTCTCTTCATAGGTGCTCCAATTGCCCTCCTGAATAATTTTTGCTGTTATACTCTGTATAATTTCTCATGTGTCCTAATCCCTTTCTAGATCCAGTCAATCAATCAAAATCTTTATTTAACCAGGTGGAACACCATTGAGAAAAACTCATTTTCGAGGTGGGCCTGGACAATATACATATTCAGTACACATACATACATTCATAACTATACATATTCAGTACACACAGTAAAATTATACATACAGTATATACATGTTCAATTTCAGTACATAGTATAACTTGTACACACAATATACATTAAAATACACAGAGTAAGTAATGCTCGCATCAGTATACAGAGGGGCAAGATCCAATTAGGAAATATGACAGGGGTCAATATATTAGAGTAACACAGGCAGTCAAAATAGTGCTGGAGTAACACAGGCAGATACCTAGAGTAGCATGTACATTAACATGGAGTTTGATGGGAGCCTTGAGAGAGACGAACAGAGGGTAAGAACAGAGTATGATAATGTGGTGGTAGGCTTGAAGCATACATAAAGGGGGAAAGGGAGGGCAAAAACAAAGATGCTTGAAAAGGAAGGGGACTGGTATGGTGAGCCCCTAAAAGTAAGGGACAAGTGCGACCATTGGGGGAATATTTACCATCTCCAAGATGGAGCACCTGTTGTATGTTTTGGGTATCTATAGGGAGGGAGGAGGAAAGGGGGTGTGGTAGATAGCAGTTGTCAGGGGGACTCAGTGGCTCTGAAACATGATGACACAGCGCTGATAAGGGGAATCAGTTACAAGACTCCTTGACAGAACATACATACAGCATTTTGAATGCTGAGAAATGTATAGGGCAGACCAGTTTCAATGATTTTTGCAAGTTGTTCCATAGTACGGGTTGCACGTAGCTTATGGATGATCTGCCGAAACGCAGTTTGACTTTGGGTACAGTAAGTGAGATATAGGAGGCACTTCTCAGGGCATCCTTACCTACCGTGCTTCGTGGAAGACAATCCGATATGTATTGAGGTAGCTTTTTAGTGATTGCTCTGTACATCCAAAAAGCAGTGTTTTTCTGTTTTCTATAGACAAGCGAAGGCCATCCTACTACAGCATATTAGGAGGAGTGGAGCATAGAATATGGAGCTTCGGTGATAAATCTTATGGCTCTATGGTATAGTATATCTAGTTTGGCTAGTGCAGAAGCAGGGCCTTGGCAGTACAAAAAGTCAGTATAGTCCAACAATGAAAGGAATGTGGTGAGTACTAGTCTCCTCTTGGGTTCCTGGGTTAGCAGATTTTTGATTCTGTAAATCCAGGCTCCAAAGCTGCACAGAGTACTCAAGGTGTGATCTAACCAGTTACCTATACAGTGCCTTAATCACTTTATTCCTCCTACTAGTAAAGCCCTGCCTGATACATCCCAAGATTCTGTTATCATTCCTGTATGCCTTACTGCACCGCAAAGGAGACTTCAGGCTGTTGTGAATTATTACCCTTAAATTTCTTTCTCTCTAGAGTGCTCAGTTATAATTAGCCACTTTAATCTTGTACACAATCTGGAAGTTTTGGCAACTGATGTGCATTTTTTTTTTCATTTTTTTACATTAAATTTCAATGTCCAAAACTAGACCACTTCTCTAACCTCCTCATGGCCCTCCTATTTCATTTTATTTTGTTGTCTGTGTAAATGCACTCAAACCAAAGGTTTCCTTTTCAGGCATGACCCTGCATACAAAGTACAACATAGAAACAGTTAAAATACAAAATGCATAAACTTACTTCACAATCAGATAAAGAACAAGCAGAATGCTAAATTAAGGATGTACATTCATTCAAGGTAAGATAATGACTTTTCAGTGAAGAAGCAAAGCCATCAATGGGTGTATTATTGATCCCCTCCTCACTAATAATCATTCAACAGAGTTTGGTATCATATGCAGAGAGACTCACTTTTCTGTGCAGTCTCATTTCAATGTCACTAAAGAGTCAATTTCCCTTGAGGACCTCACTTGTCACTTCCTTCACCCAGGGCCAGATTAAGGCAACCTGAGGCCCTAGGCCCAAGAGAAAGCTGGGGGCCTCTCACCGCACACATGCCCCTTTACCACAACTGTGCCCCTTCGCTGTGATCACACCCAAAGTTGCCCATTGCAGATCAGTCACTAAAACTTGAAAAAAATATCTTACTGTCCTTAAAAAGTTGCATAAAACGTAAATAACCTAAAAAAATGACTCCAAATCAATGAAACTAATATCAGTATGAAAAAATAACTGTAGTCTGAGTTTTGATAATTTAAAGAAAATAATTACTAATTGGCCTGGTAAAAATATTTTTGGGGGTGTGAAATGTCATGATTTGCACTTCTCCAAAGCCCCCCCAACAAACACACGTGTGTGCTTGCAGTGTGGGTGTTATTGTTTTGTCTTGTCAGGTAGTATGAACCAGGATGTGAGAGTTTTGTTGAGTAGGGTAGGGATCCATCTTTAAGAGAAGCTAGATCCTGCCATGTGTAAGAGTTAACTCTATGGATTACTAGAGGAGTTGTGAACTTCAGAGATTATATTGCAGATCAAGTGATTATTGGAATAAATTGTTGCTGGGATCAAACATTTCTGTTATTGATAAGTAGCAAGTGTCCCTGGCCTCTAAATTCTTCTGGCTGTGTAAATATATTTACTAGTGTTCTGTACCAGAGTTATCTTTACTCATTGACTCAGACAATGCTCAAAATGTTATGGTTTGTACCTCATCCTCCTTGAACTGTATTGTTCAAAATGTTATGCTTTGTAACTGATCCTTCCTGAAACTGTATTGTTTTCTACTGACTGTTCTATTGTTGTACTACAGTTCTGTAACCTCTAGGTTGTGTTTGAAAATAGGCAGTGTTTTGTCTAGTGCACTTACCCGGCCAACAAAAATAAAATAAATAAATAAAGCCAGGATCAATAAATGGCAAGATTTACTGATGGGAATCTGGAAATACATGTATTTGTTCACCATGAAAATGGAGCTATATCAAGATCAGAACTTCAATATGAGTGCAATAAGGGAATTTTAAAAAAAAAGAGTATTATTTTTAATTGTACCATTGAAACGCTTTGTAGTTTTCTTAATTTTAGAAATGTGATTATTTATAAAGCATTACACATTAAACTGCACTCTTACTCTTTTATAGTTAAGTGTAAGACTTGATTCTAAATGGGGATTCTAAGTGGGGGTGGTAGACAAAGCAAAGGAAATGGGACTGTTCACACTTTAATGGTTAGCCTGGCCAGGGCCCCCCTGAGTTATCACCTGCACTTGACACCTCATCAAGGAGGTAAGAATCATGTCACAGTTTAGCCCCTATCTTGTTCAGGTTGCTTAGTGGCTTGGTCCTTTACAAAAAAATGCAGCTCAGGCAGGAAGAAAAAGCTGTACTGAAAATATATGTTGGGGATTGTTGGGGACCTCCCAGCAGGCAGGGGCCCTAGGCCCTGCCTTCACCCTTGAAAATTTACCAGTTATTACCACCATCTGGGTCCTAGCAGCAACCATTTCCTTATCCATCTAGTTAGCACATTCCCCTACATCTAGGTTGTCCACCTTCTTCACCAGTTTCCTATGAGATGCAAAGTAGAAAGCTTTTAATGAAACCCATGTATAGGATACCAAATGCCAGATCCCTATACACCAATTGTATCACCAAGCTGAAGAAGTCAGTCTAGTTTATTTGACCTGACCGCCCCCTTATGAGCCTCTGCTGTTTTCTATCCAAAGTTCCTTATCCTCCAGGAATTCCACTGTTTGGTCCTTCATTATTGTTTCCAACAGCTTGCTTGCAATAGCTGTCAAGTCCATCAACCTGGTATTCCCCGGATTCTCCATGTCACCATGTATGTGCAGATCGACCGCATTCATGACTCTCCTGTCCATTAGTACTTCTCGCGCCTTGCTAAAGACTCATGAACAGGTATGCCAGGGATGCTGTCAGAGACTGTGCCATCTCCTTTACCACTCTGGGGTGCAACCCATCTGGTCAGGTGAGTTATGTACCCTGAGACTTTTAAATTCCTTCTGTACCCATTCCTTGTATATGCTACTCATCTCCAATTTATGTTCCTTGGGATGCATGAACTCAGTCTTACTGTGTGGCATTGGGCCAGTAGCCTCAACTCTAAACACTGAACAGAAGTAGTAATTTAGAGTTTTTGTACTCCCTTCATCATCATCATCATCATCCTCACACATGCCATCCTTCTTAATGCGCTTAATGCTAATCTCTGTCTGGCATTTTTTCTCTGATATATCTGAAGAATGTTTCCTCCTCTCCCTTTACTCCCATCACTGTTCTCAAGTGCATGACTGCCTTTGCTTCTCTAGGTAGTTCTTGGTGCTGTACTTAATTTTCTAAATAAACTGCCCTCTATCTGTATGTAACCTGGGCACCACCTCCCAATGGGCTACTGCACCTGACTGCTGCCCTAGATGCAGGCTGAGGGTCCTGGGTTCTGGTTTGAGGGAATAAAGTAGCACAATACCAACAATAGAACTATTTGTGGGATGCCTTCACCCAGAGTGACTTTAAGTGGGCTTGATAACAAGCTAGCACAACCCTCTGGGATGTTGTACCTACCCACTGCCTCAGCCACTGGTCCCACACATGGATTAACAAACAACACTTTGCTTTGCATTCAATGGTACCAATTAGTGGTGAGTGCTAATAATATGCTCGTGGTAACCACACACACACCCACAGGGGCTGGACTTCTAGGAAGCACTCTATACACCTGTAAAGAAAGATTTGCAGCAACAACAATGCACCTGCTCACTTCCCGCAATAACAGACACTTGGTAACAATATGCCCATAGAGCAGTGTAACATTCAAACAATGAAACTGATTTATTAAGGGCATTTGAACAAAGGGAAGGGGGAAGCAAATGAGGATTACCTTTAAAACAATTCTCTTGTGTTTTAGAAACATTCAAATACCACATCTAGCCCCCTGGAGAGTCCAGTTAATACTACTGTGTACCCAGAAGTTAATTGGTTGCAGGCCTGAAGTGTTGCAGCTGGTTGGCTGGAGATGCAGCTGGCTGGGGCCCTTAAACAAATAAAAACGTATTACTATTTTGGCACTCGGCTGTGACAACATTAGCAACTTTGAAACCCACAGAAAATTGTAATCCTCAGGCCCAATGGCCTGCAAACCAGTCTAACACCAATGTGAAGTTAGAAGGCAAATCAGATGGCAAGAAATACTTTTAATTTTTGTGTTGCAGAGACAAACCCTGTTGTTACTCACATAATCAGGACCTCAGTATCTGGAATGGTCGCCAGGCTGGTGCACCCCAAAGCAGGATTTGGCCCTCTGGTTCTTAGCTGCAGGCTGCAGGTTTTCATCCTTCTTGGCAAGGACCAGGATACAGGGACCAGGGCTAACACGACTCACCCCACTTCCGGCTTCTCCCCGGGTGGCAGCAACCCACGATAATCTCAGTCACAGGAGCTGACTCCTCGATCTGGTCTTCTAGCAGCTGTTGTCTCACAGGCAGTAACAGCCTTTTAGGAAAGTTGTTTGGCATCACAGTTTCTAACTCTGGCACAGTGTTAGCTAAATAAAACAGGATCCAGTACAGTCAATCTCAGTTAAAACAAAAAGATGCTAATTAAGGGAGTAGCTCTCTACCAATTAAGGCACAAACAAGCAAAGCAAATTGTTAGTAGCAGAGCCCACTGACCAAATAATAAGAATATTTTTTTATTTCTTTATAATCATAGTAACTCTTCTTATAATGTTTTTGCTCAAAACCAAACAGTGCTGGAAATGCAGTGTGTATAATCATATGTTTTGGATCAACATCCTTCTTCAGTGAACACCACTGTCTCTGCATTTAAAAATTACATATTCCATTATTCCATTTAAAAATACAAATCTTAATACCATCTATATAATTCACGAATATTTATCCACAAAAATATTCTCACCCATTGTTTCTCATCTCTTAGTAATCATCACTCTGTTGTGCATAAAGTTTTTTCTTTCTGTAATGTTGCATACCTATGGGCTAAAACAATCCTCCATTACTCTTTCTTCACAAAACAATTAACCACCTCATACATCTTACCATTCATACCCTCCCATGCCTGATTCCCCTACAAGAAGCAGTCTTTTAAACTGCATAGGCACTCATTCATGTACCTCCATTATTAGAGAGAGCGGAGGTCAGGAGAGTGCCCAAGAAGTTTCTCAAACCACCAGAAAGTAAGCATGCAATTTTTTTACCTCCTTACTTGCGCAACACAAACAACACCAGTTATTTGAAAAAAATCATAAGTAATAGTGAGCATACTGAACAGTTAGGGGTTCAAATGATCAGTTGTTTTTTAAAAGCAGCAGCATTAACGCTGGAACGATTTATGTCCTAATATACTAGAACGCAAGGTTATTGGCTTACTTTTGTCTTGCAGACATATCGGAAGAAACAAAAAAGAATCATATAGAAATAGTGTTGTGCGAAATTGAGATTTTTCATTATGCTAAATATTTCACGAAATTTGTGTATTTTGCTAAATATTTTGCGGGTGTGAAATGCAACATTTTGCCCCAAATTTTGAAATTTCACCCGAAAATTGTGAAATTTCTCCCAAAAATGGCAACATTTCACTGCAAAATGCAAAATTTCTTTGCAATTTCTGGGCAAAATTTCACAATTTTGGGGGCAAAATTTCACAATGTTCAGGTGGAATTTTGAAATTTTGGGTGAAATTTCAACATTTCACATCCATGAAATATTTTGTGAAATGCACAAATTTCAAAAAATATTTTACATGGTGAAATTGCCGATTTCACAGCAATTTCGCTGGTGAAATTTTATTTTCGCAACCCCTCTATATAGAAACAGGTATGGGAACTCACAAAAAATATATGAAGCTTATAAGTGTTGATTTATAAGGAGTGCTAAACTCAAAAGATTTAGAGAGAACTGGTTTATTGTACAAATGTTGTGTTTCTCTTTGCTGTTTCAAACAGGGCGCTCTGAAGTTTAAAATTACAAGTGGATAGCAGGTATATTACCTATTGTTGCTTGCAAGAGATATGGTGGAGATACTGTAAATGGTTAAACTAATGTGTTGATTTTAAATGCATTAACTTATGGATGATTTTCTTATAAAAAGTGCTATAGTGCTAACAGTTTATGGAATACATTTTTCTTGAAAAGCAAAGCTGAATTTCTATAGATGGAAGACATTGTATTATAAAAAATGCTTGATGTGGAATTTGAGAACTCGTTTAAATAATAAAATGTAAGAGGTGTTTAATTGTTTTGTGAAGCAAGGATAATGGAGGCTTGTTATAGCCCATAGGTATGCAACATTAGAAAAAGAAAAAAAATGTTATGCACAACAGAGTGATTACTAAGTGATGAGAAACAGTGGGTGAGAATATTTTTGAGGATGAATATTTATGAATTATATAGATAGTATTAATATTTTCATTTTTGAATTGAATAGTGGAATATCTAATTTTTAAATGCAGAGACAGTGGTTTTCACTGAAGAAGAATGTTGATCCTAAACATATGATTACACACACTGTATTTCCAGTACTGTTTGGTTTCATGCAAAAAACATTATAAGAAGAGTTACTATGATTATAAAGAAATACAAAATATTCTCATTGTTTGGTGAGTCTTTCAAGCAACAGAGGGAGGTGAATCTAGCTTTACTTTTGTTACAATTCTTAAGATTTTCAGTGCAGGAAGAGTTTAAAGCACAGCTGACTTATTTTGGGGCTGACTGCTTTCAGAGCACAAACCACCAGGCTGTTTTGGGGCTGGGGAGGTTTACCTGTGTCTGACTTGGATGTCTGGATTTTTCTCTGTTTGATTACCAGGGTATTTTCTCTGTCAAACTGTTGTGTAGGGCATCTTGCTGACAGGAAGGCACTCATCGCAGTGGTGGGTCAGAGCTTTTAGCTGATTGTTTCGTGAGGGCACAGTTTAGGCCCAACCCCTGCCAACCCCTCACCCCACCCACCCCTGGAAATAGTTCCTTTATACCTGGGGTTCTGACATCATTTCCTCAAGAGTGCAAGGTGCATATCATTGTCATATCCTCTCTAGCACACTGCACTGACAATATAAGCATACACATTGTATCATTTATATATTTCTATATAACAAACCAAACACACACATACACAAAAAAGTAGATAAACATGTGGGGAGTAGTGCAATGTAATGGCTGTGGGGCAGCAGTCTTCTGGGAGTCTTTCTGGAGGCTGAGATGCTGCTCTATTTGCAGACAACTCTCTGCCCTGAGGGAGGAGGTTGCCCGTCTTCAGGCCACACCGGACAGTAGTAAGGGAACCTTCCCCCAGGCCACACTGGACAGTAGGAAGGGAACCTCCCCCATCCAGGGAGCACCAGATCCACCACCACTACCTCAGAGGTTGCAAAGAAAGCACAGCAGTTGGACCACAGTGGGCTCAGGGAGGGTGAGGATGGTGGAACAGAGGCACACCAGTCAGTTGTTCCACTCCACAATCCATACACCATTCTAGGGGAGCATAGCTCCCCTATGCATGCACCCGCAGAGGAGACTAAGGAGGCTGAGGACAACTGTCACAAGGGAGGCCCACAGGAAGGAGGCAGAGCACACCACAGGGAAAGGAAGCAGCTCCTGGTGGTGGACTCAATTATTAGGGGGTTAGAACTGGGGGAGCAGGGAAAACTGAAGTAAGGTGCCTGCCTGGTGCCATGACTTGGAGGAACGAGGCGCATCCTCAGGATCATGAGAACAGCTGCAGGAGTCTGAGCTGGACATCATTGTCCACCTAGGGACAAATGACTTGGCTCATCATGAGATTAGAGCAGTGCAGGAGGACTTTGTAGAGTTGGGGAGGGGCCTAAGACAAGTAGCACACAGTATCCTTCTCAGAGGTGCTGCCTGTCAATGGCATGGGTGAGGCGAGGGTACTTTGCACCATGCAGTTTAATGAATGGTTGAAAAAAATGGTGTGGAGCACAGGGGTTTGGCTTCATTGGGGACTGGGGTTCCACCTGGAGGACACCAACCTATACTGGCAGGATGGTCTGCATCTGTCCAGGAAGGGAACAAGTCTTTTGAGCAATTGGTTTAAATGCTTCATTGGCAAGCTTTTAAACTAGTCAAGGGGGGAGGCACTGATAAGCAGCAGAAAAATCCCAGCCTCTCCCTACAAAACAGGGTATTAAATGAGAAAAAGACCGAGGTAGAAAGGTCAGTGGGGGATGCTGCAACAGAAGGTAAAGTCATCAAAAAATAGAGAGCAATGAGTACCAATGCCCGTAGTCTGAGTAACAAGCTTCCTGAATTAGTGGCCTTGATGGAGGAGGAACATCTGGATATCGTGGCAGTCACAGAAACATGGTACACACAAAACCATGACTGGGACGTAAACATACCAGGATACACTATCTACAGGAGGGACAGGGAGGGTAAAAGAGGAGGAGGAGTAGCTCTTTACATAAGGGAAGGATTCAAAGCAACAGAACAAAAGGGTAAACAGGGAGGAGAAGAAGCACTGTAGGTAAATTTGGAGACCGGCAATGGCACCACAATCCACACAGGGGTTGTATACAGACCCACTTCTCAGGGGGAGGAAATAGACAAGAAAATGATAGAAAGTATACTTAGAATGGCAGAAAAAGGTAAGCTATTGCTGATGGGTGATCTGAATATGCCAGATGTTAACTGGAGTGCAGTTGCAGCAGCCACTTCAAAGAGTGGGGTTATTCTAGATGCCCTACAGGGGGCATGCCTTAGACAAATAGTATTGGAGCCCACTCGAGAGGGAGCAATCTTAGACCTGGTTCTCTCAAATGGAGATGAAGAGGATCACAGATGTAAAGTGGGTAGCCATCTGGGAACTAGCAACCATCGAACAGTATGGTTCACAATAAACACAGCAATAGAGTCAAGCCATACAAAGGCAAAAGTACTGGACTTTAGGAGGGCTGACTTTGCCAAAATGGGTGAGTGCCTAAGGAATGCACTAGCAAATGGGCAGGAAGGAGGGGTGGAAGAACAATGGGGAGTAATAAAAACTGCCATCACAGAGGTAACAAGCCTTTGTGTGAAGCAAATGAACATTAAACCGAGGTCCCATCTGCCTGGATTGGTGGTAGTTCAGGTGGATGTTAAAGATCCCATGGCACTTATCGAAAAGAGTAGGGGAATGTCCCCAGTGTCCTGGCCAAATTTCCCTCATTCACTAAAAATACCACCAACAGCTTAATCTGGTTCAGTTTCAGTTGCTTACCATCTGTATCCCCCCCCCTTCCCGGTCGCCCCTGAAAAAGGGACTTCTAGGCCCAGTGGGCTTACCGGGTCAACAAAATTCAACAAACAAACAAAACGAAACGATGTAAGAAACCACTATGCTTCTCAAAGGAAGTGTCAGTGAAGGTTCAAGAGAAAAAGAAAGCATTCAGGAAGTACAAGGAATGACAAAAGAAGCAGGGCAGAGAACTGTATTAGTTAAAGCAAAAGGAAACTGGGAAGGCAGTCAGAACAGCAAAGGCCCAAACCGAGGAAAAGATAGCCAACTCAGTTAAGAAGGGGGATAAAACCTTTTATAGGTACATCAGGGAGCAAAGGAAAACCAAGGGAGGGATAGTGAGGCTTAATAAAGGGAGGGAGGGTGGGCAGAGGGTGACTGTGAAAAGGCAGAGATACTAAACAAATATTTTTGCTCAGTATTTACAAATGAAGAGGAGGTACCTAAAACAAACAGTAGAAACACTCTGGATACAGAAGTTGATACCAGCTCATTTACAGAAGAAAGGGTTCTGAAAGCACTCTTAAAACTGAAGGTGGACAAAGCAATGGGGCCTGATGGGATTCATCCCAGAGTTCTAAAAGAACTAAGGGTAGAACTAGTGACACCACTGACTACCCTCTTTAACAAATCATGGGAGGATGGGGTGGTACTCGAGGACTGGTGGAGGGCAGATGTGATTCCCCTTCACAAAAGTGGGAGCAAGGCAGAAGCAGGAAACTACAGACCTGTTAGTTTAACCTTAGTGATAGGGAAAATGATGGAATTACTTCTGAAGGAAAGAATTGTCAAGTATCTAGAGGCCAGAGGGGCACAGGGCCCAAGGTAGCATGGATTCACAGCAGGAAGGTCATGCCAGATGAATCTGATAGATTTCTTTGTCTGGGTGACCAAAGTAGTAGATCAGGGAGGGGCTGTGGACATGGCCTACCTAGACTTTAGCAAGGCATTTGACACAGTCCCACACAAAGATTAATATACAAGTTAGCCAGCCTGGGAGTGGGTCCCAAGATGACAGCCTGGGTAAAATTGGCTGGAAAATAGGACACAGAGAGTAATAGTAAATGGGGTCCACTCTGAAGAAGGGGGTTACTAGTGGGTACCACAGGGTTCAGTATTAGGACGGCCCATCTAGTCTGCCCATTTCCCTACCTACAGGATAGGCATGAGATCCTAGTTAACCAACAGCCTATTTCTTCCTACCCCAAGAATTGCCTTATGTCTGTCCCATGCATTCTTGAATTCTCCCACAGTATTAGACCCCACAACTTCCTCAGGAAGGCTATTCCATGCATCCACCACCCTCTCTATGAAATAATACTTCCTCACATTGCCCCTGAACCGCCCTCCTTCTATCTTTAAATTGTGTCCCCTTGTTCTTGCAAGTCTCTTTTTCTGAAAGATGCTACCCCCTTGGACTTTGTTGATTCCACTGAGGTAGTTAAAAGTTTCTATCATGTCCCCCCTCTCCCTCTTCTGTTGTTGCCTGAAAAAAAATTACAATTACATAAATACAATGATTAGCTTTTCAAGTCCATAAGACCTTGCTGCCATTCTTCTTCCGTGCATTTCTGTTGATAACCTTGCAGTGTGTTAGCCGGAAAATACTTCTGAAAACTGACAGATGTTGGACTGTTTTCTATTTTTTTGTAGGTAGGCCCCAGTGCTTGGAAAAATTCAGACATCAACTAAATTAGTAATGAAGCCTTAGTGGAATTTAATTGGCCTCAATTTGCTTTATTTATTTGCTATACAATTAGTAAAACCAACTCTTACACCGTTTACACACAGCTGCCAAATTATACATGAGAAGAAACCCCCCTTCCCATATCTGATGAGTCGTGGCAAGAAGGGGGTTCCCCCTGGGAGTTTGGCCCAACCTGCCAAAAACCGCAAGCCCACAAGCTTACTTGACTGCTCCCTCAGTACTACCCTTTTTCCCCAAAGTGGAGTGTTTACAGTTTCATACACACAGCTCTTTCTTTATTTTGAGACATTCTTTCTGTGGTTGGTCCAAGGCTCAGAGACCTCATATAATTCACAGGACAAATGAAAACAAAATCAATTTCTCTACAGGTATTGAGTTTGTGCTGTCTTGATGCCATTTAAGATTGACTGGATGTGAAGTGAGCATTCATAGGAATGGAATATTCATTTCAACAGCTTTTCCTTAAAGCGGTAGTGTAATTTTATTTTGTAAAATAAAGCTAGTAACTAAATAACATTAATACACATACTGTATGCCTGTTAAATTAGCTTTTCATAGTGCTTCTTATGCCCTGCTATCTATCTTTGTCATTGACATGTTCTGTACTGTGTAGTTATCTTAATCCCTATGTGCGGTTGCATTTTTTTAAGCTTCATTTATTGATAGTTTCAACTTATAAGCAAAGTGCATTTGTACAACTGCATTACATGCATAAAGTTTGTAGCAAATAAAGAGGGTGAATGAATAACGGCGAACCATCATAACGGCAATGGAACCACAGTGCCAACACCTTTGTGCGACCATGGTTCTGCCCCATCCCCGAGTTGTGCCCCCTTGGAGTTGGAATCTAAATTAAGGGGGGGGCAAAGCCCTGCAAGAAAACACTTTGCCAAAGTGTTCATGCTGTGGGTTTGGCGCCATTGTGACGGTTTGCCGTTCCCAAGTCGCCCTTCTGATATGGAACCCATCAAGATCATTTTGTTATTTGTGGGGTTTTAATTTTTAAACAAAATGCAAAAAACAAACAAAAAAAAAACAGTCAGTCCCTCCCTCCTTTATTTAGTTAGATGCTTTGTCCTTTTATTGTGACTTTTTTAACATTTTATTTAAAATTTAAATACTTAATGGTAAGCACCACTAAATATGGTGGGTGCAAGTTTTCACAATATTCTTAGTGTTATTTAAACCCCCATCGTATAACATTATTTTTCTTGTATCTAAGTAAACTAGGTTACAGCAGACACTGTTCATTGATTTTAAAGTACACTGGGGACATCAGGTCTAACACCTGGCTGTAAACCCACAGCTCAGTATGTTGAGCATAAAATGAAACATGGGATTACAAAAATAGATTAAAAAAAAAAAAGAATAGTAGGGATCAAGGGGTTGTAACAGAGTGCATACCAAGATATATAAAGATGTTTTAACATGAACTGCAGCTTTACACGTGTGCCAATATTTCAGCAACAGCTAGCAGCATGACTGCATCAGGGTTACAACTGAGGTGCAAAGGACACAGAGGTAGTAGGTGCTCTGGGGGAGAAGAAAGGTAGTTGTTTACTTTTTTATGTAGTCAATTTTATTCTGATGCATATGTTTGGCTGGCAAGTGGTATGCAGTGCTGTTTAAACATGTTCCAGTGCAGATGTTTGGATGATAGTTTGTCCTGCTTGCAGTGTATATTAGTCACAGGTGGGATTTTTAAATGTATTCACTTTTGGAAGTATGTGGGATGCAAACAATAGAAAATCAGACCCCAGAAGTATGACTGGATAAATGTGCCACTACCCCTAATATGTAATATACTTATGTTGCCAAGTACCACTACCCCTAATATGTAATATACTTATGTTACCAAGTACCACCATTAGTAGTAGTAAATATGAACATATGAAGAAGCCAGCAGAAGAAGGCCATTTGGTCTATCAAGTCTGCTCATATTGCAGGGTCCACGGCTTGAGCTAATGTCCCTGACCTCCCTCCCCACTCCTCTCATTATTCCTACCCATGATCCTTACCTTCCCCATATGTTTATCCCAGCCTCTCTTAAGCCTGCCCACTGTCTTCAAAGAGATTACCTCTTCCAGCAACGCATTCTAAGTGTCCACCACCATCTCTGTGAAGAAGTGCTTCCTGACCTCCCTCCTAAACCTCCCACCCTCCAGATTAAGACTGTGCTCCCTCGAGTTATGGTTGCCACTCAGCTTAAAGAGACTCTCCTTATCAACCTTATTTATCCCTTTCAAGTACTTGAAGGTCCCAATCATGTCCCCTCTCTCTCTCTCCTGTCTTCCAAGGAGTACATGTTAGTGCCCTCTACCTCTCCTCAATGCCTTATCCTGCTGACCTACTATCATCTTTGTAGCCCTCCTCTGGACCTTCTCCAGCAGGTTTATGTCCTTTTTGAGGTGTGGGCACCAGTACTGAATTCCATACTCTAGATGTGGCCTTACCAGTGACCTGTGCAAGGGCAGTATAACCTCCTCTCTCCTACTACCAATCCCCCTAGATATGCATCCCAGCATCTTGTTTGGCTTTGCTGCTGCTTTCTTGCACTGTGTGGAGTGCTTCAGGTTACTAGTGATCATCACTCCCTGGTCTTTCTCCTCCTCTGATGCAGATACTTGGACTCCACCCACGTAGTACTCTGTCCTGGGATTCTTGGCTCCAATATGCATAACTTTGCATTTCTTGGCATTGAAGCCAAGCTGCCAGATCCTGGATCACCTCCCCAGCTTTTCCAGATCATTCTGTAGGTCCTGTATCTCTTCAGCTGTGTCCACTCTCCCACAGAGCTTGGTGTTGTCCATGAACAGGCACATTTTGTCCTTAATGTCATCTCCAATGTCATTGATGAAGACATTGAACAACACCAGCCCCAACACCAAGCCTTGTGGGACCCCACTGGTTACCTCTCTGGTGCCAGATAACTCTCCCTCATAATTACCCTCTGGGTTCTGTCCCTCAGCCAGTTTTCCACCCATCGGGCCGTCTTTTCCCAAACCCTGAGATCCACCAACTTCTTGATCAACCTTCTGTGGGGCACAGAGTCAAAGGCCTTGCTGAAATCAAGATAGAGGATGTCTACCACTTGACCTCTGTCTACTGTCTTAGTGACACAGTCAAAGAAGTCAATCAGATTTGTTTGACACAATCTGCCCCATGAACCCATGCTGCCTTGCATCCTGGAGACCATGCTTCTCTAGATATTCCACCAACCTTTCCTTTAGTATGGTCTCCATGAGCTTGCCTAAAATGGAGGTCTGACTGACTGGTCTGTAATTGCCAGGGTCATCCTTGGGTCTGCTTTTGCAGAGGGGCACTACATGTGCTGTTTTCCAGTCCTGCGGCACCATGCCTGACTCTAGTGAACTATTAAATAGGTCTGCCAGTGGCCCTGCCAGCTTCTCAGCCAGTTCCTTTATTACCCTTGAATGTACTCTGTCCGGGCCTGGTGATTTGTCCACCTTCAATGCCAGCAGCCCCTTCCTGACTATATCCTCCTTTATCACTACATCTGTGTTCCCCTCCCCTTCCCGCTCCTCTTTTCCATCCTGAAGGCACTAGTCCATCCTTCTCCAGGTGAAGACGGAACAGAAGTATTCATTTAGTGTCTCTGCTTTCCCCCATTATCCTCCACTCACTCTACCCCTTTCTTAAGCCTAACAATCCCTTCTTTCTTGTCCCTTTTCTCACTTATATAGCAAAAGAAGGTCTTCTCCCACGTCTTAATTCCTTCAGCTAAGTAGTAGTACTTATTATTTGTTTAGCGCCCATTCCCTAGGGCTCAGAGCACCTTACATATATGTATATGAAATGCACAAATCAATACAAAAAACATAAAGCAAAGTTGAAAACACAACAAACCATGAAATGAGTAAATTACACAATAAATAACAGTAAATAGGAATAGTAAATAAATAAAAATGATAAAATAATGAATAGGCCTGCTGTAGAGACACAAAGCACCTTTCCAGGATATTATGAGTTTTTAGAAAATGGGTAAAAGAAAACTCGCATCCTGATTGGCTGAAACAGCCTGGCACCGGGGCTGTTATTTCTTAACAACACCCGGTGGAAAAAAGTGCCAGTTCGATCATTCGACACCTCAAACTTGCCAGCCAGCATTTTATTCTCCACAGTTAGTGAGACACCAGCCCCAACCCAGGCCCTGCCAATCTGCTGCGCTAAAATTCCACCAACAGCCTGATACTGCCTCCCAAACTGCCTCTGTTCCTCCTCGCCTCCGCAAAAATAAACATCCATTTTTAAATACTTACAGTACCAGTACGCTTGACCTCCCTTAAGGTAAACCTCCCGATCTTCCATGCTCCAGTTTCCGTCACTGAACATAGTCATGCTCCCTGTAAAGCCTGTGCTCACTTTTAAACCCAGCTGCACACTTGCGACACACTTCTAAGCCATCCCAAATTAAAACAGAAGTACCTGTCTCTAGGATCAGCAGGCTGCATTTCTCCCATTCTCACACAGCATTGTTCAATCAGTGTGTGTGTGAGAGAGAGAGAGAGAGAGATGAAGCAGGAGGGCAAGCTAATCGGAAACAGCATAAAATAAGCATTTGTCAATGCCGAATGTTGATTGCGTTGGTGTGTTGCGCTCGCTCACTGCCCCTCTGTCACTCGTGGATCTGTGTCTCCCTGTGCTGCAGGCTGCTGTTTTGTACTGGGTTCCTGCCTGCGTTGGCACCTTGTTCTGCCCACTAAGCAATCCATAGCTGTCCCAACAGAGCTCCATTGATGTGGCTCACTCCCCCTCTCTCACTCGCTCATTCTGGTTCTCCTGGCACTGCAGGCTGCCCTTTTGTACTGGACTCCTGCCTCTGTTGGTGGCTTTTTCTGCCCAAAAAGAAATCTGCAGCAGTCCCAACACAGGTCTGTTGAGCCTGCTTACTCCTCCTCTCTTACTCGCTAATTCCGTTTCTGCCGGTGCTGCAGGCTGCCCTTTTCTATTGGGCTCCTGCCTGTGTTGCCACCTTCGTCTGCCCACAAAGAAATTTGCAGCAGTTACAATAGAGCTCCATTGAGCTCGCTCACTCTCCCTCTCTCACTTGCTCATTCTGGTTTTCCTGCCACTGCAGGCTGCCCTATTGTACTGGGCCCCCTACATGCATTGCTGTCTTTTTCTGCCCACAAACAAATCTGTAGCAGTCCCAACAGAGCTCCGTTGAGCTCACTCACTCCTCCTCCATCACTCACTTGTTCTGTGTCTCCTGCCGCTGCAGGCTGCCTTTTTGTACTGGGCTCCTGCCTGCACTGGCAGCTTGGTCTGGCCAGAAAGAAATCTGAAGCAGTCCCGACACAGCTCCATTGAGCTCACTCACTCCCCCCTCTCACTCACTCATTCCATTTCTGCCAGTGCTGCAAGCTGGCCTTTTGTACTAGGCTCCTGCCTGCGTTGCCGCATTTTCTGCCCACAAAGAAATCCACAGCAGTCACAATACAGCTCTGTTGAGCTCACTGACTACCGCGTTGTCACTCACTCGTTCTGTTTCTCTTGGCGCTGCAGGCTGCGCTTGTGTATGGGGCTCCTGGCTGCATTGGCACCTTTGTCTGTCCACAAAGAAATCTGCTGCTGTCCTGACAGAACTACGTTGAGGTTGCTCAGTCTCCCTCTGTCACACACTCATTCTGTTTGTCCTGGCACTGCAAGCAGACCTTTTGTATGTGGCTCCTGCCTGCATTGGCACCTTTTTCAGCCCACAAAGAAATCCACAGCAGTCCTGATAGAGCTCCATTAAGCTTACTCAGTCCCCCTGTCTCACTCACTTGTACTGTTCCTCCCACCGCTGCAGGCTGGTCTTTTCTACTGGGCCCCTGCCTGCTTTGACGCCTTATTCTGCCCACAAAGAAACCGCAGCAGTCCTGACAGCGCTCCGGTGAGTTCGCTACCTCCCCCTCCCTCACTCGCTCTCTCGTTCTGTTTCTCCCAGTGCTGCAGGCTGCCCTTTCATACTGGGTTCTTGCGCTGGGGCCTTTTTCTGCCCACAAACAAATCTGCAGCAGTCCCGACAGAGCTTAGTTGAGCTCGGTCACTCCCCCCTCTCACTGGTTCGATCGTAATCTGTCCCAAACACTGATCTCCCACAGTGACCATGCTATTCTCTGGCAGGAGTGCAAAAACATATTTTAGCCAGGATGTGAAAAATGACAGCTGTACTGTTCATAAGGAGGTGTGAAAAAGTGCCACTGTTGAAAATGTGGTGCGAAAATATTAAAAATGTGTTAAGGTACAACGGTGCATGGAAACAGTTCAATGCACGCTTGTAACACAGTCATGTCATGGAGTTTCGTCACCAAATTTTCAACACAGGGCTTTTAGGATCTCTGCTCATGAACAGAGCCACTGTCATTTTCTTAATCTGTTCTGAACACTGATTTCCCACAATGACCATGTTATTCTGTGCTGCAACTGTGAAACCACATTTCAGTCAGGATGTGAAAAATGACAGCTGTACTGCTGATAAGGAGGTGTGAAAAAATGCCACTGTTGAAAATCTGGCATGACAATATTACAAATCTGCAAAGTTACAAGGGTGTGTGGAAAGTGTGCAAAGCACACTTGTAACACAGTCATTTGATGGGCTATCATCACCAAATTTTCAACATAGGCATTTTAGGACCTCTGCTCATGAACAGCATCACTGTCATTTTCTTAATCTGTCCCGGACAGTGATTTCCCACAGCAACCGCTCTATTCTGCGCTGGAAGTGTGAAAACACATTTTGGCCAGGATGGGAAAAATGACAGCTACACTGTTCATAAGTAGGTCTGGGAAAATGGCAATGTTGAAAATCTGGAGTGAAAATGTTATAAATTAGCAAAGTTATGAGCGTGCATGCAAACTGCGCAACACATGCTTGTAACACAGTCACTTTGTGGAGTATCGTTACCAAATTTTAAACACAGCATTTCAGGACCTCTACTCATGAACAGTGTCACTGTAATTTTCTTAATCTGTCCTGAACACTGATTTCTCACAGTGACTGCGCTATTCTGCGCTGGAAGTGCGAAAACACATTTCCACCAGGATGTGAACAATGACAGCTGTACTGTTCACAAGGAGGTATGAAAATGCCAATGTTGAAAATCTGGGTGAAAATATTGCAAAATTCACGTGCACAGGTGTGTATCAACTGTGCATTGCCGCTCTATAAACAGTCATTTTTGGATTTTTCCACCAAATTTGCAACATAGGCTTTTTGAGAGCCCACCTCATGAACACTGGCACTGTCATTTTGTTACTCAACCCCGGAAGGTGATTCCGTGCAGTGACGGCGAAATCACCTTTCGGGACCAATTAATGCCATGACAGTTCAATAATTCATGAGGAGGGGTCCCAAAAACCCCATGTTGAAAATTTGGTGAAAAAAGCCCCAAAAATGCCCGAGATATGTACTAAAGTTGGAAAAAAATATTTATTACGTTATACAGCTTACCGGCATTTCCTCAATTCGCGGTCAGCTTTGAAGAGTGCAGACATGTTCCCAGTCCACCGAAGATCATCATGCCGAGCTCGGAGGTAAGTATTGGATGGTGGGGGTGGGGAGGCAGGGTGCACAGTGGGTGGGTGCGGGTTGCAGGTGGGGGCCAGAGACACTCTGAGGGACCGTTTCTTTTTCCAGGTAAAAAACAAGCAGCGGGACCATTTTTTCCTTTACAGGGGCATGTGGCATGCTGGGGTGGGCTCCCAGCGTGCCTGTACTATTCTTTTGGGGGCAGCAGTAGCCAATGGGGATTGGGCACCCTGTAGACACAAAGGGGTGGGAGACTCATTATGCCAATGAGGTTGGGCACCCCGTCATCATGAATAAGCGAGGGGGTTTACAGAATGCCCGATGGGCGTGGGCTCCCCGTCAGCACCAGAAACAATGGGGCACCTAGACTGATGGGGTTTGGAGCCCCCATCGGCACATAAACTCGGTGGGGGGGGTTATATTGTTTGTGAACACGGCAGCAACCCACTGCCATGTTCACAAACAATATCAGGGTTTTTACATCCTGCCCTGCAATGACGGGTCACTCCCTCATTCCAGTGGATGGCTGACGCTGCAATGACGAGGTGGCCCCTGATTGCAGCAGCGAAATTGTCAGTAGTTGGTGTGAACATTCCAAACTACTGTCACCAGCAGCCTGCAATGGCACTGGGGAAAGGGGGACAAGCCTTTTCAGGCTGTGGGGGCATTGGCCACAACAGTCCCATGCCTCCACAGCCTGCTACCAAGAAAGCTGCCACAATATGTTGTTTGTACTGCACGTAATTAAAATAAAAATACACAGTAGCGACCTCTAGTGGTGATTTCAGCACTTCACACTAGGTACTACTTCACAACAAACATTATTTCCACTTGCTTTTTACTTATTTTTTTGTATGTACATTTTTTTCTTATATATTTTTTCCAAAAATGACATCTGTAACCCATTTTCTAAGTTTAATAATACTATCCAGGGTGGGTATTATGGTATATAGTGGACCTTCCAGGGGCTATAAGGCCCTCTGCCTGTGGCATCGGGCCTCACTATGCCCCTGGGCTGTCTGTTATATCCCCAAAACGGCCACCCTATCTGGTATTGTTACCTACTTTTACCCCAGTATTCATGAGATATTCTCTTCATTTTATTTTTATTTTTTAATCCTCCTGTGCATTTACTCTACTTCTGATATATCCCTGTATTTTTTTTTTTTTAGTTATTCTTTTTCTCCTCTGGAGTTCTCTGCTATACCTCTGACGTCCCCCCCCCCGCATCTGCACTGGATATGAGACCCCCTTCCCATAACCCCATGATTCACCTTCACATGGCAGGGGTGGGGAGGCGACTCAACCCCGGTCCAGATTAAGTATCGGTGAGGTGCCTTCCCAAGCCAACACGGAGGGGGACAATCGCCATTTGCGCAGAGCACTCCCCTTTTTTCACTGTTTTCCATTTTTTCCCCCGACAGGCTGTGGCGTGCAATGGTGCCAGTGGCGTTAGCGCGCATGCTCCCGTGTGCACCCTCGCCAAGCTCTCCACATTCTTATAGCTGACGTACCATCTCCCAGCCTCTGCTAGGGGGCAGGCAATCACTGGGCCCTACTAACCACCCTCCCCGGAGAAGGAGAGCAGTCCTGGGGATGCTCAATCCTCCTCCCCCCTTCAAACCCCCGGCGACCCATGTCCGTTCCTGAACATAGGCGCGACGTGAGGTAAGGCATCCAATGCCTCAGCCCTCAGCGCCACTGGGCCAGCCATCCCTGTATTTTATAAAAAAGCAATAATGGTAAAAGAAAGTCAAATAAAGTAAGAATAACATAGTAGAAATATTTCATGAACAGTAGAGCAAATAAAGCCAAGATACTAAGTGATTCATGATTGCCATGGATTCATGAAGGCAGTGTTATCTTGGGATGATTAGGGCATGGATCTGAATATCATGCAGACCCCGGTTCTAATATCACTAGAGCAACGTGTTCACTATCTGTGCGAATATAAATAAGCATCTTGACATCACTGTGCTTCATTCCTCCCAGCGGTGTGATTAACTATGTTATTTATTCATTAAAGCATTTTACCAGGAAAAACATACTGAGCACAAACAGCTCGTTTACAAATGTGTCCTGGGGGGACGGGACTAGCGTAAGTCAATCTATCTATCTATCTATCTATCTATCTATCTATCTATCTATCTATCTATCTATCTATCTACCTATCTATATACACAGTAGCATAAATGTAAAAATACAGAGAGTACACAGGGGTGGGATATTCAAAGGGGTTGCACATGGCACAACAGTGTTGCACTATGCGCAACCCACTGATGAACCCCGGCATGATAATGGATCCATTCACATACCTGGACTGTGTAATACGGTTCAGTCTGCACCCCCATTGGCCCACGCTGTGGACCAATGGGCATACTATGCTATGCGCAGTCGGTCGGTAGGCGGCTTGTGGATGGGGGCTGCCAGCCGCCGCTGACGGCGGGGCTCAGTGGGTGGGTGGGAGGGGTACTGCTGGACCACTAGGGATATTCTAAAATGTTTATTTATACTTATGCCCGCGATCGGGCTGGAAGCGGTCCACTGGACCACCAGGGATATGGGACATGTAGTTTTTTTATACTTATGCCTGTGATTGGGCTGGAAGTGGTCCACTGGACCACCAGGGATATGGGACGTGTAGTTTTTTATACTTATGCACATGATCGGTCTGGAAGTGGTCCACTGGACCGCCAGGGATATGGGACGTGTAGTTTTTTATACTTATGCCTATGATCGGGCATTGGGACACTTTGCCGCACTGTGCAGGGGGCGTCAGTCCCCGACGGCTGCAGCCTGGCAGGGCGCCAGGTGCAAGTCGCCGGGGGTTGGCGCACCTGCATGCAAATGGGGCCATAATGACATGCTAATGGCCCCGGTTGTGCCTTGCATGTATTATGGTCCCATTTGCATATCCACCACTGAATATCGCAGTTCCTGCACCTAGCGCAACTGTACTTGTGCTGGCGCATCCCCCTGCTCCACCCTTGCCACTTGCGCTGGTGCAGTGCCACTGTGCCATGCAAAATGCAGGAGGCCATGTTGCCATATTCAATGGTGCTGAGCCATGGCGCAGCACCATTGAATGTCACCTAGCACACTCCCTGGCACATCCCAGTTGTGCTGCGTCCAGGCTTGCGCCCTTGCCTGGCGCACAATGAATATCCCACCCATTGGATACAATATAAAGAATTCAGCAGGGAAAAAAAAAAGGGTGCAAACAATAGGGCCTATGCACGATGCCAGCGCACCATGTGTAGGGTGTGCAGAGACAGTGTGGAGGTGCCTATGTGTGACCACCACACGCGCCACCCGAGTGCAGCATACACAACGCGCCATAGGCCACCGCGACAGGGCGTCAGTGTGCAGCTCTGTGAAACCACGGCACAGGGTGTACGCAGGGACGTGCCCTCATAGGGACGCATGCAGGCACCCACTGTGTGCATGCATGACACTGCGTATGACGCAAACTGGATGACACCCATGGGTATGATGTGCTCATGACAATGGACAGGCACTCCTGAGAAGTGGTGTAGCAAGAAAAATAGATTGTTTTAAGCTAACCCTTTCAGTGTCTATGTGCTGCCTCCTCGCCCATAGTGGACATGGGCATATGTGTTACCCTGACCCCTTGCACATGCCATCTCATACCTCAGAAACTGCATACTTTTATGCATGCACCATTATGTGTAAGTCAGGCAGAGCACAATATTCTGTAGGGGTGAATATCAGACAGTAGGAACAGCAAAACGCTGGCAGCTGGGCCCAGAATGCTGCCCCCTTGTCCAATCTACTTGTAAGCCATGGCCTACTTGGAGTATGCCCGCCTACACCAATGCCCCTGAGGTCACCAAGTCCTGTTCAGATACAGTGTGTGGCATGGCAATAGGCCATGCCCACTGGCCATGCATGATCTGTCCTAGCCCATATCCACACATGTGGAGTGGTACACTGACCCCGCCTGCCCATGAGCAGGTCACAGTGTGATGCGGGGCCATGGAAGAACCACACACTGGCCCATGCACACACAGTACCCCACCCACAGCGTGTCTCTATCCATGCCATTCACTCACCATTGATGGGACGGTGACCCTCCAGGTGTCGGTGCATTCACCCTGGTACTGGACACACCCATCCACCACCTCCCTGCTTATGTAACAGTGGAAGGGAAGCCACCATCTCTGCCTCCACCTTGTGGGCATTAGCACCATGATAGGGGCACTGTCTGGCTACTCCACCATGGTGAACTTCATCCACTGGGGCCTGCCTTGCTGGTTCTGTGTGGGAAAAGAGGGAGAGAGAGAAAACCTGGGTTAGGTCACTGCACAGCTGACATACCCCACACATCCACCAGTCCCAGAGTGATGGCTCAGTGCTTGCCCAGTCATGGCCCTACACCAGTCAAAGGGTCCTGTATCCCACGGAGTCACAAAAGTTTGATTTGGATACCCACAACCGGTGTAGTGGATACCTCTCAAGCCTGTACACCTGCACCTCTGCCATGTCTGCTGTGGTGTATACTGGGTGATGCACGATGCAGGGAGCCCAGGGCTTGCATGCCTGCATGAGGACACCACCTGTGCAGGGTCACCATGCACATGTGGCATGACCCCCCCCTTAAAGGCACATGCATGTGTGAATGGAGATATTAAATGGGCACACTAGGGGGCAACATGATGCACCAGAATCGGCACAGTGTAGCAGGATGTGTCCTGGACTGCTGTTAAACTTGCAATTGCTCCAAGAGGAGATGCTGTAGTGGAGACAGTCATGTCATCAGCCCAGGGTATTCCACTCATGGCTGGATGCCTTCACACTTCTGGAGATACATTGTATTGTGTGCCTCCATCTGCTGTGGCCCATGATCGTCACGCTCTGTGACATGGTCTGTGACAACATACTCCCGCTGACACATCAATCGTGGCTATGACTCTGGAGATGAAGGTGTTGTGTGCCCTGGCATACTATGTCACTGGCTCATTCCAGAGGGTGATCAGCGACACAGTGGGTGTATGCCAGCCCTCTGTGTCATAGGCTGTGGTGGAGGTCATGAACGCCTGCTGGACCGCATGCACACACACATCACCTTCCTCATGTCTGCAGATGATGTACAGCATATGAAACAGGCATTCTATGACATGAATAGAATGCCCCATGTGATGGGTGCAATTGACTGCACCTCCATCGCCATACTTGCACTGCAATGCAGGAGGAGGCATACAGGAACAGAAAGGGCTTCCACAGCATGAACTGCCAGGTGGTGTGTGATGCACATGGTGTGTTCACCAACATCTGTGCAAAGTACCCCGGATCATACCACGACTCCTTCATCCTGGATGCATCGCACCTTGGGGGCATGGTCCATGCAGGGAGCATCAACAACTGGCTGCTGGGTGAGTATGGAAGTGTCACTCTGTGTGTATGTGTGTGTGTGTATCCCATACAGAAGCATGATGGCATGTGTCTGACACTGACCTTTCTCTTCCCTGCACAGGAGACAGTGGATACCCCCTGTGGCCCAACCTGATGACACCATCCTGGCACCCACCACAGCTGCTGAGGAGGTGTACAGCCATGCCCATTGGTAAACAAGGAACATCATGGAGAGGACCATCGGACTCCTGAAAATGCACTTCCGCTGCTTGGACCATACTAGGGGACAGTCATGCCGGCACTGAGGAAGGCATGCAGGGTGTTCATTGTCTGCGTCATGCTGCACAATATAGTCCTGCAGTGTAATGTGCCCATACCAGGGATACAGCTGCCAAATGGACCAACCATGGATGGAGATGTGGTCACTTGCTGGGGCCTGGAGACCAATGGCAGGCAAGAGGCATGGGTGGCACTCATGCAGGGAACATTCTGGTGGTAGACTGCGCACTGGAGTAGGCTCAGACTGAGCATGGTGAGCAACTGTGCAGGGCAATGGATGTGTGCAAGTCTGCTTCATGTGTGCAGCCATGTTAAGTCACTCTGTGGGTGTTGTGGCATGGCTCCATGTGTGTGCGGTGGGCATGGTTGGTGGAGGGTGCATGGAGATGAGTCCCTATGCTGAGCACACCCATTGGGGGGGCTCTGCTCGCTCCCAGTGTGCGTGTGCTACATGTTGCCATCTATCCCATTTGGGGAGAGGAGCATCTGCAGTCCTGGCATGTTGTGCCTTGTCCACGAGACAGCCCCATACATTCCTGCACTCTCTGAAAACCCGCCCACATATGCACTGCCATTGGGCTGTGTCAGCACAGTGTGTGCACCAACAGCCTGGATGGTGGGCATGTGGTGGCTGTGTCCCATGTGCACCAGGGGGACAGTGTGTAGGGTAGCTGTGCAGTTGGTGTGTGTGGCCTCGTGCTGGGGCCTGGCACCGGTGTGCATAGTGGGATGTGTGCACCATACCAGTGCTGTGCCGTGCCACACAGGCATGGGGTGGGGCCCTGTGACCGGTGCTGTACATCACTGTATGACTGAGTGGGGAGCCATTGTATCCCCTGGAGTGGTGCTGTGCAGTATTTGGGGTGTGTTGTGGTGCTGTACAACATTGGGGGGTCTTTCCGTGGTGCTGAACATCATTGTGGGGGGTGCATTTATGTGGTGCTATACATCATTGGGGGGGCGTTTATGTGGTGCTGTATATCAGTGGTGAGCTGTGTGTTGGTGCAGCCCAACATTGGTGGGGCATGTGTTGGTGTAGTAACACACTGTGGGAGTGTGTGTTGGTGCGATACATTCACGTTACGGGTGGCCACGTCTGGTGCTGTGCCACATTACTGTGACAGCTAGTCGCTGGGCTTGGACAGCATCTGGGCTGAGGTCTGTGTTTCCGTCCTCCAGGTGGATGGCTGTTGTCTGCTGCTGCCACAGGTTCGCTGTCCATCAGGTGTATGGCCCGTCCAGTGATCAGCCATGTCAGCCTCATCAGCAGTGCCATGTTCCCCCATAGATCTTGCACTATCGCCCTCAGTGCCCTTTGTGCGCATGTCCTCCGGTATGTCACAATGGGCATCCACGTTGTGATCGCACACTGGTGCTGAGTCTGGTGTGTCGGCCAACACTGTGGTGTCTGTGTTGTCCAGCTGTGTCACTGTGGTGCGATGTGGGCTGCCCATGCCGGTGGCCTCCTGTGTGTGTCGCCACATGATATGGCTTGTGTGGGGCATGTGGTGTTCTGCTGTGTTGTGGACCAGCAACTCAAGGGTGTCCATGATGTGGTCCATGCTACATTGCATGCCACACTCCACCCCCTGTGGTCAGGGCCCACAACACATCAGCGTTGTGGCACTGTTCTGTCAGCCGATCCACCTTGAGCTGGTGCAGCTCCTGGTATCTGTCTGCCATGGTGGCCTGCATGCGCACCATGTACCCACGTCCTGGCGCATGCCACAATGGACCTTTGTCGGGACTGTCCACTATGTCTGGTGTGTCACACCTGTTGGGGGCACTACCATCTGGCATTGTTCTACCATGCATCAGTTGCTGCAGTAGGGCATTGCCCTGTCATGTTCCTGGCATGCCTGGCAACCGGGTGCCTAATGCTGTACACCACTAGTGCTTCCTCCACTGCTGGTGGCGGCTGTGGCTTGTGACCCCTCACCTTATGCATCGGGGATGATGTCCTCCACCATGTTGGTCTCCATGGGGACCTCGATATCATGCTCTGTACCTGTGCGGGAGAGGGACATGTTGGTCAGGCTGGTCACAGCACACATTGTGGGGCTCTCAGGGGTGCTTATGGCACCATAACTTACTGCTACCAACTCCTGCTTGCCTGCCATCATCCTCTACCAGCAGCATTGCTGCAGTGTGCCAGGTCAGCGGCTCCATCACCACTGTTATGCCTGGCTGCCTGGATGGGTCAGTGGGGGAACAGAGATCTGTTACTCCATGTCTATGTGCACTACACATGTGCCCACTTAGCCATCCTCCACCTACTTACCATCCAGAGTGTCCACACCATCCACCTTCCTGTGGACACCAATGTCCATCAGTGTGTCTGCCACCATTCTCTCCACTGGTGTGAGCTGGCTGTCCTCACTGGGGGAGCCATCACTGGTGCCCTGGTGTGCCCTTGCCACCGCGATCTTCCTTTTGACCATGGCACGATGTTGAACCAATTATGTTTGATGACCTCGAGGGTCCATGCCTCCAGTCCAGTGGTGCTGACACTGCTTTGGATGTCCAGCCACAGCCTTCATTCACCTTGGCGGGTGTCATCAGTGCCTGAGACCTGTACAGCCGCCGGTAGTGCTTCCTGAAGTCCACCACCATGGACACCACCTGGCCCCCCATAAATTTTGGGGCTTGGGAACGGGCACAGATGCACGACCTCACATGGCCATGGCTCCAGCCAGTCTCCCGGTCCTCCCTTTCTGGCCACTCCATGTCCTGCATTCCCTCCTATGCTCCTCTCTCATTCTCCATCACTGCCTCCACGGTTGTTTTCTGCATGCTATTCACTTCCGTGCCATTGTGCAGGGTGGTGAGCACATCCATATATGGTGGGGTCAAGGAGCGGTACTGCATACCTGTAGCACACCTCTGTATGCTGTGTGGCCCACTATGTGTCTCACTTCAGCATGCCCCCTGTGTGCATGTGGCATGCATGGCCATTCATGCATGCAGTATTGCAGGAATGCCTTGCACACCGCGTGGCTGCATGCCACATTTACATCATTTTTGTGCATTGTGAATGCACCTTCATGCATAGACCCCAATATATGCAAAATACAGTGGCAGCAGATAGGAACCAGTGTACCTACAATGTACAGGGAGGCAACACAATAAGTGCAATAAACATTGTCAGCAGTGAGGTATATACAATGGGCTGGATATTCAAACTGCACCATTCTGTGGCACAAGCCCTTGCAATGCTCAAAAAAGTTGCGCAGGGGTGTGGCCTGGGCGATATTCAAAGGAGTTGCGCTATTGAGCAACTCCTTTGATCTCGCCCACTTCACAACCACTGTGCGTAAGCGCAATGGAACTTGCGCCCCGCAAGTGGTCAGAGTGGAGCATTCAGATGCGGTGGCGCAAGTTCCATTGCGCCATCGCAAATTTCCGATATTCAAGGTGGCATGCAAATGGGGCCATAATTCATGCAAGGCACATGGGGTCCATTTGCATCTAATTATGGCCCCATTTGCATGCCATTAGCATGCAGGTGCACCGATCCCGATGACTTGTGCCTGGCGCCCTGCCAGGCTGGCAGCCCGTCAGGGGACCAATGCCCCTGCAGCTTCGATCGCGGGCATGGAGTAAATCCCCCGACTGGCCCAATCGTGGGCATAACATAAATGAACCCCCTGACTGTCCGGTCGTGGGCATAACATAAATGAACCCCCACTGGCGATCATGGGCATAATATAAATAACACCCCCACTGGCCCGATCGCGGGCATAACATCAATAAACCCCGACTGGCCCGATTGCGGGCATAATATAAATGACACCCCCACTGGCGATCGCGGGCATAACATCAATGAATCCCCCACTGGTCCGATCACGGCGAGCACGGAGTTCACCCCCAAAGAGCAATATCTCTGGTGGTCCAGTGGACTGCAAAGCCCGATCGCGGCATAAGTCAACCCCACAAAGTCCAATTTCCCTGGTGGTCAGTGGCTACCCCACTCACCCACAAAGCCCCACCACCCGCTCCCCGTCAGCGCGAGCGGCAGCACCACCCGCCTGCCACCCGCCGCCCGCCGACTGACTGCTCGGTAGGGCTGCACACCCATTGGTTCAGAGCAAGAGCCAATAGGCGTGCAGCCCATACCCATACTAAAACGAGTCCAGAATTCATTCATTCACATGTCTGGACTGCCTTGTACAATATGGGCTGCATGCCCGTGGCTCTTGTCTAAACAAAGCATAGCAACCAAGCAGTCGGTGGTGGGTGGCAGGGTGGCAAGCGGGCGGTGCTGCCACCCGCCGGCTGATGGGGGGCGGGTGGTGTGGCTCCATGGGTGGGTGGGGTGGGGCCACTGGACCACCAGGGAAATTGGACTTTGGGGGTTGACTCTTATGCCCATGATTGGGCCTGGTCCACTGGACCACCAGGAATATTGCTCTTTGGGGGTTGAACTCCGTTCTGGCCATGATCGGGCCAGTGGGGGTTAATTGATGTTATGCCCGTGTTCGGACCAGTTGAGGGGTTCACTGATGTTATACCATAATCGGGCCAGTCGGGTGGGGGATTTACTCCATGCCGCTATCGGGCTGCAGCGGGGCACAGGGAACAAGTGGAGGGCCACCCAGGTGGCAGCTGCTGTGTTGCGCCCTGCAATGCAGCAGCTCACCTGTGGGTGGCCCTCGACTTGATCCTTTTTTTTTTTGTCTCAAAGTTGTGCAGGCGCAGGTAGGGGGTTGCGCCTGCGCAACTCTGCACAGCCCGGCTGAATAATCAGGCTGTGCAGTTTATGCATGGTTCCTCCCCCTCCGATTGAGCATGCCTTCATTAGCATTGCACTGTTGCTCAGCATGACTTGGGGGGCGCAACTGCCTCCTGTTGAATATCGCAGAATGGCGCAATTTCGGACTTGCGCATGGCGCAACCCTTTTGAATATCCAGCCCAATAAGTGCAATATACATGGCAGCAGTTAGGTACCTAGGGAATAAAAAGGGGAGAGGTAGAATTTGCCTTATAATGACATTGGAAAATGGGAACAGGGAAAGAATAATTAGCCAGTAAGGAGAGCTATAAGGGGGGAACTGGAGCAGGAAAAAGAGAAATTATGCAGGTGAGCAAAGGAAGGAGCAGGAAGACAATGGAGGTGACAAGTGTATAGCAGACAATGGAGGAAGGTGGAGGAAAAGCAAGGCCAGGCACGTTAAGGACAATGGCCAGAGGGGGAAGTGTGGGAGAAGAGAAATAAGGTAGGGTTTATAGGGAGCAGAGTGAATGTTTAAGGGTAGAGAATTCCAGAGTTTAGGAAAGCGGAAGGAGAAGGCTGCTTGGCCAGCAAGAGTTTTATTGGTAGGGAGCTTGAGGGAGCGAAACCCAGAGTTTCAGAGGGAGTAGAAGGATGGGGTGGAGGGAGAGAGTAGGGAATCGAAATAAGGAGGTAGAAAGGATAGCAGGAATTTTGAGGTGAATGAGGCACAGTGTGACAGACAGCGATTCTCCAGGGAAGGGAGGCAAAAGCAGAGTAGAGAGTATAGTGGTAGGTGTGGGTAGGGCAGTTGAGAGCAAAGTGGCAAGAGTGGAAGAGGGGATACAGGCTAACCAGGGTGGACTTAGAAACAGCACCATAGAATAAATCACTGTAATCAAAGATGGGGACCATCATCTTAGTAAGGATGTCTCAGCGGGCAGGAAGGGGGATGCAGCTTTTATGCCTATAGAGGGCACCAAATTTTGTGATGGAGCTTTTTGCGAATGTGCCAGCAGAAACAGACCACCTAGTCTATCTATGTCTGCTTGAGTATGCAGTTAGCACCCCAAGTTTGCAGCTGCCCCACCCCCCTCCCATTTTTCATCCCACTGCCACCCCCACCTCCCCCACTCTCACTCTCCCGTTCCCTGTCCCATGCCCTTTGAAACTGTTCACAGATTTACATGATACCACCCATTCTGGTAGGACGTTCTATTTGCTACCACCTCTCTGTGAAATAGTGTCTCCTCATTTTCTTCCTAAATCTTCCCCTCTATTCTTAGAGCATGCCCTGGTGACCCCCTCCTTAACTTAAAGACCCCATCTGCCCCATCCTTATTGATTCCCCTCAGATACTTGAATGTCTCTATAATGTTCCCCCTGTTCCTTCTATCCTCCAGGGTGTACATATTTAGTCTCTCAGCCTGCTGTCATAGTCTGTCCCTTCCATTCCACATATCATCTTTGTTGCTCTCCTCTGCACCCCCTTCAGTAGCCTGATATCACGCATTAGGTATGGCCTCCAAAACTGCACACAATACTCTAAGTGCAGCCTTACGAGCGACCTGTAGAGGGGCAAGATCACCTCTCTTCACCTGGATGAAAAACCCCTCGCTATGCACCCCAGCATTTTATTCACTTTTGCAGCCGCTCTCCTGCACTGGGAAGTGTTGTCCATGGTACCTGTTATCATTACCCCTAGGTCCTTCTCCTCCTCAGTGATCCCCAGCTTAACCCCTCCCAGCCAGTATTCTCTCCTTGGGTTCTTCACCCCAAAGTACATAACCTTACACTTCTTTGCATTGAACCCCAGATGCCACCTCTCAGACCACTCCTCTAGCTTGCTTAGGTCCCCCTGCAGCTGCTTCCATCCCTCCTTTCCATTCACCACTGCTCCGATTTTGGTGTCATCAGCGAACAGACTTATCTTGCTCACCACCCCATGTGTAGTGTCTGAGATAAAGAGCCCAAACAATACTGACCCCAACACAAAGCTCTGTGGCATCCCACTCGTCACCAGCCTTGGAGTTGAGAGTTCCCCTCTCACCACCACCCATTGCAACCTCCCACTCAGCCAGCTTGTAATCCATTCATCATTTTTGCCTTTACCACTACACCAGTTAGCTTCCCCCCAAGCCATACATGATGCACAGAACAGAAGGCCTTGCTGAAGTCCAAGTAAAGAACATCCACTGCATGACCCTTATCCAGCTCACCTGTCACCCAGCCATAATATTGCATCAGGTTGGTTTGACAAGACTTCCCTGAAACAAACTCATGCTGCCTCACATCCTGGAGGTCATTGTCCTCCAGGTATGACACTAGTCTTTTCTTTAGTATTGTCTCCATGAGTTTGCAGACTATGGAGGTGAGACTTACTGGGTGATAATTACCTGGTTCATCCCTTGGTCTGCTCTTGTGTGATGGTACTACATGTGCCATCCTCCAGTCCAGTGGCACACATCCCAACTCCAGTGAGGTGCTGTACAGATCTGCCAGTGGCTCTGCCAACACCTCCGCCATCTCCCTCAGCACCTTGGGGTGGATACCATCCGGCCCTGGCACCTTGTCTACCTTCAGTGCCCTCAGTCCCTCTAGGACTCTACTTCCTCAGTTCTTCCATCTGTTGCCTCCTCTCCCACCCTCCCAGCCCATTGTGGTAGCAGCCCTTTTCTTCCATGAACACTGAGCAAAGTATACAATCAGTGCTTCTGCCTGCTCCTCACCCTTTTCTGTCCACTCCCCACCCCTTTTTATCCTCACTATTGTCTCCTTGCACTTCCTTTTTCCTTGATGTATCAAAAAGTCTTCCTCCCCCCTTCCCCCATTAATTCCCTGTTCTAATCTCAGCTCCCTCTGGGCATTGGCTTCTCTCACTTTTCTGGTCACCTCCCTGGACCGTCTTGCATACTCCTCCCTGTCCACTTCCTTCCCTCTCCTTCTATACCTCTGGTGTACCTCTCATTTTTGTTCTCACCACCTCCACTAACTCACTGTTTAACCAGCATGGTTTTCTTGCTCTGCTCTTCTTACTATGTGTCTTGATGCAGGCTTCTATTGCCTCTGTATTCCCCATTTTAATAATATCCCATTTCTGTTCTGCATCCATCTCCTGCCTTATGCCCTCTAATTTCCCTTTCAGTACTTCCTGCATCCTCCCAAAGTCTGCCCCCCCTGAAGTTTACTACCTGAGTAATTGATTTATCTGGCTGCCCGCCCATCATGACATTAAACCACACCATTTGATGATCACTGTCGGCTAGTGGGTCCTCCACTTTTATTTCCCTTATTGCCTCCCCATTCGACAACACCAGATCTAAAGTGTTCTTTAGCCTAGTAGGTACACTAACCAACTGTGTCAGGAGACCCTCCTGGATTGCATCCAGGGGCACTTGCTCCCTAGCACTGGAGGTGACTGGAATGCTCCAGTCAACCCCCCGCAAGTTGAAATCCCCTACCATGACCACCTTCTATTTTCTACATACATTTCTGATTTGTCTCATTAATTCCCTGTCAAGCTCCTCAGACTGGGACAGTGGCCTGTATGCCGACCCAAACCTCAGTTTCCTACTCCTTGAGTCTAGAAGCTGCAGCCAGATTGCCTCTGTTCTCCTTTCTTCACCCTTGTCCCTTGTGCATTTGATCCTGTCCCTCACATAGACTGCCACCCCACCATCCCTCCCTTCCTTATGGTCCTTCCTGTAAACTTTGTATCCTGGGATTGCCAGATCCCAGTCCCGGTGCTCAGTTGTGAATGGCGTCTATGTGCTGGGAGAAATGGAGGTGATGGTCAAGCCAGATGCCTAGGTACTTGAAGTACTTGAAGGCAGGCACATCATCAATAGGGACTCCATCTAGGGTGAGTAAGGAAGGGAGGACTGTGAATGTTATTTTGGTAGCATATGTGTAACTGAAAATATTTGTATGACAGAAATTTGTTTCAGTGCTTATGAGACATAGTTGTGGCTGTTCATGCTCTCTGTCCCAGACTGGAACTACAACCTTTTGGGTTACCAGAAAGGCACAGGAACCCTCTTCAGGAGGGTTCCACCCCTAGATGTGCCATGGGAAAAAAGGTTCCTTTAGGCTAAAGGTACTGTACATTATGGAAGGAGCCCATAAAGGGGTGGTACACCAAGGAGAAGGAGAGAATGGTGACAGCAAAGAAAATAATCAATCAGTATCTTTATTTATCCAGGTGGGCACCATTGAGCAAGCTCATTTACAAGGTGGACCTGTGGTCCTACAGTAATAATACAGAAAAACAAGTTACAATAGTACAAACAGTAAAAATAGCTGCTATTATAGTAAAAATGCACATTTACAGGTAATATACATTGCATATAGATAATGAATCGTGGATAATGAACTTGTGCTGGATCCAAGCCCAAAAACTGTGTATTTTGTAGTGGGAAATGTTAAGGAGAGGGTAGGCATACCAGATAGAAGATATCAAGTGCATAATGTAGGGAGAGGTGGGAAATAGGGGTGCAAGCAAAGTGGACCCAATTGTTAGAGCAGAGTGAGGGACTGGGAGGGCGGAGGACCGCACGAAAGGCGATGAAGTGATTTTTGCCCCAAAACGCGGTGACATATGGAGGAGAAAAGCTGCCATTGTACTAAGTGCAAGGGGAGGAATATAGTAGCAGAGGCATAACTGGGAGGGTCCTGGAGGCTGGGGCAGAGGGGGGTGTTGGATGGACGAGAGACCAAATATTTTTTTGGGTGAAAGACGATAATTATCCCCAAGTGCGGTAGCATGTGCTAGAATCAGGCTGCAGCTGTTCAGAGCATCAAAGAATAAGATATTGGAGTTCGGCAATAAATCCTGTGGATCTGATGGTGGGCACGCTAGAGGCAGAGGCACACATTTCAGCTGGGGGGGTGCCGCCGTTTGAGGGAGGGAGGTTAGTTAGTGTCTGGTAAAGCAGTTGCAAATTTCCATAATGCCATCACAGTGAAGCCTTTTGAACAAAAGGGTACTTACTGGGGTTTTCAGCTTAAGTATTTTTTTGGGTTTTATTCCATATTGATGGAAGTGAGAATCCAAAGGCGGCTCTTCCGACTTGTGTGAGTGCCCTGGGTATATTTAGCAGGAGTTGTGAGCAGCTTCTAAGGGAATAATTCCTGGGCACAATCGGAGACAGACAGTTGATGATGTATTGAGGGAGTTTGCCACTGAGGGCTTTAAATGTCCAGAGTGCTGTATTAAAGTTGCACCTATAGTGAAGTGAGGTCCAGCCCATGGCAGCATATAGTGTGCAATGATGGGTAGAGAAGGGGAGGTCAGTGATGAAGCGTATAGCTCTGTGGTAGAGTGTATCCAATTTTCCAAGATAGGAAGCTGCACAGCTACTGCATATGAAGTCTGCGTAGTCAATTAAGGACAGGAGCGTGGCTTGGATTAATCGCTTCTTTGCGTCTGCTGTAAGAAGTCTTCTTATCCTGTAGAAAAGGCCAAGTCTTTGCCTTAATCTTTTCAGCAAGTCTTCCAGGTGGTCAGTGAAGGAGAGTTTACAGTCGATCCAGACCCCAAGATATCTGAATTTTGGAACGTACTGTAAGCACTCTCCCAGCATCGTGGTTATTGGGGGATGGAGTCAGTAGCACTTATCAATAACATGACTTTAGTTTTCTTAGCGTTTAATAGCAGTTCTTTATTGATTAGCTGGAGTTGCAGGAGTTTGAAATCTTTTTGTAGGTCAGTACAAGCTTCTTTTGGTATGGGACGACTCAGGTACAGCACTGTGTCATCCGCGAAGAAGTGAATACTTGCATCCTTGATTCCCTCATCAATGTTGTTGATATACACTGCGAAGAAGAGGGGACTTAATATGGATCCCTGAGGGACACCTCTTTGTAAGAATTTTAGGGCAGATAGTTGCCATCCACTTTCACCTGCTGGTATCTGTCTGTCAGATATTCAGAGAACCAGTTTAGAGAAGTAGCATCCAGTCCTAGTGTTTTTAGCGGGTCGAGGAGCAGGTCATGGTCGACTGTGTTGAATGCTTTACTGAGGTCAAGAAACACAGCACATACTAACTTTTTATGCTCCAACTCCAGTTGCCAGTCATTGGTTACTTTAGCTAATGCCGAGACTATACTGTGGTTGGCTCTGAATCTGGATTGAAGGGGGTTTAGTAATTTTTCTCGGTCGATGAAGGATCTTAGTTGGCCATTTACTATTTTTTCCAGCAGCTTTGAGAGTGTGGGTAAGAGAGAAATTGGCCTATAGTTATTAAGGTCGCAAGGGTCTCCAGATTTAAATAGCGGGATAACGTGTGCGATCTTCCATATTTGAGGGAAGGTACCTTGTGTTAGGGACAGATTGAATAAATGAGTAATAGGCACTGCCAATACGTGGCATGCTATCTTTAGGAAGTATGGTTTAAGTGCATCTGCGCCAGCACTTTTCTTAGTATCCAGGTGGAAAATCAAGACTTCCACTTCTTGAGGGAAACCGCTGAGAATGAGAAATGTTGACTAATGGAGCCAACATCTGGTGGGGATATGCCAAGTTGGGTGCGCAGGCTACATGCAGGTGAGTTATCAAAGGCTAAGCCTGCTGTGACGAAGTGCGTGTTGAATGCCTGCAGAATCTCTTTTTTGTCATTGATTACTGTATTGTCAGAGGTAATTTTTGTAGGGAGCATAATTTGTGACGTGGCTCCTGCCAGTTCTTTGATTGTGGCCCAGAATTTGGAGGGACAATTGGCTGCAGTATCTAGTTCTGCTTGGTAATAGCAGACTTTAGCTTCCCTAATCAGTTTAGTGCAGTGATTTCTGGCTGTTCTAAAGAGGCGCCAATCTTTCTCTTTTTGGGATTTTCAGGCAGTTTTCCAGAGTTTATCCCTGGACAGTAGTGCAGCCTTGAGATCTTGAGTGAACCAACGGCATTTTCTAGCCTTTATGCGTATTTTTGACAGAGGCGCATGTAGATTCATGGCGTAGGTAATGATTTCATGTAGTATAGAATATGCAGTTTCCACTGTTTTAGCAAGTTAAAAACTCTGCCACAAGGGGGAGTTTTTTAGGTCAAGTAGGCATGCCTTTGGGTCGAATGACCTGGTTGACCTTTTGGTGGAGAATTTGGCCATAGTTGGCACTTTGTTGGATGCCCAAACTCCAGCTATTAGGCAATGGTCACTAATATCCACATCAAAGGTTCCAACGTGGGAGAAGGAATGGGGTTTATTCACAAGCAGGACATCCAGAGGGGTACTTTTGGCTGTATTCTTTTTGTTGATATGGGTGGACTCCTTGTTGAGTAGGGTGAAACCAAGGGAGTCACAGAAAGATTTAAGTGGGTGACCAGCTTCTGACATCCAATCGTAGTTTATATCCCCAAGGATAATTGTTTCCAGGGGGCTAATGTCCAAGATAGTTGTAAGACAGGACAAGAGCGGAGTGCCAGCAGATAGTGGTCTATAGCATCCTATGACTCGGAGTGCTAACGATGGGGATAGGTCGATTTTTATGTCCAGGCACTCAAATCCCACTACCAGTGAGTTAGAATTAAGTGTTGATGCCTCAAATCTATCTTTGATGTAGATGGTGACCCCACCTCCTCTGGATTGCCTATCACATTTAAAGATCTGGTAGTTAGGTATATTAATCACGCTATTTGGCGCAGAGGGCCTTAGCCAGGATTCTGAGATAATAAGCACATTTGGCATTGTATGGGCAGTCCAAGCCTGGATAAGGGTGAATTTTTTCAGCAGACTGCACACGTTAATGTGCATAAAACTAATACCTTTAAGAGATAGTGACTCAGAAGGGGAGGTAAGTTTATTTATGGGCCCTGGATTAAGCTCGACATTGCCAGAACAGAGTAAGAGGAGGAGTAGCACTTTTTTCAGGGATTCAAGTGAAAGGCAATGAGCTTGAGGCTTTTTCTGGCTTGGCATGGAGGAGGAACTGGGGTGCTAAGCTTTGTTTTTTAATTTATGCAAGCCTAAGGATACTGAGGCTAATACTCTGGCTGTGTAATGCCAGTGGGAGTAACTCGAATTAATTAGGCATAAGGAAGGAGGCATAGACAAACCTGTAATAGTTGCTCTTCAAGGAAGGTAGTCCACCTGGATTAGTTGGCAAGGAGCCTTGGCATAACATGTGATGAGTAGAGTCAGATTGGGTGGGCAGTCTTCAGGATGAGGATGTGGTGTACCCCCCAGTCTCAAATTTTTCGGATAATAAGCCAGTAAGGGGTATGATACACAGTTCAGTCAGGAGGAGGAATTGCTACGAGGCTGCCATAATTGCAGTTGTTGGGTACATGAGGGAATTTTGATAACAAGGGTAGCTCACCGGCTGCTGGTTGCAGGATTCCCAGAGTGGAATCCTGGCAGTAACAAATTGTTTTAGTAAGAAAGAGAAGGCAGGAGATTCGTCAGGGATGGGAGTGGGCAGTGCTAACGGGTCTATATAATAGCACACAGGAGGGGGGATGAGCAGGTGAGCGAAAAATTGTGGCTTTGCCGTACCTCTCAAGCGGTGGAGTCCAATGAGGAGATCTCGGGCGGCGGCTTCAGAAACGCCAACCACCTGGTGTCCATGGTCCATGCAGAGGGTGTCTGACTTGGGATCCCTAGCAGGTTCTCGGCTACAGAAAGGAGAGAGGAGCTCAAATTAATAGTGGGAAACATAAAGGCTAGCAGTCTGAGTGAAAACAGCTCAATTAGCAACTGAAAAGCCAGCGATTTACTTGGCACCTTGCAGTCTTACCTTGCAGTAAGCTTCCCCAAGAAACTTGAGCATGCATCCTTAAATAGCTATGGGGAGGCATGGCAATTGTCACTTACTGCCACTCTGAAATGCAGGCCATAGTTCTGCAATTCTGTGGGAGATTCAAGGGGTCATGTGGGCAAGCAACTGAGGATGTACCATCTTACCCTCCCCAGCAGTTGCCTTACAGCTTCTAGGGAGCCCTTCTCTCTATAGCTCTCCCAGTCAATCAGGGGCAAGTGCAGTCAAGTAGGCAGGGCATAAACCCTCATCAAATTTAAATAAAAAGAGCCTACAACTAATTGACCATACCATGCTAGGCATGAGTAAATCCCAGCCCAACCCACACCCTATTATGGATTATTCCTTAAATATCCCAAAGAATAGGAGAGGACATCTGGAGCAGCTGCTGCAGGTGTGGCAGCCCTATAATTCACTTCTGTGTACATAACTCATGGATATAAGAAAGCAGCCTAGCCCTTTATGGGCAATGCAGTGCATAATGTTGGAGCTGCTTCTTGAGTGGCCTGGCTCCAGAGGGATTTGTCATTAGAGCTTGGCCTTGAGAGATGCAGCCCAACCTTTGGGAGGCTGGGCATTTACACTGGTGCTGCTGTGTATGCCAGGGAGCATTTGACTGTAGCAGGTAGGCATTGAGGAATATGCCCAATAGAAGACGGAGTAGTAGATACTTAGGAATGGCAAGTACTGTTGAGCTGGTAGCAGTAATACATGTACAAGTGTTGTGCCATGAGGAGAAGACCAGATAACTATCAGAGTAGACTGGTGGGCATGTTTACAAGCAGTGTGACACAGAAGGATTTGGACCCTGTAGTCAAAGGACCAAGAGAAATCTTCGCATATGACCAAGTACAGTCTTGGGCAAATACTCAGAAGAGCCCAAATCTGAATGACTGAATGTGAAAGAGTGCAATGAAAGTAAGAAAAATTATAGGAGTCAGGTGCAGAGTCCATGTCAACAAAGTCAGGAATCCAGTTCTGAATTAATCTAGAGTTTAGGTTATTAATAATGTATTTCCCATATCCTAAAAGTCTAGTCTGGAAAGCACCTAAAGCAAGTTTAAGTACACAGAATTGTGAATACTGAATGCACATAGGCAAGCATTCTTAATAGGTACCATATCTGTATAAGCAAATCGTAGCACTTCACGATCCTTACATAAGCAAGTGGCTGCAAAAGCCTCCTAAGAATAAAGTAATGGCAAGACTTGAAACATTTATACAAGAAACAGGAGAGCTGGTTAAAGCTGAGGTTTCAGTATGCTGAAAACAGTACCAGTAAACAGGAGCGAATTTACTTGGAACTTTGCTGCAGAACTGTTTCTGGAACAGCATGAGGAATTCACAGATCAGAAAGGCTATGAAAAAAACTCTTAAACCAAACTGTAAATTAAAATAAAGATGAAATAAAGAAATACAGTGTTTTTACTGCAGCAGCTACTAAAGGTAAAAGTATAGTACAAGCAAAGAAAAAATAATACTTATCAAAGTAAGTTGCTAAAAGCAGCACATATGGATGAGAAGCCCCCAGAACTTAAAGAGAAACACTTCCAGATATAGTAGATGCACAGAGGGAACCTGATGGGGGAGGCGGGGAGACCTAGTAGATAGACTACAAACAACCCCAGTAGCTGGACTGAAGAAAAGAAAATAAATTTCCAGAGGAAGCTTGAGCATGCCCCCTTCAATAGCTGTTGAAGTGGAGTGTAGCGAGTGTCATTTGCTGCCCCACCAAACCCTAGACTATAGCCTTGCAAATATCTGAAGTCCTGGCAGAAGAATGCCCCCAGAACTGACCAGCAAGTTAATGGTTTGTAATCAGAAAAAAGTATTTTTTCAGTTAATTTGTTATTAAGAAAAATGTTTTAACAGTACAATACAGTATAGCAGAGACAGCCACAATGCAATGAAACAACTTGCAGTAACTGACATGTCACAAAATACTGCATGACAAAACAGCTTAATTGCCATTGAATTACACTGCATTTTGTGATATACTGCAACATTACTGCATTGCATCCTGGCTGGTGCCACTGTATAACACAGAATATGTTCAACAGGATCCCTGCAGCATAAAACAAACTCTTGCCTGAGCCGGTACGGCTTAGGCTGAGCTCAGGGAGAAAGACGGCACTATCTGCCGTGTTCAAGATGGACGACAGTTTTCTGTGCATGCATGATGACTCATGCATGTGCACTGAACTTCAGTGGCCATCATGGACACAGCAGACTGTGCTGCCATGACACAGGAGTTCAGTGCGCATGTCTGAGTCAGTGCGCATGCACAGAAAACTCCAGCAGTCATCCTGAATGTGGTGGACAGTGCCGTGTTCTGCCAATGGACTAAACAGTGTGGTGAATATGCAGTGATTGCCATTCACCTCCACTATTTAAAAGTCCGATCAGTATCCAGGGAGCTACCTTTTCCCCACTGTGCTCACAAGGTGGCTGCAGGGCTATGCCCACTACAGCTGTAAAAATGTGCCTGACAGTAGTATAAAAGTAGGATAAATCACATACACACACAAGTTGGTATACAGGCATGCAAGTATGCAAGGAGGTCACGACAGTACATTAAAAATAAAACATACACAAACTGAATAATGCTTTTCACTAGCATACAGGAGATGAAGTGTTAGCAATGTCACAAGTTGAAAATGGTGTAGACCTACTTGAGAATAGGTGACTGATCTATGAGCTATTAACCCTGGGTCAAAGTGAGGCTGGAGTGGGGAGGGGGCCTGCCCAGGGTTGCTGGCTAGGGAATTTAGATGAGAGGAGGAGGAGGAGGAGGAGGAGGAGGAGTGCCCCTTTGTGGCTGATGGGGTAAACATATTTTTTTAATGAAGAAGGCCGTTGGTGGAAAAGTATTGGTTACATCAGAAAATCATGCAGTAAATTCAGCAAAATTGCACAATTTTTGGTACAGTTGCAGCAAAAGATATGGTCAAATATTTCCAGATATTTCTTTGAAGGCTAAAACAAGCCCTGACATCTGGAAACTAGCTTCAGTTGTGCCTCTTCATAAAAAAAAGACAATCACACTATCTTGGACAATTACAGGCCTATATCTATTCTACCAGCTTTGTCTAATGTCCAGGAGAGGACTGTCCATAATTAAACTCAGTTCCTACCAGGATCAGTATGGACTGCTCTGTGAGGAACAACAATCAGAAAGATCGTGGAACCTGTACAGCAGTGGTCAGATTCACAGACACTGTACACCAAGCCATGGACAGGGGTCTAATGACACATGGAGTGTTCATGTATCTGACCAAAGCTTTTGATCTAGTAGATCATGGTCTACTTATGCAAACACTTGCCGATATTGGTCTGGGCTTCTCAGTGATCCTTTGGTTTTCAAACTACCTATACAACAGTTCCCAAATTGTCAAAATTGGCACAAAAGAGTCCAGGTCAAACTTCATCACCTGTGATGTCCTTTAGAGATTCATTTTTAGGACCACTTTTATTTACAATTTTCATTAACAACATGTCAAAAATCTCTAATACTGCCAACCCTCTTTTTTATGTAGGTAATGCAGTTATTTATGCACATGGGAAGGATATTGTTGATATAGCTGAACCTCTAGAGTGCAATTATCGTTCTCTATAAAGTTGGTCCTTAAAAGAAAAATTGCTTCTGAATGCCCCGAAAACATAAGAAAGGAAAATTGGTTCTGAATGTCCCCAAAACAAAAGCCATGTTGTTGAGTTCCACTCCAAAAGTAAAATACTTTTCTTATGATTTCCAGGTTTCAACCTTGGATGGTGTTCAGCTTGACTAGCTGATGAATTCAGATACCTGGTAGTAACTATTGACCCCTGTCTCACATTTGACAGACATATGAAGAACATGACTATGTGCACCAAAAATTGGAGTTCTTATATTGCCTTCAGAAGTTCCTAACACCCAATACCAGAATCAGAATTGCCTAGAGCCATATACTTTCACTGATTGAAAATGGCTCTGTTGTCACAGATGCCACAAAGAACTCTTTTTCATAAAGTGGTCACATTTGCATCCAATTAAGGCCTCAGATCAAATCACTGTACCAATTCTGAACTCCTAGGACATCTGCAACCAGAATACAGAGACTAGTTATCTTCAGCCAATTTTATTTTCAAGATTTTGTGCAGAAAATCATCCCTCTGAGAATCATGTTCATTGATAACCCTTCTTCCCACTCCACAGCGAACAAGTTATTAAAAATCCCTTACATATGTACGGGCATGGGGAAGAACTATTTCAGCTGCTAGCCACTTCCTTTTGGAATATCATTCTTTTTTTCTGCCAGATTGTCCTCAACACTTATAGTCTTTAGGCAAAACTGAAAGATCATCTGCAAAATCTATCTGTCTGAGTCTCTGTACACTGTCTGAGTGTTGTATGTGTGGTTGATCATGTTGGTATGCTGGTCTCTTGTCATGGGATCAATTGTGAAAAAAAGTTATGCTGTTTGTTCTGTTTATTTGATACTTGTACTTTTTGTTTGTATTTTGTATCTGATCACTCAAGAAAACAGACAATCTTGCTCATGGATTTACCAGATTTTAAATAAATAAACCAAACCAAAAACTAAATACATGTCCATCTTTTATTTAACTTATATCACAGCCTATATAACTTTCTCAGTCATAAGTATAGATTCATATTTTTGTATGCATGTTTGGCTTTCTGTTTTGTACTTTCAGTATCCAGGTTATGCCATAAAAAGGCACCTATCACCAGTGCACCCACCAGGTTATCAATATATATAAATAAAATAAATGTGTAATATTTCTAAAGAGATTCTTTTGGTTGGTCATACAGTGGTGCTGCAGACAAGCAGAAAATGTCTCTAGAGATATCACAGAAATTCCAAGAAATTGCTAATTGCTGTACCCCACCAGGTTAATTAGTAGAAATGGTTGCTGAGTCCCCATTTGTTTGATCCACAGCAATATCATCATAGAGTATGTTAGCCATTACTATGGCATCTCGATGAGAAAGAGTTTCATACTTTTGCAAAAACTGCATTTTATGTTAATCCATGGTCAAATAGCAAGAAGTGGATAGGTAGTATCTGTCACTCACACTGTTTTCTAGCTTTAGACTACATTAGAACCTGATTTGGCTTGATCGGGGTAAACTGCTTTCATCTGAAGACACTTTCAAGATGTTTCAACTTCCACAAAGAACAACTTTCGCACCTGCGGGCCTCCTGCCCTGCTACTATTTTTATCTAACATCTCCTGTAAGAATGCAAAGTTTTAAATTAGTTCAAGGTGTGTTTGGAGTAATGCAGTGAAACACGAATATTAGAAAGAACAAGAAATAAATCAACACACAAATTAAGTGGCAAAAACTAATACAGAATACCAACAAAGTATAGTGACAAAGATTATGTTTTACAGACAATAGGACTTCAGAAAGAGACTTAAATATCATAGTGACTGAGTACAGTATGTACCTGTTGTCCCTCTGTACTCTCATGACAACAATATAGTGTAATGGCTATACTTGTAAATAAAATATTACATAAATAACTACCGTAATAATTTATTTTGTATAGCATGGCTCATAAAAATACATCCTAAAATGGGTGAATAAAGATCATTTTTAAATATATATAGAGGCAGCTTTTCATAAAACATATCAATCCCCCCGGCATACAACTATTCCCCCAGTCTTCATCCTTATCCACCAGCACACAGGTCAAGTGGTCCCCTCAGGACATATCTACATTTACTCTCCCCAGCTCCTCACCACGTATGTACACTCACTGATACCCAGCCAACCAGGTATTAGTACTAGGATATACATTGATCACCATTCATTTGGCTCACAGCACATAAGAGTAAAGATGATTGCTTTAACAAGTGACATTTTTCCTTTTTACAGACGTTGTTTTCCTGTTCACTGGGGGTTTGAGGCATTGGAGGAATAGGTGGGGTTTATTTGTAAGAAGTTGGTGAAGCATGGGGGTTTTCTTTAATTAGTTGGTGGTACAGGTTGGAGGAGGTGGGGAGAAACTGGAGTATGTGAGTGGGAGAAAAGGAATGAATTTTTTACACAACTTTTTCTGGGATCATGGAGGGGTGGAGGGTTGTGGGGAGCCTAGTGGAGGACAGGTGGGGAGATACACATTTGAACTATGTATCTTGGTGGGGGGTCCATGACAAAGAAGGAGGGGTGTGGGAATTCTTTCTTTTTTAAGAGAATGCAGAAAAAGCAAGTAAGTGACTTACTTTTTGGGCAAAGTACTTCTTCGACTGACAAAAACTACGTGTAGCAACACTTTGCCAACATCTTCACTGTTACATTACCAATATGCATAGACTTCACTGTGCACAGTAGATACTTCATTGTGTGTAAAACTATGCACAGTTGTACTTCATATAGATTGAAGTTGAGAAACTTCGCAAATAATTTTTTGAAGCAAAGTGTCCCAACTTTGCATGCCTCTATTTCTACTGTAACTTGGCCATACTTTAAGAAACAGCTTAGAAAGTTGATACTCACAGACTCCTTATTAGGGTGTATTGACCTGCCAACACTGGTGACATTGTGTTCTCTAGTTTAAATGGTTCAAAATTGTGCAGTTTATGTACTTTTGAAATTTCGTTTTAACATTCCTGAATGTTTGGCTGCTTCTAACTCAGCAATCTTTCATGCTAGAGATACAAACCTTAGTTCATGTATGCATGATGTAGAGGACGTCAGATGTATGAAATAGGGTGCAATGCAGACAAGTAGTTTTGAGATGGGATTGAAAGAAATTAAATTTAGATTTTGGTGAAACTTGTTATTTTGCAAAATCTCATGGAAGCGGAATTGTAATTTTGCCTGAATTCCACTGGTGGAAGTTACATTTTGCACAGACTTATTCCCTCCTCTTCAGGAAATACTGCCTGATTTTGACAGGTGTTTTACCTCTGCTCTATCATTATCAGAGTGAAGTATAGGGATTGGGTTAAGGGAGGCAGGCCTATGGCTGTGACTGACAGAAAAAGTCCAATTAAAGGCCACCTCATTGTCCAGAAGTCAATCATAGGCCACAAAACAGCACTAGGATGGTACATATGACCATACAGGTGCCAGAAGAAGAGTTTACACTTTATCTAATCTGCATGATACAGAGCTCATGCATCATTCATTATATGTCGCTCCTCACCTATCCCCTGGTGTTTTTACAGTTCCTTGACTTTATCCCTCCTTCTCTTGAATCCCTCAACCATTTACTAGTTCACTACCTCTTCTGGTAACCTGTTCCACCCTGCCACTACTCTCTCAGTGAAGAAGTGCCTCTTGGCCTCCTTCTGAATCTTCCTCTCACCATTTCATCACCTCCTAAAATCTCACTTATTCAGGACATGTCCAGGTTTGACACTGACAGCTTTATCTCCTCTCTTATGACTGGTGCCCCATCAGCACACTCCCTGATATAAATCAGGCCCTTGACTACCTAATTGACACCTTCACTCAGTTAGTAAACCAAAGTGCCCCCTTGAAAAAATGAAGGTCCAAGGGTGTCAAGGCCCCATGGATTACAAAGGAGATCAGGAAGCAAATGTCCCTTCATGACAAAGCCTGGTACACATACAAAAATAGTGGAACTGTCCCTAACTGGCAGTCCTACAGACAACTCTCCAGCAGTTGCAAAAATGCACTCCAAAAAGTTTGGCACCTCCATTTCAAATCTCTTCAAGTAGAACACCTTAATAATCCCAAAGAATTCTGGAGGCAAATTAATTCGCTAGTAAAAGGTAAAACCATGGTAATCCCTAGTAATGTCACTATCAATGGTTCTACCTTTGATGACTCTACATCCACTGCTGCCAGTTTTAATCACTTCTTTACCGACCTTCAAAAATATGCCTCTCTGTCTCTCTTTCACAACTCCACCTCACATACTCTTGCTCCCCCGGATACATTAGGGGAATGTCCTGAGTTCCATCTGAAATTAGCCACACTCAAAGAGGTGCAACAGCTTCTCTCCAACTTGAAACCAGATAGCTCTCCAGGACATGACACAATAAACCCAAAGTTTCTCAAATTGGGTGCCCCACCCTTGCCCACCCCGTTCGTGACCTCTTTAACTGGTCCTTCCTCTCTAACTCCTTTCCTGATAAATGGAAGGTGGCAGTAGTTGTCCCAGTGCATAAGGGAGGTTCCAGCTCCATTGCAGACAACTACTGTCCTATCTCTATCTTATATCCACTGGCCAAAGTCCAAGAATGCATCGTCTATAACCACCTCCAGGACTACTTTGACTTCCATAATATTCTCTCCCCTTATCAGCATGGCTTTAGAAGGAAACAGTACTCTTACCGCCCTCTTAAAAGTTACCTCTGACATATTTCGTGCCATGGACAAAGACTTCGCTACAGGCACCATGTTTGTAGATCTCACTAAGGCATTTGATCTAGTGAATCATGATCGCCTTCTCTGCCAGCTTCTTCTTATTGGTATGGACAATAGTGCCCTCCATTGGGTCAAAAGTTATCTGACTGGATGATCCCAGACAGTGAAGTGAAGTGGAATGGCTTCCTCTCCGGCCACCGCCCAGTTACCCATGGGTACCACAAGGATCCATCCTGGGCCCCACACTATTCTCACTCTTCATTAATGAACTTTCCCAGTTTTGTGGTGGTGCCTCTATACATCTTTATGCAGATGACGCAATACTATATACTATGCCCCCTAGTCTGTACTTGACCTTAGAGTTCTTTCTGCCTATGTGCATAACCTTGAACTTTATTGTGTTGAACTTCATTTGCCACATTCTGGATCATCTTTACAAATTTGCTAAGTCCTCTTTCAGATCTCGGACCCCTTCCTCCATTTCAACCCTTCCATACAGCTTGGTGTCATTCATGAAGAAGGAGATTTTACACTCTATGTTGTCCCCAGTGTCATTAATGAACACATTGAACTGTACTGGACCAAGCACTGATCTCTGTAGAACCCCACTGGTGTCCGATCTCATTCCTGAGTACTCTCCTCTGGCCACAGCTCTTTTGTTTTTTTTCCCCTAGCCAATTTGTCACACACCCAGTCATGCTGTCCCCTCATGAGGTCCATCCATGACCCACCTGATCTACTGCCATGTATGCTGGTTGGTGCCCCCACTGGGTCCATAAGTCCCCTCCCACATCAAACCACCTGACCTGACCCACTGCCAGTTGTTCTGACTGGACCAAGAAAAAAACAAAACAAAGCCAGCCAGCCAGCATTATGCTCCGGTCCTCTTGCAGCATTCAATTAAGAAGATGAGTCTGGGGACTATCCCTGAAAGACCTGGAAAACTGAATGGCTTGCATGAACCAAAGCCTGAGTTTTCAGCCACTCACAGACTGAATAGAAACTTGTATCTGTGGTTACCCAGGGTTTAGTGTAGGTAGGCCACCTCATCCCCTCACTGATCTCAATTTCCCAGATCATCATCAAAGGTGTAGTATGATGTTGCAGCTGAACCATTTTGCTTTTATTATTCTGTCTGGTCCAGTCAGCTGGCAGTGCACTGGAATGGCTGGACTCAGTGAGGGTCTGGAGGGACTTGGGGGCACAGTTGGCCACATGACAAGATGGGCAAAGGGCAGACAGCAGCACAGGCTGCTCTGCGGTGAGAAGGGAGCAGGTTGGAATGATTGAGAGGGGTCAGGGTTCAGGGTGGGGGCAGTCAGTCTGGACTCTGGAGTACTTGAAACAAAAGAGGGGAATACAGAGTGGACCAGTAGTACTATTACTAAACTAGGTAAGACTGGGGAGTTGAGGATTCAAGGAGAAGAGTAGACAAGGCACTGGGTGCTTTCTTAATTTCAAGTTTAGAGCGATTGAGATTCCAATTGCATTTTACTTTTGGAATTCAGATTTTGGTCTATCGATGCTGAAATTCTGAATTAAAAAAAAACAAGCTCAGAATCTGATGAATCCAAGTCCATTTGGTATATTCTGAGCACCCCTAGTGTGAGATAATACAGAATCGATGCATACCCCCAGGGGTGGTGAGGTATGAAGTGTTTTGCTGAGTGCTTTCCCTGGGAAGCACATCAATCTAGAATTATTACAAACCCTGGAGTGACTTACTGCACTGTTGCTTAGTAAGCAGGTTTTTTGGCAATAAAAGAGCCAAAGCATGACTGTGAGTCATGATGAAATTAAAGAGTTAGTGGAACCAAAACAGGCAAACAGGAAATGATACAAATTTTAAGAAGCAGTCAGTTGTAATGTTTTTATTACTGAAGTATTTTTCTTTATTCCTTTTGCTTATCAAAACATTTTCTAAGTGATAATATTGTGCAGGATGTGTGAAATAGCTCTCAGCCTGGCATCTGATATATCTGTCTGTATTCCCCCCCACGCACACACTACATCATCAACATTTTGAGCTCACTGACAGTGACATCATATGTGACTGACCTGGCAGCTAGTAAATGACTATTGCTAAGCAGCAATGATGTCACAGTTAGTGAGATCATGATGATGTAGTTGGGGGAATTGAGCTAGATATCAGCTTTCAGAAGAGTACTGTTCTACACATCACACCTACCTGTACTAACATCAGATAAAACATATTTTAATTGACTAAAGGGAAAAGAAAAAGTACCTCAGATATAAAAGGTAATGGTTGACTGCTTTCAAAAACTAATATTAGTTTTAGCCAGTACACTAGCTCTTTAATGCATGATGATGTGATTAGTCTTTGCCTGTCTGGTGTATTTACTGTATTTTTAGATGCCATTTTATAAGTGGTTATAACATGCAAAGTGACTACTGTGTGTGTACTGCATGTAGTCTCTATACTACCAATGTCTAACTCATTACTTTGCAAAGCATTTTAGGATATAGTACGTAAGCAAGCATTATATACAATCAGATTCTGTTATATATTCTATTCTGTATAGCAAGGCAAGTATCAAGCCAGTGAGCTTTCAATCAATAGGCACTTATCTTTAATAGCTGCCAGTACAGATAAGAGTAGAACAACGGCTTGCAGGGATCCAATTTACAGTATTTTCAAAGTGACAAGTTTATTGCTAGGCAGGCATATGCTAGCCCTGCCCTTTTCTCAATTTTATGTTACCAGAAAGGTAGGCTGGGCCAATATAGCCCACTTCCAGTGACACCTGGGGAGAGAGAATTCAAAAGATAAATACATAAAATAGCAATTTAGCAATTATATGTTACAATACACTTAACCTGCCCAATGCTCTAACACATGCAATCAAACTGGTTTTGCAGTGGTCCTTCCCATTTCACTGGTAAAGTGAGTATCATTTCTGCATAAATATCCTTTTTATTCACTTTTTGACCATGATATTTATTTATTTATTTGTTGAGGAATCGGATAACATACCTTTGAGTTATAGACTCCTTTACAAACGTTCCACGTCAGAGATACAGAGACATCAAATACAATAATAACAGCTGGAGTTGAGAAACAGGGAAAACAGTAGTGGACCTAGAATTGAGCCCTGCAGGACCCCTGAACTGACTTGGAGGGCGGAAGGACTGTATGCGGGCAAGCCTAACTTTCTGAGTTCTCTTGGACAGATAGCTGGCAAACCAGGCAGTGGACTCGGGAGATAGTATTTGAACATTTAAGCTCAGATTTTGATGAAGTTCTACAACCAAATATTTAAAAATGTTTAGTGCGTCCAGTTACCTGAGTATCCCTTTAGCTGAAGATGGGTATCTAAATGGTCCAGTTTCTGTCTGGTTCCAAAAACTACAAGCATGTTTTTTTTTTTCATTTAAAACAAGCCTGTAATTCAAGAACCAGGTCTGGAGAAAATAAAAGCCCTGCTGGAGACAACCTTTATGGTCACACACTATTGTCATGCTAGTACTATATATTATGGTGTTGTCTGGGTATATTATCATTTTTAAATCACTACACACTTCTGGGAGTTCATTTATAAATATGAAAACAAAAGCTGACCCAGCACTGAGCTCTGAGGGACTCCAGTCCACCTCTGACTTGTGTGGAAATTGCAATTACAATTTTCACCTGTTGGACTCTTGTGCTGTGTAATTTCCAAACCAGTGAAGAGTATAATTTTCACAGACAAAGCCTAGAAGAAGAAGAACCAGCATTTATATAGCGCTTTTCATACATCCAAAGCACTTTACAAGCAATGCTAGACTGGTAGTGAAGTGACTGAATGTGTGGTGGCGGCCATATGCACATCATCACCCACACACAGCCTGGATAATTGCATGAACCAGTTTATGGGAAGGGGAATGTTGGCCAGGACACCAGGAATGTTCCCTACTCTTTTGTGAAAAGTGCCCTGGGTTCTTTAACTTCCACCTGGACACCCACCAGGACAACACCAGGATGGGCAGAAGGGACCTCGGTTTAACGTCTCATCCGAAGGACGGCACACCCCAGCAGTACAGCACCCCCCAATACTGCACTCGGATGCCAGCAATTTTTAGGTGCAAGTCCAATCCCGGTGTGGGACGAGAACCCATGACCTTCTGGTCCAGAGGCGGATGTGCTACCAACTGAGCCACGCTGACAGTGGCAAGGAACAAGCACTACTATGTGGCGAAACGTGAGGTCAGTTGATGCAGTCTGTGACTGTTGGTTCCAATGCAGCACCAGACATTTTGGAGCATATTTGCAAGCTTTTTTATATATTCATGTGGAGTGTTTAGTAAATAATTTTTATATGATATACAATACTGTATAACAGAGTATTTATTGTACAACAAGGGGAGATAAGTGTCACTCTATCAACATTTTATATTCCTAATTTTCATAATTTTAATGTTAAGATACCACAAAACATGAGGCCAGATTTTGCTGCAGTCAATTTAAGTAATCAAAGCGGGGGACGGGGGTCATTTGTTGTCCTTCAGACCAATCAACAATTTATAAATATCTTTCTTTGAAATTATAAAAAAAGTAATGAAACATGAAAACATAGACAATGATGGCAGAAAAAGATTGTTGGTCCATCAGGTCTGCCCATAAAACCCTAACAAACCTGGGTCCTATTGTCCGTACAGGTTTCTAACCCCCACTTTCCACCCCCATGTTCCTCATTCTACCACTTACACCCTGAGCAGCCACTAAGCCCTTCACTCTGTCTAGGTCATGTTTGAAACCATTGATGGTTTTGGCACCTACCACATCAGCTGGCAGATTGTTCCATGGATTCACCACATTTCCATAAAATAAAACTTCCTTACACTCTTCTTGAACCTCCTGCCATCAATTTCCACTCATGCCTCCATCTTCTTGATCCACTACTCATGCTAAATAGTTCCTCACAGCTTACCTTGTTCATTCCTTCCAGGAACTTGAAGGTCTCTGTCATATTTCTCCTTTGCCATCTACTCTTCAGTGAGTATATACTCAGTGCCTTGAGCTGATCCTTGTTAGATCTGCCCTACTGGTCCTAAATCATTTTAGTCATTCTACATTGCACTGTTTCTAACCTGTCTTTATCTTTCCTCAGGTAAGGACCCCAGAACAGGCACAGTACTCCAGGTGGGGCCTCACCAATGTCCTATAGAGAGGTAATAATTACTCCTTTCTGCTGTCAGTACCCCTTCCAATACACCCCGGCATCCTGTTTGCCTTACTGTAGGCCTAATTACACTGGCATAATTGTTTTAGGGAGTCACTGATGATGAGCCCTAGGTCTCTTTCCTTAGAGATCATGCCCAGCTTTACTCCCCATGCAGTACTCTGTTCTGGGATTCTTGTTCCCAGTGTGCATTTCCTTCCACTCTTTTGCACTGAATTCCAACTGCCAAACCTTTGATCACCTCATCAGCCTTTGAAAATCTCTTCACATCTCCTTACCACCTCCTCACTGTCTACCCTGCCACAGAGTTTAGTGTTGTCTGCGAAGAGACACATCTTGCCCTGGATTCCTTCTCTCGTCACTGATGAGCATACTGAAAAGGACTGAACTCAGGGCTGATCCTTGTGGCACCCCACTGGTGACCTCCCTCTCTTCTGATTTGACTCTCTTAACTACCACCCTCTGCTGTCTCCCTCCCAACCAATTTCTTGCCCATCTAACTATAGATGCCCTTTGTGGCACCCAGATTCTCTAGCTTCTTCAGCAACCTTTTCTGAGGCACTGAGTCAAAAGCTTTGCTGAAATCTAAGTAGAGTAAATCCACGGAGTTGGATGGAGTTCCGTGTAAAAGTTGTAACTATTTCTTCAGCTTTGTTAAGGTCAGTATCTGTTGACTGACTTAAATGTGATGTCTTTGTAGGATCCCTATAGTTTTCTACTGTATGTGAAGAAAACATAACTTGTTTGCCAATTGCAATAGTAGCAGTGATTTGTATTTCATCTAATTCAATACTTCTGACAGATGCCATTGGTTTAGGATTGTGTAGATCATGAAGGGAAAACTGTAAAACACTCGGGTTACTTACAGTATTTTGCTGCTTTGATTTATAGTATTCTGATTTAGTGATTTTTGACTTTTTTTTAAAGCTGTTACACAGCTCTCTATAATGTTGCTAATCTTGACTATTTTTAGTTACTTATTATTTCATTTTTTGCTCTCTTTCTTTCTCATTTTCTTAATTACCTCAGTTTTCAGTCACAGTACATTGTTTCGTTTGAGTATTCTTTTAATCAATAGATTTTTTTTTGCAAACTTTTAGAATGTTTATATCAAAATAAGAAACAGTTTCTGTATTGTTATAAAATCCTATATACGTACTGAGTTTACCTTTTTTAAACTTATATTTTATTCATTGTATGAAAAATGACAGAATACAAATGTTCTGTTGAAGGAACAATATGACGTTCAAAAACAGAAAATACATTCTTATGCTATTCAGTAACAGTACCCACTATAGAGGCCTACCTTATAATATGACATTATACCCTCAGTTTTTAACTAAACTTTGATACGAACTGTGGCCCATGAGCACATAGTAAATAAAATTAAAAACTACAGTCCAAGTAGTAATTAAAAACTCCTACCCTATATGGACTTTGGGTACCATGTTTCTTCTTTCAGGGGTGACTAACAAAAATTAATATGCCACAGGGAAAACTTTGGAACTCTGAGAAAAAACAGTGCAACATTTCCAATGACATTTTAAGGCACATTTAACACCAGAGAGGCACATTTTTACATTAATTGTTGCAATCTAAAAGAAACTGGTATACTAGCTAACAGAAGTGATCTTGAAACATTACTAAGGAGGCCTTCCAAATATACAGTCTCAATATGCGTCCTCAAATCTATTAGAAATAACTAACGCTTTCCTTTACACAGTATACATATGCAAAATATAGAATAAAGGATGGGAGACCATGCAGAACCAGTGTGTTCTGCCACAGAGGGGTTCTGATTCTCAGTGACCTCGAGAGTAAAGCTCGAGAGATCCTAGGGAATCAGAACCCCAAGATAGCAGAACAGACTGGTTCTGCATGGTGTTGCCCATCCATTATTTTTTATAGTATATGGTCCATGGTCTGTAATTTTACAGCATTTTAAGTATTTTTTTATTTTTTTTTAGTCCAGAAAATAAACTGTTTGCTGCTGTGCCTTATTCAGAGAGTTGGGGCTGGTTGCTAAGGTGAGTTGCAAGTTGCTAGGGACCGGACATCCCAGTGTCTCAAGCGCACACAGTCATTGGTTGTCAGGTGGGTTTGGGAGGTCTTTAAAAAAAGAAACATGGCAGATGTCTGCCTCATTTTGCGAGTGGAGGTGGATGCCCTGAATGTATCTTCGTAAGTTTTAAAAAAACATATCTGGTTGATCCTGCTTATTTTACCTTATCTGGTAGATCCTGTGTCTGTCAGGGTGGCTATGCGAGTGTGTGTCAGTCCCGTCACGCGTTCTCTGGTTGATCCTGTGGTTTTCATTACTGTGGCTCCAGCGCATATCAGCTGGGCTGGAATGCTGTTCTACCACAGAAGGGTTGAACAGCATTGCATGCCCTTTGAACTGGGGTAGAACAGCTTTCCAGTGCAGATGAAAATCAAGGTAGACCAATGTTCTACCATACACTATAATACCATTTACCTCTCTGCTGCTAGCAATCTGATCTAACTGCTAACATGCTTCTCAAACCTCATGTGCTCTGTTCTAGAACTCAAAACTGAGGACACAAGCCAGTGAGAGTGCTATATTATCTTAGTCCAGCTGGACAGAAACATTAATGAAGTTCTCCCAATGTGGTTCATGCTGCCTCATTGCCTCCTTGGTCCGGTGATCCCTAGCTTCTCTTTCTTGCTGCTGACGTCTTTGTTGCCCACTTTCCAGCCTCCACAGGATCGGTAAACTTTAGATATAATCCCTGTGAACCAGACAGAGCTTAGCCAGCAATAAAATGTCATGTGTGATCTCCAAGCTCTGGAGCACACTGCATGCCCCATCACATTTCCTTTGGTGCTGTCGGGTGGCAAAACACATCAGGAAATAAGTGCACAGTGGTTTCCTTCAACACTTACAGGACCATGTCACCTGACCAGTCCCAAAAGTCAGTCTCTGGTGTTGATTCTATCCACCACTGCCATTAAGATATGTAGGATATCTTCCTCTTGTCTGCTATGAAGTCAGATGTGGTATGCCTCAACAATATTACATTCTGCTAATCCTGGCTGGTCAGCAAATTGGTATCTGACTCAGTCCTTAGTGTGATCACCCTCAGTGCCACATTGTGGCATTTCACTACTGCAGACTTCTGATCATCTTTTCAGCTCTTCCATCTCTATTTTCATATTGCTTACCAACGTCTCAGCTGTAGTAATTCTGCCTGCTAGATTGTCAAATGTTGAGTTCATGGCATTCACTAAGATCAGCAGCTACTTGAGTGCAGAATATTTTTGAACATATAGAGATTCTGAACGTTTATATATACCCACAGTCTTCTAAGGGTTAAAACACAGAGATTGTAAGGTTTCCATGGCTCTGTCACCTTTGGTGAGTCCTTGCTTCATGGAGTGAGTACTTGGATCAGACACAGTAGTCTTCCCTGGATCTGGGCGGCTTTCACCTGAGGTTTGATTTTTGTTCGGCTTCACCATCTTGTTACCAATTTATCCCTCTCAATGTAATTTGGAAAAATATTGAAAGTTATTCTAAAATGAATAGTTTGCAGTTAGAAGTTTAAGATCTACAGAGCTTAAATATCCTCATCTGCAGCTCGGTTCCACGGCATCTCCCCCTTGTTTATTTTTTTAATATAATTTGATTTGTTTTTAAAATAGCAGCTTTTCTTTCATAATGGAAGAACACTTACTTTTTAATATTTTCTTATCATAAAAGTACTACTATATCTGCTACAGTACCAGAGTCAATCATAAAATTGGGCCTGTTGATTAATATCCAATCTTTGGGCTCTATTCATGAACGGGTGGGTTGCCTATGCGCTGCATATCCAAGGTGCATAGGCAACCCTAAGAGTGAATGCTGTGCAGTGGGGTCCAGTGGACTGCCAGCAGCATTCACAAGAGGTTCACAAGCCGTTTGTGCACATGATCCTCTGGCCGACTGCACAGCTAAGTGCCACAGGCAGTCCGGGGGTGTGTTTGGGGGCATTCCCATGCTCCACACCATTCACTAAGGTGCATGGTGCCAGGCATTGGAGGGCACAAGATATGGCAGAGAGAACACTGCCGTAAAGCCTACACACACCCTCAGGGGACACCCATCAGATGAACAGTACCACATGGGGCTATAGCACAGTACTGTGTACTGTACCTCAATAGTGGCTCACATCCACCTACAGTACTACAGTTGACCAGCACAGGAACCCATATGTACTGTATTGTTGTACAGTAATGTAGCAGGTGATGTGGTGCAGAAGCTGTTGCTGAATGATAACATCGGGACTGAGCACACTATTGCCATAACAATGCCTCCACACATAGCAAGCAATATGGTATGTTCTGCTATTATCCTTCTCAGAGGTGCTGCCTGTCTATGGCAAGGGTGAGGCGAGGGTACTTTGCACCATGCTATTCAATGAATGGTTGAAAAAATGGTGCAGAGCACTGGGGTTTGGCTTCATTGGGGACTGGGGTTCCACCTGGAGGGATACCAGCCTATACTGGCAAGATGGTTTGCATCTGTCCAGGAAGGGAACAAGTCTTCTGGGTGATCGGTTGAAATGCTTCATTGGCAAGCTTTTAAACTAGTCAAGGGGGGAGACACTGATAAGCAGCAGGGAATTCCCAGCCTCCCCATACAAAACAGGGTACTAAATGAGGTAAAGACCAAGGTAGAAAGGCCAGTAGGGAACAGGACAGGGGTAAATGGAGAAAGCAAAGTCAGTGAGGATAGGGATGGTGCTACAAGAGGTAAAGTCATCAAAAAATGGAGAGCAATGAGTACCAATGTCCATAGTCTGGGTAACAAGCTTCCTGAATTAGTGGTCTTGATGGAGGAGGAACATCTGGATATTGTGGCACTCACAGAAACATGGTACACACTGAACCATGACTGGGGCGTAAACATACCAGGATACACTATATGGGAGGGACAGGGAAGATAAAAGAGGAGGAGGAGTAACTCTCTACATAAGGGAAGAAATCAAAGCAACAGAACAAAAGGGTAAACAGGGAGGAGATGAAGCAGTGTGGGTCAATTTGGAGACAGGCAATGGCACCACAATCCACCCAGGGGCTGTCTACAGATCCCCATCTCAGGGGGAGGAAAAGGACAAGGAAATGATAGAAAGTATTCTTAGAATGGCAGAAAAAGGGGAGATATTGCTGATGGGGGTTCTGAATATGCCAGATGTTAACTGGAGTGCATTTGCAGCAGCCACTTCTAAGAATGGGGTCATTCTAGATGCCCTATAGGGGCATGTCTTAAACAACTAGTATCGGAACCCACTTGAGAGGGAGCAGTCTTAGACCTGGTACTCTCAAGTGGAGATGGTGAGAGAATCACATATTTAGAAGTGGGTAGCTATCTGGGAACTAGTGACCATTGAACAATATGGTTCATGATAAACACAGCAGTAGAGTCAAGCCATACAAAGGCAAAGGTACTGGACTTCAGGAGGGCTGACTTTGCCAAAATGGGTGAGTGCCTAAGGAATGCACTAGCAAATGGGCAAGAAGAAGCGGTGGAAGAACAATGGGGGAATAATCAAAACTGCCATCATGGAAGCAACAAGCAAATAAAGCAAATAAACAAAATAAAACAATGTAAGAAACCAATATGGTTCTCAAAGGAGGTGGCAGGGAAGGTTAGGGAGAAAAAGAGAGCATTCAGAAAGTACAAGGAATCACAGAAGGAGCAGGACAGAACACTGTATCAGTGAAAGCAAAAGGAAGCAGAAAAGGCAGTCAGAACAGCAAAGGCCCAAACTGAGGAAAAGATAGCCAACTCAGTTAAGAAGGGGGATAAAACCTTTTATAGGTACCTAGGGAGTGAAGGAAGACCAAGGGAGGGATAGTGAGGCTTAATAAAGGGGAGGGGGGTGGGCAGATGGTGACTGTGAAAAGGCAGAGATACTAAACAAATATTTTTGCCCAGTATTCACAAATGAAGAGGGAGAGGTACTTAAACCAAGCAATAGAAACATGCTGGATACGGAGGTTGATACCAGCCCCGTTCACAGAAGAAAGGGTTCTGAAAGAACTCTTAACACTGAAGGTGAACAAAGCAATGGGGCCTGATGGGATTCATTCCAGAATTCTTAAAGAACTAAGGGCAGAACTAGTGACACCACTGACTACCATCTTTAATAAATCATGGGAGGATGGGGTGGTACCTGAGGACTGGAGGAGGGCAGATGTTATTCCACTTCACAAAAGTGGGAGCAGGGCAGAAGCAGGAAACTACAGACCTGTTTGTTTAACCTCAGTGATTGTGAAAATGATGGAATCACTTCTGAAGGAAAGAATTGTTGAGTACCTAGAGGCCAGAGGGGCACATGACCCAAGGCAGCATGGATTCACAGCAGGAAGGTCATGTCAGACCAGATGAATCTAATGGATTTCTTTGACTGGATGACCAAAGTAGTAGATCAGGGAGGGGCTGTGGACATGGCCTACCTAGACTTTAGCAAGGCATTTGACCCAGTCCCACACAAAAGATTAATATACAAGCTGGCCAGCCTGGGAGTGGGTCCCAAGATGCTAGCCTGGGTAAAGAATTGGCTGGAGAACAGGACACAGAGGGTAATAGTAAACGGAGTCCACTCTGAAGAAAGGGGGTTACTAGTGGGGTACCACAGGGTTCAGTACTAGGACCGGTCCTCTTTAATGTCTTTATAAGTGACATTGAAGAGGGACTGAAAGGAAAAATATGTCTCTTTGCAGATGACACAAAGATCTGCAGCAGAGTTGATACACAAGGTGGGGTGGAAAAGATGAAAAGGGACTTGGCAAGGTTGGAGGAATGGTCAAATGTATGGCAGCTTAGATTCAATGCTAAGAAGTACAAGTAATGCACCTGGGAAACAAAAACCCAGGGGAAGATTACACAATGGGGTGAGATACTAACAGCAACAAAAATGGAAAGGGACC